>VDFB02047230.1:63164515-63178553 GCA_007258455.2 Sequoia sempervirens | reverse complement strand
TGCATTTTGTATTTGTGTGTGGGATATACTTTTGATACTCATTGTGTTTATTGGATCGATTAATGATCACTATAACTACACTACTATTTCACCTTTTGTGCGAGCAATGCACTTGTGCGAGAGATGCACTTACCATATTCATTGTATGAAAACTTGAATGAGTAATGCACATTGTATACAAGACATGTTCCATATTTGTGTGAGTGAGGCACTACAAGTAAATTATGTATTCATACCCTGTGCAAGTTAGTTACCAAGGGTTTATGTATTCTTGTTTGTTAATTATTCATTCTATGTGCACTTGAGCATGTTATGCACTATTATATCATCTGGTCCTTATTCTATGCAATTTGATTTTTCTTGCTGAATGTGTTGTGTGTGATAAATTTTAAGCTTACCTTCCGAGACAGGATGTCAAATGTGGGTTAACAGAGAAGGTGATCTTCTTTTCCAAGATCCACCAAATTTTGTATATATGCTTTGGCCAAAGAGAGTTGTACCATTGAAATAGATGGATAATGAATGCCTAGAATTTTAATATGTTTCTCTACCACATCTTGTATGCAAGAAATATGTTCATTCTAGTATAAGAGTGCATATAAGGCATCAGGCATGCATCAATAATTTTCCTCCTGCCCTATTATTAATGGTTTCTAGGTGCCTCATGCAGGGCCGGGTGTTCTTCGAGCTAGGAAGAATCCCGAGGAAGTGTTATGCTTCATGGTTGGGGTGGGAAAATCACCTTAACCATGCTCTTGACCTTCAGCTTGCAAAAGACCACTAGGTTATGGCAGCTGAAGATTGATTAAATATTTTATTTTCTTTATGTAATTCATAAACTAGATATGTATCATTGCATGGATCATTGTATGGCTTGTTTAGTCAATTAATGTAATGAACTTCTCTTGGATGCACTCTTGTTTCATTTGTAAAAAGGTAAAGGATTATACATATCACACATTTACAGATACCTTTGTTTACTTTTTCCAATTATAGATTGAAATTTACTTTTTATTGTAAAGTTTAGTAGCTAATTGAATCAGTATTGAGTTCTTGGTGATCTTCTTGATATTTGGTATTCCGGGTTGCTATGGTAATCAAATTGAACCTTTTGTATTAGTAAGTGATATTCTCTTGTAACTTATTGACCATCTTACCTTTTATGTTGATCAAAATGAAGAATTTGTTGTAATTGTTTGACATCTTCAGATTGTTGAGACTTTTCCTTTTGTTAGTATTTTAATTCCCTAATGATGATAACAAGTAGTATGGGGTGCTCGTTTATCATCATAGAAACAATTATTCTAACATCTCATACGAGTAGGCATGTTGATAAAATTAACATAATTATTTTTCATCTATCGGTAAATATCTTGGAATATGAAAAGATTTGAATAAGATATAGAAGATTGTATGAAAGAAATAAATCAGTTTGCATGCTTTTATTATTTAAGTAAATAGCGTGAATTTATTGAATCCATGACGTGCTAACAAGATGTGCAAGTTTATGAATGCTAGCCATAGGAAATTTTGTTGTTCTAAATAGATGGGTGCTTGAAAAGATGATATCCTTGTCAGGTGGGCTGATTGTGACATTAAGGTAAAACAAAGTAAGGAGGTACAAAAAATTTCTTTTATCTTTTAGTTAAGTTCATCATCGGGACAATGATTCTTTAAGGGGGGAAGGATGTCACGACCCCTATTTTCAATAAGTAATTTATAATTCAATAATACTATTTTGATGCATTAGTATTTACTTTAGTGAATGATTAGATTGTTTGTACTTCTGAATGGTTAATTAAATTAATTCGTAGGAGAATAAAAGTGCAGTGAAACAAAAGGATTAATTATAGATAAATGATAATGCTTGTTATTTAGAATAATTATTTTAATTGCAATTGAATGTTAATTTTTTTTATTATTTATTTGGAATGAATATGTAATTTGTAATTAAATCTTATTTCTTTGTTATTTATTTAGGATAACTATTTCTTTTGAAATTTAAAATGGCATTTCCTAACTATTTACTGAGGTTAAGTACTTAGTTTGCAACTAAAATAGAATTTCCTTATTATTAATTATCAAGGATAAATACCATGCATGGAAATAATTTTTTTTTTTATTATTTTCAAGATTAGGTATTGGGAAACTAAAAGAAATGTTTAAAAGAGGAAAATCAATAACGGAAACACAACATAAGCTTTCTTGATCTTTATTTTCTCTGCAAGAACATGAATTGTTAAAAAGATGGGTGTCGGGTAGAAGGCTTTTGAGTGCAGTGAATTAAGAATGGTGAAAGAGAGAAAGAAATAGAAGATGAAACATAAGAGGAAGAGGAGAATTTACAGAAGGAGACTTCCAGGAAAGAAAAACAAGTAAAAGAGAAGAATTGAGAAGGGAAACTCAAATTGGAAGCAATTTTCTAGGTTTTTAGATTCTTTCCATTGCATTTAAAATTCAAAATGGGAGAATGATTGATTGTATTGTGAAAAGATCGAATTCCTCTTTGAAAGCCATTTGTGCATAATCTCTATACTTGGAAGTTTGGTGTTTAAATGCTTTTGTTTTTCTGTAGGAAATTCATTATCTTGGCTATACAAATCTATACATTCTTTCCCATTTATTTAAATATATATATATATATATATATATATATTTCTGCAAACCCCTATATTGAGATTGTCGTTGATTCTTTAATTATAATATTGATTCTAATAATATCATATATTTAAATATATATATATACATATACCGTACTGTATATATAAATATATATATATATATATCAATTGAAATCAAAGTGCATGGTATTGAATTGTTGCATATTTATTTGGTGTCTATGAAAGAAGATTTTAAAGAAGTAAAATGTGGGGGCTTTTACAACCACGCCCTCCCCATTCGGAGAGGGTTGCACTGTGGAGGGCAGCCCTCCATAGGCAGCGTCCTCCCCAATGGATGTGTCAGCCTTGTGGCTTAACATTGCTTAAATAGAAACTTACAAATTGATTTATAAACTGTAGTATCACTATATGCGACTCATCCCTGACTGTGCAAATTAGTGTGTGTATATATATATACACACACATAGAAACTTGAATATAAATATATTCGGTGCCCAATAATTTTTATATATTTATATGGTGTTTTATACTTATAATATAATATTCTAAGTTAAAATGATATACATTCTGAAACTATACTTCTATTTTTATATAGAGATTTTCTAAAGATCCATATATATATATATATATATATATATATTTAAATATGTGTATATTTATATTTAGTTGAGAATGAACAAAACAAAATTTCGGTAATGAATAGATATTAAAAACTAACTTAGAGTGTTGTATTTCTATGATACATGGCTGAATATATACATATGCATATTCGTGAATGGGCATGTTTACTTTTAAAATGTAAATATATTTTTGATGTAGTGCCCTCGTCGGTTGTTGAACTTTGTGTGAGTATCTGTGTGTGCTTCATTGATTACTGTGTTATTTGATTTGTGTGAAAAATATCATATGTTTGTAGTCATGTTTAAATAATTAATTTAAATCATAAGTGATTTGCAAGGTTATTTAAAATATGATTAGAAATTAAAATAATAATCAATTAAATTAAATCAAATGATTTAGAACAAATGATCAAATTAAACTAATTCGTTAAAAGTAAAAGTGATATTATTAGATAAATTGATTTAAATTGTTGAAGTTAATAATAATTATGAACAAAATAATCTTGAAAAGATAATTATTATAATAAGAAATTTAAATGGATAAGGAGATAGGAAGCTGAAGTGTTTTAAAGCAAGAAATGAAACTTCACCTATAGAGCATTTGGAAGTCGAAGAGAACTGGAGAATATGAAAAATAAATAAATAAAGCAATAGATAAATATTAGTAGTAGTGGTAAAAATATTACATTTATTTTGAATCTTCAAATGGTCGATTTTAATTATTTTAATGTGGAAGTAATTAATTAATAATGTATTGTGGAGATAATGAATATATATTCAAATAAAAGTTCAATTTTGTGGATTTAAATTTATTTAATTTTTAATCAAATGCATGATAAAAGAAAATGAAATGTAAATGCATGAAAAGGCAACAAAAGGAATTAAAGGGATTAAATATTATTTTGATTTATTTCTTGAGATGTGACTTTTGGTATTCACTGGAAGTGGAAAAGGAAGAGACTTTTTGTGTGAGATTTTATTTAGAGGATTTTTGGGTTGGTAGGGGGGTTGCATTCTCTTTCCAACAGATTTTGGAGAAATTTGGCAGTCAATTTTCCTGTTATAGTATTGCATTCTTTTATTATTCTGAGAATTCATGGAGGAATAAGATTTGAGTTGAGGGAGGATCTTGGAGCTATTGCTAGGAAACAATCATTGGCAGAGGATTGGAACGGCAAGAGGGATAGAGCTTCTACAGATCTTCTTCAAACACAGGACGCCAGGTTCTTTTCTTATTTATTTGCTGTAGCATCAAATAAAATAGCAATTGATAGGAATTGTTTCGCTGTGTATGAAATTTTCATTTGGGGTTGGAATTCAAATGTTTGTGGAAAGAAAATCTATTGGGTTGTTGTTTAATCAACGGAAATTTAACTGGGGATCGGGATTGCTGTTTGTTAAAATGGAATTTGGTTGGGTTCTGGACTGTCAATTATTAGATTGAAATTTCTGGGAGCTTGGGACTGTTGTTTATTTAAATGAAATTATTTGTTGGGTTTTTACTGTTGATTATTAAAATGAAACTATGATTGGAATTCTGGAAATAACCAGTAGTACTGTAGCTTTGTCTGGAAAATATAATAACTCAACTTAAGAATAATCTCTTTACTGGGAAAACTGGGTTGTGTATATTCTTGTTTATATATAATCATGCACAGAAAAATTGTACAGTGTTTATCTTTCTCTGTTTTTGAAGTATTCAAAATACAATATATATATATATATATTATATTTGATATGTACGTATATATATATATATACCCACATATATTTATATATACATTTACAAATGTTGAATGTAAACTTAATTATTTTTGAAACTCGCCGAATTCCGTCGGTTTATTTTATGTTGTTTGAAATTAATAAACCACCGACTGAGTGGTGGTTCGGCCTCGGCCGTACCCACCACCCAGCCGGGGTTGGCACCCGTGCGGCAGTCTGCGGACTGTCCACGACAGTCCTACGGACTGCTGCGAACAGTCCATAGACTGTCCGTAGCCGGGTGTAAACCCCGTGGCTTTTGATAGCCCGTGTCCATTCAAAAAAAAATATAAACTATAAAATACGCGCTTTACTTTTCTTTTAAACGAAAATTCGTGTTTTGATTTTTAATATATGCATTTATAAATATATATATATATATCATATATTTATTATTTAATTTAATTATATTTTATTTCGCAATTTCTCTGTTATATTTATTTAATTAAATTCTATCTGTAAACAGATTGTTTCACTTTCTGGTATGAGCAAAATTTTATTAGAGTGGAAATGTGAAAGGAATTTCTATTAATTTGTTAAATTTTAAACTTGATAGGATAATATAGTAAAAAGATAGATTGGGAACATATATCAGGATTGATTGTTTAATTCTTTATTTTAATGTGTATGGTAGAAATGGAATTTAACATAGAATCGAATAAGTTATCTTTTTATGAGGTTGAGTCTTGTAGACTTGTTGGATTCTTAGAAAAGATCTATTCTCTTCTTACATTTCCTCAAAAAATAATTGAAATATATAAATATGTAGTGGTTTTAAAAGGTATTTATGTGTGTGAATTATTTAGATAGATTTAAAATTTTAAGGTGGTAAGTTCTAATATGTAGTTTAAGTATTTAGAGTATTGATATTATTGTCATTTTAAAGTATAGACAATTGGTATTAAATGGTTTTCACAATTAATTTAAATATTGGAAGTGAGTGTTAAGTTAGTATGATGAAAGGAAAATGGAAATAATGTTTTGGACATAAGTAGTTATGAAATAATAATGAGTTAACTACCCAACTATTAAGTAGTTTTCAATTATGTTGATAGATGAAAGGAGAAATTTAAATGTATGGGCATGACTAGAGATTGATTAGGGTATTCTTGAATTGGATAGGTTATTGGTGAAATGGGATTTTAATCTGTTGAAATTTGACTTCCTTTATATTCATTTAGTGGTTGATTTGTAAGTTCTCTTTATGGATACTTATTTAGAATCTTGAGATGGTAATTGTTTTAGTCATTAAGTAGGTTGGTTCTTTTATTTGGAACTGTGAATAGATAATTGTTGTCATTGCTATGAAGGTGATTTGCGTACCACTATAAGGGGGTTCTTGTGAGGAGAAAATTGAGGTCTCCCGTGGAATACCTAGTTGGTGGCTTTAGGTTTTATTAAGTGATTTTGTTGAATTAAAGGTTGATTTTCTTTTGCGTTTCCCTATTTGAGGTGACACCATTGTTGATTTGTGATTAGTGTCTTATGGCTTAAAAACATCAGATTATATCTTCACTTCGCAATATTGTGATATCCTTAAAGGTTGGAAATGATTGATCTTTAAAATAATGTTCTTTTTAGATTGTTTCAAGTTACTTCTTATTGAATGAATGGTTATATTGTATTTGAATGTGTGGTTTTATGGATCGTTTTGATAGACCCTTTCGATGTGACTTTTCGTGAGTTGATTTTGAGTTGGAGATTTTCTCTCATTTAATTTATGTTGCTATTCGTTGGGAACCCATATGTTTTCTTTTGTTCTTTACCCTAAGTGGTAAATCGGTTAATGTTATCATTGTCATGATTGATGGTTCTGCTTGAGTTGTTAATGAGTCAAATTGAAAAGTTCTTTGAGTTATGGGTATTCCAAGAGGAGAAAATAGAGGTTTCCCTTGGATTTCTGAGTTAGTTCGTATCGAAGATGTTGATGTTGTTTGAATGGAGTTGTTGATCTTATTTTGATGTATTCACTCATTATATTTGAATTGAAATAGTTCTTGTGGCCTTGCAATTATTGTTGTCAGTTCTTTGATGGGGAAACCCTAGTGTAAACTTTATGAGAATCTTCCAGAGGCTTATTTTTATTGTTGGTCAATGTCCCTCCTTTTATGTGCCCTTGAAGGGGCAAGTGTTTTGGTATCAGGATTTTGAAAGGGTTGTACGAGAATTGTTGAGACTCTGATTTTGTACTTGTTAGCGAGATGGGTAATGCCTCGCATGCTTTTATGTTGTGATTCTTTGTTCAAATTATGATGGTACAACCCTTGGTTTTTATGTTGTTGGGTCTCTAGGAGAGTGGCTCCTTGTGGGGGCCGGCGCCCGTTAAGGGGAAGGGCGGGATAACCCACAAGTGAGTTAGTAAACAAGTGAAAACCTAATAATTAACTTAGGAGGGTTGGGTAGTAATATCATTACAAGATTTTAAAATGGATGCCTCGTCTTCATTAGTGCTTCCGCAGACTAATGTAAGGCTGAGAAGGTCGTGGTTGGCAAGGTCGTGACCTCGTCTTCACGAGAGGTCTACGGCTCCGCATGAGTCACCCTATGGACCGACGCCTCCAGTTGGGAGGAAGGGCACAGGATAGCCATAGATGGGACCGGCGCTCCAGTTGGGAGGAAGAGCAAGGATAGCCCATGTAGGACTATGCGATGACACTCTCCCTAGTTGCCCATGTGTTTTACCTTATTGTGTTCCTCTGGAAGTATGTTATGGGAGTTGGTTTAGATTGTTGAATGGATTTATATTGATTTATGATTTTTTCCTTGATACATTCTTGGTGTACTTGTGGTCTTGTATGATCTCTTTAATATTTGACTTATGACCTTGTACTCTTATGGTACTGTGATATGATGTTATTGTTTAATTGCAATTTGAAATTGTATTATGTTTATTAATTCAGTTTGATTTGGAAGTATTTCATGATCGTCCTTTGGTTACTTGTTTATTGGTCATTGCTTTGATTTATGTGATGGGATTTGTGACTTTAAGTTATTATGTTGACTCTTGTAATCCTTGAGTTTTATGATACTTTTGTATGTTGTTGAGTCTTGTGGTTCCCTATTTGGATGTTCTTGGTTGTGGTCTCTTTCTTGTCAGCCCCTTAGCACGGGGGGTGGGTCTTCGGACTCACATGGTCGGGTGGAACGTGCTAAGAACCCCATTGGGTTCCCAGTCAAGGATCGAGAGGTGCGGATTGGTGTTGTTGCAGCGACTCCAGAGTTGTATTTGTCTTGGGAGCCAATTATGATACTTTGTATTCATCTGTTTATTTGTATCATGTTATCTTGTGTATGGTTTCCATTTATGTTTGGAAACACTTTTGTATCATTGTACCTCTAGAACATTGTACTGTAATGTAATGTTAAACTCGGTGGTGGATAATGGCCATGGTAGTTATTATTCAATGTGTTGAGTTAATCATGTATATGTTGTATTTATTTACACAGATGGTTTCTTATCAATGATTTATCATGTATGTAAGTTATATTTGTTAATGTTTACTTTGTTATGGATTATATTCGCTTTTATTCTTTATTGTCGTTTGTGGATCTGTCAAATGACTCCTCGTTGCCCAAGGGATGTATGTGCTAATGAATCTACTTAAATGAAATTCATGTCATGACTTAATGTGTATTACATGTATGTTATGTTTACTTTTAAAAAAATAGAAAAAATTGTGCATTGATTATTGTTTATTTGTCCTTTGGGGTTGTGAGACTGGTTACATCTCGATTTGAAAGAATTTCCTTCGATTATGTGTAAGAAGTAGAATTAAACTTTGAAAAGAATAGTTATAAAAATCTGACTTGGAGTGAAGTATTTCTAACTATCTCGTAGTGAATGATTTAAATAAATAAGAGAGTTTGATAATTATCCTTGATATTGAATAATGTTTACTATTGCAATCATGTATTGAATTAGTGTACTAGTGGGATAGTAGTCTTTTTTCTAAGATTAGACAATTAGAATATAAACCCACATTGAAAATAAATTAAATAAATGTTGGTAATTTAATAAATGTGAAAAATTAGCCTTATTTCTCAGTGTTAAATATGAGTGGTGTTTTCGATCATATTCACTCGTTTGGAAAAGAATTTTCCCCACCTTGTATTTAAATAGTGTATTGATAGATTGGTTGCTTGTGTCATTGGTAATGCATTGGCAGAGTTCTTGTGTTAGTAAGTTTTAGAAGCCTTCCAGAGGCTTGAGGTTTGTGTTACATTGAATAGTAATTATAAGAGTACTTAAGAAAGATAAATATTTAACAAAGTAAAGAAATCAAATTAAGTTATTATGTTAAATTTAAAAACAATATTTAACATATTCCATTGAAGGAAAATATTCTAAGTATGAGATTCATATAGGAGGACGAAATTAAAGATTGAAATATGAAATTTGAAGATATTGTATAACACTTGATCAAAATATATATAGATGTAGATTGCAATTAACCTATGCATATTATATAATGTGAATCAATTGGGGAGTTTATAAAAGATAAATAAGTGTTAAATCATACTTTACCTTATTAAATTTTAAGTTTAAGGAAGACATTCTTCTCATGCATCATGGTTTATCATGTACATACAGAGAAAATAGATACTCCCTCACTTAGTTGATCTTGAGATTTGCACTAGAATGTATACTCATATATACGCATTAGCTTATATATGTATTCTCATACATACATGAGTTATACCTTCTTAATTTTTATATAGTATTGTTCCCTTATTGTTGAAACCTCAATTAATTAATGAGTTTAGAAGTAAGCATTCTTGTTATAATTGCATAGGCATCCATGCATTTTAGTAGTGCTAGGATTTCTTTCATAAAGCTTTATGTGATTGGCTTATGATTTTTAGTGTACTTGTGTGATATTTGAGAGGTAGTTGGAGGTAGAATTGTCTCATTTGCAAATACTTGGGAGTGATTCATGATAGTGTTGACATTTGCGTAATTTCATATGCAAGGATGATGCATTGGTAAAACTTGAAAAAGTATCTTGTAACTACATGTAGGACAATGGGCTATTTATATGTTAAGATTTCAATTCTTATGAATATTAGGATATGAAATGTGGAAGTGTTAAGAAATTAACAATTATGTAGAGTAACTGTGTGATCCTTTGTAGTTGTTTGCTTTATTATTTAGAAGTGTGTATTGAAGTTGTGAATGGTCATGTCAACGAGACAATATGATCATTGCCAATGAGGCATCTTGTAACCATTAAGATTTTTCAGCCAGAAAGGATCTACCAGTGAGGCATTTCAGTAAGCCAGTGAGGCACTTTTACGAGTGGTTTTTCATCCCTATGAGGGTTTTCCACTCATGAAAATATCTATGTTATGGTTTCTTTGTGGATGCATTTATGATCTGGTTATTCCCTTAATTTGCATTATAGTATTTGAATTTACATGTATTGTTGAGATGATAATTCATGTGTAAGCCTACATGGCTAAATCTAATGAAGGCATCGCCTTGTTTTAATATACTTTGATTCATTGATGTATGTTATTCCATTTGAATTTAGTGATGAAAGTAATTTAATTATTCCTCCACACCTTTTTATAATTAACTTCATTCTATTAATTTATTTTGGAAACTAAGGGATTAGTAAAAGAGACTTTCAGACTTTACACTTTTCCTTAGCACATATCATTTGTTAGAAAATATCCCTTAGTCCCAAACAAACATTAGGCTTCATCCTTTGCTCACTAGCAAGCTCCATCTATAGCATATCAAAGAAACCCTAAACCTCAACGAAAGTTTGACAATAAAGACTTAAAAAATATATTTTGCAAGCATGGAATATTATCATGAAGAAAATTCTTAGAGAAAACATGGGAGAAAAAGTCATATAACATGGAGGCCCATCTAAAATATCAAACCAGTCATAAATAATGGGCCGACAAAGGAAAAAAAATAGAAGGAACTTGACCAAAATAAGAACAATAAGTTGGGGAACCAATACATTCCATGCAACAATGGTGCCCCTCTTAGCCTAGTTAATGGAGATGAGCTACTTGTTGGTGTGAATACGTCTTATAGTAGATTAGTTTATTTTTTGTCTTATTCACACCTAATTGGTTTTGTTTAATTTCAAACTTTTTTTATCAATTTATTTATAGAGAACACTTGTCAAGGCACTTGTCTAATGTACATTTTTTTTTCTCATCTATACCAACTAGCTCCTTGTCTTGCCTTTGCATATATAAGGGTCCCTATGTATATTTGGGTTGTATCAATAATTGACAATATAATGTTTCTTTTTCATTTATCTCTTGTGGAAGGATATTTGGTGTTATAAAAGATTACTAATCCTACAAATTTCTTTCGGTAACTTCAACATGGTATTAGAGCTTCAATTTTTTAATTCCCTTCTCTTTTTTGGAAGAAATTGTTAAGTTTTTTTTGGTGGATCCTAGCAAAAATTGACCTTATCATTAGGTCTAGAAGGGTCAAAACTATAAACATCAATTATAAAATTACTAGGGTTTGGAGTTAGATTTTTTTTTTTTGACCTGCTACCTTTATTGTACAACCTATGCATTGTCCCACCTTATCTATGAAATTGATCATCTACAAGTGGACTAGTTTCATTCATTGTGCAAAAGTCTAAAACTTTTTGTTAAGGATTTGACTAAAATATTCTTATTATTTATATATATTGTATTTTCCTATTAGAAAATTATTGTCTTGGACTCCCACCACCTAACCCTCTATACAAAATCTGAATGTGGGTTGAAAAATGTAAGGCATGTAACCTAGCCATATCTAAATATGCATGACTAACTATTATGGTGAGATCCAAGGTTGTGACATGGATGATAAGAGACTATGTATAAGCTATCATAACTACACAATCTCAACAATATTTGTGAACATGTTGACTGATAATGGCGTTAATGGGTACTACCAGCTAACCTACACACATAAGTGCTAAAAACTAAGAACTTAAGCACTAGTTTTCAACCTACTCTTCTCTAGCTTGCCACCTACACTAGGATTTCCTCTGCTATGCTAATAATTGACCCTTTACTCCACTAGTACTCTACTCCACCAATACTCTACTCTACCTCTACTCTTCCTAGCTTAATGGTGTAGCCTCAATAGTTCCAAGGGATTGATTTGTTTTCCCTCTAATAGGCCTTTTTCAAACAAACATAATTTTTTTCCCTAGAAATTTGAAATCTATATATATTTTAAATTAATTAGTGTTTTATATGGAAACTAGCAATAACTCCAATTTTCTTTTTGGAAAGCAATTTTTTAGGAAATTGTAAAAAATGACAGGAGCTATTAATGTTTGCTTTTGAAGTTCTAATTGTAAATTTTTGCTTTGGTGCCACTTGCTTTTTTGGGGGGTTATATTTTTTCACTAATGAATTGTTTGGGAGGTTGTAAGGCACAATTTAAGTGCCCATTTATATTTTTTTCTCTTGATTTTTGTGGTTAGATGCACGAGACAACTGAGAGGGGGTGAATCAATTGTATAGTTTAAAACATAAAAAACCCTCTTTAACATTCAGATCTATATTAGCTCTTAAACCCTTATCCACTTATGCATCTTGTGCACTACACACTCTACACTTGATCCACACAACAATTCTCCTTGCATTTATACCCTTTGTAACCTAAAACAATCTCAATTAGGTCAGCCTTAAGGAAATGTATACACCTCTACTATGCAACATCAAATAGGTCAGAAAAAAAACACTTCCACAATATACAGGAGTGAAGAAAAACCATGCAACTACTTAGTTGGGACCCAAATCTACACTGGAATGCTTCTCAACACTTCCTCAAACAACAATTATCCTCTGCAATTGGCGCTAGCATGCCAAGTCAACCAAAACTATACTAACACCAACAAGTGACTCCAAACATGCCTCTCAAGGTATAGAAACATCTCAAAAACCACTCATCAACACTCCACAATATCCATACAACATCTAAAAATATTCCAGCATCATCATAATATTTTTCATGGCTACTACAACTACCCGAAACTCAAGAACACCTTCATCCTGTGTAACCAAACATACTGGCTCAAACATCCAACACACCAAACAACCTTGTAGAATAATCTCAACACCTGAAACTTCAAGGGAAGGTAGATACAGACATTATAAGAATTTTCCTAGATTTGAAATACTAGAAACTTCGCTGTGAAGAAATGTGGAGCAATCTCATTTCTCCCAAACACCCTTTTTTACCAGACAAACATACTATTCAACACATCTACCACTGAAGAATGGTCTAGAACCTAAAACTCTAGATATAACACCTATGAACACCTCTTATCATCACATCCAAACCACATGGGCATATCTTCAGTCATGAAGAAATGCATAGCAAAATACTAAACACCACTTTGTCACACTAAGCTCTATTTTAATTAAATTTTCTCAAAAGCACTTAGAAACCAAGTGAACCAACTTCATCAACAACATTTCTAACACCTCTACAACAAATCTACAACATCTTCAACATACAACACTTTCCATCTACAACAATCTCCCCAACCTCAAGTCAAGTCAACAACCTCTGCAACTATACTGAAGTAAGACATCAATGAAAACACCAGTACAATGTGTTGACACCAATACCAACAACCTTAGACACATCATCAATACTAGTAGCATTCCAACACTCTTCTTTATACAAGGGGTTGACATCAATTTCAACACCCAAGCAACTCACAAATAACTCAAGCTCCCAACATCTTCAAACTTCCAACAATCTCCCCCTTTGTCATTGATGGCAACACCTACTTTCTGAAAAACCATCAACAACAAAATCAACCAACAACAATATTGCAATAAGAAGTACTCCCCTTGATTGGGAAAAAAAATTATCTTCATTTCTTGTAATACTAGGAACAATTGATTTCTAGATCACTCTCCTTTGCTCTTCAAATAATATTTTTCCATACTCTCTCCTTGTTTTTTAGATTCTCTCTCCCCCTTACTCTTCACTATGGTTTTTCAACCATCTCTTTCCCCCTTTAACATTGATGGAAAAGGTCCATAAAC
>VDFB02047230.1:63123526-63163940 GCA_007258455.2 Sequoia sempervirens | reverse complement strand
CTGACTGCACCATCCAACAATGACTACTACCTACTCCCTTTGAGAGGTAGCCTTCAACATCAGTCCAAGACCAAGAGTGTATCTTGAAATGCTTCTCAGACAAAAGCACACACTTATGCATCTACTAGAAAGGAGGGGCAATAACCCCTAAATTCTCCCAGTGATACTCAAAAGTATCTTTTGGAAGATCCTTTGTGAAAATATCAGCAATTTGATCCTCGTTAGGCACATACTCCAACTTCACCTCATTTTTTTCAACTTTTTCTCTCAAGAAATGATACCGGATTGAGATATGTTTTGTTCTTGAATGAATTATCACATTATTTGAAATATTGATTGCACTTGTATTATCACATAAGATAGGAATAGGTTCATCATGTGATATTTTGATATCCTTCAATGTTTGCTTCATCCACAACACTTGTGTACAACATGATTTTGCTGCAATAGATTTTTCTTCTAGAGTAGATAATGACATTGAATCCTACTTACTTATCCATGAAACTAACCTGCTTCCAAGAAAGAAAGCACCACCACTTGTAGTTTTCATGTCATCTGCACATCCATCCCAATCTACATCTATACATGCACTCAAAGAGAATTCAGTATCCTTAGGATACCACAAATCATAATCTAGAGTTCCCTTTAGATGTTTGAATATCCTCTTCACTATTGCAACATGAGATTCTTTGGGATCTTCTTGAAATCTAGCCACAAGACAAATTGAATGCATGATATCCGGTCTAGTAGCAATAAAGTATATTAGTCCACCAATCATTGATCTATACTTTCTCTGATCTATCTTAGGATATTTATCATTCTTGCTCAACTACAACCAATTACCATAGGATTATATATCGGTTTAGAGTCATCCATTCCAAACTTCTTCAACAATTCCTTAACATACTTAGATTGTGATATGAATATACCTTTCTTTGATTGACTAATCTGCAAACCAAGGAATAAATTCATCTCCCTATACATTGACATCTCAAATTCTTTCTACATTTCCTCTACAAACATTTTGCACATATCTTCATTTCTTCCAAAGATTATGTCAGCAACATATACTACCACAACTAAGATTTGTTCATCTTCAACTTTGAAATATAAATTGCCATCTGCAATACCTTTTTTGAATCTTTGTTACAACTACTTATCTAACATTTCATACCAAGCTCTAGGAGCTTGCTTTATCCCATACAATGATTTCTTCAACCTGTAGACCATATTTACATCTTCTAACAACTGAAAACCTTCAGGTTGTTCAATGTATACCTCTTCTTCTAATTCACCATTCAAGAATGTATACTTCACGTCCATCTAATATAATTGGAAATCTTTATGTGTTGCAAAATCTGAAAACATCCTGATAACTTCCATTCTTGTGACTGAAGAAAAAGTTTCTTCAAATTCTATACCTTCAACCTGTGAGTAACCCTTACACACAAGTATAGCATTGTTTATGATAACTTTTCCATCTTCAGTCAGCTTGTTTTGGAATACCCACTTAGTACCAATCACATTCTTGTTTATCGATCTTGGGACCAATTCCCAAGTTATATTCTTCTCTACCTGCTCTAATTCTTCCTTCATTTCTTTGACCTAATTCTCATCTTTACATGCCTCAGTCATTGTTTTTGGTTCCACCTCAAAAACTAAACAAAAATTTCCTTATTACTCTAGTATAAAAATTTTTCTTCTTGTTAGCACACCTTTTCTCTTATCTCTAATGATCTAATCTTCTAAATGATTCTTCTACACATACTTATAGTCTTAGGATTCTTTTCCAAGGCTTCTTCCTCTTCAACTGTTAACTCTTTTCCTTTATCTTCAACCTTTTCTTCTTCACTACAAGGGGATTCATCAAATTTATATCCTTCTATCAATACTAAACTTTGATTTGGTTCTTCATCCACTTTGAAACTTGCACTTTCAACAATCATCTTCAATCTTTTGTTGTAGCACCGAAAGGCCTTGCTTCTTGTAGAGTATCCAAGGAAGATTCCTTCATCAAATCTTGCATCAAACTTTCCTAAATTTTCTTCATCTCTTCTGATATAGCATTTTCTTCCAAAAACTCTAAAATATTTCATAGTGGGAGGTTTACCATACCATAACTCATAGGGATTCTTTATACTATTTGTTCTTTCTTGACCTTTGTTAAGAATGTAGACTATAGTATGAATTGCTTCTCTCCAATAGACATCTAGAAGATTAGCTTCCTTTTTCATTTTCCTAGCTTCTTCCTAAATGGTTTTATTTTTCCTTTCCACAACTCCATTCTGTTGAGGATTTCTAGGGGCCATCAAATGCCTCTTTATTCCATGATCTTCACAAAAATTGTTAAACCCATTTGAAGTAAACTCACCACCTCTATCATATCTCAAACATTTGATTTTCATATTCATTTCATTCTCAACCATAGCCTTAAATGCTTTAAACTTATCTATAGTTTCTAATTTTTCTTTGAGAATTGTAACCCAAGCCATTCTAGAATAATCATCAATTAATAACATGAAATACCCGTCACCACATGAGCTTCTAATTCTAGTAGGTCCACATAGATCTGTATGCACTAACTCCAAGGGACCTGTGGTAGATCATTCTTTTGTCTTGAATCTTTCCTTTTTTTGCTTTCCAATTTGACATTCTTTACAGATTTCATTGATAGGATTTGTATTCTTTGGAAAATATCTCACAACATTAGTAGAACATCCTCACTAGGCTATCAAAATTGATGTGACTCATTCTTCTATTCCATAGCCAACTTTCATTAGTTTGAGACATAAAGAACCTTGCACCACTACCTTTGAGTTGATAGACATTACCTTTTTCCCTTGTTCCAATAGAAATCAAATTACTGGAGCTTCCTTTTCTAATTTCACAACCACCATTCTGTAATACAATATTATATCCTTTTCTGCACATATTTCCTACACTCAAAAGATTATGTCAAAGACCCTTGACATAAAGAACATCATTTTTGTTATGCTTGCCATCAAAACTAATTGAACCTTTTCCATAGATCTTAGCAGATGTATCGTCACCAAACTTAACAAGACCACCATCATAATTTTCAATCTTAACAAACTTACTCACATTGCCTATCATATGACTTGAACATCCACTATCAATGATCCAATAATTTTTCTCCTCTCTAGCATGAAAAACAAACAACATAGTTCCTTCAATGTTATGACCTATTTTTGTAGCACTTTCCTTCACACATCTTTCAAGAATAGAAGAATTAGTTCCAACATTTAAATCCATGAACAAGCATCATTGTCTTCATTCAGATAATATGATTCTTCATCATCAAAAACATCATTATCCTTCTCAACATAATATTTTTTTTATAGATTTACCCTTATGATCCTTTTGTTTTTCATTACTAACTTTGATTGGACATTTAGATGAATGATGACCTATCTTTCCATAATTGAAACATTTGAAAGGTAGTTGTCTCTATATTTTCCAATACCCTTTTTCAATCTCCTCACAAAGTTTGCTTGCACCTCATCAAGATCATCTAGATCTGATCCATCATCCTTCTTTGTTTTGCTAAATTTAAAGCAATCTATTTCTTTGAATCATTTTGACCAAACTCTCTCAATTCAATAGTTAAAGAGCCAAATAACTAATCTTTGGAATAATAATCTAAATTTTGAACTTATTCAATAGTAGAAACATTATGAATATAAGATTTAGGAATAGTTCTTAATGCCTTCTTTACCACCTCATTTTCTAGTAGATTTCCACCAAGGCCAATGATGGAATTGAATTCATCCACTCTATGCATGTAGCCTACAATATCTTCATCCTCTAATATCCTTAGGGTTTTAAACTTAGTCTTCAAATTCTACATCTTTGCTTGCTTGACCTTATCATCTCCTTCATAGACACTTTCTAGCTTCTTCCAAATTTCTTTAGTAGATTTGTAGCTCATAACCTTCACAAGTTTTGAATCAACAAGGCCACTCAAAATAACATTCCTTTCTTTTCCATTGTCCTCATAAGCCTTAATCTTATCATCAGATGGTGGACCATTAGTAGGCATGGTATATCTATCTTCAATTGACTTCCAAACTCCAAACCCTAGGGAAACAAGAAAACCTTCCATCTTGGTTTTCCATAATGCATAATTTTTCCCATCAAACAAGGGATCCTCCTTGTGCACCATTTGGATCTACCTCAAGTAGTTAACCTTATTCTTGGGAACCACAACTCTAATACCAATTGTTAGATGCACAAAACAATTGAGAGGGGGGTTGAATCAGTTGTATACTTTAAAACATCAAAAAATCCTCTTTAATATTTAGATCTACATTAGCTATCAAACCCTTATCCACCATTAAACCCTTAACATGTATTAATATAATGTAAACATATAAAGTAGTGATGCAAACAAATAAAACACATAAGAACACTAGATTTATGTGGAAAACTCAAGAAGGGAAAAAACCATGGTGAGGATTAGCTCACTATTATATGAATTGCAACACCAAATATAATAAGGCTAATTGTCTAGAAAGATAAAGAAAGGATCGTTGTCGATGGCTCACTGCCAAAGGACTCATTTTCCAGAAGAATGAAGAATAGAAGAAGGGGTGGCTCACTACCAATTTGAACTGCTAACAATGCATCTCATATGTTGAAGGTACAGTTCCACTAAAGCACAAACAACTCATAAAACTCACTGCATTAGGAAGTCATAGGAATTAGGTATCGCACTTAGATCATCACACTCGATCAATTTCACATCTTTTTTACCACACACTCTATGCTTGATCCACACAACAATTCTTCTTACATTTATACCCTGCGTGACCTAAAACAATCTCAATTAGGTCGACCTGGAGGAAATGTATACACCTCTACCATGCAACATCAAATAGGTCAGCACCAAACACTTCCACAATATAAATAAGTGAAGCCAAACCATTCCACTACTTAATTAGGACCCAAATCTACACCGACACACTTCTCAACACTTCCTCAAACAACAATTGTCCTCCATAATTAGCACTAGCACGCTTTTTATCCAAACTTGTAATAACACCAACAAATGACTCCAAACACACCTCTCAAGGTCTAGAAACATCTTATGGATAACTCATTAACACTCCAAAATATCCATACAACATCTCAAAATATTCCAACATCATTAGAATATTCTACACAACTACTACAACCACCTAAAACTCAAGAACACCTTCATCCTATGTAACCATATATATTGGCACAAACATCCAACACACAAAAAAACCTTGTGGAACAATCTCAACACCTGAAAATTCAAGGGAAGGTATATGTACAAACATTATAAGAATGTTTCCAAATCTACAACACCAAAAAAATTACTATAGAGAAATGCAAAGAAATCTCATTTCTCCCAAACACCCTGTTTTACTAGACAAACATACTGTCAAACACATCTTCTACTGCAGAATGATCCAAAACCTAAAAAATCTGGCTATAACACCTCTGAAAACCTCATATCATCATGTCCAAACCACATGGGCATATCTTCAGTCATGAAGAAATGTGGAGAAATTTACTAAACACCACTCTGTCACATTGAACTCTCTTTTAATCAAATTTTCTCAAAAGCACTTGGAAACCAAGTGAACCAAACTTCATCAACAACATTACTAACACCTCTGAAACACATATATATAGC
This sequence comes from Sequoia sempervirens, assembly GCA_007258455.2. Lineage (NCBI taxonomy): Eukaryota > Viridiplantae > Streptophyta > Pinopsida > Cupressales > Cupressaceae > Sequoia > Sequoia sempervirens. The sequence continues at coordinate 63,158,257 of VDFB02047230.1, read as the reverse complement.
ATCTACAACATGCAACACTTTCCATCTACAACAATCTCCCAAACCACAAGTTAGTTCAACAACCTCTACAACTATACTGAAGTAGGACATCAATGACAACACCAATACAATGTGTTGACACCGACACCAAAAACCCTAGACACATCATCAATACTAGTAGCATTCCAACACTCTTCTTTATACAAGGGGTTGACGTCAATGACAACACCCAAGCAACTCACAAACAACTCAAGCTTCCAATATCTCAAAACTTCCAATAGTTTGTTGTCTTGATAGCTAAGTCTAATGAAATTAAGCTTATAACTCAACATAATTATCATACATGGAAACTAAATATGCTACAACTACTACAATATAAGGGTCTATGTTGAATGTTGGTTCAAAACCACCTAAATTTAGTAGGTAATTTTGAAATTTTGAATATATAAATAAAGTTGATGAAGCTAGGGGTTTGGTTGGGTTGTATATTTAAGATATTGTTGTTGGAGATTGTTGCAGTGTTGTCATTGATGTCAACAAGGAGATTGTTGCACTATGTTTTCATTAGTGATGTCATTGACGTCAATGTATGCCAACCTCTAGTGTGGTGTTAAGTAGGTATCAATGATGGGGAGATTTTTAGTGTTGTAGATGGGGAGATTGTTGCAATCTCTAGTTTGGTGTTGATGAGGTGTTTGTGATGTTTCTAATGCAACCGGTTCACTTGGTTTCCAAGTGCTTTTGAGAAAATTTGAATAAGAGAGTGTACAAGGTGGCAGAGTTGTGATCTGCAAGTTATGCTTCACATTTCTTCATGGTTGAAGATGTGCTTGTATGGTTTGGATGATATGATCAAAGGTGTCCAGAGGTATTATACCCAAAGTTTCAGGCTCTAGATCGTGTGGCAATGGAAGATGTGTTTAACAATGTGTTTCCTGTGAAGAAGGTTGTCTAGGAGAAATGGATTTTCTCTGTATTTCTCCATGTTGAGGTTTATTGTCTTGCATATTAGGGATCGTGTTAATATTATCTGTACCTACCTTCCCTTGGAGTGTTGTGTGTTCAAGTGTTCTACAAGGTTGGTTAGTGAGTTGTATTTTTGTGGCAGTGTTGTTGGTTGCACAAGATGATAGTATTTTCAGTTGTAAGTGGTTGTAGTGATGTTGTTGAATATTATGATGGTGTTGGAATATTTTGGGATGTTCTGTGATGTTTATTCATGGTTCACATGATGTTTTTGGACCTAGTAAAGAGTGAATTGATTGTTGGGTAGCATTAATATAGGTTTGGATGACCTGGCATGTTAGTGTTACTTGTAGATGTGCTTCATGGTTTGTGGAAGAATGGTGAAGCATGTTGATGTAGATTTGGGTCTTGGTTAACCCTTGGTATGGTCTACCTTCACTCTTTCCACTGTAGAAGTGTTTGGTACCAGCCTATTTTTTGTTTGCACATTTGAGGTGCATACATTTTAGTGAGGCCGACCTAGACAAGATTGTTTGAGGTCACAGAGGATATATAAGCAAGGTTAATTTTTGGAGATGTGTAAGATCAAGTGTAGATGTGAAGTGAGATGTGAATGTGATCGAGTGTGGTGATATGAGTGCAAGCTTTATTTCCTAAGGCTACCAGATGCAGTGAGAAAAAGGTGTCTACATTTAAATAGTGTACTTGAAGTTGTTGGAGGTAGTGATCCAAAGGTTGCAAATGGTGTAGAGTTGTTGTGGTGAATCTTCCTATTGCTTTGAGGTATTGAACCTCCTTGTAATAGTCTTCTTTTATTCTCTTCTATTCCAGACAGTGAGTCCTTTGGGCATTGAGCCCCTGGTAGTAATCCATTCTTTTATTTTAGGCAGTGAGCCCTTCTGGTAGTAAGCCTATTGTATTCAATGTTGTTATTCACATATATATATATATATATATGTGAGTTAATCATCACCATGGTTTTTAACTGATTAAGGTTTTCCACGTAAATCTGGTGTTTTGTTGTGTATGGTTGTTGATGTGTTGATGTTTCACTTGTTTACATTCATGCTAATGCTTAATAAGGGTTTGAAGATTCATGAGGATTTGAATGTTTTAATGTACAACTGATTCACCCCCCTCTCAATTGTCATGTGTGTTGAACAATTGTATTATTTTATATTATGGAGTGTACACCAAATCAAGTATGGGATAAGTTATATGAGTTGTTTGGAAAAGTGAATGAACTCCAAGAATTATAGTTAGAAATTAAAGTATCATCCCTTGTACTTACTAAACATTCTGCCATTAAGGATTTTTTTGAAAATTTTATGTTATTGTTGTCACAATTAAAGGTTTGTGGAAAGGAAAAAATAGATAAAATTACCTATTTTTTATTCCTTTTAAGTTTAATGGTCCTTTTTAGGTGCTCTCTTCTACCTTTTGGACCTAGATTTAAGATACCCCTAAGATAGAATCCACTCTAGGTTTGATGGTTTTGAGTCTTATTTAGGATTATCACTCATTGTGCTTGTTATTTCTTTGAGCATACTTTGGCACCAGGGTCAACAGTTTGGGCATTTGAATTATAGGTATTTGCAATAATTGAGAACACATAATTTGGTGCTTAGTCTTCACAAGGTTTCATGTATTGAGGGGGTTTGTGGATGTTATGTTCTCAACAAACATCTTCAAAATCCTTTTCCTAAGGGTAAGGCTTCACATGCTAAGGCATCGCTTGAGTTCGTACATAGTGATCTCATGCTATTTTTTACTCCTTATTTTTGAAGGGCCAAGTATGTGTTTACTTTCATTGATGACTTCTCACATGAGATAAAAGTGTACATTATTAAGTACAAGAGTTAGGTCTTTGCTACTTTTATTACCTTCAATGCATTTGTTGAGAAGTAATCCAATCTTTCTATTAGAAGATATGCATAGATAATGGGGGATAATGTGATTTAAGTATTCATTAATTGTATAGATAAGTGGCATTCAACATCAACACTTGGTTCTATGGTGACCTCCACAACACACCCCTATATTTTTGAGTTTGGTGATCCTTGTCTTTCATTTTCAGTTCTCAATTTTTTATCTTTCATATTTTTGGTTTGGGATGGAAATTTGAGTTTGTTGTATTTTTCAAACATAAGCCAATGTCATCTTTTAGTTGTATATTTGGATATTAAATCTTTGTGTTAGGATCTATGAGCAACTAAACTCCTTGGAATTTGTGCATCCACCATTTTAAACATGATATTTTAGGTTCACTCATTTATGTTGTGTTATTTACCTTGTCACATTCAAGGTCATGTCAAGGAAATTTGAGTCATTTTCTTTAATCAAGTTATTAGATTCTTGTTAAAGACTCCAAGATGCCCTCAATTCCCAAAATAATTTTGGTTGTCTTGATTCATTTCAAGGATTACCTAGTCACCAATGTTCCAATCAAAGATAAAGTCATATTTATGAGTTGGGTTAATGTCTTAAATATCCTAGCCCTTTGACTCTCTTTTTTAATTTTGAATTTTGCATCTTGAACTTAGCGGTTAACATCATTTTCAATCCCAATCTATGTTTGAATAATATCCTATCAATTGGTTCATGAGTTTTCTCCTTAGATGTTCAAGTTGTGCTAGATGTACTTGCCATGCGTGTCACATTGTCACAAGGACATAAGATTTTTTCTCGCATTATCTTTTGCTTTGTGTTCACTTCTCCTAATTATGATTTCTTAACATTTCATTCAAGCTACTACACTATACATAAAATTTATTCTTTATCCAATATGTGTATATTTTTAGGGTATTTACCCTAGTCTAAGTTCTACTCACTTAATTATTGACCATAAACCCTAGTGGGCTTGATAGAATCTTGAATCTCAACCATTATCATCCAAACTCCACAACATAACAAATCCATATTTCCACATTTCCACCTTGTACGGTGCACCCCAAACTTTATTTGAATTTTGTTCTTCACCTTAATAGATGTGTTTGAGAGCTGAATTCATTGATCTTGCAAAAACATAAACAAGAAAAAACAAAGCTTTTAACTTGGAATTGAAACTAATACAAAATTTATTTTATATGGAAAATTTCATATCAATGCAACAACATAAGACAAAGGGTTCCTAGATGTTTCATTGCCCCTTATTTAATGTGTTTAAGGCCTACCCACAAGTGTAGTTGGGAAACATATCTCTCTAATTTAAGTAGGACTAGGGGGGGGACATGACATTTTCTCTTGCATTGACGTCGTTGCAGATAGCCTACCCCATCTTGAAAGGATGTGGGATGTGCTTGTCCGTAATACTTCATATCAAGTAGGCCCATCCAACGATGCATATATTCTTATAGATTAACTGTGTGTTTAGTCACCTCACACTCAATGACAGAAGGTTTAAACTTTTAAAGCCTGTTACTTATAGGATCATGTACAACTTCAGACTCAGACTTGGACATACATATTCTTAGACTTCGGCATTCAAATATAAATTGCAATTCGAAGTTACATTTTACAATACTTCCCTGATCTCCAAGTGTTCCAGGGTCTTGCATGTATTCATTATTATGGATATTTTCACTGTGATCTTAAACCTAAAAATTTGCCGGTGGCTGAAGATGTTATCAAAATAGCATATTTTGGTCTTTCTTACGAGGTTTGCTCAAGTAGTGATTATGTCTCAACACAATGGTATCATGCTCCTGAAATTTTGCTTCAATAATTGTACTATAATGCTTCCATTACATATCATGGCAGAACTTTTCACTTTTCAAGCACTATTTCTTGATTCTCTTGGACATGATCAGATCTACAAGATCTCCAGCATTGTTGGTAATCCCAATCATTGGATATGGGCTGAATTTCATCAAGGAAATGATTACATCATCGTAGTGGTCTCTATGCAGTAAGGGAGACACAAAGTCCTGTAGATTTGAAGAAATGCCAGTCAAGGAGATAATAAAGATGACTGTACAACCTTTGAGAAGTACCAAAAGACAATCTGAAAAAAAATTAAGACAATTTGATGAAGATTGCTAGAGGTAATTCATCAAATTCTAACATTAGATAGAATAGGAGAATTTTGAGCTCGAGAATGGAATGATTGATAACCATTAGGGTACATTGTTAATTAACATATCTTTTTTATTATATAGGCGAACACTAGGAAATCTAAAACTATTTATTCTAAGTAAATTTGGTGTTTTTATAGGAAAACTTTAGAGAGATGAAATGGGTAAATTTGGTCATTTTTTTATTCATTTCATTAAAAGGAATTTGAGACTTTCTTGTTTGAATTTGGAAGATAGATATGATGATGTGAATATAAATGAAATCGCAAGAAAATGATGAATTGTTTTTTTTTTCTTGGAGTTTTCTATAGGAGAGGGGGCATATTGTCCTTGTAAAGGCTTGGTATTAAAATAATTTCCAAGGATGATATGAATTGCACATGTCTTATGGTAGTGAGGGAATGTGTGACTGATTACTAACTTGATATATAAATACTTCTTGTTTCATGAAAGTTTCTCTCTGTTTCTAACTTGATATATAAATACTTCTTGTTTCATGAAAGTTTCTCTTTGTTTGGTTGAGTCATTTGCTTTGACAAACCTCTTTGCCTTGATATGATGATTTGACATGAAATAAGTGACTAATGAGAGATTGGATTAAAATTAATGCTAAAGGAAACTTTCATGGCTATTAAGGAATATCCATGCCTAGTGTGCCATTATGGGTCATGTGAGAGGGTACAAAAAGGGCACTGGAAAAATGTGGAGCATTTGTTGTTGTCCCTAAATGGTCAATAAGGGAGAAACAAAGAAAATTGATTCGAAATGGAAGTGATACTTACTACTGGAGATAATAAGATTGGATAAAAATATCAACGCTTTGTACATTTAGAAAAGAATCACGGGAAGAATCAAGAGAGTTGATTATATGAATATATTCTGAAGTATGCAAATTCAGTTTGGTAAGACCCAATAGAGTATATTTCTGCTAGATTTGGGGAAAGAGAATTAGTGATTGGATGAAGTAAAATATCTCTATGGTTGAATTGTAGGTATGCTAACTTATGGTCAAAGATGTAATATGAGGCTAAGGATCAAGATGTTTCATTATTATTAAATGAACAAAACAAGTTGAATATTTTTAAAAGAAAATGGTGAAATGATAAGTGAACTTGATGATATGACATTTTTAGACTTTGGCCTTGCTATTTCCAAATTATAGAGGCAAAACAAAAGAAAAATATTTACTTCCACTTTAGTTCTGAGGTTAAAGGAAATATTAGATGTAAATGCTTAATAAAACTCATTAATGGATTCCTCATCTTGTAGAATCTTTCAAAGAGTTATTGGAGGATAATTGTAATCATGGATGAATGGATGCCATTGCTAAATCACTCAACCATGGAAAGACACTTGAATGTATAGATAATGATTTCTTGAACCTTTATAGTTCTCTTTGAGGTGTGTGCACATGACAAGGATTAGATGACAAGAGAGAGGAAAAAAATAAATTGCCCTTGGTCTTCTTTGTATCATTTTATCTTTTATCCATTTTGAGGGAATGCCTTTTCAACTTCCCATTCCAAATAAAATACATATTTCTCATTGTAATTCCATTGTATATTGAAAACCCTTGGAAACTCCATCTTGATATATACCTTGTTGGAATATATGAGAAACACATCAAGTAATTTTATTGACAAAAAAAAATCCACCAAGTCAATGATGAGAATGTTGATTTCTGATGGATTGTACTGGGTTCTCTCTTAAGAGGCAAGTTTGTAGACCGCTTATGTGTGATTAAACACTCAAAGAACTTTTAAGTTGGGATAGTCTCAAGAGGGTTTTATATGAATATTCAAGGAAATAGGAGTTTTATTTTACTATTATAATATATATCATATAAATCAATGCCCCATTGTATCCATCTTTGACTTCAATGTATGCTTCTAGAACTCCTATGAAAGGATTCCTTTGGGAATCTATCTATCTAAAAGCAAAATTTGTATATATCATATAAAAGTTGTCAAAAATAATATTTCTTTGATTATTCAATATTTAGGAGTCACTAATATTAATGGTGAATTTCTTATATCACTTTAGGATAAAAATAAACTTATCCTAGCCAGTAAGATTGCTCTAAGACCTACTACTCTCATTTTCCTAGTTCTTACTTTCCTTACCCCTTTTGACCACTTTTCATTCTTATGTAGGTGCAATGTCCCTATCTCAACCGAATACCTACTTTCTCAACTTCCCCCAAGGAGGAATCACCATATTCTATTTTTTAAACTGTATAATTCAATAAAGTTATATTTGAGGTGATGTGAGGGATTGCTAATAGGTTGAGTACTATAGAAATACACAAGGTCAACAACCTTGAGGATATCAAATTGGTAACTATTTGGGATATTATTCATCTTAGTGATAATATTCCTAGGTTACTCATCCTCCCCCTTATCCTCATCTAAATCAAACTCTATTAGGAAATAATGGCTAGTACAAAGTCATTGTGCTAGTCCCAATAAAGAATATTTTGTTAAAAGAATCCCTAGTTCTTGAATATTGATGCACTCCTTACAATGTAATGAATTATCCAATAAATTAAAAATAATATAAATAATTCATCTCAACGATAAAATATCTTGTATTGTCATCTTTGATGTAGCTATGATGAATTTTATGGCCAATAAAATTTATAGCTCAAGAAAAAAAAATACATGCCCACTCAAAAATACTTCACACAAGCTAATAAGAAATCACTCTATGAGTTTGCTCATCCTAGCATAATTTCCACTTCATCACACTTTTCAATGGTGGGACCCCATATCACCAAAATTTTAAAGGTTGCATCTCCACCTCTCCTCAAAGGTGGCAATTTAAGGCCAAAATTCATACCAACACCCAAAATCTAATTTATACCCTACTTACACTCTAAAAAATATCATAAATATTCTTTATGTGACCCATTGTTCCATCAAATCTTAAAGCCTTTTTAGCATAGCTAGTGGAATGAAACAAGAAGTCTCCTCGCAAACATATCTATAGAAGCCATCCTACCTAGATAAGCAAATTCTATTGAAAGAATACCTCAAGTGACAAATAAAACTAAGTGTTCATAACCCAATAGCTAAGGTGAGGATACACCCATTTTCACATTACCAAATTATGAAATGAGACAAAACATAAAAAATCAAACCCTTTAGCTAACTCCCTTATTATTAATGATAAACCAATTCACAATTGTATAATTGAATCTAATTGAGCAACACTATCTCGGATAGTCAATTATTGTTTGTTTGGTCTCACCTATGAGATAATTATCAAAGGTGTCACCCATTGGCTAATACTTATATTACCACCATTCTTGTCATCAAGAACTACTTACTTTAGATTCTTTTGTAAGTGTAAAAATTCGACAGGATATGTATATCATTGACTTATCATAATTCTTTAAAATTTACTATCTAAGGATTTTATTACAAGGATAGATTGTTATGTGTTCTTAGATTGGTCATATATCATGAATCAAATATATTATGGTATAAGGATTAAAATTTATAATTAATAAATTATACTCCATCATATGGATCCTTATTCAACCCAAATATCAATGAAGACCTTGAAGTTATATATATCACATAAAATATTGTAGAGGCTCAAGCCTATAATTCTAATAAAGAAGACACCTATAAGGGGATAATAGAAATAGCTCAAATTAGTATGATATTAGCCATGGCAGATTACAAAATTTTCAACTAGCAATTTCATTTTTTTTTTGATGAATTAGGTCTTGGAAACTATTATAATTATAAAAGAATAACCTAATGCACCTCCTCAAGTCTTAAAATAGAAGGAAATTAATTTAGGTAGTACCTTAAAATTTACTTTTATGGTGTGAAATGAAAATTTTGGGTAGGAATAGGTTCAATATTTTTTTACCCCTCCAAGTGCAAGTCTTTTCACTCCATCCAATTTAAATTCCATTGCACCAAAAATATAGATAATTCTAAATCACTCCTTGAAGGATTTTAGATAGTTGAGAGATGAGGAATCCAACTAATACCCATCTTTGGTGATCTCGCGGCTAGTGCTAAGCATTCAAAGAGAAATCACTAAATGCTACTAAAAATTTCACCCGCACCATTCTGTGAGAGCCAGAACCATTGTCTACATCTAAGGAAAGCGTACTTAATAAAATTATGCCACCATTAATATTCGCATATGAATTTTTTAGATGAGTTTCAGTTTTATTATACAACACTTTACAATAGAAAGGAAATTACAATGATTGTATAATGTTGTATTTTATTAATTTTGAAATGCAAGTGTATACAATGTTGTTGTTTCATACAACAAGATCAAAAAAGTGCTCAAAAGTCCCACACAAGCCGTGGGAATGACTAAATTAAATTGATACAAAACAAGAAGTAAGCTATATATCTGAAGATGAAGTGGGAGATAAACACATAAAGAGAATTCATATTCGTCATTTCTTGGCAATGTTGGTGTTGATCCTCCTGTCTTTAGCTTGGTCTTCTTGTCTTCATCTCCTCTCATACCCGGTCTTCAGAAGCAACTACAATATATTGAAAATGTTGTGTTAGAGCTCAGGATATAAAAAAATCATCATATGTTTTTCTCAACAGATATAGAACCTACAACTATGATGAATCAATTCAATTCAGCCAACATCAGATACACATGGATATCCAAAGTAAACCATCAAGAGAGCATTGAACTTCATTATTTATCTAACTTGTTTGTTCACTGTGCAAGTATAGGTACATGTTTCATTGCTAGTTCATCATGTTCAATATTTTAGCATGGTGTTTGGCTCCCTAAGGGTCGAAATTCCAACATGCCGAAGTAAATAGGAACATTTAACAGTTTGAATATCATATGCAAACATAGTTTATCTTTCAGAGAACAATGTTCATTCATAAATGATACAAGGACACCAATTTCCAATTGCAGAACAATCATCTTTTGAAGGAACATTCAGTATTTCTATATGATTCTCTAACCATGTTTGAAGGCATCAAGATACAATACATTGCAATGCTAACAAGAGAGGTCAATAGTAGGCAGCTACCTATGGAGATGAATCACCTTCATTTTCTTGAAGGATGGATAGGGATGAAATATCTCGATATACATAATGAGGATCAATTTTTAGCATGTAACAACACAAGACACAAGGTAAATGCATCATAGAAGGCAGTGTTCTTAAAAAAAAGTGAGTCATTTATCATCAACATTGAACTTGGATAGATAAGATGGAATAGATATTTTGTTGCAAATGAGGTGTAAAATTTCTATTGAGTGTTTAAACTTTGAGGTGGTTGATAGTCAAATAGAATGATGCTTTAAAACAGTAAAAAAGTAAGCAAATATAATGACTATCCCAGCTCAGGAGAAGCAACTGATAGAGTAACATAAATGGCACAAATGAATCCATCAAAAGAATAATATGCAGAGTCATTGTTGTTGCCTCAAGACCCACAAAAAAGTAATTGTTCAGGCAATAGGATACAAACAATGACATAATGGTAATAGCTTATGAAAGTAAAAAATAGAACAATATGCACATAACTTTTATATAAACCTACTAGGGTTTGTCAAAATGAAGAACAACAAGGGCATTAAAGCTTCACTATCCTATGCAAGAGCCCAGATGGTGAGAGATACGAGCTTTAGAGCAAAAGGTAAAAGTACAAGAAGTTAAAAATCTAGTGAAGGTTTGGACAACAGAAGCAAGTCAGCTAAAGAGGGTCCAAGAAATGCATTCATAATGTAGAAAATGAAGTTATCATCAAGCCTTCAAAACACATATCTAAAATACAACAGTTTCTTCATAAGTTTCACTATGCCACAATAGTGAGTTAAGGATCCTTTGCTCGCCAAAAGAACAATATGCAAAGATTTCATCATAAGGAACAATAGACAAAGCTTTCAAAATAGGAGGTGTTTATGGAGTTTCAACTACAAAAGGGTAAAAATGTTGAAGAATAGAGCTTTTGAGGACACGAGTTTTGAACCCATACTTCCAAGACACAAACTCAGGATGGAGGAAAGAGTAAATGTTTTTCAGTAATAAGCAATATTGTCTCCCTCTCATCACATTCAAAGGCAAGAAAGTACATTTCTTTACAAGTCTTAAATAACACTCAAAAAAATATAAGCCCACAGTCTTGCATGAGGAGAGAAACCCTTTTGTCTTTTCAAAAAATAAATGGTATTGTTTCCTTTTGGTCGCATTCAAGAAAATAAGTCAAACACCCATCAATTCCCTCATGGTTGTATCCATATAAATATGCAAATACCTAGAAAAATCTTGGTCGCGGCTAAGAAACTATGGGGTGATCCCACAAAGCTGGTTTACAATTTCAAGGAGATTCCGATTTTTGTTGAAACCACATATTTTTAGAAAATATAATGATTTAAGCCTTAAAAAGTTTCATTTAAAGAATTCTAATTGAAGAGGGTTTGGTCAAACTACCTTAGATCAAACCCCCTTGGATAGAACCCCACTAGTTTTAAACCATACCTATAACGGAGTCTCCTTTACACCTGCCAAAATGCTGATAAAAAACCACTTTTGATTTACCTTTTGGGGGATCAAATGGATTCATTTAATTTTTTTATTTTTTTAAAGTATGTAGTCCTTATTATAAGATTCCCAAAAAGTATAATTTTAAATAAATTTTATTTTATTATTATATTTATTTTTTATTTCTTGTGAATGTAGGCTTTTCACTGAAAATCAAGCTCTTTGTTCTACACGTGGAAAAATAGAAGATTCTCAATTTTTTGAAAAATATGAGTGCACCGTGATATTGAAGTCCTTGATCCAACAAGAAAGAAAATTGAATTTGATACATACAAAAATAGTTGTGTTATATAGTCCGCCTATTTTTGAATTTAATTGGTTTGACTTCAAAACTTGATTAAGGAAAAAACATTCAATAAAACACTATGAAACTGATTGGAAGCACTAGATATCATAGTTACAAATCTAAATTCGAAAAAACTAGAATTTTATCCTTCATGGAAAAAAAGTTGTGTTATACAGTGAGCGTCACTCCTTAAAAATGGTGTTTACTAAAAAAACTAGTTTTCGAAGGAGATGAAAAAAGAAGTGCAATCTGATTCAAAAAAAATTGAAAAAAATGTATTTAGAATCTATAGAAAAAATGTCACAAATCACTAGTTTGCATCATCTTCAAATTCCTCACGGTTTAGCCGCTATAGGTGCCCGAAAGTGAAGATTTAGTTAGAAATAATTAGTTTAGTGTCCAGTTTGGCCAAAAATTGTAAACTAGTATTGTGGGATCACCCTATGAGGGGTTTTACATATAGTGTAAAATACAGTGAGAAAATTGAATACCCAAGTGAGCATTTTTCAAGCTGCATCATGTATATGACGTATAGAGTTTTTGACAACAAATGCATGGAGATACAAAGATATTTATTCATTTTGCAACCGTTTGAGTTCAAATTGAGCATCATGAAACAAGAAAATATATAGAGCTCAAGGAATTGAGAACTTACCCAAGTTGATGTTGATTTCTCACAATGGAAATGCATTCAAAATGCCCTTTTAAACTTCAGATGGAGGCATCCATGGCGGCCAAAGAGATGAGGGAATCAACAAGAAAAATGAAGCAAGAAAAAATGCATAAAAAAACTAGTCAAGGTCATGGCATAAAGGCCTGAAAATGCTTCAAAAATGAGGGGAAAATCACCAAATTTGTAAGCAAGGAACACTTACCATGTTTTTTTTGTAGAAGACCCTATTAAAATCACTCAAATACAACTCAAATGTTGAAGATCAAGCTATCAAAACCTACCATCAACATGGTGGTGTAGAGGTTCTTTTCTAGGAGATGTCAAATGCAAAATGAAAGAGTAATTAGGGCTTGGATGCTTTTACTTACATGCCCTAATTCGAATGGTGCTCTTTTTTTACTTAAGCTTTTAAAATAAAATCATTTCACATTATTGACATGTATGTGGTCTTGATTTGTTAAGTTAAATGACCTAGCAAATAAAGATGGATCATGAGTTTTGATGAAGTGTCAAGCTCATAAAATACTTTGCATTTTCTAGTGAAAGAAAAACTTCATGTTTAGCATGATTTTGAACAAAAATAAATGATGAAGTTAAATATTAGTGGTAATATTTCAATAATTAGCTTAATATTTAGCATGTGATGCATTAAAAGGACAACTTCACATATTAAATATTAAAATAATCATCGATTGATTATTTTTTAATAGTTAAATCAAACAGTTACCTTTGATCAAAACCATGCAAGAAACACGAAGAGGTGGAACTAGAGTTAGTGGGAGTCATCCAGAGTGTTGTATTTTTTTGACTTGGAGTTATTTCTCAGTCTTTTGGAGATCACATTGATTGAGGCCATTGTTCATGCAATTTTTTGGGACATAACCTCAGTTCTACATCAATTTTCGAGATATTTTGATCATGCATATTGAAAGGAGGAGTTTGCAACATTCAGTGTTCAATTTACTTCAATTGTGGGCCCTCTTTTCAAGGTCTTTCTTCTTTGCTCGTGAGAGGATATTTTCGAGATATTTTCCACTTTCAGTTAATTGTTTCTTCCACCTCTCGACACATTGGAGTTATCATACTTTGTATATATTGAGAAAAGACTTAGTTTTTTCCCAGTTCTTGTTTTTTGCCTTTGCATTCTACAAAGAGAATATCTTGTAACAACTTTTATTTGATTAATATACAACAGTACTTTATTTTTCAGCATATTATTCAATTTTTTTGCAAAATTTTCCTTCAGAATATTAAAAATAAATATAGTTGCCTTCGAAGCTTCGACTGGTGTTTTGTATCTTTTAAGTGATTTGAGGCAAGTTTAATGTGTTTCAATCCAAAAACCTTTAATTTTTTTTCTTTTTTATTGATGCATATACACAATTGTAGTTTATCATAGGTCACTAATTGTACCTTTAAAGTTTATATTTTCTCTTAATTTTTGAAAACCCAGTTTTCCTTAGTAAGGTAAAATTAAGCAGAGCCTTTTAGTGAAACATTTATGTGATTAAGGTGCTCAAGTTGAGTTGAGTTAACAATTTTTTTGAGAGTATTAGTTGCGAATGGGTCTGCATTTAGTTTTCTTTGGTGCATCACCTCCTAGAAGTAGTTTACCATTAGAGTTTCATTCAGTAATCTTTATCCCTTTTCCCACAAAAGTTGTTAGATTCTAGGAGATCAAAAGGGGAACAAGCCCATAACCTAGAGGTTTGTCCTCATTATAGGGTACCCACAACCTGAGGATATTCCAATGTTACAAGGGATTGCTAAGCTTTATAGCTTTGCATTTGGGTGCAATCCCTCGTGATAATAGTTTTTGGCACACCCAGTGGGACTCTAAAGTTCACTTCAAAGAAAGAATTCAAATTTCAATTTTCTGTTCTAGTATATATAGCAATTTTTTTACCTTTCAGAGGTTACAATTTATACCTAGCGACTCTGAGCACAATCTACTGGTTTCAAGTAGACAAAGTGCTAGTATGTTTCATCTTTGCAAAATAAATCTGATTCACTTTGATTTCAAGAATTTTTCCAGGTTTCAAATGCTTTAACATGTCAGGTTTTTATGAAAAGATCATGTTTCTACCTTCATTTCATGAAAATACTACCTATCCACATCCTTATCAACCATATTAGGCTAGTCATGTTGTTGGTTTTATTCCAAACAGCCATGCAACAGTAGTATATCAGTATGCTCAACATGCTTACCTCTCACCCACCCTTGCTCAACCTTCATATCAACATTTATATGTCCAAAATCAGCTCCAAGAGGTTGATGATATGAAGAATAGCATGAATGACACCAAGGAAATATTGACCGATATCACAAAGAAGATAGAAGAGTACAAGAGGCAACAAGGGCTTCATTTGTAGCAGTAGGAGTTAGACTATCAGGCCTACCTTCATGAACAAGAGTTGGAAACGCAAAGGATATAGTTTGAAGAAAATCTCGAGAGGGAGTTAGCAGCAAAAGAGGAGCAGATAAATTTTTTGTTTTCTTAAACACAAAATCATGGGGTCCAAATAACTCCTATCATTCTAGATCAGCCCTTGCAAGATGAGATTAATAAGTATGTCATTCCAAATTTTAAGCAAAAGGAGCCTCTTAATTCTGCTAATAAACCTAGTAAGCTTGAAATTCCAAATTTCATAAGCCTTCACCCTTTGCAAGTTGAGGAAAGTAATCAGGTATAGCCTAGTGTAGTTACAGAGTGGCCCATTGATCAGGATATCTCACTCATCATGGAGAAGCTTAAAAATATAGATCCCTTGCATTTAGCTGTAGAGTACTACTGACAAGAGCAACAAAAGATTGAACAAAAGCAAGAGGTTGTTGCTGATTGTACCATCTTCTCAGCTGATTATGAGAATAATGTATGTGCCGAGAAGGTTGGTTCAATGGATAAGGCACCATATGAAGAGGAAGATTCAGTTTCTTTATTTTCTCAGCTGCCTAATTTCGACGATAGTAATGAAGAGAACATACAAATTCTCATCTTACCAGTTGATTTGGGGCAGCAAGAAAACATTATGGAACAACAGAATATTGACAATTATTTTGAGGTATCTAGTTGGTACAGTGATGAAGAAGATATAGAAAGACTATCCAAAGAAGAGATCCCTATTTGCAAAGAAAATATTATTCTCCATGGATGCAAAAAATATGATTTATTTGTTGAAATCCCTTTATTTTTTGTTGTTGATGATGAAAATGTATGTGAGCTAACAAAATTAATAAGTCGTGATCAGCAAAAAGATGAAAATAATATTGATAGGGTGTTGATTTGTGAACAGATATATGAAAGCAACCCTGATTTGAATGATCAAGAGCTTGAAGAGGATCTACCTCAACATGAAATGGAGATTTTTTTCTCATGCTTGGATGTTATGCCAATACCTTTGGTGGAGGAAAATCTTGAACAACTAGAACAAGCATTCAAACAAATTGGTGATGGGACTGACAAGGAAGAGTTGTTTGCTTCTTTGGATCAACCTTTGTATCCTTTTGACAAAGATGAATCTTCTTTAACTTGTTCCAAGGATGAATGTGGCATCCTTCATTCAAGAAAATTTGTAGAAGAAAATACCTTACAGCCTATAGAAGAGGACAACATGAACTATTTTGAAGAACTCCCACAGTTTGTTGATGGAGAGTTACATTCCAGTATGGAGGTGAAACCAAATGAGTAGTAGATAGAGAACCTTTTCTCAGTTTTCCAGTAGAGGTATCAACTTCTTGATCAAGAGGTTGAACATATTGATGGTTCATTTTTAGGGGCAATTATAAATACTAAAATGGAAATGCATCAAACAACAACCTCTAAGAATGAAGAAAATTGGAATGGAGAACATGAGGAGCAGCCTATTAGCCAAATCCAATCAGCATTGTTGTAGGAGTTTACTGTTGTTCAGAAGTTATCTCAGTGAAAAGAGATTGCAAAATTAAAGCATGAGCATGAAGCTGGAAGTTACAAATTGAGTGTCATGACAAGGGGATGTCCTATTAAACACCTAGCACAGTTGGAAGACAATCAACAAGAGTTACCAGTTGAATTACTTGCTTGGGAGCACAAGATTGAGCATCAAAAGGGATCAATGCAGGTTACTCACCCTATTCAAAATAGTTGCATGCACCTCTTTTCTAAGATAGAAAGGGGGGTGGTTTTCATGATTGAAGAAGTGTTTAATTTTTCCACCCAACATTTACTTTTCCTATATCATAGTTGGACAATTTGCAAACATGAAGCACATCCTTTGTCATTACGGAAGGGCAGCTATTTATCACAACTAGTGAATGGTCATGTTTGAGCACTAACATTGTTGGTTAGAGTAGGGTAGGATAGTTTTAGTTAATAAGTTCCATGGCACATTTCATTTCAGTTCAGTTTTGCTTTCAATAAGTGCAGATGTTGCACAGTTTTTGGCTCTGTCTTAAACAGAGTTATGCTAGTTTCTTTCAGTTTTGTTTGTTGCTAAGTTATAGAAGTTTTGAGTCAAAAAAGATAGAGAAATGGGCTGCATGCCAATTGGATTATCAAGACAATGAATCTAGATTGCTTAGCAGGAAAGCATTCAGTAGAAATTTCCAAAAATGTTACCAAAAATTTCACCTGTAGCTCATTTTGGTAGAGTTGGAACCATTGTCTACATCTAAGGTGAAAGGTATTTACATTAAAATTATGCCAGTCATTATTATTTTGCATATGAATTTTTATTATGAGTTTCCATTTTATTATACAACACTTTACAACAGAAAGGAAATTACAATGATTGCATAATGTTGTTGTATTTTATTCATTTTGAAATGAAAGTGTATACAATGTTGTTGTTTTGTACAACAAGATTGAAAAATTTCTTAAAAGTCCCACACAAGCCATGGGAATGACTAAATTAAATTGATATAAAATAGAAAGTAAGCTACATATCTGAAGATGAAGTAGGATAAAAACACATAAAGAGAATTCATATCCATCATTTCCTGGAAATGTTGGTGTTGATCCTCCTATCTTCAGCTTGGTCTTCTCGTCTTGAGCTCCTCTCATACCCAGTCTTTAGAAGCACCTACAATTGATTAAAAAATTGTGTTAGAGCTCAGGATATAAAACTCATCATATGTTTTTATCAACAGATATAGAACCTATAGCTATGATGCATCAATTCAATTCATCCAACATCAGATACATGTGGATATCGAAAGAAAATCAACAAAAAGAACACTGAATTTCATTATTTTCATCTAACTTGTTTGTTCACTGTGCAGGTACATGGACATGTTTCATTGTTGGTTCATCATGTTCAACATTTTAGCATGTGGTGTAAAATGTGGCTCCCACAAGGGTCGAGCCCAACATGTTGAAAGTAACAAAATCTTTAATGTTTGAATATCATATGCAAACATAGTTTATCTTTCAGAGAACAATGATCATTCATAAATGATACAAGGATACCAATTTCCAATTGTAGAACAGTCATCTTTTAAAGAAACATTCAGTATTTCAATATGATTCTCTAGCCATGTTTGGAGGCATCAAGATACAATACATTGCAGTGCTAACAAGAGAAGTCAATAGTAGGCAACTACCTATGGAGATGAATCAACTTCATTTTCTTGAATGATGAATAAAGATGAAAGATCTCAATATACATAATGAAGATCAATTTTTAGCATGTAACAACACAAGATACAAGGTAAATTCATCATGGAAGGCAGTGTTCTTAAAAACAAGTGAGCCATTTATCATCAACATTGAACCTGGATAGATAAGATGGAATAGATATTTTCTTGCAAATGAGGTGTAAAATTGCTATTGAGTATTTAAAATTTGAGGTGGTTGATAGTCAAATAGAATGATTCTTTAAACAGTAAAAAAGGAAACAAATATAATGATTGTCCCAACTCAAGAGAAGCAACTGACAGAGTAACAAAAATGGCACAAATGAATCCATCAAAAGAATAATATATAGAGTTCATTGTTGTTGTATCAAGACCCACATAAAAACAATTGTTTAGGAAATATGATACAAACAATGACATAATGGAAATAGCTTATGAAATTAAACAACAGAACAGTATACACATAACTTTCATATAACCCTACTAGGGTTTGTCAAAATGAAGAGCAAAAAGGGCATTAAAGCTTCACTATTCTATGCAAGAGTCCAGATGGTGAGAGATACGAGCTTCAGAGCAGAAAGTAAAAGTACAAGTTAAAACCCTAGTGAAGGTTTGGACAGTAGAAGCAAGTCAACTGAAAAGGGTCCAAGAAATAAATTCATAATGTAGAAAATGAAGTTCTCATCAAGCCTTCTTAACACATATCTAAAATACAACAGTGAGTTAAGGAGCCTTTGCTCGCCAAAAGAACAATATGCAAAGTTTTCATCATAAGGAACAACAGACAAAGCTTTCAAAATAGGAGGTGTTTATGGAGTTTCAGCTACATAAGGGTAAAAATGCTGAAGAATAGAGCTTTTGAGGACACGGGTTTTGAACCGATACTTCCAAGACACAAAATCAGAATGGAGGAAAGAGTAAATGTTTTTCAATAATAACCAATATTGTCTCCCTCTCATCAAATTCAAATGCAAGAAAGTGCATTTCTTTACAAGTCTTAAGTAACACTCAGAAAAACTATAAGCCCGTGGTCTTGCTTAAAGAGAGAAACCCTTTTGTCTTTTCAGAAAATAAATGGCATTGTTTCCTTTTGGTCGCATTCAGGAAAATAAGTCAAACACCCATCAATTCCCTCATGGAAGCGGCCATATAAATATGCAAATACCCAAAAAAATCTTGGTCACGGCTAAGAAACTATGAGGGGTTTTACATATAGTGTAAAATACAATGAGAAAATTGAATACCCAAGTGAGCATTTTTCAAGCAATGCCATATATATGGTGTATAGAGTTTTTGACAACAAATGCATGTAGATACAAATATATTTATTGATTTTACAGCCTTTTGAGTTCAAAGCGAGCATTAGGAAAGAAGGAAATATACAGAGCTCAAGGAATTGAGAACTTACCCAAGTTGATGTCGATTTCTCACAATGGAAATGCATTCAGAATGTCCCTTTAAACTTTAGATGGAGGCATCCATGGTGGCCAAAGAGATGAGGGAATCAACAGGAAAAATGAAGCAAGACAAAATGCATCAAAAAACCAATCAAGGCTGTGGCATAAAGGCCTGAAAATGCTTCAGAAATGAGGGGAAAATCAACAAATTTGTAAGCAAGGAACACTTACCATGTTTTTTTTGTAGAATACCCTATTACAATCACTTAGATACAGCTCAAATGTTGAAGATCAAACTATAAAAACCTAACATCAACATGGTGGTGCAGAGGTTCTTTTCTAGGAGATGTCAAATGCAAAATGAAAGAGTAATTAGGGTTCGAATGCTTTTACTTACATGCCCTATTTGAATGGTGGTCTTTTTTGACTTAAGCTTTTAAAAGAAAATAATTTCACATTATTGACATGCTTGTGGTCTTATTTTTTAAGTCAATTGACCTAGCAAATAAAGGTGGATCATGAGTTTTGATAAAGTGTCAAGCTCATAAAATACTTTGCATTTTCTAGTGAAAGAAAAAATTCATGTTTAGCATGATTTTGAACAAAAATAAATGATGAAGTTAAATATTAGTGGTAATATTTCAATAATTACCTTAATATTTAACATGTGATGCATTAAAAGGACAACTTCACATATTAAATATTAAAATAATCATCGATTGATTATTTTTTAATAGTTAAATCAAACGCTTACCTTTAATCAAAACCATGTTGGAAACACTAAGAGGTGGAGCTGGAGTTAGTGGGAGTCATCCAGAGTTGTATTTTTTTGACTTGGAGTTATTTTTAGTTTTGTGGAGATCACATCGATTAAGGCCATTGTTCATGAAGTTTTTTGGGACATAACCTCAATTCTACATCAGTTCTTGAGATATTTTGATCATGCATATTAACGGGAGGAGTTTGCAACATTCAGTGTTCAGTTTACTTCAGTTGTGGGTCATCTTTTCGAGGTTTTTCTTCTTTGCTCATGAGAGGATATTTTTGAGATATTTTAAACTTTTAGTTGATTGTTTCTTCCACCTCTTGACACATTGGAGTTATCATACTTTGTATATATTGAGAAAATACTTTGTTTTTTCTCAATTCTTGTTTTCTGCCTTTGCATTTTGCAAAGAGAATATCTTGTAACTCGGATTTTATTTGATTAATATACAACAATACTTTATTTTCAGCATATTGTTCAAGTTTTTTTGCAACATTTTCCTTCAAAATATTCAAAATAAATATAGTTTAGCTTTGAATCTTCTAGTGTTTTGTATGTTTTAAGTGATTTGATGCAAGTTTAATGTGTTTCAATCCAAAAAAACTTTAAATTATTGTCTCATTTATTGATGCATATACACAATTGCAGTTTATCACAAGTCACTAATTGTGCTTTTAAAGTTTATATTTTCTCTTAATTTGTGAAAACCCAATTTTCCTTAGTAAGGTAAAATTAAGCAGAGCCTTTTAGTGAAACATTTATGTGATTAAGGTGCTCAAGTTTAGTTGTGTTGACAGTTTTTCTTAGAGTATTAGTTGTGAATCAGTATTCATTTAGTTTTCTTTGGTGCATCACCTCCTAGAAGCAATTTACCATTAGAGTTTCATTCAGTAATCTTTGTCCCTTTTCCCACAAAAATCATTAGATTCTAGGAGATCAAAAGGGGAACCAACCCATATCCTGGAGTTGTGTCCTCATTATAGGGTACCCACAACTTGAGGATATTCCAATGTTACATGGGATTGCTAAGCTTTACAGCTTTGCATTCGAGTGCAATCCCTCGTGACACAATAGCACAACAGGCAATTAGTGCCGACTTTAGCATTGGATTTAGTGTATATGATTCTGTCATTTTAGAGTCATCTGACGGTGCAAAATTTGACAAAAACCCGTTTCTTTGGTTCATCACCATATTTTGCGTCGGATTTAGCATCGTCATTAGCGCCCACTTTAGCATCAGCTTTTGTGCCAAAATTTTAGTTTCAGAAATAGTGTCCCCTTTAACGTCGAGAATAGCTCCTAAATTGGCACCCAAGTTGGATTCTAGTGTTGCTTCCATGTCTGCTCTCATTTTTGCTTCTAGTTTTGCTTCCAGGCTTGCTTCCGATTTTTCTTCCAATGTGACATCCAGTTTTTTATCCAGTAAAGCTTCCAGTTTTGCTTCCATTGTTGCTCCCATTTTTGTTTCCATTTTTGCTCCCATTTTTGCTTCTAGTTTTGTTCCCAGTTTTGCTTCTAGTTTTACTTCTAGTTTTGCTTCCACTTTTGCTTCCAATGTTGCTTCTAGTTTTACTTCTAGGTTTGCTTCCAATTTTGCTTCAATTTTTGCTTCCATATTTGCTTCTAGTTGTGCTTCCAATTTTACTTCCAGTTTTGCTTCTAGATTTCCTTCTAGTTTTGCTTCCAGTTTTCCTTCCATATTTGCTTCCAGTTTTATTTCCAATTTTGCTTCCGATTTTTCTTCCAGGTTTGCTTCTGATTTTACTTCCAAATTTGCTTCTAGTTTTGCTTCCTGTGTTCCTTCCAGTTTTGCTTCCCATTTTTCTTCTGGTTTTTCTTCTAGGTTTGCTTCCAGTTTTGCTTCCAATTTTGCTTCCAAATTTGCTTCCAGTTTTGCTTCCAGATTTACTTCCATATTTGCTTCTAGTTTTACTTCTAGTTTTCCTTCCAGTTTTTCTTCCAGTTTTGCTTCCGGTTTTGCTTCTGGATTTGCTTCCATTTTTGCTTCCTACATTCCTTCCATTTTTGCTTCTTACATTCCTTCCATTTTTGCTTATAATTTTGCTTCCATTTTGCTTCCAAGTTTGCTTCCAGTTTTGCTTCCAAGATTGCTTTTGGTTTGCTTCTAGTTTTGCTTCCATTGTTGCTTCCTTTTTTTCTTTTAAAAATGCTTCTTGTTTTGATTCCTTTTTTGCTTCTAAAAAATGCTTCTTGTTTTGCTCCCAGTTTTGCTTCCGGTTTTGCTTCCAGGTTTGCTTCGAGTTTTGCTACCAATTTTGCTTCCAAAATTGCTTCTGGTTTGTTTCTAGTTTGGCTTCCATTGTTGCTTCCTTTTTTGCTTCTAAAAATGCTTCTTGTTTTGCTTCATTTATTAATTTAATATGTTTTAATTCAATTTAATTAGTTAAATATATGATGCCTCTTAAATAACTCATATGATTATAGAGTAAGTAATTTAATTATTTAACTCATATGATTAAATAACAAGATAATTGTTATAACATGATCATCATCTATAATTAAAACAAGTGACTCAAATATCTATAATTTAATTGAATTTGACAACATCCATCCTAAGCAGTAAATTAAAATCATCGACCACTTTTAATATATATAAATTAACAAGTCAATACTGATAAGATCATCATCATATATAACTAAAACAAGTGAAAGTCAAATATGTCAGTAGATCAATAGCATGTGAAAATGATACATGTCCAACAGTCGACATAAGTCAAAATGATACATGTACAAATGATATAAGTAAAAAATGATAAATTATTTAACTCAAATTGATACAAGTCAAGATGATACATGTCCAAATAATATAAGTGAAAATGAAAAATTTCAATATGATACAACTCAATAAAATGGTACTGTAGGCCGTGAAAATGATACATATGATAGTTATAACCATGAAAAGAGGCATCATAACGATATATCAACAATGATCCATGATGCAGTCTATATGATCATGAATGTCACTGGGCACTGCCAGCAACTACCTCATCATCATCATAATGATATATCAACAATGATCCATGAGGTAGTCTATATGATCATGAATGTTGTTGGGTACTACTAGCAACTACCTCATCATCATCACCACCATTGTGATCATCACCATCGTCGTCATCATCATCATTGTCATCGGCCTTAGTTTCTTCCGTATTTGTGTCATCATCATCCTCTGCCATGTGATATGTACTGGCATAACCAATATTTTTTGGATCTATATCATGATGAGGATCATCTTGATCTTCTAGAAGACCCGTGTTCTGCAAAAAAAAACATTTAAAATGAAAAGTTATTATTTATTTCATGCAATAATTTATTTTTTTGTTATATATCTAATATTGAAACATATGAGACGAAACCATAATCATATTACATCATATCAAATTGCACATACCATAATAAAATTTCAAAAAAATTACAGCTAATATGTGATTCCAATGATGTAAAACATGCAACAATTCTAATAAACGTTAGTAAAGATCATAAACAAAATTGTTATACAATTTAACTATCAACTATAAATTCTATTGCATAACCTTAAGTGCCAACCCTCTGCAAAAGAATGAGGAGACTGCAAGAAGACTGGTTGTAGGGGGCATTGGTACAAGAGATGGACATGGCTCTTCCAAGCCATCCACTGAGATGGTTTCATACAAAAATGTGGAAGATATCCCCATTTCTAGAGAGCTCATGATTCAGGTTGATACGAAAAATGATGTTCTGGTACCCATATATAGCATCATGGTTCCATTTCATGTAGCCACCATCAAGAGTGTTACAAGCCAACAAGTTGGAGGGAATTCTTATATAAGGATAATTTTCAATGTTCCAGGTACCAGATTTAATACCAACTACATGCCAACATTGAAATTCCCTAGTAGTATTTACGTTAAGGAAATTTCCTTTAGATCCAAGGATTCAAAGCACATCAACCATGTGGTACAAATGATTAAATACCACAGATGATCTATAGCAATGAAAGAGTCTGAAAAGGAAAAGAGAGCTACACTGGTGACTCGGGAGAAACTTCAGCTTTCAAAAACAAAGGCAATTAGGTTGGAAGGCTTGTGGATCATACCAACATTTGGTGTAAGAGGAAGAAAGATGACTAGAACTCTGGAGGCCCACCATAATGGATTTCGGTATTCAACCATGAGAGAAGAAGAGAGAGCTGATATCATGTATCAAAACATTAAGCATGCATTCTTCCAGCCAACGGAGAAGGAGATGATTACTTTGCTTCATTTTCATTTGCATAACCATATCATGGCATGGGAACCAAGAAGACCAAGGATGTCTAGTTTTATGTGGAGGTAATGGATTTGGTCCAAACTTTAGGAGGGGCAAGAAGTTCAAAGTATGATCTTGATGAAATTGAGGAAGAATAGCAAGAGAGGGATAGGAAAAATAAAATCAATGCAGAGCTTCAAGGATTTGTCAAGCGAGAAAGAGAGCTATGGGATCAACCTCATCTAAAATATTTTGAACTAGAGTTTGATATACCATTTAGAGAGCTTGGTTTTCATGGAATTCCTTTCAAAGCCCCTACTTTTATTGTTCCTACAGTAAACTGTTTGGTAGAGTTGATGGAATTACCTTTCTTAGTAATCACTATTAGTGAGATTGAGATTGTTAATCAATTAGGTGCTAATTTCCTATAGAAATGAAAGAGTCTGAAAAGGAAGAGAGAGCTACATTGGTGACTTGTGAAATAAGTGACTAATGAGAGATTGGATTAAAATTAATGCTAAAGGAAACTTTCATGGCTATTAAGGAATATCCATGCCTAGTGTGCCATTATGGGTCATGTGAAATATACAAAAGGGGCACTTGGAAAATGAGTATTTGTTGTTGTCCCTAATGGTCAATATGAGAAACAAGAAAATTGATCGAGGTGTTAGTGATACTTATTATTTGGAGATAATAAGGTTGATAAAATATCAACGTTTTAGAAAGAATTACTTAAAGAATTCAAGAGAGTTGATTATATGAAGATAGTCTTGAGAAGTATGCAAATTAGTTATAAGGATCTATTAGAGTATATTTTATGTGATTTGGGAAAGAGAATAGTGATTGGATGAAGTAAAATATTCTATGGTTGAATTGTAGGTACAAGTAACTTATGTAGACAAGATGTAATATGAGGCTAAGGATCAAGATGTTTCATTATTATTAAATGAACAAAACAAGTTGAATATTTTAAAAAGAAAATGGTGAAATGATAAGTGAACTTGATGATATGACATTTTTAGACTTTGGCCTTGCTATTTCCAAATTATAGAGGCAAAACAAAAGAAAAATATTTACTTCTACTTTAGTTCTGAGGTTAAAGGAAATATTAGATGTAAATTATGTTGAATAAAACTCATTAATGGACGCCTCCTATCTTGTAGAATCTTCAGTAGTTATTGAGATCATTGTAAATCATGATAATGGATGTTGTGATAAATCACTCAACCATGGAAAGACACTTGAATGTGTAGATAATGATTTCTTGAACCTTTATAGTTCTCTTGAGGTGTGTGCACATGACAAGGATTAGATGACAAGAGAGGAAAAATAAATGTC
This sequence comes from Sequoia sempervirens, assembly GCA_007258455.2. Classification (NCBI taxonomy): domain Eukaryota; kingdom Viridiplantae; phylum Streptophyta; class Pinopsida; order Cupressales; family Cupressaceae; genus Sequoia; species Sequoia sempervirens. The sequence goes on along the minus strand of VDFB02047230.1, from coordinate 63,132,364 downwards.
TCTTGGTCTTCTTTGTATTTTATCTTTTATCCATTTTGGATGGAATGCCTTTTCAACTTCCCCATTCCAAATAAAATACATATTTCTCATTGTAACCCATTGTAAGGGTTGAAAACCCTTGGAAACTCATCTTGATATACTCTTGTTGAATATATAAGAGAACACATCAAGTACTTTATTGACAAAAAAAAATCCACCAAGTCAATGATGAGAATGTTGATTTCATGATTGTATTGCCTTCTTAAGAGGCAAGTTTGTAGACCAGTTATGTGTGATTAAACCCTAAAGAACTTTAAGTTGCGATAATCTCAAGAGGGTTTTATATGAATATTCAAGGAAATAGGAGTTTTATTTTACTATTATAATATATATCATATAAATCAATGCCCCATTGTATCCATCTTTGACTTCAATGTATGCTTCTAGAACTCCTATGAAAGGATTCCTTTGGGAATCTATCTATCTAAAAGCAAAATTTGTATATATCATATCAAAGTTGTCAAAAATAATATTTCTTTGATTATTCAATATTTAGGAGTCACTAATATTAATGGTGAATTTCTTATATCACTTTAGGATAAAAATAAACTTATCCTAGCCAGTAAGATTGCTCTAAGACCTACTACTCTCATTTTCCTAGTTCTTACTTTCCTTACCCCTTTCGACCACTTTTCATTCTTATGTAGGTGCAATGTCCCCATCTCAACCGAATACCTACTTTCTCAACTTCCCCCAAGGAGGAATCACCATATTCTATTTTTTAAAGTGTATAATTCAATAAAGTTATATTTGAGGTGATGTGAGGGATTGCTAATAGGTTGAGTACTATAGAAATACACAAGGTCAACAACCTTGAGGATATCAAATTGGTAACTATTTGGGATATTATTTATCTTAGTGATAATATTCCTAGGTTACTCATCCTCCCCCTTATCCTCATCTTAATCAAACTCTATTAGGAAATAATGGCTAGTACAAAGTCATTGTGCTAGTCCCAATAAAGAATATTTTGTTAAAAGAATCCCTAGTTCTTGAATATTGATGCACTCCTTACAATGTAATGAATTATCCTATAAATTAAAAATAATATAAATAATTCATATCAACGATAAAATATCTTGTATTGTCATCTTTGATGTAGCTATGATGAATTTTATGGCCAATAAAATTTATAGCTCAAGAGAAAAAAAATACATGCCCACTCAAAAATACTTCACACAAGCTAATAAGAAATCACTCTATGAGTTTGGTCATCCTAGTATAATTTCCACTTCATCACACTTTTCAATGGTGGGACCTAAGGTCACCAAAATTTTAAAGGTTGCATCTCCACCTCTCTCAAAGGTGGCACTTAAGGTTGCAATTCATACCAATCTAGTTCAAAAGGCCACTCCTATATCCAACACCCAAAATCTAATTTATACCTACTTACACTCTTAAAAATATCATAAATATTTTATGTGAGCCATTGAACCCATCAAATCTTAGCCTTTTAGCATAGTGGAATGAAACAAGAAGTCTTTGGCAAACATATCTATATAGGAAGCTACATCCTTACCTAGATAAGCAAATTTATTGAAAGAATACCTCAAGTGACAAAAATAAAACTAAGTGTTCATAACCCAATAGCTAAGGTGAGGATACACCCATTTTTCACATTACCAAATTATGAAATGAGACAAAACATAAAATCAAACCCTTTTAGCTAACTCTTATTATTAATGATAAACCAATTCACAATTGTATAATTGAATCTAAATTGAGCAACACTATCATTCGATAGTCAATTATTGTTTGTTTGGTCTCACCTATGAGATAATTATCAAAGGTGTCACCCATTGGCTAATACTTATATTACCACCATTCTTGTCATCAAGAACTACTTACTTTAGATTCTTTTGTAAGTGTAAAAATTCGACAGGATATGTATATCATTGACTTATCATAATTCTTTAAAATTTACTATCTAAGGATTTTATTACAAGGATAGATTGTTATGTGTTCTTAGATTGGTCATATATCATGAATCAAATATATTATGGTATAAGGATTAAAATTTATAATTAATAAATTATACTCCATCATATGGATCCTTATTCAACCCAAATATCAATGAAGACCTTGAAGTTATATATATCACATAAAATATTGTAGAGGCTCAAGCCTATAATTCTAATAAAGAAGACACCTATAAGGGGATAATAGAAATAGCTCAAATTAGTATGATATTAGCCATGGCAGATTACAAAATTTTCAACTAGCAATTTCATTTTATTTTTGATGAATTAGGTCTTGGAAACTATTATAATTATAAAAGAATAACCTAATGCACCTCCTCAAGTCTTAAAATAGAAGGAAATTAATTTAGGTAGTACCTTAAAATTTACTTTTATGGTGTGAAATGAAAATTTTGGGTAGGAATAGGTTCAATATTTTTTACCCCTCCAAGTGCAAGTCTTTTCACTCCATCCAATTTAAATTCCATTGCACCAAAAATATAGATAATTCTAAATCACTCCTTGAAGGATTTTAGATAGTTGAGAGATGAGGAATCCAACTAATACCCATCTTTGGTGATCTGGCATGCTTAGCAAGCAAGCATTCAGCAGAAATCACCAGAAATGTTACCAAAAATTTCACCTGCAGCTCATTTCGGTAGAACTGGAACCATTGTCTACATCTAAGGTGAAAGGTATTTACATTAAAATTCTGCCAGTCATTATCATTTTGCATATGAAGTTTTCAAATGAGTTTCAGTTTTATTATACAACACTTTACAACAGAAAGGAAATTACAATGTTTGCATAATGTTGTTGTATTTTATTCATTTTGAAATGCAAGTGTATACAATGTTGTTTTTTCATACAACAAGATCAAAAAAGTGCTCAAAAGTCCCACACAATCCATGGGAATGACTAAATTAAATTGATACAAAACAGAAAGTAAGCTATATATCTGAAGATGAAGTAGGAGAAAAACACATAAAGAGAATTCATATCAATCATTGCTTGGCAATGTTGGTGTTTATCCTCCTGTCTTCAGCTTGGTCTTCTCGTCTTCAGCTCCTCTCGTACCCAGTCTTTAGAAGCACCTACAATTGATTGAAAAAGTTGTGTTAGAGCTCAGGATATAAAAACTCATCATATGTTTTTATCAACAGATATAGAACCTACAACTATGATGCACCAATTCAATTTAGCCAACATTAGATACACGTAGATATCCAAAGCAAATAAATAGAAAGAACATTAAATTTCACTATTTAATCTAACTTGTTTGTTCAGTGTGTAGGTGCAGGTACATGTTTCATTGTTTGTTCATCATGTTCAACATTTTAGCATGTGGTGTAAAATGTGGCTCCCACAAGGGTTGAGCCCAACATGCTGAAAGTAACAAAATATTTAATGTTTGAATATCATATGCAAACATAGTTTATCTTTCAAAGAACAATGTTCATTCATAAATGATACAAGGACACCAATTTCCAATTGCAGAACAATCATCTTTTGAAGGAACATTCAGTATTTCAATATGATTCTCTAACCATGTTTGAAGGCATCAAGATACAATACATTGCAATGCTAACAAGAGAGGTCAATAGTAGGCAGCTACCTATGGAGATGAATCACCTTCATTTTCTTGAAGGATGGATAGGGATGAAATATCTCGATATACATAATGAGGATCAATTTTTAGCATGTAACAACACAAGACACAAGGTAAATGCATCATAGAAGGCAGTGTTCTTAAAAAAAAGTGAGTCATTTATCATCAACATTGAACTTGGATAGATAAGATGGAATAGATATTTTGTTGCAAATGAGGTGTAAAATTTCTATTGAGTGTTTAAACTTTGAGGTGGTTGATAGTCAAATAGAATGATGCTTTAAAACAGTAAAAAAGTAAGCAAATATAATGACTATCCCAGCTCAGGAGAAGCAACTGATAGAGTAACATAAATGGCACAAATGAATCCATCAAAAGAATAATATGCAGAGTCATTGTTGTTGCCTCAAGACCCACAAAAAAGTAATTGTTCAGGCAATAGGATACAAACAATGACATAATGGTGTAACGGCTTATGAAAGTAAACAATAGAACAATATGCACATAACTTATATAAACCTACTAGGCCAAAATGAAGAACAGCCAAGGGCATTAAAGCTTCTTACCATCTTATCCCAAGGATCATAGAGACATGAAGAACAACTTAGCCACAGAGTTGCTGATCCTTTGCTCGGCCAAAAGAACAATATGAAAAGATTTCATCATAAGGAAACAATAGACAAAGCTTCAAAATAGGAGGTTTTATGGAGTTTCAACTACAAAAGGCAAAAATGTTGAAGAATAGAGCTTTTGAGGGACACGAAGTTTTGGAACCCATACTTCCAAAGACACAAACTCGGATGGAGGAAAGAGTAAATGTTTTTCAAGAATAAGCAATATTGTCTCCCCCTCTCATCACATTCAAAGGCAAGAAAGTTCATTTCTCTCTTTGGCCAAGTCTTAAATAACACTCAAAAAAAATATAAGCCCACGGTCTTGCATGAGGAGAGAACCTTTGTCTTTTCAAAATAAATGGCATTGTTTCCCTTTTAGTCAGATCTGCAGCCAAGCCAAACACCCATCAATTCCCTCATGGTTGCAGCCATATAAGTATGCAAATACCTAGAAAAATCTTGGTCGCGACTAAGAAACTATGGGGTGATCCCACAAAGCTGGTTTACAATTTCAAGGAGATTCTAATTTTTGTTGAAACCACATATTTTTAGAAAATATAATCATTTAAGCCTTTAAAAATTCTCATTTTAAAGAATTAATTGAAGAGGTCAATGTCCCTACTCTTAGGATCAAACCCCTTGGATAGAACCCTCGCTAGTTTTTAAACCATGTACCTATAATCTGAGTCTCCCTTTTTACACTTGCCAAAATGCCGATAAAAACCACTTTTGATTTACCTTTTGGGGGATCAAATGGATTCATTTAATTTTTTTATTTTTTTAAAGTATGTAGTCCTTATTATAAGATTCCCAAAAAGTATAATTTTAAATAAATTTAATTTTATTATTATATTTATTTTTTATTTCTTGTGAATGTAGGCTTTTCACCGAAAATCAAGCTCTTTGTTCTACACGTGGAAAAATAGAAGATTCTCAAAAAAAAAATTGAAAAATATGAGTGCACTAGATATTGAAGTCCTTGATCCAACAAAAAAGAAAATTGAATTTGAATACATACAAAAAAATTTGTGTTATATAGTCCGCCTATTTTTGAATTGTAATTGGTTTGACTTCAAAACTTGATTAAGGAAAAAACATTCAATAAAACACTATGAACTGATTGGAAGAATTAGGATATCATAGTTACAAATCTAAATTCAAAACTAGAATTTTATCCTTCATGGAAAAAAAAAGTTGTGTTATATGCTGAGCGCCACCTTAAAATGTAGTGTCAACAAAAAAAACTAGTTTTCGAGGGAGATGGAAAAAGAAGTGCAATCCGACTCCAAAATTTTTGAAAAAAATATATTTAGAATCTACAGAAAAAATGTCACGAAACTCTAGTTTGCAACATCTTCAAATTCCTCATAGTTTAGCTGCTATAGGTGCCCGAAGTGAAGATTTAGTTAAAAATTAGCCAGTCCAGCTTTGGCCAAAAATCGTAAACTAGGTACGGATCACCCTATGAGGGGGTTTACATAGTGTTGAGAAAAACGACCAAGGAGCATTTTCGCCTTAATTCATGTATATGGCGATAGAGTTTTGTGACAACAAATGCATGGAGATATTAAAGATATTTATTCATTTTGCAACCTTTTGAGTTCAAATCGAGCATCAGGAAACAAGAAAATATATAGAGCTTAAGGAATTGAGAACTTACCCAAGTTGATGTTGATTTCTCACAATGGAAATGCATTCAAAATGCCCTTTTAAACTTCATATGGAGGTGTCCATGGTGGCCAAAGAGATGAGGGAATCAACAAGAAAAATGAAGCAAGAAAAAATGCATAAAAAAACTAGTCAAGGTCATGGCATAAAGGCCTGAAAATGCTTCAAAAATGAGGGGAAAATCACCAAATTTGTAAGCAAGGAACACTTACCATGTTTTTTTTGTAGAAGACCCTATAAAAATCACTCAAATACAACTCAAATGTTGAAGATCAAGCTATCAAAACCTACCATCAACATGGTGGTGTAGAGGTTCTTTTCTAGGAGATGTCAAATGCAAAATGAAAGAGTAATTAGGGCTTGGATGCTTTTACTTACATGCCCTAATTCGAATGGTGCTCTTTTTTTACTTAAGCTTTTAAAATAAAATCATTTCACATTATTGACATGTATGTATTCTTGATTTGTTAAGCACGACCTAGCAACAAAATATGACCATGAGTTTTAATGAAGTGTCAAGCTCATAAAATACTCTTTGCATTTTTCTAGTGAAAGAAAACTTCATGTTTCTAGCATGATTTGAACAAAATAAATGATGAAGTTAAATATTAGTGGTAATATTTCAATAATTAGCTTAATATTTAGCATGTGATGCATTAAAAGGACAACTTCACATATTAAATATTAAAATAATCATCGATTGATTATTTTTTAATAGTTAAATCAAACAGTTACCTTTGATCAAAACCATGCAAGAAACACAAAGAGGTGGAACTAGAGTTAGTGGGAGTCATCCTGAGTGTTGTATTTTTTTGACTTGGAGTTATTTCTCAATTTTTTGGAGATCACATCGATTGAGGCCATTGTTCATGCAGTTTTTTGGGACATAACCTCAGTTCTACATCAGTTCTCGAGATATTTTGATCATGCATATTGACAGGAGGAGTTTGCAACATTCAGTGTTCAATTTACTTCAATTGTGGGCCCTCTTTTCAAGGTCTTTCTTCTTTGCTCGTGAGAGGATATTTTCAAGATATTTTCCACTTTCAGTTAACTGTTTCTTCCACCTCTCGACACATTGGAGTTATCATACTTTGTATATATTGAGAAAAGACTTAGTTTTTTCTCAGTTCTTGTTTTCTGCCTTTGCATTCTACAAAGAGAATATCTTGTAACAACTTTTATTTGATTAATATATTAACAAGATTTTTATTTTTCACATTATTCAATTTTTTTGCAAAATTTTCCTTCATAATATTAAAAAATAAATAGTTGCCTCAAGCTCGGGACTGGTGTTTTGTATCTTTTAAGTGGATTTGATGTTTAATTGTGTTTCCAATCCAAAACCTTTTTAATTTTTTTCTTTTTTATTGATGCATATACACAATTGTAGTTTATCACAGGTCACTAATTATGCCTTTAAAGTTTATATTTTCTCTTAATTTTTGAAAACCCAGTTTTCCTTAGTAAGGTAAAATTAAGCAGAGCCTTTTAGTGAAACATTTATGTGATTAAGGTGCTCGAGTTGAGCTGTGTTGACAAATTTTCTGAGAGTATTAGTTGTGAATGGGTCTGCATTTAGTTTTCTTTAGTGCATCACCTCCTAGAAGTAGTTTACCATTAGAGTTTCATTCAGTAATCTTTATCCCTTTTCCCACAAAAGTTGTTAGATTCTAGGAGATCAAAAGGGGAACAAGCCCATAACCGAGAGGTTTGTCCTCATTATAGGGTACCCACAACCTGAGGATATTCCAATGTTACAAGGGATTACTAAGCTTTATAGCTTTGCATTCAGGTGCAATCCCTCGTGATAATAGCTTTTGGCACACCCAGTGGGACTCTGAAGTTCACTTCAAAGAAAGTATTCAAATTTCAATTTTCTGTTCTAGTATATATAGCAATTTTTTTACCTTTCAGAGGTTACAATTTATACCTAGTGACTCTAAGCACAATCTACTAGTTTCAAGAAGACAAAGTGCTAGTATGTTTCATCTTTGCAAAATAAATCTAATTCACTTTGATTTCAAGAAGTTTTCTAGGTTTCAAATGCTTTAACATGTCAGGTTTTTATGAAAAGATCATGTTTCTACCTTCATTTCATGAAAATACTACCTATCCACATCCTTATCAACCATATTAGGCTAGTCATGTTGTTGGTTTTATTCCAAATAGCCATGCAATAGTAGTATATCAGTATGCTCAAAATGCTTACCTCTCACCCACCCTTGCTCAACCTTCATATCAACATTTATATGTTCAAAATTAGCTCCAAGAGGTTGATGATATGAAGAATAGCATGAATGACACCAAGGAAATATTGACCGATATCACAAAGAAGATAGAAGAGTACAAGAGGCAACAAGAGCTTCATTTGTAGCAGTAAGAGTTAGACTATCAGGCCTACCTTCATGAACAAGAGTTGGAAACGCAAAGGATATAGTTTGAAGAAAATCTCGAGAGGGAGTTAGCAGCAAAAGAGGAGCAGATAAATTTTTTGTTTTCTTATACACAAAATCATGGGGTCCAAATAACTCCTATCATTCTAGATCAGCCCTTGCAAGATGAGATTAATAAGTATGTCATTCCAAATTTTAAGCAAAAGGAGCCTCTTAATTTTGCTAATCAACCTAGTAAGCTTGAAATTCCAAATTTCATAAGCCTTCACCCTTTGCAAGTTGAGGAAAGTAATCAGGTATAGCCTAGTGTAGTTACAGAGTAGCCCATTGATCAAGATATCTCACTCATCATGGAGAAGCTTAAAAATATAGATCCCTTGCATTTAGCTGTAGAGTACTACTGACAAGAGCAACAAAAGATTGAACAAAAGCAAGAGGTTGTTGCTGATTGTACCATCTTCTCAGCTGATTATGAGAATAATGTATGTGCCGAGAAGGTTGGTTCAATGGATAAGGCACCATATGAAGAGGAAGATTCAGTTTCTTTATTTTCT
>VDFB02047230.1:62556321-63123426 GCA_007258455.2 Sequoia sempervirens | reverse complement strand
GTGGCCTCATGCAACGAAGCTCATCATGTAACTGAGGTGGTGAAAATTTAAGGATTTATCGCATTGAAGGATGACACAAGATTAAAGAGTCCACAATAATTATGCATTGATAACATTGGGCTTCTTGAGGATATACCTTTTATGATGTTAGGATTAAGGTGTCTCAACCTTAGAGTCCTAATATTGATTTAATTGATGTAATTAATGTATTTATTTATGTTTATTAATTTCCTATGGTGTCATGTCATAAATTGGGACCCACCGGCTATGTGGCATCCCTGTTGGAGGTGATTGGATGACACATAATCATCCAAAGTGGACATAGGCAACCCACTTTGGAATCTTTAACCTATGGCAGATTCTATGATGCATCATAAGGAATATTCATGCATGGAGGAAGTTGGCACCCAAGATGGGTTATCAAAGGATGTAAGAGAATTGACTATTTTTAGTTAGTTATGATAGATTCTCTGACAAATTATATGGCATATTTATGACATATTCTATGAAATTTGTAAGGCATCTATCATAAGCTATTTTTAGCACATTCTAGGCATCCAAGCTTGGAAGAAGAATATTTGCATGTTTGACAATTGTAAGGGGTGTAAGGGAATGTTGTACATGTGTCCAAATGCATGCCTATGGAATTGGATATTGTGCCATGTGGATTTGGGTTCCCCTCTCATTCTAAATGCTTCTTGAAGCTTGTATCTCTCTATAAAATGAGTGCCTTGTATTATAGAATACATAGTTTTTTTGCAAGTATCGAAGTGCTGCCAGATTGTCTCCAAGATAGGTGTTTGTGACAAAATACTTGTTGAAGAAAGGATTGTACTTGAGGCTGTATTGTAACTCCTATTTAAAGTAATACAGTAGTACTATGCTTTTGGAGGGTGGGGTTTTTTTACTCAAAAGGATCTTCCCCACGTATATTTTTTGTTATTGCATTTGCGTACTTGCTATTCTATTCATCTATTCTATGTATGTGCTTCTCTTATTGTAACAGAATAAAGTGTTTAAGAAATTTTTTGTAACTGTCCCTTACTTAGATTAGTGTAGGAATCTATTTCTGTTAACTTGACTTCCTTTTAGTTGATATCAGAGCCTAGCCAACCTTGGTTCCTTTGTTAGGTTAGAAGGGTTTTTTGAGCTAATATTTGTTTCAATGGGAATTTTACAGAAGTGTGTGCTTCGTTACCTTGTTGCAAGAAAGAGATGGCAGGAACATCTAGGAGGATTGAGATGGAGAAGTTTAACGGTGGAAATTTTGAGTTGTGGAAGCTCAAAATGGAAGAAATGCTTGTAGATCGTGATCTATGGCTTGCAATTTTTGGAACCATGCCACAAGGCATGAAACAAGAGGATTGGGATCTCATGGATAGGAAAGACAAGGGTCCTATTAGACTCTATTTGGTTGATTCCATACTCCTAAATGTCCATGAAGAGAAAACTTTTGCTTCTCTGTGGAAGAAGCTTGGTGATATCTATCGGGTTGAATCCATGGTAAACAAGCTTTTCTCGATAAAGAATATGTATTATCTAAAAATGGAATATGGAAGATCCATTAACGATCACTTGAACTCTTTTAACATGTTGGTTGCATAACTGGGTTCCATTGGAGACAAGATTGATGAACAAGACCGTTGCATGCTCCTTTTGTGTTCGTTGTCAGAATCTTGGGATCACTTGTTAATGGCTATTAGAAGAACTACTTCCACCTTTAATATGGATGAGGTTGTTGCCTCATTATTATCTGAAGAGATATGAAGGAAGTCTTCTGAGATGGCCAATGAGGCCCTTGCAGTTCATGGAAGACCGAAAGAGAGAAACAAAAAGAAAGACAAGAAAACTAAGTCAAATTCTCTAGGGAGATCAAAGTATCCTGGTAAGAAGTCCAAGGAAAAATGTTGGAACTATGGTGAAATTGGCCACGTTCAAAAATATTGCAAGAAGGAGAAGAAGAAGAAAAACAAGTATTTCTTCAATTCTGAATCCGATAAATTATCTCAAGATGATGGAGAAGAATTTATTGTAGCCTTGGCAGCTCATGCATTAGATGATGTGTGGTTGATAAATTTAGGTGCATCCTTTCACATGACTTCTCATAGAGACTGGTTCTCGAAGTATGAGGAGTACAATGGTAGAGAGTTGTACTTGGGTGATAAATCTCACCTGAAGATTGTTGGCCATGGAAGAGTCAAAATCAGATTTCCTGATGGATGAGTGAAGGGGATTGATGGTGTCTTGCATATCCCAAGTTTGGCACAAAACTTGCTTTTTGTAAGTAAACTGAATGATTCAGGAATGCAAGTTGTTTTCTTTGGTGGAGGATGCAATAGAGGAGATATGGTGTTAGATAAGGGTGTTCGTATTGACACTTTGTTTTAGCTTGATGCATGCAATGTATAGTATAATAGTTCTTTTGATGTATCGAAGAAGAGATCTTTGGATTCTTCATCCTCACCATCATATCGTGCAAAGAAGAAGCATGTTGTAGCTACATTTGATGGTTGTGCATTTTGGGTACCTAAGGGTGCTCATTCCATGGAAATGAAGCTTCCTGCAGAGAATAAAATGTTATGGCACCAACGACTTGGTCTCATTGGTGAGAAGGGTTTTAGAACCACGAAAAATAAGAGCCTTTTTGAAGGCCTTGATGATTGTAATCTCGAGTTTGAATTTTGTGAACATTGTGTATATAGAAAACAACACCATGTTTCGTTTTACTCTAGTTCTCATAAGTCTCTTGGGGTTTTGGACTATGTTCATTCAGATGTTTTTGGTCTTGTAAATGCTCCTTCATTATCAATATATATATATTTTGTTTCTTTCATAGATGATCACAGTAGAAGGACATTCGTTTATTTCCTCAGAAGTAAAGTTGAAGTCTTTAGTCGGTTTAAGGAGTTTAAGGCCTTAGTAAAAAATAAGACTAGAAAATATTAAGTGTTTGAGGACTGATAATGGTGGCGAGTTTTGTTCCATAGAGTTTGACAAGTTCTGTAAAGAGCATGGGATTGAGAGACATAAAACTACTCCCTACACTCCACAACAAAATGGAGTTGCAAAGAGGATGAACAAAACATTGATAGAGAGGACTAGGTGTATGTTGAGTGGTGCTATCCTTGAACAAATTTTTTTGGCTAAAGTGGTAGCCATTACATGTTATTTGATCAATAGATCTCCTACATCAAATGTCGTCGAAAAGACACCCATGGAGGTGTGGTATGGTAAAAAGACTTCAATGAGACATCTTAGAGTTTTTGGTTGTGAAGCTTACACTCATGTTTTGATTGAGAAGAGGTCTAAGTTAGAGAACAAGGCTATTAAGTTTATCTTTATCGGCTATGGTGTCAGTGTGAAAGGGTACAAGCTTTGGGATCTAGAAGCTCAGAAGGTACTCTACAACAAAAGTGTGATTTTTAGAGAGATGAATGATCTAGTGTTAGGATCTAGGACTTGCTGCACGTGAATAATAACTTTTACAATGATTAAGTTGAACGTCTTCAAAACAAAATTTTGTAATTAAAAATGCTTAAACAAACATTCAATGATTACACAACCAAATTAAAGTGATGAAAATAATAGAAGAGAGAGAGAGGATATAAAAGACAAAACACAAGTTGATAATGGAGTTCACCAATATAGCTATGTCTCTGGGTCCCTCTCCAAAGAGTGTCTGATCCTTGATTATGCTCCAAACATATTACAAGGCATCAACATAATATAGTGTTGAGTCTCCTGGTTACAAAGAGTCACAAAATTCTTCTCCTTCAAGTGTGACAAAATAACATTCCTCCAAAGCACAAAGTTGAATAAAAATCTACAAGAAACTCTCTCACAAAAATCACCACTTACAAAGGAAATTCTCTTACAAAATTCTCCACCACCCTCAAGTGCAAAAACACCCCCCTTTTATACAATTATATTTGCTATATGAGGGTTAAAACAATAAAATTAACAATATCCCCCATATCTCCCAATTTTAAACTATATCTTTTTAAAATCCCCTTTTTATACCCTTTATAATATTCCAAAAATTCTACCCTTAAAAATTCATGGCTCTTAATAATCGATCCTTACAATATATATCATTTTGGGTTTGTTTAAATTTAATAGTGATCGGGGTTTTTTCTAATTTTATTTTAGATTTGGGTTTAAATGTTGTTTATTTTGGGGGGAAGCCCTCTTTTTACTCGCCACCATTATTTAACCATTTACCTCACAAAAATCATGTGGAATATCCGCAGGTAAATTGGTAAGCGGTTAGCACAAGTCCCAATATGCAGTTAGCAATTTGCTAAAACCAACCAACGTGCTATATATGGTAGCGAGGATTGTGGGGCACAATGGTGTAGGGCTTTGCTTGTAAATGGGGGGGTCACAAGTTCAACTCCCCTCAACTCCCATTTTTTGAGTAAAGTCAACATGTAGACCAAAGGCAACCACATGTTGCCATGTGGCATCATTATGTTGGGTCACGTGACTTTCTTCTAAATGCTGCTAGAGACACGTGTCAAAACACGATTGGTCATCTCTACCACTTTTCTTGCTCAATTGCATGCCACGTGTCATGTGTTAATTTTTCCACATCATTGTATGACTGTTGACGGTGCTGCCATGTCACCACTTGCCACGTCACATGCTGACATCATCATTTTGACTAGTCAACCCATTTCCTTTTGCAACTTTGACTGGCCATAACTTGGTCATACGAACTCCATTTGAGCCTATTCAAGTTGTGCTGGAAATATCTCAATGAGCTCTACACAATGGAGTCATTTTTATCAGCATTTGGAACAATCAAATTTTTGGTGAAAAATATCCATTGGATCAATGAAACCTTCCACTATTAAGATGCAACTAGAGAAAGAGGAGAAACAAAATAAGGAGGTAGTTCAGATTCCACCTACTCCAAAGAAAGAAATACATACTCCTATTGGACCTGATGATGAGGAGAGCTCAAGTAGCTCTAGAAGTTTTGAAGAAGAAGGAGAACCTCAACCTCAACCTTTGAGGAGGTCTACATGAGTTAGGTGGCAACCAAACATGTTTGGTTATTCATTATTGGATTCTAGTTACATTTTTGCCTTGATTACTAACACTGATGATCCTAGGACAGTTAAAGAGGCATTGGGTATGAGTGCTTCAAATTCTTGGATGCAAGCCATGGATGAGGAGATGGCTTCATTAAAGAAAAACAACACTTGGGATTTGGTACCTTTTCTTGCTAGATGCAAACCTATTGGTTGTAAATGAGTTTTCAAGAAAAAATGTGGTCCTGATGGTAGTGTTGAGAAGTATAAAGCATAGTTGGTTGCTAAGGGGTTTTCTTAGGTGGAGGGAATTGATTATTGGGAGATATTCTCTCATGTAGCGAAGCTGGCATCTATCAAGCTTATGTTGTCACTTGTAGCAACATATGAATTAGAAGTGGAAGAGATGGATGTGAAGACAACATTCCTTCATGGTGACTTGGAGAAAGATATTTACATGTCACAACCAAAGCATTTCATTGAGAAAGGTAAAGAGAATTTGGTTTGCAAAATAAAGAAATCTCTTTATGGTTTGAAACAATCTCCTAGAATGTGGTATCGAAAGTTTGATACTTATGTGTTGTCATTGGGATTTAATAGATCTAAATCTGACCATTATGTATAATTTAAAATTGATAATGGTCACATTCTCATTATTTTTCTATACATAGATGATATGTTGTTTATTGGGAATGGTAAAAGTATGATTTTAGATTTGAAGTTTTAGTTGTCAACACAGTTTGAGATGAAATACCTAGGTGCAACTAGGTACATTCTAGGAATGGAAATCATGAGAGACAAATCTAATAGAAATATTTGGTTAATCCAAAGCAAGTATGCGAACTTGGTGTTGGAGAGATTCAACATAGTAGATTGTAGATAGTTAGTTGTTCCTATGATGCAAGGGATAAAGCTTTCTATGAATGATTTTCCAAAATCTCCTACCGAGATGGAGGACATGAAAAAAGTACCATATGCGAGTGCAATTGGCAGTCTGATGTATGTAATGGTATATAAAAGACCAGGCATTACCCAAGTAGTGGGAGTCCTTAGCCATTTTATGGCTAATCCTAGATGGGTGCATTGGGATACGATTAAGAGAGTGTTTAGATATTTACGAGGTACTTCTAAGTATTCCTTGTGTTTTCATGGTTACCCTACTGAACCTCAATATTCTGTGAGCATTCAAGGATATTTGGATTCAAATTGGGTAGATGACATTGATAGCAAAAGATCCACTGGTGGTTGTATTTATGATGTTTGGTGGTGCTATTAATTGGATGAGTAAGCGGTAGGTTGTAGTCGCTTTGTCCATGATAGAGGCAAAGTATATGGCAGCCACTCATGCTTGTAAGGAAGCTATTTGGCTAAAGAGATTATGTTATGATATTGGTCTAGATGCAAGACAAATTTCTATTTGTTGTGACAGTCAAAGTACGATTTTCCTAGCAAAGAATCCTACCTTCCATGCCAGAACAAAGCACATTGATGTTTAGTATCACTTTGTTCATGATATGGTAGAAGATGGAAAGGTGAACTTGGAGAAGGTTGAAACTTTGGTGAATGTTGCAGATGCACTAACAAAAGAAATCAACACAAAGAAGTTCAGATGGTGTTCTAGTTCCATGGGCCTTGGGGCCCTAAGCAGATAATTTTGTATGACTCTCGATAGGTCTTCGACAAGTGGGAGAATGTTAGGATTAAGGTGTCTCAACCAAGTAGAGTCCTAATATTGATTTAATTGATGTAAATAATGTATTTATTTGTATTTATTAATTTCCTATGGTGTCATGTCACAAATTGGGACCCACCGACTGGGTGGCATCCCCGTTGGAGGTGACTAGATGACACATAATCATCCCAAGTGGACATAGTTATTCCACTTTGGAATCTTTGACCTATGGCAGATTCTATGATGCATCATAAGGAATCTTCATGCATGGAGGAAGTTGGTGCCCAAGATGGGTTATAATAGGATGTAAGAGAATCGACTATTTTTAGTCAGTTATGACACATTGTCTTATGGATTCTATAGAAAATTTATGACATATTCTATGACAGTTGTAAGGCATCTTTCATAACGTATTTTTAGCATATTCTAGGCATCCAATCTTGGAAGAAGAATATTTGCATGTTTGAAAATTGTAAGGGGTGTAAGGGAATGTTGTACATGTGTCCAAATGCATGTCTGTGGTGTTGGATATTGTGCCATGTGGATTTGGATGCCCCTCTCCTTCTAGATGCTTCTTGAAGCTTGTATCTCTCTATAAAATAAGCACCTTGCATTGTAGAATGCATAATTTTGTTTCAAGTAACAAAGTGCTATCAGATTGTCTCCAAGATAGGTGTTTGTGATGAAACACTTGTTGAAGAAATGATTGTACTTGAGGTTGTATTGAAACTCCTATTTGAAGTAATACAATAGTACTGTGATTTTGGAGGGTGGGGTTTTTTACCCAAAAGGGTTTTCCCCACGTATATTTGTTATTGTATTTGTGTACTTGCTATTCTATTCATCTATTCTATGTATGTGCTTCTCTTATTGTAACATAATAAGGTGTTAAATATTTTTTTCATAACTCTCCCCTACTTAGATTAGTGTAGGAAACTATTTCCGCTCACCCGACTTCCTTTCATATGCAAGGAGTAATTATCAAATTACCACCTTACATTTCACATTAAATAAATAAGATACATAGGAAAATGGGCTTAAGATTGTTTGGATAAAACTCAAAATATGCTACAAATATTGTAAATGCTCATAACAACAAACATAAATGAGATTATCATACACATGAGGGATGACAGGGAATGAAAAATAGAAAGAGACACATACAAAGGATGAGAAGAGGAAACATAAATATCTATTATAATACAAGACAAGTGGGGAAACCTTCCTTAGGAGTAATATTTGAGGTACATCCCATTAACCAAAATTGGAAAGGTGGAAAATCTTATTTTAGATAATTTAAACATGTCTCCTTCACAAGTCATGGTGATATAATGAGGTCCACTCCACGACTTTTCAAACTTAGTGAGAAAACATAACCTATACTGATTTCCATTCTACTTGAGGAATAATTCATCAACTATAAATATTCCTAAGTCACACACTAATGGAACCATCTTTTCATGATATTTTTATACTTTGTGAACTAATTATTGGTTATATTTATTACTTCCTAAAGTTACATAATCTCTACAAGCCCAACTTCCATTAAAGAAGCTTTCTAAAGGGTATTCTACTCTTAATAAATCAAGAGTAGAGAGATCCATATGGATAGGTGATTGAGTCTCTATACCATAGAATAATGCATAAATTAGAGTGATTATCTCATGCTCATTAGTGATATGGTTAACCCAAAGGGCATGATATAGTAGTAAATTCCATGCACATGGATTATCTTTGATAGTTCAACTAAATATTCACTTGAATTTTGTATTCATTGATTTCACTAGACCATTAACTTAGGGTTAATAATTTGATGATGTATTTAAATATATATCATATTTTGAGGAAAATATAGTAAATTT
This sequence comes from Sequoia sempervirens, assembly GCA_007258455.2. Classification (NCBI taxonomy): domain Eukaryota; kingdom Viridiplantae; phylum Streptophyta; class Pinopsida; order Cupressales; family Cupressaceae; genus Sequoia; species Sequoia sempervirens. The sequence goes on along the minus strand of VDFB02047230.1, from coordinate 63,114,856 downwards.
TAGTATCATTAATGCTTTCACATTATCTAAGATTATGGTTCCAAGGAAACTAGATTAATTTACAATTTCCTCTAGCAAATTGATGACCTAATCCTCCTTACTTTCTTTGAGAGAAACTACTCCAATTCATTTGATGAATTAGTAAGTCATGTTTAGGATCCATTTATGTCCATTACTAGATGGAGGATTGATGAAACTGATAAAACCAAGTGCCCATTTCTTAAAAGTGGCATCCACTAAGATAAAATTGAGTGAAAAGGAAACATTTCTCTTTGTTCCAATCAACTATTTGAAAGTTCACATGCTCAAAAAAACATGAGCATCATGGAAATGGTAGAACAAAAATAGCCTACCTAAATTATTTTGGTGGCCATGGTCCTGGCTAAATAGTGGCCACTTGTGAAACTCAAACACTAATATATTTGTTTATTTAGGCTTGATACATTTTAGTAAGACTTCATTAATAATCCATTTGAAAAATAATCCATCAATAAGTTAGTAGTTGGAATAGGAGAGGTGAAAGCATTGCCTTTATATATTATCAAGTTTGGATGATATTTCCCCATATCAAGGTATCTCTATATTTTAGAGATCTAATATTTTCAATGATGAGCTAGGTGGTAGGAAGCTCTTATGTTGGGACCATTACAAAATCAAAGTTATGATCATAGGATAAGTTTAATTTAGATAGACTCTCCACAAGTTGCTAACATAAGCCTCAATTTTGGATAAAATTAGTCATATATAAATATCATATTTCATTATGTTGGTGATCTAGCTTTCTCTCCCATGGAGGAGGTAATACTTAATGTTGGAATTCATTATAAATTATTTCACTTCAATATAGGAGATGAGATGTCTAATATTTTTGAGAGATTTCATGAGAATGTATAATTACTTCTCCCTAAAAAATTACCTCTCATCATAGTTTCTGATATTTACATTCATGAATGCTACTAGATGTTCATCTTCATTCACATCCTTTTGGGTGATAATGTATTCTATATTGGAGTCTATGCTAAAAGAAAAAAGGATTAAATTATTTAAGAAATTAGGACTAGAATAGGGGCTTATGTGAGATTTTTTGACGATCCTAAAGGATTATTTCACTTTTACTTTCCATTATAAGTTATCATGATATTTTAGTAGTGATATAATGGGCCTTGTGAGCCCAACAATATTAGAAATTAAATTTCTAATAAAGTTGATATTTCTTTAGGAAATATTGAAGGATTTTCTCTACATAAGGAAATAAATTTTCAATTATATCTTTCATGTGATTAAGGTCTATTTATAGTATAAAAATGTCCTAAAATATTTCCTTCAAAGACAATAAAAATGAATTTTCTCGAGTTAAGGAAAATTCCAACTTTATGACATTGTTGGAACAATTCCACTAGATGGGTGAGGTATTCCTTAAGAGTCTTTAAAAATTTAAAATACCATATAAGTATACTACGATATAATCTATAATACATCATTTAAAGGTATAATCCTTAACTTTGTGAAAGGTGGCACCTATATTGGTTAGAACCAATGACATTCATTGATAAATGAAAGTACCCTAATTGGTGGTAAATGATATATTGACTAGATATTCATCCTTTACCAAAAATCAATTACATTAAAAAACTATTCAATAATGAATATATAGTCTAATTTGTTACCTTTTGTAAGATGTACTTGTTATCACACTACAACAAATCCCTATGATTAGCTCCCTTTTTTGCTCCTTTTTTTGCTTCCACCCATTGTTTTAATGTATTTTTCTCCATTTTTTGGGAAAATTTAGTGCTATTTTTCGGGATGGTGCTATTTTTGGCATTTTTTTGCGCCAACAAGAACAAGTAGGTGCTAATTCAGACACCAATTAGCGCTAGTTTTAGTGTCAAAATTAACACCATAATTAGCGCTGATAGTAACGTCGAGTTTGGTGCCCATATTAATGCCTAGATTAACGGCAAGATTAGTGCCAAAAAATGATGCCTGCGATAATGCCCAGATTAGTGCCTAAATTAGCAACCAGATTAACGTCTACTTTAGCGACCATATTAGCGCCTAATGTAAAACCTATTTTAGCACCTACTTTATAGCCTATTTTAGTGCCTCATTTAGTGCCTAATTGTTCTGATCTAGTAGGGATTAAGGGTGTTAGAACAAAAAATCCTTCCCCAATATTCACTAGCCTTCAATTGCTTGCCTAAATTTCACTTGCATCAAAATATCTATTGCCTTTGATTTTTCATTGTATTTAACATGAAATGCAATAATTTGTGTGACAAGATTCATAATATCACCAACATTCCCTTTGTATATACCCATTTATTCCTCCAAATAATCATAAACAAAGAAAATTTTCCTTTACTGCAGTACTTTGTGTCCTTTAAGGGTTGAGGGTTGAGAATTGAGGGTTAAGGGCGGTTTAATGCAAAAATTTGTGTGACAAGATTCATAATATCACCAACATTCCCTTTGTATATACCCATTTATTCCTCTAGATAATCATAAACAAAGAAATTTTTTCCTTTACTGTAGTACTTTGTGTCCCTTAAGGGTTGAGGGTTGAGAATTGAGGGTTAAGGGTGGTTTAATGTATAAGGTAGAGGGTGTAAGGGTTTAGGGTTTAAGGGTTGAGGGTTGAGGCCAGTTTAAGGTTGAGGCTAGAGGGTTGAGGGTATATGGTTCAAGGATTAGGTTGAGGGTCCAAATGTAGGGTAGAGGTATAGGGGTTGAGAGGAAGGAGGGTGGGGGGGAGGGTTGAGGGAGGTAGAGGGTACTTGAGGGTTTAAGGGTTGAGGGATTAGGGTAGGGAGTTTACTTGGGTTTAAGGAAGGAGGGGGGATTAGGGAATTGGAGGGGGGGAGGGAATGGAGGGTATAGGCTGAGGGTGGGGGTAGAGACGTACTTGGGCTTGGTGACTTAAGAGGCTGAGGGATTTAGGATGAGGGATACTAGGGCTGCCAGGGTAATGGAACGTTGAGGTAGAGGGACTAGAGGGTTTAACGGTTTAGGGTTGAGGGTATAGGGTTGGGGGATTAGGGTAGAGAGGGAGGGATGGATTAAGGGTTGAGGTATTAAGGGTTGAGGGTAGAGGGTATAGGGGTTTACTATGGTTTAGGGTTTAAGGGTTGAGGGTAGAGGGTATAGGGGTTTACTATGGTTTAGGGTTTAAGGGTTGAGGGTTGAGAATTGAGGGTAGAGGGTTTATGTATAGCTAGGACGTTTGAGAGTATATGGTTGAAGGTCGATTAGGGTTGAGGTTCCAATGTAGAGGGTAGAGGGTATAGGGTTTACTAGGGTTTAGGGTTTAAGGGTTGAGGGTTGAGGGATTAAGGGTTGATGGTTAAGGGATTAAGGGTTGAGGCTTGAGGGTAGAGGGTTGAGGCTGGTATATGGTTGAGGGATTAGGGTAGAGGTGTGGCTATAGGGGTTGAGGGTACGTATATGGTACATACATTAAGGGATTAGGGTTGAGGGTCCAATATTGTATAGGGTAGAGGGTATAGGGGTTGAGGGATTAGGGTTTGACTAGGGTTGAGGGTAGAGGGTAGAGGGTAGAGGGTTGAGGGTTAATTAAGGGTTGAGGGTTGAGGTATTAGGGTAGAGAGTTTAGTAATTGGGTTTAAGGGTTTAACTAGGGTTGAGGGATTAGGGTCACGAGTACTAGAGGGTATATGGTTCAAGGATTAGGGTTTAGGGTCCAAAGTATATATAGGGTTTAAGGGTTTAGGGTCTTGGCCTCTGGTGAGGCTCAAAATTAGGGTTTCATGAATATTCTTGCATGGGTAGACAATCTGTAATTTTTTGAATTTTGATTAATACAATCTCCTACTATTTTTGGTGGCTGTAAGTGACTGTATTGCTAGCTGTTAGCCTAGTTGTAATATTTTTCTCTCTTTTGGAAACCTTTGTTGCCTCCTTTTTGTATTATTTGCATTGTTTCAATTAAAAAAAAATTAAATTCTAAAAAACAAAATATGTATATACAAAAAGAATGTACATTATAATTCCCATTCTCAGTATATTAGTTGAGTTTTTAATTTTATTTTTAAACTGTTTAATTATGAGAATTTTTTTTCTCGTAATTGGGAATTATAATGTACATTATTTATTTTACATTATAATTTTATCTGAAAATAATATATATTAGATTAGTTGAAATTATTTTTTACAAATTACAAATGAATAAAATAAAATAAGAGATTTTTTTTAAGTATGAGCATTAATGAAGGGAAGTTTGAGCTCAAATTTTAACGATGGCCTAGCATACGAAGTCGGGTATGTAGGACGACATCGCTGGAGCCTTATGAGATAAAATTTCCATAGCAATTACAATGAAGTGGAGTCCCTACAATAATCTTGTGTTGACCTACTGCATTCGGTTATCGGTCGTTTAAGTCATGAGTTGAGCCATTAAAATCATTCTTTGTATTGGCCTTGAGTTCTAAGTTAGTCGGTCATCACGTATGGTTAATTGTTTAAATGCTCCCTATAGTCAGGCCATAATATTTTTCAATTGACTTACGTTTAAGCCATCCTGAATAAGGAAATTCAAAGGAGTGTGGTAAGGCGGTAAACAACAAGAAGATAAAGTATACACCGCTATATTGCCAAGAGGGTGAGCAACATATGTGGTAGAGCGGTGTACACCACAACCCCGCAACAAGAAGTCTTGAGCAAGGTGGTAGAGCGGTAAGCATGGAAGATAAGTGGACACTGCAGTACTGCATAAGGAAATTCAAAGGAGTGCGGTAAGGTGGTAAACAAAAAGAAGATAAAGCATACACCACTATACCATGGGGAGTGAGAAACATATGCGGTAGAGCGGTGTACACCACAATCCTGCAGCAAGAAGTCTTGAGCAAGGCGACAGTGCAGTAAACATCAAAATGGAAGGGAAAAACACTACCATACCGCAACAAGTATAATAAGAGATGGAGGTAGTACATTAATCGTGGAATCATTACAATTTACAACAATAAATTCCCTCACACATTCTTCAAAATTAATTTCAAGGATTTGAGCTTGTTGGGAAACTATTTGGCGAAGAATTGTCATTAATACTAATATGACTAAATACCGCACCCTCAAAAGCAAGTGAATTTTCTTAAGACTGTGCTCAGTTGAAATGCATTGTTGTGGACGGAGCTGAGGATGCCGAGAAAAAAGAGCTTTGTGAAAGACGAGCACTCAGGTAAGTGCATGAATAACCCTCTGAAGAAGCTTGATTGGTGTAGTATTTGGTAGAGCTCTGTTATTTGAAGTCATAGTAGGAAAAATTGAAATATGCCTCCTAAAAGAAAACAATCAGAAGTAAAAGAAAGTAAGGCCAAAATTAGGGAAGAAGAACCTAAGGTAAAGAAGAGACCACTCCACCAGTCTATATTAGATATACTTCCAGGATCAACCAAGGAGGGAAATAAGAAATTTCTCATAGACACTGCACAAGGTTGTAGGGATGCTCTCATTCCCAAATCCGGGTGGGACTTATTTTGGTATTTTTATAGTAAGAGAAATGAGAAGATTCTAGTGTCAAACCCTTGGATGTTGGATTTAGCAAAGTTGATTGTCCCAAACATGTTTATTGATGTGGAGTTTATCAGATTACTAGCCAAGCATAATCACTTTGCAACCAAGACAGTAAGGTTTCCAAATGGCTCAATATTGGTAGAGGTAACCAGAGCTGTTATCATTGAGTGTTTTGGCTTAAATAAGTAGGATTTGGCCAAAATAAACCTACAAAAGAGTGAGGAAGATTATAAGAGGTTAAGAAGAACTTATAAAAGTGATGAGCTACCCCTATATATGAAAAGATGCATTAGTAACAGACTGATTCCCATTTCTACTTCCAATATTGAATCATTCATTGTGATAGATTTTCAATATTATTTTGTGAATACATATCTAGCTTTGTGCCAAGTACTAGGGGTGGATGCTCAAGATAAAATGCCAATAAGCCTGATGATGATGGCCATGAGAATTCAAAACCCTGAGACTAATATTGAGTATGACTTTGCTTCATACCTTGAGAGGGCGTTGGATGATGAATTCTCACAAGTCATAGAGGATAGAGCACCAATTACATTCAGACACTATTCCTCACTATTCCATTTGATACTATACCAGAATCAGGACCATTGGACTAAACGAATGGACTTGGCTAGAGTGGATGAGCAAAGGAATGCCACACCTATCCAGAAGTGGTGCTATATTTGGGATAGTCGGTGCAAGAATTCAAGATTTTCCATATTCTATGAAGACTTTGTGCACAAAATCCTTCAATTTCTTGGTTATTCAATGCCAAGATTTCCAAAAAAAATACAACAATTGTTAAGACCTTTGGCCCTAAGAAAGGAACAAGGTCACACACATAATTTTGGTGATTGGTTCTTTTTCCCAGAAGTTACAATAATAAAAATCTATGGCCACCCTACTACTCCACACATACTACCAAAGTTTGTGCCCCTAAGATTAGAATTTCTTGAATTTATGTGGAAAATGATGTGGATGGAAACAGATGTAATGCACAAACAAAATAAGGGCACATTTATGCCAAACTTAACCAAATGTGGAGACTGGACAGTAGGCTCAGATACACTGGAGGAGTTGCAATATTACTTGAAGACAAGATATGTGTTGGGTTCAAGAAAAGCAAGAGCCTTTGACCTTGAAAATCATATGAATAACATAAGGCATATTCTTCTTACCAAAATGACAGTGGCACACCAAGTAGATTATGAGGAAGATGTTATAAGAAACTACCTTACTTTTCCAGAGGTGTCCCTCAGATGGAAGAAATGGAAGGTTATAATGAAGCTTGAAGGAAGGAAGAAGCAAAATGATAGAGGTTTCCTTGGCTATTTCGTTGAAGAAAAAGACCCCATCAGGAGGATCAATCGGATAATTGATAAATTTGAGGATTTATATCAATATGCTAAAAAATAAGTGTATCTTCAGGAACATGGTGGTAAGATAACCACAAAGCACACACTAGACATAGCATAAAAGTATCCCATTTAGCAATTTCCTCCCAAGAGACAAAATACATAGAGCATTGAGCCATTGGTACCTTATGAGGAGAGTGAAGGGGTGGGAGATACTGAAGATGTGGCCACTGTATTGCAATCATTAAAGGGTGATATTGAGGTTGATCAGCCCATCCATGAGACTAGCGCCCATAGGCATGAGGAAAGGATGGATGATGTAAAAAAAAACAAGTACAAAGATACATGAAGATGAGAGAGAAATTGTTTTCTAGGAGGTTTATAGAGGATGATGATTTCATCAAGACTCCAGAGTTTAGGGATTTCTAGACAAAGATGAAGATAAAAGAAATTGAAGAGAAAATGGAGTCAGATGAAGTGGGAATTGAAGAATAAAAAAATAATCAAATGGTGGCACAAACCTTCAATGAATTGAGGGTTGACCACATTGACATTAGCCCTTAGAAGGCTAGAGAGATTATTTTGAAGAGCAACATGCTCATTTTTCCTGGGTTGGAATTAAAGAAAATGTTCTTGCTTGATCAAGTACGTGCTCAAGAAGATCCAATGTTAGTTGCAGAGTTTGAATCTGATGAAGGAGTAAGTGGAACTGGGTATAATGCCAAAATTGAAAGCTTGGTCGTTTGGATCAAGAAGAAAAAAACACAGAAGCCTAAACTATTGGATGTAATACAAGGAATGAAAGGGGAAACAATGGTAAGCCTAAACACACAGAAGCCTAAACTGTTGGATGTAATACAAGGAATGAAAGGGGCAACAATGGTAAGAATAATACAAGACACCACCCCTTTGGAGGTAGCCATAATTACCATGCACTTAGCCATGTTGACTAGTGCTACTGTTAAGGGATTGGAGGAAAGATTAAAGGAGTATGAAAGGGAACACAAGTTCTTGAATGATGAAGTTAATAAACTATTTATGGAGTATGTAAAATTTAAAGAATAGTTAAAAGGAGCAAGAACTTCACAAAGCAAGGAGATAGTGTTATATAAGCCTCCTAGTGCTTCATTAAATATTGTACAAAGCATTCTGGCTGAGCAAGCAAAGGTTCCTGAGAAGGAAGTGGATGAAATGAAGGAGGCTCAGGATGAATTAAAAAGGAAAGTTTCTAAAGTTATGGAAAATATTCTTGAGTATAGAATAAATTTGGCTATTGATAAACTGGATAGTGTGCATGACAATTATAAATCACTTCAATGAGCAATTCATCAAATAAAAGCACATATGCTTGTATTGGACCCCCTGTTTCAAAGGTGGCAACCTATTCACCACAGTCTATCTAAGTTATGCAAAGATATACAAAGGAGTCCTGCTGCTCCTACAACATTAAAACTAGCTGAGCAAATAGTAAAAATGATTGTTGATGAATTTTAGTATATACAAGGGGAGGATAAGAGGATTGTGGGATGAATGGATTCCTTCCATACCTTAAAACAATGGTATACACCAAAAATTGTGAAAGATGATGGTCAAGTAAAAGACTTGGATGAATGGAAGAAAGAATTTGGTTAGGTTATTCATAAGTGTTTAACCCATGTTTAGGGGGATAGTAACACCGGTCTTCACATGCTCAATTTGATCATGGATGGATTGATTGCTCTTGATGCTGGATATCTAAAAATTTTCAATGATACAAAGGAACTACTGGATAGTCGATGACAGACACATCTTGAAAACATACCAAAGATCTAGGAATATCAGTGGCCATCAGATTTTACAGTGTGTCAATGGGAAGAGAAGTATTTGGCTTCAAATGAGTAGGTCACTAAGGTGAGGGAATATGGACATATATCATAGAGAGGAAATCTTTGCTAGATCGATGATCACATGCTTTCTACATTGATTAAAGGAAACATACGTCTAAAGTGTCTTAAGCCTTGTTATTTCTTCAATTATGCAAATTAATTAGTTGTTAGTAAAAGAAGTAGTTTTGAAGGGTTGTCTCTTTTTGTAAAAGGCCTGAAGCTTGTTGCTTCCTATATAAATAGGAAACCAAGGCCAATTTTGAGAGGATCATCATATCATGTTCCATTTGCATTTTCGTTATAGTAGGCATTAATAAGAAGATAGATTGCACATTCCACCCATCCATATCATATCAAAGACTTTTGCTATAAATGTATATATATTTGAAACAACATAATGGAGAAGATTGCTCATAATTGGTAATCTATTTTGGTGTTCAATTGTTGTGTTAAATTTCATGCTTATCTGTTATTGTGCTGTCTCCAAAGTGGTTTCTTCAAGTTATTTAAATTCATAAGATTTATTAGGGCACATTTGCTATTATTTTGTGATTATTTTGAGCTTATGAATGAAATAAAACATCTTATTATTAGAGATTCTCCATGAATGTGTTAGCATTTTTTATTTTTTCTTATGTTTTCCATACTTATTTCTTATATTTGAATGAATAGGAAACCAAGGCCAATTTTGAGAGGATCATCATATCATATTCCATTTTCATATCCGTTATAGTAGGCATTAGTAAGAAGATAGATTGCACATTCCACCCACCCATATCATATCAAAGACTTCTGCTATAAATGTATATATATTTGAAACAACATAATGGAGAAGATTTCTCATAATTGGTAATCTATTTTGGTGTTCAATTGTTGTGTTAAATTTCATGCTTATTTGTTACTGTGCTGTCTCCAAAGTGGTTTCTTCAAGTTATTTAAATTCATAAGATTTATTAGGGCACATTTGTTGTTACTATGTGATTATTTTGATCTTATGAATGAAATAGAACATCTTATTATCAAAGATTCTCCATGACTATGTTATCATTTTGTATTTTTTCTTATGTTTTCCATACTTATTTCTTCTTATATTTGAATAAATATCAGTTATTGAGCCTCAATACTGTGCTTATGTGAATGAATATGCTGATACAATAAAGCATTTACTGTGGATGTTTTCAGTTTCATGTTCAAAATTATGTTCAACATAAAAATGGAAACTATTTAAAAATAATAAAGTTAACAAATTTGCTTATTTAAATAATTGTGAGTTACGTGCATTAATATTTTATTAACTTTTGTGTCTTCATGAACATATGTTGATACAAAATGAATGGAAGAAGCATCCAAGTAATTGCAATTTTTTCTGCCAACAATTCATACCAAAGATTGAACAATTTAAGGATATTGCAATAGGTAATTTGTATCGACACAAATAATATTATTGAAGCATTTCAAAGTTTAGGCCATAAGAATCATCCTTTTTTAAACATGGATTGCAAATAATTCTAAAAATTTAGAAGTCTTGGTCATTAATATTATTGTCTGCTACAATGTCATCCAGTGTATCATTGCCAATGCTCATATGTTCTTTCAAGTATTTAATATTATCATCATCCTCATCTTGACCTGCATCATCTTCATCATCATTGAAATTTGACTGTACACCATCTATATTGTTAGTAGATGTATTTGGATCATCATTTTCTATACCATCCATATTGTTGTCTTCCATAACATCATCTAACTCTGGATTGTTGTCTTCTTGTGCCTGAACATAACCATCTTCAACATCATCATGGATGTCAATTTCTTCAATGTTCTATGATCCCTCTCTCTCATTTTATTCGCCATCATTTTTTTGCTCAGTATCCACTAATATTTTGTCAAATACATGCCTTAATCTTGGATCATAATGTATGAAAAACATCCATTTCGGGTCCAAAATATCTTCATAGAAAAATACCTGCACATGAACGAAATACATATATTAGAAGTACGTTATAACAATTTTATTAATTAATAAACACATGTATATATTCACAATAAACTATGAATTAATAGATTAACTATCACTATCACTTCTTGTTTGAGTTAAAGAAATACCTACTCACAATGAATTGGTAGAACATAAGGCTCCTTATCCTCAGGTAGGAAGCATGATGAATCTATAGAAAATAATCCACTATGGGTATCATGTCTTCGTTTCCTCTCAAATGCTTCATACCATCTACACTTAAAAATACAACATTTAAAAGAGCGGTAATCCAACTCAATAATTTCTTGTATTTTCCCAACATATTGTATATTGCCTTCAATTATATTCTTATCTTTTGAGCTCGGTCAACTGGATTGCTTGAAGTCAGCCATGATGCCACAGTCGAAGGATCGCCTCCTTACATCTACACTTTCTACACGATAATGTAGACCATATGTCCACATTGTTGGATATTTTCTCACCTGTGAAAGACCATTTATTTCAGTGAAAACAAATATAATGATGGATATTAAAATAGTTAATAGTGTCAAAACTATAAGGAAACAACATTTTGTAAAATTCCAACTATACCTTTCTTTCACATCCTCTAGACATGTTGATTTCATCCTTTGTTATGTTTGAATCTGTACCAACATCTTCTATTTGATTTTGAATTTGTTCTATAATCCATTCTAGTGTGCAATTTTTGCCCCATTCCCCAAGCAGATCAGTGGGAAGTGGAGTATTCTTTGGGTTCAATCTCTTAAACTATCTCCTTGCTTCTAACACTTCTCTCTTTTTATCATATAGATCAATCCATTTATTCATAAAGTCCATGTGGTACAAAATGAACTTGTCGAGTATAGAACTTTCGTCTACACCTATTACATGTCAACATGTTTATTTCAAACTCCAAATGCCATGCTGTTAATTTGACAAATAAATTACAAAGTAAATTAATGATTACAAGAAAAACAACCACACTGATCGTGAATTTACTTACTAATTTATGCTTCAACACAATTAGATTGTGGTTTTCTCCATCAATAATATCAGATGCTTGTTCTTCATCCTAGACGCATGGCCCATCTTCAAAATCCTTACTAAGGAATTCACACAGGAAGAAAAATGCTTCATTCAATACATACCCTTCAGCCATGCAACCCTCTAGATGTTCCTTTTTTCGGACATATCTTTTAAGATTTTTCATATACCTCTCAAAGAAAAACATCCACCTTGTTGATATGACACCCACCAATTCAATGTCATTGACTAGGTGTACAAGTAAATGGACTTGTAGGTCCATGAAACTTGTAGGGAGCTCCTTCTCAAATACACATACAATTTATGCAATTTCCTTCTTCCACTTTGGCACTTCAGATTCGTGGATCTCCTTGGAGGTCACCCACCTAATATAAGAATAGTAAATTAGTATGAACCTTTAGTCATAAATTAAAATGCAATATAATATCTCTATGTCTCTCACACATGAACATTTCATATAACCACATACCTTGTAAATGTTGACAATCGACTTATGACATTCCTTAAGTCAACTGTAAGACATGAATCCCCCCTAATTGCTAATGGCATGATATGCTATCAAACACATTTATGAAAAGATCAATAGTAATTTTTTCTCACACAAAAAAATATCAAAATATATTTAGTACTTAATCAATGTTACAATTAAATTTTAAATGATGATATATAATACCTTCATTAAATTATGAAAATCATGTGTTTTAAATCTTGTGATATGCCCATCAATTGTAAAATCTTTAGCCAATGATGACCCATATCCAGTAGATTTCCTTATTGAATGGATGACATTTTTTAGTTGGTCAAGCTCTTTTTCTTTATAAATCCAAGGAGCTTTTGCATATGTTTCATTTTCCCTGCTTGGCCATAAATGTTTTCTATCAAATTTGGTATGCGAAAGAGAAATATCTCTCCTCAAAGACAAGGTGTTCTTCTCTTTTCCTGATATATGTCAAAAAATAGAATTTGGGACATTTTTGAATATGTGCATAGGATCTAATAGGTGAGATATTAATAGATCCTTCCAGTAAGGGACCTCATAAAATATGGCTTTCCTTCTGGCATATGAACTACAACTTGTTCTAGTTCTCCAATTGAATCACCTCAATCAAAAAAATCCTCCCAAGCTTTCAATTCAACATCTTCATACTTCTTAAGCCAATCACCTAGACCCATAATCATGGGGGGGCCTCTATTTTCAACTTTTCCATCAAATCGATTCTTCTGGCAATTTCTAAACCTATGATCTAGTGGTAGAAAAACCCTGTTGTTTGTGTAAATAAATTTATGTAGATCTTTAGAATACTACCCTTGAAATTGTTCTGCACATCTTGGACATGAAAATATCCCCTTTGTTTGAAGCCCTACAATTCAACAAGTAATGTTAATAACATCAAAAGAATAGTATAAAACTAAGTATGAAAGTTGGGATGAAAATAAATTATGAGTGTAAATACGTAATTATTTTATCTTATGAGAACAAACACCAAGTCTTAGGAAATCATGAATAGTCCAACATAGCACACCATACAACATGAAGGACCTATTTAATGGAGGACATGATATGTCATACATTCTTATGCCTTTCCATATCAGTTGTATCTCATCAATAAAAGGCGCAAGATAAACAACCATGTTTTTAACTTGATGTTTTCCTGGAACAATGAGAGTCAACATAAGGTGATCCTTTCTAACACTCATCCATGGGGGAATATTGTATACTATCAATCTGACTAGCCAAACACTATAATTTGAGCTCAGGAAAGAGAATGGGTACACTCCATCAATTGCAAGACCAAACCTAATACTACAAGGTTCATCTTTGAATTTTCTTGGCCATTTTTCCTCTGTGTTTCATTACTTTGGAGTTGGCCAGAATTCACATGAATCCATATTTACTCTTGTTCTTTGCATGCCAGTCCATCAATTGTGCAAGTGACTTGCAACAAAACATTCGTTGAAGTCTAGGTATAATTGGCATGTGACATAAAACCTTCTTTGGAATTGTAGGACCTTGTACATCTGTATGATATCTATTCTCTTTGCATACATGGCATTCTACCTTGTTCTGATATTCATCTCTGTATAAAATGAAATCATTTTTACATGAATTAATTTTCTTATATTCAATCCCCAACTCAACCAACAACAAATGCGCCTCTTTGCAAGTTGATGGCAACGCATTCTCTTTAGGGAATATTTTAGTTTTTAGTGCCCTGTAAGATTTCTAGAGATTAAATCAATTGAATGTTTGAATTATGATGAACATGTTTGATATGTCAATCTATACTAGGATTATTTATATACAATATATGGTTTTAAAATCCCCTTAAAGAAATATAAACGAAGTCGATGAATGTTTACAAATTGTGTACACCAATTGATAATGCAAAGTAAGAAATAGACTTCAACTCACTTCAGTAGGGTAGTGAATCCTTTGTCTGACCAACCAAATAGTGACCTGATTTCTAATAATATTAATGCACATGCCAGTTGTGAGGTTCTACTTGCACCGGATTTGAACACGGGTGTCTTCGCTGCTTGCTTGATGAAGTCTTTTAGGTTGTTATCATCAACATTACATTGGTGGTAATTACCCATGATATCATCGTTCCTATTAGCCATATGATCATTATTGGCATCATTGTTTCCATCCCCAAAGAAACCTGTAAGAATTTCATTCAATCCTTCTTCATGCACTGCATTTTCCCTATCATGATCATCATCATTAAGGCTAGGTGGTATCTCTTCAGTGTATGCATATCTCATTAGCTCTTCAAATTTCTTAGGTGGTAGAAATCTCTTCAAACTTTCTCTTTTTTCCCTAGTATTGTTTAAAGGGTGGTTTGGATCATCCCTTACAAATCTTAATAACCCAGTTGGATCATGGGTATTAGTATGTGTTTCATCAACATCTTCTACGTATCAACAAATACAAGCATTATTTAATGTTTTCAACAATTGGATAAATCATAAATGTATCAATTTCAAAGAAATATAATCAAATATGGCTTAAAAAATAAAAATAAAAATTGTATGAACATATATACAACAATTGAATAATGGAACATTATTTTATAGACTACCTTTTTTATACAATAATTTAAATAAAACACAATTTTGACAACATAGTTTATAAAACATGAGTCCACACTCATTTATTATTCTTTGGTTTTCTACCCTTAAGAACATCCTTAGGGAGACCTTGTTCTTCCCTTTTCTTTCGTGCAAGAGTGCGTTTTAAGAAGGGGTAATCAATAAATAACTCATCCCCAATGGTAAGGTCCTTAATAGCCTCAACCATTATCAATCTATCAACCTCTCTTTCCATATCTCCATCTTTATCATTTATAACCTCAACAAATTGACAATTCGGTCTTACATTAGGGTCCCTTCCCTTACTACTATTTATAAATCTTGCACTATTTTTGTGTGTATGCAAGTCCATCTATATACATAAGATGACCTCTATTAATTTCTTTTCCGCTTTCCAATTGGAGATGACGTGTATACATATTCAAATTTAGACCATATGCTGACATGCTAGGCTTATATTCTTCTAGCCTTCTCCATTCACCACTGTAATATGATGGACCATAATATGGCATTAATCTCCTAGTGGTTTTTTCTAAATTGTTTCTATGTTTAGACCCCACATGTACATTTTGGACAATAAAGAGGCCTAGATGCACTCCATGAATATTGGAGGGTCGTATCATGTAGTTGTATCCCCAAAATTAAAACACCTCGTACACTCTAGGTAGTTGTTGATCACTAGGCCAAGCGCAATATAGTTGACGATCAAATGTCTCTTTGTAAATTGATCTCAAACTCAGGGGAAAGTCATCATCTCCATCACATTCATTCTCATAAGGTATGTAGTCCACCTTCCCCTTGTCTTTAAGCAACTTATGCATCTTTAAGCTGGTTCTTGTTCTATGACTTGTTTTCATCAATTCCTCATCTTCCAAGCTAGTATATTGGCACATATTTTTGTTAGATGTATCATCTAATAAAGGATCATTTCCCTCTAGGCTGGAAGTTAGTGATCCAGGAAAATTTAAACCAAGAAATTTATCCTGCAAGTATCCATTGAGAAAAAAATTAGTTATTTAAATAATATAAAACAATGTTTAAACGAAGTATACACATGTGTTATTTATATCAAATTGGAAAATTACTT
Organism: Sequoia sempervirens; assembly: GCA_007258455.2. NCBI lineage: Eukaryota > Viridiplantae > Streptophyta > Pinopsida > Cupressales > Cupressaceae > Sequoia > Sequoia sempervirens. Next base: position 63,098,905 of record VDFB02047230.1, on the reverse strand, counting down.
ACCACAATTCCTATTGGATTTGAATCAATTGTAGGAGGCATACTATCGACTAGAAGCTCATCATATATGTAATGTATTTGTATAATTTCTTGTTTGAATTATTTCTTTCCACGACATACAAAACATCCACAAACAACAATTTTCTCAATGTATTCATCCCATGTACTATAGTCCTGACCAACCTCTTGTTCAGTGCAATCATCTGTTGTGTCTGGAAGATCCATTGTCATATCCTCTTCCACCCACCGTCGTCTACGTGATTTAACAGTTTTAGGTCCATGTCCATGTACATATCTTCTTCTTTTGGTAGTTGAATGCTTAGGCTCTACATTTGCTCCAATCTCCATCTAAAATAATCAACAACATGCATTAATTTATGTCAAGATTGGATGATACATTATAAATTTCAATAATATTGTGAAAAAAGATGGACGTATCACAAAATGCAATCAGATCATTTTTTCCTAAGTTAAGTCAAAATTTGAGTACCTAATGTCTCGCTTCATCTGTTCTATCCTCATTTGATATGACACGATCTGTTGCCATGGCCTCATCTCACCCCTATAATACACAACATAGTAAATAATGTTTAGTACACCAATTATATCATTTCAACGAATATGCTATCCAACACAAAACCTCACTTTAGACATATATTTGACATATATTTCACACTTTAGATGACTCATCTAGTTGTATAGGGTTCATTTCCATAAATCTAACCTTTATTATACACAACATAGTAAATAATGTTTAGTACACCAATTATATCATTTCAACGAATATGCTATCCAACACAAAACCTCACTTTAGACATATATTTGACATATATTTCACACTTTAGATGACTCATCTAGTTGTATAGGGTTCATTTCAGAGTTCATAAATCTAACCTTTATTAGTTTTTCACCCACAAAATTGACATAGGATAAGGAATAGATAAAATAGGGAACCGTGATTGTTCCCTTGGTACATATGAAGATGAAGTCAATTTATGATCAATTTATTTATCAACTTCCAAGAAAAATACATCATTTTGCACTGCTAGGCGCTAAATTAGGCGCACTTTGTGCCACCTTTTGCATCCCAAACAAATAACATTTTTTTGGCTAGAAGGCGGCACTAAATTAGGCACACTTTTCTACGCTGACTATTGCGCTGATTACTGAATCAAGAACAAAAAATTAAAACTTCCCACGTCAAGAAGGAAGAGATGACAGGAGAAAAAAGCCATGTGAAGGAAGAGAGGAGAAAAAAGGGAAAAGCAACGTGAAGGAGGGCTACAAGCAAGTAGATCAGAAATTTGATTTAGTTTGCAACACCATAGGTAAGGTTACAATTTTTTTTTTGTTCCCACAAATATTTTTGTTTGGATTAAATGGAGAGATTGTGAAGAAAGGGTTGTGGATATTTTTTTATTTACAAGTGAATCATTCAAGTCTCATGTGGTTGCAAAGGAGGAGGGTAAAATTGTAGACATTGTATTATTTCCTCCACATTCGAGAGCAGTGAACTCATTTTTGAAACCCCAATGCCTTGGTTCGCTTATCATTCCCATCCCAAGCTTTTAGTTTACGATTCAATTTCTTGGACCTTCCTTCCATAAAAAAGTAGTTGAGTGCTTTCAAGACAGGTCATTAAACTACATCTTCCCCACTATAGCCAGGTCTCGTGGGAATAGAGGTTGGTCAAGACAATACAAGGAGATAGGGCTTTTGAGATGACATCTAAATAATAGATCATTTCCTCAAATTTGTGAGACCTTTAGGCTTAAATTAGCTATTAATAATTTTCACTTATTCTTTTACAGAACAATGAGCTCATGGTTTCAAATTGATTGTGCGCACAAATTCATTTTCTTTCTAATCAACCTATGCGACTTGAGCATGGGACCTATCTATGTTAACTCTCAATAAAACCACACTCTACGCCCTTTTTATTCCCCAAAGATTACCATTCTATATAGGTGCGCAAGCATTGATTTTTTTACAATACATTTGTTTCATTTTGCATATATTTATATTCTATATAGGTGTGCAAGCAATTGATTCATAGGCGTTTAAATCTAGAAAGAGAGTCATTCAAGGTAAAAATTTCATACCACAATCTGGACAAAAAATTTCATACCTGACAGTATGTACTTCATTTTCCTCCATAGATTGGACAAAAATAATTTTCCCTAGGTTGCCTCAAAATGTCAAGAGATAGAGGGAAGAGAACAAAGGGAGTAGACTCTAGCCACAATGAGGTAATTCATTGTCAATTTATAGATTTGTAAATGTTTCCCTTGTTTCTTTCATTTTTACTTTTTACTTTTTTTTAAAAAAAAATTAAAAGAAGAAATTTATTATATATATATATATAGGGACATGTGACTGACAAAGATAAAGAGGCATTGGCTTCCATATTGGGGGAAGAGGTAGTGAAAAATTTGGATGATGCGCATTGGACAATGCTTTCCAGATACATAGAAAACCGATCTAGTTGAGCCCCTCAAACATTGCAACCAAATCAACTGTGTCAAAGGGAATCAATTGATTCCCCAAGCAGTCCTGGATCAAGCAAAAGATCTAGGAGGAAATTAGTAGCAGTAAGCTCTAGGAGTGTAGAACATGGAGAAGAGGCTTCCACTGTCACACCCACTCCTGGGACACAAAATTCTTCCACCACAACAAGTTTTCATTCTTGCATTAGTACCTACAATAAGAAGATAGAATACGATTTGGTTTCAGGGGAAGTTCGAATGACAGATGCTGGAAAAGGGTTTGTGAATAGGTTGAAGGAATCATGCCTTCAATGGTTCAAATACCATCTACATTTTCCATTCTCAAAGATACCCATCCACCTGTAAAAAGTAGTTATCAATGAAATGGAGACTAAATTTGGCACAGTTTGGTCTGTGAAGAAGGTGAAGCTACAAATGTCTCAAAATTGCAAGAGATTTTGGTGCAACCAAACAAAGAAGATAAAAAAAATCCCTCCTGAGCTAAGGCTCAAAAAAAGGCCAATTGATGTAAGTGTCAAAGTATGGAAAGAGCTTGTAAAAGCATACGAGAAGTCTGAAGCATATAGGAAGTTCGGTGGGAGAGTACACATGTATTTGAATTTGCTCATAAGATTATATCAAATTTATTAAACGATTTTTAAATTTTATTTGTATAGTTAAATTGAATTAGTTTATGTTTTAGGATAAGGCCTCCAAGGCTAGGCTTCAAAAACTTCGTGCCACGCATCACAATGTACAGAAAGGTTTACAGGCCTTGATCTGTAATTTTGTAAGTACTATTTAATATGTTAAATGATATTTTTCTAATTCCCTAGGAAAAAGTAAATGATTGCATATTAATTAGTTTAACTAGTCCATGTGCCATGTTTTGATAGGAGGAGAAATATGGTTCACATCCAAAGCAATTTGAAAAAGAAAAGTTACAAAGCAAAAAGTGGGCCGATTTTTTAATCTGGATAGAGAACAAGGTATCAATAGTTGACTTTCAATAACTTAGTTGGATATTGTTGTGTTAATATGTCAATTTTCATTTCTTGTGTTGAGTTGTTTATTGATGTGTAGGAGGAGTTCTAAAGTGCTTCTCTGTTGGCCCTAGATCCCACTCAATTGTCCCATTATTTCATGTTGAGGAAAAAAATATTGTTTTCCTTAAAGGGTAGTGGGTGACATTCATGCCTTATTTTCATCGAATCTTTTAATTAATGACCATTTCCTTTTAATATCTCCTAAGTGTCCTCATTTAAGTTATGAGTTGTATCATTTGAGTAACTTAGTCCCATGTTGATTTGATTTATCTTCTTTTCTCTCAAACATGGTATCTCGAGGAGTGCTTCCTTGGTATCTCGAGGAGTGCTTCCTTGGTATCTCAAGGAGTGCTTCCTTGAATTCATGTTGACATTCTACTAAGTGATCCACATGCATCTTTGCCATCCTTCCTCACGATGTTGCCATTATTTTAACATGTAAGAATGTTTTGATGCATCTTGGTAGGCATCCTATAGATCTAACACATAATTCTAGTCTACATCACTTGGCGTAGCTAACCAACCACTTAATTTTTCCATCTAATTTAAAAAAAGGCTGTAAATTCCTATCTTTTGGGTTAAAAAAACTCCATAAATAAAGAAATCACCAGTAAAAAACTTGTAACTTGATCTGATCAACATAGAGAAGCGTGTAATACTAGACTTCTTAACATTCAAAAGATAAATGGAATATCCTTAACACCAAGTAGAGCTATCCAAAAAAGCTAACTAAAAACACAAATGTGCTCCCACATAGAATGGCCTAATGGCTAGTTGTCATACAAGTCAAACTACCGAAGTAACACTACTGATTAAGTTAACATATATGCATCATTTGCATAAAAAACTGAACTATTTATGTGCTTGAATAAATAGTAGAAGGATGCAGATGAACTCAATTCATCTAACTTTATGCCTCTTGGCAGGCATTCCTATTGAATCTCTAATATCAGGTGCCTAAGACTTCCTTGTAGCTTTTACCTTTCGTCACCACATTTCCTCTTCATTGTTAGACTCGTCTCCTTTTTCCTTATCTGCATTTATGGCTTCGACTTCTAATTCTTCCCATGTTTTACCTTCCTTCCCTTTAAAATCTTCTTCTTCTTCTTCATCATCTAACTCCACAAGAGATTCATCTTTTGAACCTTCCTCATCTAATTCTGATTCCTCTTCTACATCAAAGGGTTCATATCCTTGATCTGACTCTTCTAAATTATCAAAATTAGAATCACTAGCTTCCATATTCAAAAATTCCCAACCACCATCTTCAATAAATTTGTCTGGATCATCAGTAATAGTCTTCAAAATTGGCCGCCAGTTCAAGTTCATTCTGCTTTGATAATACTTTATATCCATGGAGTTCAACCATTCCTTGATGCTATCAAGTGACGATTGAGGAATGGTGTTAATGCAAAGTACATCCTGCTTGAAGTCTTTGAAAATAATAGCCATATCAAATTCCTTTTGCCCAAGTCCTACTCTCTCAAGGTTAACAATCTCAATCTCACTAATAGTGATTACTAAGAAAGGTAATTTCACCAACTCTACCAAACACTTTACTGTAGGAACAATAAAAGTAGAGGATTTGAAAGGAACTCCATGAAAACCAAGCTCTCTAAATGGTACATCAAACTCTAGTTCAAAATATTTTAGATGAGGCTTCTCCCATAGCTCTCTTACTCGCTTGAAAAATCCTTGAAACTCTGCATTGATATTATTTTTCTTGTCCCTCTCTTGCTATTCTTCCTCAATTTCATCAGGATCATACATTGACCTTCTTGCCCCTCCTAAAGTTTGGACCACATAAAACTAGACATCCTTGGTCTACTTGGTTCCCATGCCATGATATGGTTATGCAAATGAAAATGAAGCAAAGTAATCATCTCCTTCTCCGTTGGCTAGAGGAATGCATGCTTAATGTTTTTATACATGATATTAGCTCTCTCTTTTGCTCTCATGGTTGAATACAAAAATCCATTATGGTGGGTCTCTAAAGTTCCAGTCATCTTTCTTCCTCTTCCACCAAATGTTGGCCTGATCCAAAAGTTTTCTAGCCTAATTTCCTTTGTTTTTGAAAGCTGAAGTTTCTCCTGAGTCACCAATGTAGCTCTCTCTTCCTTTTCAGACTCTTTCATTTCTATAGGAAATTAGCGCCTAATTGATTAACAATCTCAATCTCACTAATATTGATTACTAAGAAAGGTAATTCCATCAACTCTACCAAACAGTTTACTGTAGGAACAATAAAAGTAGGGGCTTTGAAAGGAATTCCATGAAAACCAAGCTCTCTAAATGGTATATCAAACTCTAGTTCAAAATATTTTAGATGAGGTTGATCCCATAGCTCTCTTACTCGCTTGACAAATCCTTGAAACTCTGCATTGATTTTATTTTTCCTATCCCTCTCTTGCTATTCTTCCTCAATTTCATTAGGATCATACTTTAAACTTCTTTCCCCTCCTAAAGTTTGGACCAAATCCATTACCTCCACATAAAACTAGACATCCTTGGTCTTATTGGTTCCCATGCCATGATATGGTTATGCAAATGAAAATGAAGCAAAGTAATCATCTCCTTCTCCGCTGGCTAGAAAAATGCATGCTTAATGTTTTGATACATGATATCAGCTCTCTCTTCTTCTCTCATGGTTGAATACCAAAATCCATTATGGTGAGCCTCCAGAGTTCCAGTCATCTTTCTTCCTCTTCCACCAAATGTTGGTCTGATCCACAAGCCTTCCAACCTAATTGCCTTTGTTTTTGAAAGCTAAAGTTTCTCCTGAGTCACCAGTGTAGCTCTCTTTTCCTTTTCAGACTATTTCATTGCTACAGATCATCTGTGGTATTTAATCATTTGTACCACATGGTTGATGTGCTTTGAATCCTTGGATCTAAAGGAAATTTCCTTAACGTAAATACTGCTAGGGAATTTCAATGTTGGCATGTAGTTGGTATTAAATCTGGTACTTGGAACATTGAAAATTATCCTTATATAAGAATTCCCTCCAACTTGTTGGCTTGTAACACTCTTGATGGTGGCTACATGAAATGGAACCATGATGCTATATATGGGTACTAGAACATCATTTTTCGTATCAACCTGAATCATGAGCTCTCTAGAAATGGGGATATCTTCCAAATTTTTGTATGAAACCATCTTAGTGGATGGCTTGGAAGAGCCATGTCCATCTCTTGTACCAATGCCCCCTGCAACCAGTCTTCTTGCAGTCTCCTCATTCTTTTGCAGAGGGTTGGCACTTAAGGTTATGCAATAGAATTTATAGTTGATAGTTAAATTGTATAACAATTTTGTTTATGATCTTTACTAACGTTTATTAGAATTGTTGCATGTTTTACATCATTGGAATCACATATTAGCTGTAATTTTTTTGAAATTTTATTATGGTATGTGCAATTTGATATGATGTAATATGATTATGGTTTCGTCTCATATGTTTCAATATTAGATATATAACAAAAAAATAAATTATTGCATGAAATAAATAATAACTTTTCATTTTAAATGTTTTTTTTTGCAGAACACGGGTCTTCTAGAAGATCAAGATGATCCTCATCATGATATAGATCCAAAAAATATTGGTTATGCCAGTACATATCGCATGGCAGAGGATGATGATGATGCAAATACGGAAGAAACTGAGGCCGATGACAATGATGATGACGACAACGATGACGGTGATGATCACAATGGTGGTGATGATGATGAGGTAGTTGCTAGTAGTACCTAGCAACATTCATGATCATATAGACTACGTCATGGATCATTGTTGATATATCGTTATGATGATGATGAGGTAGTTGCTGGCAGTGCCCAGTGACATTCATGATCATATAGACTGCATCATGGATCATTGTTGATATATCGTTATAATGTCTCTTTTCATGGTTACTATCATATGTATCATTTTCACGGCCTACAGTACCATTTTATTGAGTTGTATCATATTGAAATTTTTCATTTTCACTTGTATTATTTGGACATGTATCATCTTGACTTGTATCAATTTGAGTTAAATAATTTATCATTTTTTACTTATATCATTTGTACATGTATCATTTTGACTTATGTCGACTGTTGGACATGTATCATTTTCACATGTTATTGATCTACTGACATATTTGACTTTCACTTGTTTTAGTTATATATGATGATGATCTTATCAGTATTGACTTGTTAATTTATATATATTAAAAGTGGTCGATGATTTTAATTTACTGCTTAGGATGGATGTTGTCAAATTCAATTAAATTATAGATATTTGAGTCACTTGTTTTAATTATAGATGATGATCATGTTATAACAATTATCTTGTTATTTAATCATATGAGTTAAATAATTAAATTACTTACTCTATAATCATATGAGTTATTTAAGAGGCATCATATATTTAACTAATTAAATTGAATTAAAACATATTAAATTAATAAATGAAGCAAAACAAGAAACTTTTTTAGAAGCAAAAAAGGACGCAACAATGGAAGCCAAACTAGAAACAAACCAAAAGCAATTTTGGAAGCAAAATTGGTAGCAAAACTCGAAGCAAACCTGGAAGCAAAACCGGAAGCAAAACTGGGAGCAAAACAAGAAGCTTTTTTAGAAGCAAAAAAGGAATCAAAACAAGAAGAATTTTTAAAAGTAAAAAAGGAAGCAACAATGGAAGCAAAACTAGAAGCAAACCAAAAGCAATCTTGGAAGCAAAACTGGAAGCAAACTTGGAAGCAAAATGAAGCAAAATTATAAGAAAAATGGAAGGAATGTAAGAAGCAAAAATGGAAGGAATGTAGGAAGCAAAAATGGAAGCAAAAAACCGGAAAAAAACTGGAAGAAAAAAAGAAGTAAAACTAGAAGCAAATATGGAAGTAAATCTGGAAGCAAAACTGGAAGCAAATTTGGAAGCAAAATTGGAAGCAAAACTGGAAGCAAACCTAGAAGAAAAACCAGAAGAAAAATGGGAAGCAAAACTGGAAGGAACACAGGAAGCAAAACTAGAAGCAAATTTGGAAGTAAAATCAGAAGATCGGAAGCAAAAGCTAGAAGCAACATTGGAAGCAAAAGTGGAAGCAAAACTAGAAGTAAAACTCAAAACTGGGCTAGAAGCAAAAATGGCAAAAATGGAAACAATGGAACAATGGAAGCAAAACTGGAAGCAAGTCACATTCAGAAGCAAGCCTGGAAGCAAAACTAGAAGCAAAAATGGGAGTAGACATGGAAGCAACACTAGAATCCAACTTGAGTGCCAATTTAGGCGCTATTCCCGACGTTAAAGGGGACACTATTGCCAAAACTAAAATTTTGGCACAAAAGCTGATGCTAAAGTGGGCGCTAATGACGACGCTAAATCTGACGCAAAATATGGCGATGAACCAAAGAATTAGGTTTTCATCAAATTTTGCACTGTCAGATGACTCTAAAATGACAGACTCAGATACACTAAAATCCAATGCTAAAGTCGACACTAATTGCCTGTTGTGCTGTTGTGTCACGAGGGATTGCACTCGAATGCAAAGTTGTAAAGCTTAGCAATCCCATGTAACATTGGAATATCCTCAGGTTGTGGGTACCCTATAATGAGGACACAACTCCAGGATATGGGTTGGTTCCCCTTTTGATCTCCTAGAATCTAACGATTTTTGTGGGAAAAGGAACAAAGATTACTGAATGAAACTCTAAAGGTAAATTGCTTCTAGGAGGTGATGCATCGAAGAAAACTAAATGAATACTGATTCACAACTGATACTCTAAGAAAAACTGTCAACATAACTAAACTTGAGCACCTTAATCACATAAATGTTTCACTAAAAGGCTCTACTTAATTTTACCTTACTAAGGAAAACTGGGTTTTCACAAATTAAGAGAAAATATAAACTTTAAAAGCACAATTAGTGACTTGTGATAAACTGCAATTGTGTATATGCATCAATAAATGAGACAATAATTTAAAGTTTTTTGGATTGAAACACATTAAACTTGCATCAAATCACTTAAAACATACAAAACACTAGAAGATTCAAAGCTAAACTATATTTATTTTGAATATTTTGAAGGAAAATGTTGCAAAAAAACTTGAACAATATGCTGAAAATAAAGTATTGTTGTATATTAATCAAATAAAATCCGAGTTACAAGATATTCTCTTTGCAAAATGCAAAGGCAGAAAACAAGAATTGAGAAAAAACAAAGTATTTTCTCAATATATACAAAGTATGATAACTCCAATGTGTCGAGAGGTGGAAGAAACAATCAACTGAAAGTTTAAAATATCTCAAAAATATCCTCTCATGAGCAAAGAAGAAAAACCTCGAAAAGACGGCCCACAACTGAAGTAAATTGAACACTGAATGTTGCAAACTCCTCCCGTTAATATGCATGATCAAAATATCTCAAGAACTGATGTAGAATTGAGGTTATGTCCCAAAAAACTTCATGAACAATGGCGTTAATCGATGTGATCTCCACAAAACTAAAAATAACTCCAAGTCAAAAAAATACAACACTCTGGATGACTCCCACTAACTCCAGCTCCACCTCTTAGTGTTTCCTGCATGGTTTTGATTAAAGGTAACCGTTTGATTTAACTATTAAAAAATAATCAATCGATGATTATTTTAATATTTAATATGTGAAGTTGTCCTTTTAATGCATCACATGTTAAATATTAAGGTAATTATTGAAATATTACTACTAATATTTAACTTCATCATTTATTTTTGTTCAAAATCATGCTAAACATGAAGTTTTTCTTTCATTAGAAAATGCAAAGTATTTTATGAGCTTGACACTTTATCAAAACTCATGATCCACCTTTATTTGCTAGGTCAATTGACTTAAAAAATAAGACCACAAGCATGTCAATAATGTGAAATTATTTTCTTTTAAAAGCTTAAGTCAAAAAAGACCACCATTCAAATAGGGCATGTAAGTAAAAGCATTCGAACCCTAATTACTCTTTCATTTTGCATTTGACATATCCTAGAAAAGAACCTCTGCACCACCATGCTCATGTTAGGTTTTTATAGCTTGATCTTCAACATTTGTGCTGTATCTAAGTGATTTTAATAGGGTATTCTACAAAAAAAACATGGTAAGTGTTCCTTACAAATTTGTTGATTTTCCCCTCATTTTTGAAGCATTTTTAGGCCTTTATGCCACAGCCTTGATTGGTTTTTTGATGCATTTTGTCTTGCTTCATTTTTCTTGTTGATTCCCTCATCTCTTTGGCCACCATGGATGCCTCCATCTGAAGTTTAAAGGGGCATTCTGAATGCATTTCCTTTGTGAGAAATCGACATCAACCTGGGTAAGTTCTCAATTCCTTGAGCTCTGTATATTTCCTTGTTTCCTAATGCTCGCTTTGAACTCAAAAGGCTGTAAAATCAATAAATATATTTGTATCTGCATGCATTTGTTGTCAAAAACTCTATACACCATATATATGGCGTGGCTTGAAAAATGCTCACTTGGGTATTCAATTTTCTCATTGTATTTTACACTATATGTAAAACCCCTCATAGTTTCTTAGCCGTGACCAAGATTTTTTTGGGTATTTGCATATTTATATGGCCGCTTCCATGAGGGAATTGATGGGTGTTTGACTTATTTTCCTGAATGCGACCAAAAGGAAACAATGCCATTTATTTTCTGAAAAGACAAAAGGGTTTCTCTCCTTAAGCAAGACCACGGGCTTATAGTTTTTCTGAGTGTTACTTAAGACTTGTAAAGAAATGCACTTTCTTGCATTTGAATTTGATGAGAGGGAGACAATATTGGTTATTATTGAAAAACATTTACTCTTTCCTCCATTCTGATTTTGTGTCTTGGAAGAATGGGTTCAAAACCCATGTCCTCAAAAGCTCTATTCTTCAACATTTTTACCCTTATGTAGCTGAAACTCCATAAACACCTCCTATTTTGAAAGCTTTGTCTGTTGTTCCTTATGATGAAAACTTTGCATATTGTTCTTTTGGCGAGCAAAGGCTCCTTAACTCACTGTTGTATTTTAGATATGTGTTAAGAAGGCTTGATGAGAACTTCATTTTCTACATTATGAATTTATTTCTTGGACCCTTTTCAGTTGACTTGCTTCTACTGTCCAAACCTTCACTAGGGTTTTAACTTGTACTTTTACTTTTTGCTCTGAAGCTCGTATTTCTCACCATCTGGACTCTTGCATAGAATAGTGAAGCTTTAATGCCCTTTTTGCTCTTCATTTTGACAAACCCTAGTAGGGTTATATGAAATTTATGTGTATACTGTTCTGTTGTTTAATTTCATAAGCTATTTCCATTATGTCATTGTTTGTATCCTATTTCCTAAACAATTGTTTTTATGTGGGTCTTGATACAACAACAATGAACTCTATATATTATTCTTTTGATGGATTCATTTGTGCTATTTTTGTTAATCTGTTAGTTGCTTCTCTTGAGTTGGGACAATCATTATATTTGTTTCCTTTTTTACAGTTTAAAGAATCATTCTATTTGACTATCAGCCACCTCAAATTTTAAATACTCAATAGCAATTTTACATCTCATTTGCAAAAAAATATCTATTCCATCTTATCTATCCAGGTTCAATGTTGATGATAAATGGCTCACTTTTTTTTAAGAACACTGCCTTCCATGATGAATTTACCTTGTATCTTGTGTTGTTACATGCTAAAAATTGATCTTCATTATGTATATTGAGATCTTTCATCTTTATTCATCATTCAAGAAAATGAAGTTGATTCATCTCCATAGGTAGTTGCCTACTATTGACTTCTCTTGTTAGCACTGCAATGTATTGTATCTTGATGCCTCCAAACATGGTTAGAGAATCATATTGAAATACTAAATGTTTCTTTAAAAGATGACTGTTCTACAATTGGAAATTGGTATCCTTGTATCATTTATGAATGATCATTGTTCTCTGAAAGATAAACTATGTTTGCATATGATATTCAAACATTAAAGATTTTGTTACTTTCAACATGTTGGGCTCGACCCTTGTGGGAGCCACATTTTACACCACATGCTAAAATGTTGAACATGATGAACCAACAATGAAACATGTCCATGTACCTGCATAGTGAACAAACAAGTTAGATGAAAATAATGAAATTCACTGTTCTTTTTGTTGATTTTCTTTCGATATCCACATGTATCTGATGTTTGATGAATTGAATTGATGCATCATAGCTATAGGTTCTATATCTGTTGATAAAAACATATGATGAGTTTTATATCCTGAGCTCTAACACAACTTTTTTAATCAATTGCAGGTGCTTCTGAAGACTGGGTATGAGAGGAGCTGAAGACAAGAAGACCAAGTTGAAGATAGGAGGATCAACACCAACATTTCCAGGAAATGATGGATATGAATTCTCTTTATGTGTTTTTATACTACTTCATCTTCATATATGTAGCTTACTTTCTATTTTATATCAATTTAATTTAGTCATTCCCATGGCTTGTGTGGGACTTTCAAGAAAGTTTTCAATCTTGTTGTACGGAACAACAACATTGTATACACTTTCATTTCAAAATGAATAAAATACAACAACATTATGCAATCATTGTAGTTTCCTTTCTATTGTAAAGTGTTGTATAATAAAACTGAAACTCATAATAAAAATTCATATGCAAAATAATAATGACTGGCAGAATTTTAATGTAAATACCTTTCACCTTAGATGTAGACAATGGTTCCAACTCTACCAAAATGAGCTACAGGTGAAATTTTTGGTAACATTTTTGGCAATTTCTACTGAATGCTTTCCTGCTAAGCAATCTAGATTCATTGTCTTGATAATCCAATTGGCATGCAACCCATTTCTCTATCTTTTTTGACTCAAAACTTCTATAACTCAACAACAAACAAAACTGAAAGAAACTAGCATAACTCTGTTTAAGACAGAGCCAGAAAACTGTGCAGCATTTGCACTTATTGAAAGCAAAATTGAACTGAAATGAAATGTGCCATGGCACTTATTAACTAAAACTATCCTACCCTACACTAACCAACAGTGTTAGTGCTCAAACATGACCATTCACTAGTTGTAATAAATAGCTGCCCTTTCGTAATGACAAAGGATGTGCTTCATGTTTGCAAATTGTCCAACTATGATATAGGAAAAGTAAATGTTGGGTGGAAAAATTAAACACTTCTTCAATCATGAAAACCACCCCCCTTTCTATCTTAGAAAAGAGGTGCATGCAACTATTTTGAATAGGGTGAGTAACCTGCATTGATCCCTTTTGATGCTCAATCTTGTGCTCCCAAGCAAGTAATTCAACTGGTAACTCTTGTTGATTGTCTTCCAACTGTGTTAGGTGTCTAATAGGACATCCCCTTGTCATGGCACTCAATTTGTAACTTTCAGCTTCATGCTCATGCTTTAATTTTTCAATCTCTTTTCACTGAGATAACTTCTGAACAACAGTAAACTCCTGCAACAATGCTGATTGGATTTGGCTTATAGGCTACTCCTCATGTTCTCCATTCTAATTTTCTTCATTCTTAGAGATTTTTGTTTGATGCATTTCCATTTTAGTATTTATAATTGCCCCTAAAAATGAACCATCAATATGTTCAACCTCTTGATCAAGAAGTTGATACCTCTGCTGGAAAACTGAGAAAAGGTTCTCTATCTACTGCTCATTTGGTTTCACCTCCATACTGGAATGTAACTCTCCATCAACAAACTGTGGGAGTTCTTCAAAATAGTTCATGTTGTCCTCTTCTATAGGCCGTAAGGTATTTTCTTCTACAACTTTTCCTAAATGAAGGATGCCACATTCATCCTTGGAACAAGTTAAAGAAGATTCATCTTTTTCAAAAGGATACAAAGGTTGATCCAAAGAAGCAAACAACTCTTCCTTGTCAGTCCCATCACCAATTTGTTTGAAAGCTTGTTGTTCTAGTTGTTCAAGATTTTCCTCCGCCAAAGGTATTGGCATAACATCCAAGCATGAGAAAAAAAGCTCCATTTCATGTTGAGGTAGATCCTCTTCAAGCTCTTGATCATTCAAATTAGGGTTGCTTTCATATATTTGTTCACAAATCAACACCCTGTCAATATTATGTTCATCTTTTTGCTTATCACAACTTATTAATTTTGTTAGCTCACATACATTTTCATCATCAACAACAAAAAATAAAGGGATTTCAACAAATAAATCATATTTTTTGCATCCATGGAGAATAATATTTTCTTTGCAAATAGGGATCTCTTCTTTGGATAGTCTTTTTATATCTTCTTCATCACTGTACCAACTGGATACCTCAAAATAATTGTCAATATTCTGTTGTTCCATAATGTTTTCTTGCTGCCCCAAATCAGCTGGTAAGATGAGAATTTGTATGTTCTCCTCATTACTATCGTCAAAATTAGGGAGCTAAGAAAATAAAGAAACTGAATCTTCCTCTTCATATGGTGCCTTATCCATTGAACCAACCTTCTCGGCACATACATTATTCTCATAATCAGCTGAGAAGATGGTACAATCAGCAACAACCTCTTGCTTTTGTTCAATCTTTTGTTGCTCTTGTCAGTAGTACTCTACAGCTAAATGCAAGGGATCTATATTTTTAAGCTTCTCCATGATGAGTGAGATATCTTGATCAATGGGCTACTCTGTAACTACACTAGGCTATACCTGATTACTTTCCTCAACTTGCAAAGGGTGAAGGCTTATGAAATTTGGAATTTC
This sequence comes from Sequoia sempervirens, assembly GCA_007258455.2. Lineage (NCBI taxonomy): Eukaryota > Viridiplantae > Streptophyta > Pinopsida > Cupressales > Cupressaceae > Sequoia > Sequoia sempervirens. The sequence continues at coordinate 63,083,663 of VDFB02047230.1, read as the reverse complement.
AAGCTTACTAGGTTGATTAGCAAAATTAAGAGGCTCCTTTTGCTTAAAATTTGGAATGACATACTTATTAATCTCATCTTGCAAGGGCTGATCTAGAATGATAGGAGTTATTTGGACCCCATGATTTTGTGTATAAGAAAACAAAAACTTTATCTGCTCCTCTTTTGCTGCTAACTCCCTCTCGAGATTTTCTTCAAACTATATCCTTTGCGTTTCCAACTCTTGTTCATGAAGGTAGGCCTGATAGTCTAACTCTTACTGCTACAAATGAAGCTCTTGTTGCCTCTTGTACTCTTCTATCTTCTTTGTGATATCGGTCAATATTTCCTTGGTGTCATTCATGCTATTCTTCATATCATCAACCTCTTGGAGCTAATTTTGAACATATAAATGTTGATATGAAGGTTGAGCAAGGGTGGGTGAGAGGTAAGCATTTTGAGCATACTGATATACTACTATTGCATGGCTATTTGGAATAAAACCAACAACATGACTAGCCTAATATGGTTGATAAGGATGTGGATAGGTAGTATTTTCATGAAATGAAGGTAGAAACATGATCTTTTCATAAAAACCTGACATGTTAAAGCATTTGAAACCTAGAAAACTTCTTGAAATCAAAGTGAATTAGATTTATTTTGCAAAGATGAAACATACTAGCACTTTGTCTTCTTGAAACTAGTAGATTGTGCTTAGAGTCACTAGGTATAAATTGTAACCTCTGAAAGGTAAAAAAATTGCTATATATACTAGAACAGAAAATTGAAATTTGAATACTTTCTTTGAAGTGAACTTCAGAGTCCCACTGGGTGTGCCAAAAGCTATTATCACGAGGGATTGCACCTGAATGCAAAGCTATAAAGCTTAGTAATCCCTTGTAACATTGGAATATCCTCAGGTTGTGGGTACCCTATAATGAGGACAAACCTCTCGGTTATGGGCTTGTTCCCCTTTTGATCTCCTAGAATCTAACAACTTTTGTGGGAAAAGGGATAAAGATTACTGAATGAAACTCTAATGGTAAACTACTTCTAGGAGGTGATGCACTAAAGAAAACTAAATGCAGACCCATTCACAACTAATACTCTCAGAAAATTTGTCAACACAGCTCAACTCGAGCACCTTAATCACATAAATGTTTCACTAAAAGGCTCTGCTTAATTTTACCTTACTAAGGAAAACTGGGTTTTCAAAAATTAAGAGAAAATATAAACTTTAAAGGCATAATTAGTGACCTGTGATAAACTACAATTGTGTATATGCATCAATAAAAAAGAAAAAAAATTAAAGGTTTTTGGATTGAAACACATTAAACTTGCATCAAATCACTTAAAAGATACAAAACACCAGTCGAAGCTTCGAAGGCAACTATATTTATTTTTAATATTCTGAAGGAAAATTTTGCAAAAAAATTGAATAATATGCTGAAAAATAAAGTACTGTTGTATATTAATCAAATAAAAGTTGTTACAAGATATTCTCTTTGTAGAATGCAAAGGCAGAAAACAAGAACTGAGAAAAAACTAAGTCTTTTCTCAATATATACAAAGTATGATAACTCCAATGTGTCGAGAGGTGGAAGAAACAGTTAACTGAAAGTGGAAAATATCTTGAAAATATCCTCTCACGAGCAAAGAAGAAAGACCTTGAAAAGAGGGCCCACAATTGAAGTAAATTGAACACTGAATGTTGCAAACTCCTCCTGTCAATATGCATGATCAAAATATCTCGAGAACTGATGTAGAACTGAGGTTATGTCCCAAAAAACTGCATGAACAATGGCCTCAATCGATGTGATCTCCAAAAAATTGAGAAATAACTCCAAGTCAAAAAAATACAACACTCAGGATGACTCCCACTAACTCTAGTTCCACCTCTTTGTGTTTCTTGCATGGTTTTGATCAAAGGTAACTGTTTGATTTAACTATTAAAAAATAATCAATCGATGATTATTTTAATATTTAATATGTGAAGTTGTCCTTTTAATGCATCACATGCTAAATATTAAGGTAATTATTGAAATATTACCACTAATATTTAACTTCATTTATTTTTGTTCAAAATCATGCTAAACATGAAGTTTTTCTTTCACTAGAAAATGCAAAGTATTTTATGAGCTTGACACTTCATCAAAACTCATGATCCATCTTTATTTGCTAGGTCGATTAACTTAACAAATCAAGACCACATACATGTCAATAATGTGAAATGATTTTATTTTAAAAGCTTAAGTAAAAAAAGAGCACCATTCGAATTAGGGCATGTAAGTAAAAGCATCCAAGCCCTAATTACTCTTTCATTTTGCATTTGACATCTCCTAGAAAAGAACCTCTACACCACCATGCTGATGGTAGGTTTTGATAGCTTGATCTTCAACATTTGAGTTGTATTTGAGTGATTTTTATAGGGTCTTCTACAAAAAAAACATGGTAAGTGTTCCTTGCTTACAAATTTGGTGATTTTCCCCTCATTTTTGAAGCATTTTCAGGCCTTTATGCCATGACCTTGACTAGTTTTTTTATGCATTTTTTCTTGCTTCATTTTTCTTGTTGATTCCCTCATCTCTTTGGCCACCATGGACACCTCCATATGAAGTTTAAAAGGGCATTTTGAATGCATTTCCATTGTGAGAAATCAACATCAACTTGGGTAAGTTCTCAATTCCTTAAGCTCTATATATTTTCTTGTTTCCTGATGCTCGATTTGAACTCAAAAGGTTGCAAAATGAATAAATATCTTTGTATCTCCATGCATTTGTTGTCAAAAACTCTATACGCCATATACATGGTGCAGCTTGAAAAATGCTCACTTGGGTATTCAATTTTCTCACTGTATTTTACACTATATGTAAAACCCCTCATAGGGTGATCCCACAATACTAGTTTACAATTTTTGGCCAAACTGGACACTAAACTAATTTTTTCTAACTAAATCTTCACTTTCGGGCACCTATAGCAGCTAAACCGTGAGGAATTTGAAGATGATGCAAACTAGTGATTTGTGACATTTTTTCTATAGATTCTAAATACATTTTTTTCAATTTTTTTTGAATCCGATTGCACTTCTTTTTTCATCTCCTTCGAAAACTAGTTTTTTTTAGTAAACACCATTTTTAAGGAGTGACGCTCACTGTATAACACAACTTTTTTTCCATGAAGGATAAAATTCTAGTTTTTTCGAATTTAGATTTGTAACTATGATATCTAGTGCTTCCAATCAGTTTCATAGTGTTTTATTGAATGTTTTTTCCTTAATCAAGTTTTGAAGTCAAACCAATTACAATTCAAAAATAGGCGGACTATATAACACAAATTTTTTTGTATGTATTCAAATTCAATTTTCTTTTTTGTTGGATCAAGGACTTCAATATCTGGTGCACTCATATTTTTCAATTTTTTTTTTGAGAATCTTCTATTTTTCCACGTGTAGAACAAAGAGCTTGATTTTCGGTGAAAAGCCTACATTCACAAGAAATAAAAAATAAATATAATAATAAAATTAAATTTATTTAAAATTATACTTTTTGGGAATTTTATAATAAGGACTACATACTTTAAAAAAATAAAAAAATTAAATGAATCCATTTGATCCCCCAAAAGGTAAATCAAAAGTGGTTTTTTATCAACATTTTGGCAAGTGTAAAGGAGACTCCGTTATAGGTATGGTTTAAAACTAGCGGGGTTCTATCCAAGGGGGTTTGATCTAAGGTAGTTTGACCAAACCCTCTTCAATTGGAATTCTTTAAATGAAACTTTTAAAGGCTTAAATCATTATATTTTCTAAAAATATGTGGTTTCAACAAAAATCAGAATCTCCTTGAAATTGTAAACCAGCTTTGTGGGATCACCCCATAGTTTCTTAGTCGCGACCAAGATTTTTCTAGGTATTTGCATACTTATATGGCTGCAACCATGAGGGAATTGATGGGTGTTTGACTTATTTTCTTGAATGCGACCAAAAGGAAACAATGCCATTTATTTTTTGAAAAGACAAAAGGGTTTCTCTCCTCATGCAAGACCGTGGGCTTATATTTTTTTGAGTGTTATTTAAGACTTGTAAAGAAATGCACTTTCTTGCCTTTGAATGTGATGAGAGGGAGACAATATTGCTTATTACTGAAAAAAATTTACTCTTTCCTCCATCCTGAGTTTGTGTCTTGGAAGTATGGGTTCAAAACTCGTGTCCTCAAAAGCTCTATTCTTCAACATTTTTACCCTTTTGTAGTTGAAACTCCATAAAAACCTCCTATTTTGAAAGCTTTGTCTATTGTTCCTTATGATGAAATCTTTGCATATTGTTCTTTTGGTGAGCAAAGGATCCTTAACTCATTGTTGTGGCATAGTGAAACTGATGAAGAAACTGTTGTATTTTAGATATGTGTTTTGAAGACTTGATGATAACTTCATTTTCTACATTATGAATGCATTTATTGGACCCTCTTTAGTTGACTTGCTTCTGTTGTCCAAACCTTCACTAGAGTTTTAACTTGTTGTACTTTTACCTTTTGCTCTAAAGCTCGTATCTCTCACCATCTGGGCTCTTGAATAGGATAGTGAAGCTTTAATGCCCTTGTTGTTCTTCATTTTGAAAAACCCTAGTAGGTTTATATGAAAGTTATGTGCATATTGTTCTATTGTTTACTTTCATAAGCCATTACCATTATGTCATTGTTTGTATCCTATTGCCTGAACAATTACTTTTTTGTGGGTCTTGAGGCAACAACAATGACTCTGCATATTATTCTTTTGATGAATTCATTTGTGCCATTTATGTTACTCTATCAGTTGCTTCTCCTGAGCTGGGATAGTCATATTTGCTTACTTTTTTACTATTTAAAGCATCATTCTATTTGACTATCAACCACCTCAAAGTTTAAACACTCAATAGAAATTTTACACCTCATTTGCAACAAAATATCTATTCCATCTTATCTATCCAAGTTCAATGTTGATGATAAATGACTCACTTTTTTTTAAGAACACTACCTTCTATGATGCATTTACCTTGTGTCTTGTGTTGTTACATGCTAAAAACTGATCCTCATTATGTATATCGAGATATTTCATCCCTATCCATCCTTCAAGAAAATGAAGGTGATTCATCTCCATAGGTAGCTGCCTACTATTGACCTCTCTTGTTAGCATTGCAATGTATTGTATCTTGATGCCTTCAAACATGGTTAGAGAATCATATTGAAATACTGAATGTTCCTTCAAAAGATGATTGTTCTGCAATTGGAAATTGGTGTCCTTGTATCATTTATGAATGAACATTGTTCTTTGAAAGATAAACTATGTTTGCATATGATATTCAAACATTAAATATTTTGTTACTTTCAGCATGTTGGGCTCAACCCTTGTGGGAGCCACATTTTACACCACATGCTAAAATGTTGAACATGATGAACAAACAATGAAACATGTACCTGCACCTACACACTGAACAAACAAGTTAGATTAAATAGTGAAATTTAATGTTCTTTCTATTTATTTGCTTTGGATATCTACGTGTATCTAATGTTGGCTAAATTGAATTGGTGCATCATAGTTGTAGGTTCTATATCTGTTGATAAAAACATATGATGAGTTTTTATATCCTGAGCTCTAACACAACTTTTTCAATCAATTGTAGGTGCTTCTAAAGACTGGGTACGAGAGGAGCTGAAGACGAGAAGACCAAGCTGAAGACAGGAGGATAAACACCAACATTGCCAAGCAATGATTGATATGAATTCTCTTTATGTGTTTTTCTCCTACTTCATCTTCAGATATATAGCTTACTTTCTGTTTTGTATCAATTTAATTTAGTCATTCCCATGGATTGTGTGGGACTTTTGAGCACTTTTTTGATCTTGTTGTATGAAAAAACAACATTGTATACACTTGCATTTCAAAATGAATAAAATACAACAACATTATGCAAACATTGTAATTTCCTTTCTGTTGTAAAGTGTTGTATAATAAAACTGAAACTCATTTGAAAACTTCATATGCAAAATGATAATGACTGGCAGAATTTTAATGTAAATACCTTTCACCTTAGATGTAGACAATGGTTCCAGTTCTACCGAAATGAGCTGCAGGTGAAATTTTTGGTAACATTTCTGGTGATTTCTGCTGAATGCTTGCTTGCTAAGCATGCCAGATCACCAAAGATGGGTATTAGTTGGATTCCTCATCTCTCAACTATCTAAAATCCTTCAAGGAGTGATTTAGAATTATCTATATTTTTGGTGCAATGGAATTTGAATTGGATGGAGTGAAAAGACTTGCACTTGGAGGGGTAAAAAAATATTGAACCTATTCCTACCCAAAATTTTCATTTCACACCATAAAAGTAAATTTTAAGGTAATACCTAAATTAATTTCCTTCTATTTTAAGACTTGAGGAGGTGCATTAGGTTCTTCTTTTATAATTATAATAGTTTCCAAGACCTAATTCATCAATAAAAAAATGAAATTGCTAGTTGAAAATTTTGTAATCTACCATGGCTAATATCATACTAATTTGAGCTATTTCTATTATCCCCTTATAGGTGTCTTCTTTATTAGAATTATAGGCTTGAGCCTCTACAATATTTTATGTGATATATATAACTTCAAGGTTTTCATTGATATTTGGGTTGAATAAGGATCCATATGATGGAGTATAATTTATTAATTATAAATTCAAATCCTTATACCATAATATATGGCCAATCTAAGAACACATAACAATCTATCCTTGTAATAAAATCCTTAGTAAATTTTAAAGAATTATGATAAGTTAATGATATACATATCCTGTCGAATTTTTACACTTACAAAAGAATCTAAAGTAAGTAGTTCTTGATGACAAGAATGGTGGTAATATAAGTATTAGCCAATGGGTGACACCTTTGATAATTATCTCATAGGTGAGACCAAACAAACAATAATTGACTATCGAATGATAGTGTTGCTCAATTTAGATTCAATTATACAATTGTGAATTGGTTTATCATTAATAATAAGAGTTAGCTAAAAGGGTTTGATTTTATGTTTTGTCTCATTTCATAATTTGGTAATGTGAAAAATGGGTGTATCCTCACCTTAGCTATTGGGTTATGAACACTTAGTTTTATTTTTGTCACTTGAGGTATTCTTTCAATAAATTTGCTTATCTAGGTAAGGATGTAGCTTCCTATATAGATATGTTTGCCAAAGACTTCTTGTTTCATTCCACTATGCTAAAAGGCTAAGATTTGATGGGTTCAATGGCTCACATAAAATATTTATGATATTTTTAAGAGTGTAAGTAGGTATAAATTAGATTTTGGGTGTTGGATATAGGAGTGGCCTTTTGAACTAGATTGGTATGAATTGCAACCTTAAGTGCCACCTTTGAGAGAGGTGGAGATGCAACCTTTAAAATTTTGGTGACCTTAGGTCCCACCATTGAAAAGTGTGATGAAGTGGAAATTATACTAGGATGACCAAACTCATAGAGTGATTTCTTATTAGCTTGTGTGAAGTATTTTTGAGTGGGCATGTATTTTTTTTTCTTGAGCTATAAATTTTATTGGCCATAAAATTCATCATAGCTACATCAAAGATGACAATACAAGATATTTTATCGTTGAGATGAATTATTTATATTATTTTTAATTTATTGGATAATTCATTACATTGTAAGGAGTGCATCAATATTCAAGAACTAGGGATTCTTTTAACAAAATATTCTTTATTGGGACTAGCACAATGACTTTGTACTAGCCATTATTTCCTAATAGAGTTTGATTTAGATGAGGATAAGGGGGAGGATGAGTAACCTAGGAATATTATCACTAAGATGAATAATATCCCAAATAGTTACCAATTTGATATCCTCAAGGTTGTTGACCTTGTGTATTTCTATAGTACTCAACCTATTAGCAATCCCTCACATCACCTCAAATATAACTTTATTGAATTATACAGTTTAAAAAATAGAATATGGTGATTCCTCCTTGGGGGAAGTTGAGAAAGTAGGTATTCGGTTGAGATAGGGACATTGCACCTACATAAGAATGAAAAGTGGTCAAAAGGGGTAAGGAAAGTAAGAACTAGGAAAATGAGAGTAGTAGGTCTTAGAGCAATCTTACTGGCTAGGATAAGTTTATTTTTATCCTAAAGTGATATAAGAAATTCACCATTAATATTAGTGACTCCTAAATATTGAATAATCAAAGAAATATTATTTTTGACAACTTTTATATGATATATACAAATTTTGCTTTTAGATAGATAGATTCCCAAAGGAATCCTTTCATAGGAGTTCTAGAAGCATACATTGAAGTCAAAGATGGATACAATGGGGCATTGATTTATATGATATATATTATAATAGTAAAATAAAACTCCTATTTCCTTGAATATTCATATAAAACCCTCTTGAGACTATCGCAACTTAAAGTTCTTTAGGGTTTAATCACACATAACTGGTCTACAAACTTGCCTCTTAAGAAGGCAATACAATCATGAAATCAACATTCTCATCATTGACTTGGTGGATTTTTTTTTGTCAATAAAGTACTTGATGTGTTCTCTTATATATTCAACAAGAGTATATCAAGATGAGTTTCCAAGGGTTTTCAACCCTTACAATGGGTTACAATGAGAAATATGTATTTTATTTGGAATGGGGAAGTTGAAAAGGCATTCCATCCAAAATGGATAAAAGATAAAATACAAAGAAGACCAAGAGACATTTATTTTTCCTCTCTTGTCATCTAATCCTTGTCATGTGCACACACCTCAAGAGAACTATAAAGGTTCAAGAAATCATTATCTACACATTCAAGTGTCTTTCCATGGTTGAGTGATTTATCACAACATCCATTATCATGATTTACAATGATCTCAATAACTACTGAAGATTCTACAAGATAGGAGGCGTCCATTAATGAGTTTTATTCAACATAATTTACATCTAATATTTCCTTTAACCTCAGAACTAAAGTAGAAGTAAATATTTTTCTTTTGTTTTGCCTCTATAATTTGGAAATAGCAAGGCCAAAGTCTAAAAATGTCATATCATCAAGTTCACTTATCATTTCACCATTTTCTTTTTAAAATATTCAACTTGTTTTGTTCATTTAATAATAATGAAACATCTTGATCCTTAGCCTCATATTACATCTTGTCTACATAAGTTACTTGTACCTACAATTCAACCATAGAATATTTTACTTCATCCAATCACTATTCTCTTTCCCAAATCACATAAAATATACTCTAATAGATCCTTATAACTAATTTGCATACTTCTCAAGACTATCTTCATATAATCAACTCTCTTGAATTCTTTAAGTAATTCTTTCTAAAACGTTGATATTTTATCAACCTTATTATCTCCAAATAATAAGTATCACTAACACCTCGATCAATTTTCTTGTTTCTCATATTGACCATTAGGGACAACAACAAATACTCATTTTCCAAGTGCCCCTTTTGTATATCTCACATGACCCATAATGGCACACTAGGCATGGATATTCCTTAATAGCCATGAAAGTTTCCTTTAGCATTAATTTTAATCCAATCTCTCATTAGTCACTTATTTCATGTCAAATCATCATATCAAGGCAAAGAGGTTTGTCAAAGCAAATGACTCAACCAAACAAAGAGAAACTTTCATGAAACAAGAAGTATTTATATATCAAGTTAGAAACAGAGAGAAACTTTCATGAAACAAGAAGTATTTATATATCAAGTTAGTAATCAGTCACACATTCCCTCACTACCATAAGACATGTGCAATTCATATCATCCTTGGAAATTATTTTAATACCAAGCCTTTACAAGGACAATATGCCCCCTCTCCTATAGAAAACTCCAAGAAAAAAAAAACAATTCATCATTTTCTTGCGATTTCATTTATATTCACATCATCATATCTATCTTCCAAATTCAAACAAGAAAGTCTCAAATTCCTTTTAATGAAATGAATAAAAAAATGACCAAATTTACCCATTTCATCTCTCTAAAGTTTTCCTATAAAAACACCAAATTTACTTAGAATAAATAGTTTTAGATTTCCTAGTGTTCGCCTATATAATAAAAAAGATATGTTAATTAACAATGTACCCTAATGGTTATCAATCATTCCATTCTCGAGCTCAAAATTCTCCTATTCTATCTAATGTTAGAATTTGATGAATTACCTCTAGCAATCTTCATCAAATTGTCTTAATTTTTTTTCAGATTGTCTTTTGGTACTTCTCAAAGGTTGTACAGTCATCTTTATTATCTCCTTGACTGGCATTTCTTCAAATCTACAGGACTTTGTGTCTCCCTTACTGCATAGAGACCACTACGATGATGTAATCATTTCCTTGATGAAATTCAGCCCATATCCAATGATTGGGATTACCAACAATGCTGGAGATCTTGTAGATCTGATCATGTCCAAGAGAATCAAGAAATAGTGCTTGAAAAGTGAAAAGTTCTGCCATGATATGTAATGGAAGCATTATAGTACAATTATTGAAGCAAAATTTCAGGAGCATGATACCATTGTGTTGAGACATAATCACTACTTGAGCAAACCTCGTAAGAAAGACCAAAATATGCTATTTTGATAACATCTTCAGCCACCGGCAAATTTTTAGGTTTAAGATCACAGTGAAAATATCCATAATAATGAATACATGCAAGACCCTGGAACACTTGGAGATCAGGGAAGTATTGTAAAATGTAACTTCGAATTGCAATTTATATTTGAATGCCGAAGTCTAAGAATATGTATGTCCAAGTCTGAGTCTGAAGTTGTACATGATCCTATAAGTAACAGGCTTTAAAAGTTTAAACCTTCTGTCATTGAGTGTGAGGTGACTAAACACACAGTTAATCTATAAGAATATATGCATCGTTGGATGGGCCTACTTGATATGAAAAGTATTACGGACAAGCACATCCCACATCCTTTCAAGATGGGGTAGGCTATCTGCAACGACGTCAATGCAAGAGAAAATGTCATGTCCCCCTAGTCCTACTTAAATTAGAGAGATATGTTTCCCAACTACACTTGTGGGTAGGCCTTAAACACATTAAGTAAGGGGCAATGAAACATCTAGGAACCCTTTGTCTTATGTTGTTGCATTGATATGAAATTTTCCATATAAAATAAATTTTGTATTAGTTTCAATTCCAAGTTAAAAGCTTTGTTTTTTCTTGTTTATGTTTTTGCAAGATCAATGAATTCAGCTTTCAAACACATCTATTAAGGTGAAGAACAAAATTCAAATAAATTTTGGGGTGCACCGTACAAGGTGGAAATATGGATTTGTTATGTTGTGGAGTTTGGGTGATAATGGCTGAGATTCAAGATTCTATCAAGCCCACTAGGGTTTATCACAATGGTCAATAATTAAGTGAGTAGAACCTAGATTAGGGTAAACACCCTAAAAATATACACATATTGGATAAAGAATAAATTTTATGTATAATGTAGTAGCTTGAATGAGATGTCAAGAAATCATAATTAGGAGAAGTGAACACAAAGCAAAAGATAATGTGAGAAAAACTCTTATGTCCTTGTGACAATGTGACATGCATGGCAAGTACATCTAGCACAACTTGAACATCTAAGGAGAAAACTCGTGACCCAATCGATAGGATATTATTCAAACATAGATTGAGATTGAAAATGATGTTAACTGCTAAGTTCAAGATGCAAAATTCAAAATTAAAAAAAAGAGTCAAAGGGCTAGGATATTTAAGACATTAACCCAACTCATGAAATATGACTTTATCTTTGATTGGCACATTGGTGACTCGGTAATCCTTGAAATGAATCAAGACAACCAAAATTATTTTGGGAATTGAGTGCATCTTGGAGTCTTTAACAAGAATCTAATAACTTGATTAAAGAAAATGACTCAAATTTCCTTGACATGACCTTGACTGTGACAAGGTAAATAACACAACATAAATGAGTGAACCTAAAATATCATGTTTAAAATGGTGGATGCACAAATGCCAAGGAATTTAGTTGCTCATAGATCCTAACACAAAGATTTAATATCCAAAAATACAACTAAAAGATGACATTGGCTTATGTTTGAAAAATACAACAAACTCAAATTTCCATCCCAAACCAAAATTATGAAAGATAAAAAATTGAGGACTAAAAATGAAAGACAAGTATCACCAAACTCAAAAATATAGGGGTTTGTTGTCGAGGTCACCATAGAACCAAGTGTTGATGTTGAATGCCATTTATCTATACAATTAATGAATACTTAAATCACATTATCCCCCATTATCTATGCATTTCTTCTAATAGAAAGATTGGATTACTTCTCAACAAATGCATTGAAGGTAAAAAAAGTAGCAAAGACCTAACTCTTGTACTTAATAATGTACACTTGTATGTCATGTGATAAGTCATCAATGAAAGTAAACACATACTTGGCCCTTCAAAAATAAGGAGTAAAAAATAGCATGAGATCACTATGTACGAACTCAAGCGATGCCTTAGCATGTGAAGCCTTACCCTTAGGAAAAGGATTTTGAAGATGTTTGTTGAGAACATAACATCCACAAACCCCCTCAATACATGAAACCTTGTGAAGACTAAGCACCAAATTATGTGTTCTCAATTATTGCAAATACCTATAATTCAAATGCCCAAACTGTTGACCCTGGTGCCAAAGTATGCTCAAAGAAATAACAAGCACAATGAGTGATAATCCTAAATAAGACTCAAAACCATCAAACCTAGAGTGGATTCTATCTTAGGGGTATCTTAAATCTAGGTCCAAAAGGTAGAAGAGAGCACCTAAAAAGGACCATTAAACTTAAAAGGAATAAAAAATAGGTAATTTTATCTATTTTTTCCTTTCCACAAACCTTTAATTGTGACAACAATAACATAAAATTTTCAAAAAAATCCTTAATGGCAGAATGTTTAGTAAGTACAAGGGATGATACTTTACTTTCTAACTATAATTCTTGGAGTTCATTCACTTTTCCAAACAAATCATATAACTTATCCCATACTTGGTTTGGTGTACACTCCATAATATAAAATAATACAATTGTTCAACACACAGGACAATTGAGAGGGGGGTGAATCAGTTGTACATTAAAACATTCAAACCCTCATGAATCTTCAAACCCTTATTAAGCATTAGCATGAATGTAAACAAGTGAGACATCAACACATCAACAACCATACACAACAAAACACCAGATTTACGTGGAAAACCATAATCAGGTAAAAACCATGGTGATGATTAACTCACATATATATATATATATATATGTGAATAACAACACTGAATACAATAGGCTCACTACTGGAAGGGCTCACTGCCCAAAGGAAAAGAATGGATTACTACCAGGGGATCAATGCCCAAAGGACTCACTGTCTGGAATAGAAGAGAATAAAAGAAGACTATTATAAGGAGGTTCACTATCTCAAAGCAATAGGAAGATTCACCACAACAACTCTACACCATCCGTAACCTTTGGCTCACTACCTCCAACAACTTCAAGTTCACTATTTAAATGTAGACACCTTTTGCTCACTGCATCTGGTAGCCTTAGGAAATAAAGCTTTCACTCATATCACCACACTTGATCACATTTACATCTCACTTCACATCTACACTTGATCTTACACATCTCCAAAAATTAACCTTGCTTATATATCCTCTGTGACCTCAAACAATCTTGTCTAGGTCGGCCTCACTAAAATGTATGCACCTCAAATGTGCAAACAAAAAATAGGTTGGTACCAAACACTTCTATAGTGGAAAGAGTGAAGGTAGACCATACCAAGGGTTAACCAAGACCCAAATCTACATCGACATGCTTCACCATTCTTCCACAAACCATGAAACACATCTACAAGTAACACTAACATGCCAGGTCATCCAAACCTATATTAATACTACCCAACAATCAATTCACTCTTTACTAGGTCCAAAAACATCATGTGAACCATGAATAAACATCACAAAACATCCCAAAATATTCCAACACCATCAAAATATTCAACAACATCACTACAACCACTTACAACTGAAAATACTATCATCTTGTGCAACCAACAACACTGCCACAAAAATACAACTCACTAACCAACCTTGCAGAACACCTAAACACACAACACTCCAAGGGAAGGTAGGTACAAATAATATTAACATGATCCCTAATATGCAAGACAATAAACCTCAACATGGAGAAATACAGAGCAAATCCATTCCTCCTAGACAACCTTCTTCACAGGCAACACACTGTTAAACACATCTTCCATTGCCACACGATCCAGAGCTTGAAACTTTGGATATAATACCTCTGGACACCTTTGATCATATCATCCAAACCATACAAGCACATCTTCAACCATGAAGAAATGTGAAGCATAACTTGCAGATCACAACTTTGCCACCTTGTACATTCTCTTATTCAAATTTTCTCAAAAGCACTTGGAAACCAAGTGAACTGGTTGCATTAGAAACATCACAAACACCTCATCAACACCAAACTAGAGATTGCAACAATCTCCCCATACACAACACTAAAAAATCTCCCCATCATTGATACCTACTTAACACCACACTAGAGGTTGACATACATTGAGGTCAATGACATCACTAATGAAAACATAGTGCAACAATCTCCTTGTTGACATCAATGACAACACTGCAACAATCTCCAACAACAATATCTTAAATATGCAACCCAACCAAACCCCTAGCTTCATCAACTTTATTTATATATTCAAAATTTCAAAATTACCTACTAAATTTAGGTGGTTTTGAACCAACATTCAACATAGACCCTTATATTGTAGTAGTTGTAGCATATTTAGTTTCCATGTATGATAATTATGTTGAGTTATAAGCTTAATTTCATTAGACTTAGCTATCAAGACAACAAACTGTTGGAAGTTTCGAGATATTGGAAGCTTGAGTTGTTTGTGAGTTGCTTGGGTGTTGTCATTGATGTCAACCCCTTGTATAAAGAAGAGTGTTGGAATGCTACTAGTATTGATGATGTGTCTAGGGTATTGGTGTTGTCATTGATGTCCTACTTCAATATAGTTGTAGAGGTTGTTGAACTGACTTGTGGTTTGGGAGATTGTTGTAGATGGAAAGTGTTGCATGTTGTAGATGCTATATATATGTGTTTCAGAGGTGTTAGTAATGTTGTTGATGAAGTTTGGTTCACTTGGTTTCCAAGTGCTTTTGAGAAAATTTGATTAAAAGAGAGTTCAAAGTGACAGAGTGGTGTTTAGTAAATTTCTCCACATTTCTTCATGACTGAAGATATGCCCATGTGGTTTAGACATGATGATATGAGGTGTTCAAAGGTGTTATATATATATTTTTTAGGTTTTGGATTATTCTACAGTAGAAGATGTGTTTGACAGTATGTTTGTCTAGTAAAATAGGGTGTTTGGGAGAAATGAGATTGCTTTGCATTTCTCTATAGTAATTTTTTTGGTGTTGTAGATTTGGAAACATTCTTATAATGTTTGTACATATACCTTCCCTTGAATTTTCAGGTGTTGAGATTGTTCCACAAGGTTTTTTCGTGTGTTGGATGTTTGTGCCAATATATATGGTTACATAGGATGAAGGTGTTCTTGAGTTTCAGATGGTTATAGTAGTTGTGTAGAATATTCTAATGATGTTGGAATATTTTGAGATGTTGTATGGATATTTTGGAGTGTTAATGAGTTATCCATAAGATGTTTCTAGACCTTGAGGGGTGTGTTTGGAGTCATTTGTTGGTGTTACTACAAGTTTGGATAAAAAGCGTGCTAGTGCTAATTATGGAGGACAATTGTTGTTTGAGGAAGTGTTGAGAAGTGTGTTGGTGTAGATTTGGGTCCTAATTAAGTAGTGGAATGGTTTGGCTTCACTTATTTATATTGTGGAAGTGTTTGGTGCTGACCTATTTGATGTTGATTGGTAGAGGTGTATACATTTCCTCCAGGTCGACCTAATTGAGATTGTTTTAGGTCACGCAGGGTATAAATGTAAGAAGAATTGTTGTGTGGATCAAGCATAGAGTGTGTGGTAAAAAAGATGTGAAATTGATCGAGTGTGATGATCTAAGTGCGATACCTAATTCCTATGACTTCCTAATGCAGTGAGTTTTATGAGTTGTTTGTGCTTTAGTGGAACTGTACCTTCAACATATGAGATGCATTGTTAGCAGTTCAAATTGGTAGTGAGCCACCCCTTCTTCTATTCTTCATTCTTCTGGAAAATGAGTCCTTTGGCAGTGAGCCATCGACAACGATCCTTTCTTTATCTTTCTAGACAATTAGCCTTATTATATTTGGTGTTGCAATTCATATAATAGTGAGCTAATCCTCACCATGGTTTTTTCCCTTCTTGAGTTTTCCACATAAATCTAGTGTTCTTATGTGTTTTATTTGTTTGCATCACTACTTTATATGTTTACATTATATTAATACATGTTAAGGGTTTAATGGTGGATAAGGGTTTGATAGCTAATGTAGATCTAAATATTAAAGAGGATTTTTTGATGTTTTAAAGTATACAACTGATTCAACCCCCCTCTCAATTGTTTTGTGCATCTAACAATTGGTATTAGAGTTGTGGTTCCCAAGAATAAGGTTAACTACTTGAGGTAGATCCAAATGGTGCACAAGGAGGATCCCTTGTTTGATGGGAAAAATTATGCATTATGGAAAACCAAGATGGAAGGTTTTCTTGTTTCCCTAGGGTTTGGAGTTTGGAAGTCAATTGAAGATAGATATACCATGCCTACTAATGGTCCACCATCTGATGATAAGATTAAGGCTTATGAGGACAATGGAAAAGAAAGGAATGTTATTTTGAGTGGCCTTGTTGATTCAAAACTTGTGAAGGTTATGAGCTACAAATCTACTAAAGAAATTTGGAAGAAGCTAGAAAGTGTCTATGAAGGAGATGATAAGGTCAAGCAAGCAAAGATGTAGAATTTGAAGACTAAGTTTAAAACCCTAAGGATATTAGAGGATGAAGATATTGCAGGCTACATGCATAGAGTGGATGAATTCAATTCCATCAATGGCCTTGGTGGAAATCTACTAGAAAATGAGGTGGTAAAGAAGGCATTAAGAACTATTCCTAAATCTTATATTCATAATGTTTCTACTATTGAAGAAGTTCAAAATTTAGATTATTATTCCAAAGATTAGTTATTTGGCTCTTTAACTATTGAATTGAGAGAGTTTGGTCAAAATGATTCAAAGAAATAGATTGCTTTAAATTTAGCAAAACAAAGAAGGATGACGGATCAGATCTAGATGATCTTGATGAGGTGCAAGCAAACTTTGTGAGGAGATTGAAAAAGGGTATTGGAAAATATAGAGACAACTACCTTTCAAATGTTTCAATTATGGAAAGATAGGTCATTATGCATCTAAATGTCCAATCAAAGTTAGTAATGACAAACAAAAGGATCATAAGGGTAAATCTATAAAAAAAAAATTATGTTGAGAAGGATAATGATGTTTTTGATGATGAAGAATCATATTATCCGAATGAAGACAATGATGCTTGTTCATGGATTTAAATGTTGGAACTAATTCTACTATTCTTGAAAGATGTGTGAAGGAAAGTGCTACAAAAATAGGTCATAACATTGAAGGAACTATGTTGGTTGTTTTTCATGCTAGAGAGGAGAAAAATTATTGGATCATTGATAGTGGATGTTCAAGTCATATGATAGGCAATGCGAGTAAGTTTGTTAAGATTGAAAATTATGATGGTGGTCTTGTTAAGTTTGGTGACGATACATCTGCTAAGATCTATGGAAAAGGTTCAATTAGTTTTGATGGCAAGCATAACAAAAATGATGTTCTTTATGTCAAGGGTCTTTGACATAATCTTTTGAGTGTAGGAAATATGTGCAGAAAAGGATATAATATTGTATTACAGAATGGTGCATGTGAAATTAGAAAAGGAAGCTCTAGTAATTTGATTTCTATTGGAACAAGGGAAAAAGGTAATGTCTATCAACTCAAAGGTAGTGGTGCAAGGTTCTTTATGTCTCAAACTAATGAAAGTTGGCTATGGAATAGAAGAATGAGTCACATCAATTTTGATAGCCTAGTGAGGATTTTCTACTAATGTTGTGAGATATTTGCCAGAGAATACAAAGCCTATCAATGAAATATGCAAAGAATATCAAATTGGAAAGCAAAAAAATGAAAGATTCAAGACAAAAGAATGATCTACCACAGGTCCCTTGGAGTTAGTGCATACAGATCTATGTGGACCTACTAGAATTAGAAGCTCATGTGGTGACGGGTATTTCATGTTATTAATTGATGATTATTCTAGAATGGCTTGGGTTACAATTCTCAAAGAAAAATTAGAAGCTATAGATAAGTTTAAAGCATTTAAGGCTATGGTTGAGAATGAAATGAATATGAAAATCAAATGTTTGAGATATGATAGAGGTGGTGAGTTTACTTCAAATGGGTTTAACAATTTTTGTGAAGATCATGGAATAAAGAGGCATTTGATGGCCCCTAGAAATCCTCAACAGAATGGAGTTGTGGAAAGGAAAAATAAAACCATTTAGGAAGAAGCTAGGAAAATGAAAAAGGAAGCTAATCTTCTAGATGTCTATTGGAGAGAAGCAATTCATACTATAGTCTACATTCTTAACAAAGGTCAAGAAAGAACAAATAGTATAAAGAATCCCTATGAGTTATGGTATGGTAAACCTCCCACTATGAAATATTTTAGAGTTTTTGGAAGAAAATGCTATATCAGAAGAGATGAAGAAAATTTAGGAAAGTTTGATGCAAGATTTGATGAAGGAATCTTCCTTGGATACTCTACAAGAAGCAAGGCCTTTCGGTGCTACAACAAAAGATTGAAGACGATTGTTGAAAGTGCAAGTTTCAAAGTGGATGAAGAACCAAATCAAAGTTTAGTATTGATAGAAGGATATAAATTTGATGAATCCCCTTGTAGTGAAGAAGAAAAGGTTGAAGATAAAGGAAAAGAGTTAACAGTTGAAGAGGAAGAAGCCTTGGAAAAGAATCCTAAGACTATAAGTATGTGTAGAAGAATCATTTAGAAGATTAGATCATTAGAGATAAGAGAAAAGGTGTGCTAACAAGAAGAAAAATTTTTATACTAGAGTAACAAGGAAATTTTTGTTTAGTTTTTGAGGTGGAACCAAAAACAATGACTGAGGCATGTAAAGATGAGAATTAGGTCAAAGAAATGAAGGAAGAATTAGAGCAGGTAGAGAAGAATATAACTTGGGAATTGGTCCCAAGATCGATAAACAAGAATGTGATTGGTACTAAGTGGGTATTCCAAAACAAGCTGACTGAAGATGGAAAAGTTATCATAAACAATGCTATACTTGTGTGTAAGGGTTACTCACAGGTTGAAGGTATAGAATTTGAAGAAACTTTTTCTTCAGTCACAAGAATGGAAGTTATCAGGATGTTTTCAGATTTTGCAACACATAAAGATTTCCAATTATATTAGATGGACGTGAAGTATACATTCTTGAATGGTGAATTAGAAGAAGAGGTATACATTGAACAACCTGAAGGTTTTCAGTTGTTAGAAGATGTAAATATGGTCTACAAGTTGAAGAAATCATTGTATGGGATAAAGCAAGCTCCTAGAGCTTGGTATGAAATGTTAGATAAGTAGTTGTAACAAAGATTCAAAAAAGGTATTGCAGATGGCAATTTATATTTCAAAGTTGAAGATGAACAAATCTTAGTTGTGGTAGTATATGTTGCTGACATAATCTTTGGAAGAAATGAAGATATGTGCAAAATGTTTGTAGAGGAAATGTAGAAAGAATTTGAGATGTCAATGTATAGGGAGATGAATTTATTCCTTGGTTTGCAGATTAGTCAATCAAAGAAAGGTATATTCATATCACAATCTAAGTATGTTAAGGAATTGTTGAAGAAGTTTGGAATGGATGACTCTAAACCGATATATAATCCTATGGTAATTGGTTGTAGTTGAGCAAGAATGATAAATATCCTAAGATAGATCAGAGAAAGTATAGATCAATGATTGGTGGACTAATATACTTTATTGCTACTAGACCGGATATCATGCATTCAATTTGTCTTGTGGCTAGATTTCAAGAAGATCCCAAAGAATCTCATGTTGCAATAGTGAAGAGGATATTCAAACATCTAAAGGGAACTCTAGATTATGATTTGTGGTATCCTAAGGATACTGAATTCTCTTTGAGTGCATGTATAGATGTAGATTGGGATGGATGTGCAGATGACATGAAAACTACAAGTGGTGGTGCTTTCTTTCTTGGAAGCAGGTTAGTTTCATGGATAAGTAAGTAGGATTCAATGTCATTATCTACTCTAGAAGAAAAATCTATTGCAGCAAAATCATGTTGTACACAAGTGTTGTGGATGAAGCAAACATTGAAGGATATCAAAATATCACATGATGAACCTATTCCTATCTTATGTGATAATACAAGTGCAATCAATATTTCAAATAATGTGATAATTCATTCAAGAACAAAACATATCTCAATCCGGTATCATTTCTTGAGAGAAAAAGTTGAAAAAAATGAGGTGAAGTTGGAGTATGTGCCTAACGAGGATCAAATTGCTGATATTTTCACAAAGGATCTTCCAAAAGATACTTTTGAGTATCACTGGGAGAATTTAGGGGTTATTGCCCCTCCTTTCTAGTAGATGCATAAGTGTGTGCTTTTGTCTGAGAAGCATTTCAAGATACACTCTTGGTCTTGGACTGATGTTGAAGGCTACCTCTCAAAGGGAGTAGGTAGTAGTCATTGTTGGATGGTGCAGTCAGATGGAGTATATTGTGTGTCCCTAAGGGGTAGTGTGCAGGAAAGTAAGTTCAATACAGGTGCAAGTGTTTCCCTTTGAATGTTGTCAAAGGGGGGAGAAAGAGAGTTAGATAAGTTTATGGACCTTTTCCATCAATGTTAAAGGGGGAAAGAGATGGTTGAAAAACCATAGTGAAGAGTAAGGGGGAGAGAGAATCTAAAAAACAAGGAGAGAGTATGGAAAAATATTATTTGAAGAGCAAAGGAGAGTGATCTAGAAATCAATTGTTCCTAGTATTACAAGAAATGAAGATAATTTTTTTTCCCAATCAAGGGGAGTACTTCTTATTGCAATATTGTTGTTGGTTGATTTTGTTGTTGATGGTTTTTCAGAAAGTAGGTGTTGCCATCAATGACAAAGGGGGAGATTGTTGGAAGTTTGAAGATGTTGGGAGCTTGAGTTATTTGTGAGTTGCTTGGGTGTTGAAATTGATGTCAACCCCTTGTATAAAGAAGAGTGTTGGAATGCTACTAGTATTGATGACGTGTCTAAGGTTGTTGGTATTGGTGTCAACACAGTGTACTGGTGTTTTCATTGATGTCTTACTTCAGTATAGTTGCAGAGGTTGTTGACTTGACTTGAGGTTGGGGAGATTGTTGTAGATGGAAAGTGTTGTATGTTGAAGATGTTGTAGATTTGTTGTAGAGGTGCTAGAAATGTTGTTGATGAAGTTGGTTCACTTGGTTTCTAAGTGCTTTTGTGAAAATTTGATTAAAAGAGAGCTTAGTGTGACAAAGTGGTGTTTACTATTTTGCTATGCACTTCTTCATGACTGAAGATATGCCCATGTGGTTTGGATGTGATGATAAGAGGTGTTCATAGGTGTTATATCTAGAGTTTCAGGTTCTAGACCATTCTTCAGTGGAAGATGTGTTGAGTAGTATGTCTATCTGGTAAAAAAGGGTGTTTGGGAGAAATGAGATTGCTCCACATTTCTTCACAGCGAAGTTTCTAGTATTTCAAATCTAGGAAAATTCTTATAATGTCTGTATCTACCTTCCCTTGAAGTTTCAGGTGTTGAGATTATTCTACAAGGTTGTTTGGTGTGTTGGATGTTTGAGCCAGTATGTCTGGTTAAACAGGATGAAGGTGTTCTTTAGTTTCAGGTAGTTGTAATAGTTGTGCAAAATATTATGATGATGCTGGAATATTTTTAGATGTTGTATGGATATTGTGGAGTGTTGATGAGTGGTTTTTGAGATGTTTCTATACCTTGAGAGGCGTGTTTGGAGTCACTTGTTGGTGTTAGTATAGTTTTGGTCGACTTGGCATGCTAGCACCAATTGCAGAGGATAATTGTTGTTTGAGGAAGTGTTGAGAAGCATTCCAGTGTAGATTTGGGTCCCAACTAAGTAGTTACATGGTTTTTCTTCACTTCTTTATATTGTAGAAGTGTTTTTTTTCTGACCTATTTGATGTTGCATAGTAGAGGTGTATACATTTCCTTAAGGCTAACCTAATTGAGATTGTTTTAGGTTACAGAGGGTATAAATGCAAGGAGAATTGTTGTGTGGATCAAGTGTAGAGTGTGTAGTGCGAAAGATGCATAAGTGGATAAGGGTTTAAGAGCTAATATAGATCTGAATGTTAAAGAGGGTTTTTATGTTTTAAACTATACAATTGATTCACCCCCTCTTAGTTGTCTCATGCATCTAACCAAAAAAATAAGGAGAAAAAAATATAAATGGGCACTTAAATTGTGCCTTACAACCTCCCAAAAAATTCATTAGTGAAAAAATATAACCCCCCAAAAAAGCAAGTGGCACCAAAGCAAAAATTTACAATTAGAACTTCAAAAGCAAACATTAATAGCTCCTGTCATTTTTTACAATTTCCTAAAAAATTTCTTTCCAAAAAGAAAATTGGAGTTATTGCTAGTTTCCATATAAAACACTAATTAATTTAAAATATATATAGATTTCAACTTTCTAGGGAAAAAAATTATGTTTGTTTGAAAAAGGCCTATTAGAGGGAAACCAAATCAATCCCTTGGAACTATTGAGGCTACACCATTAAGCTAGGAAGAGTAGAGGTAGAGTAGAGTATTGGTGGAGTAGAGTACTAGTGGAGTAGAGGGTCAATTATTAGCATAGCAGAGGAAATCCTAGTGTATGTGGCAAGCTAGAGAAGAGTAGATTGAAAACTAGTGCTTAAGTTCTTAGTTTTTAGCACGTATGTGTGTAGGTTAGTTGGTAGTACCCATTAATGCCATTATCAGTCAACATGTTCACAAATATTGTTGAGATTGTGTAGT
Organism: Sequoia sempervirens; assembly: GCA_007258455.2. Classification (NCBI taxonomy): domain Eukaryota; kingdom Viridiplantae; phylum Streptophyta; class Pinopsida; order Cupressales; family Cupressaceae; genus Sequoia; species Sequoia sempervirens. The sequence continues at coordinate 63,060,565 of VDFB02047230.1, read as the reverse complement.
TATGATAGCTTATACATAGTCTCTTATAATCCATGTCACAATCTTGGATCTCACCATAATAGTCAATCATGCATATTTAGATATGGCTAGGTTACATGCCTTACATTTTTCAACCCACATTTAGATTTTGTATAGAGGGTTAGGTGGTGGGAGTCCAAGACAATAATTTTTTAATAGGAAAATACAATATATATAAATAATAAGAATATTTTAGTCAAATCCTTAACAAAATATTTTAGACCTTTGCACAATGAATGAAACTAGTCCACTTGTAGATGATCAATTTCATAGATAAGGTGGGACAATGCATAGGTTGTACAATAAAGGTAGCAGGTCAAAAAAAAAATCTAAATCCAAACCCTAGTAATTTTATAATTGATGTTTATAGTTTTGACCCTTCTAGACCTAATGATAAGGTCAATTTTTGCTAGGATCCACCAAAAAAAACTTAACAATTTCTTCCAAAAAAGAGAAGGGAATTAAAAAATTGAAGCTCTAATACCATGTTGAAGTTACCGAAAGAAATTTGTAGGATTAGTAATCTTTTATAACACCAAATATCCTTCCACAAGAGATAAATGAAAAAGAAACATTATATTGTCAATTATTGATACAACCCAAATATACATAGGGACCCTTATATATGCAAAGGCAAGACAAGGAGCTATTTGGTATAGATGAGAAAAAAAAATGTACATTAGACAAGTGCCTTGACAAGTGTTCTCTATAAATAAATTGATAAAAAAAGTTTGAAATTAAACAAAACCAATTAGGTGTGAATAAGACAAAAAACAAACTAGTCTACTATAAGACGTATTCACACCAACAATTAGCTCATCTCCATTAACCAAGCTAAGAGGGGCACCATTGTTGCATGGAATGTATTGGTTCCCCAACTTATTGTTCTTATTTTGGTCAAGTTCCTTCTATTTTTTTTCCTTTGTCGGCCCATTATTTATGACTGGTTTGATATTTTAGATGGGCCTCCATGTTATATGACTTTTTCTCCCATGTTTTCTCTAAGAATTTTCTTCATGATAATATTCCATGCTTGCAAAATATATTTTTTAAGTCTTTATTGTCAAACTTTCATTGAGGTTTAGGGTTTCTTTGATATGCTATAGATGGAGCTTGCTAGTGAGCAAAGGATGAAGCCTAATGTTTGTTTGGGACTAAGGGATATTTTCTAACAAATGATATGTGCTAAGGAAAAGTGTAAAGTCTGAAAGTCTCTTTTACTAATCCCTTAGTTTCCAAAATAAATTAATAGAATGAAGTTAATTATAAAAAGGTGTGGAGGAATAATTAAATTACTTTCATCACTAAATTCAAATGGAATAACATACATCAATGAATCAAAGTATATTAAAACAAGGCGATGCCTTCATTAGATTTAGCCATGTAGGCTTACACATGAATTATCATCTCAACAATACATGTAAATTCAAATACTATAATGCAAATTAAGGGAATAACCAGATCATAAATGCATCCACAAAGAAACCATAACATAGATATTTTCATGAGTGGAAAACCCTCATAGGGATGAAAAACCACTCGTAAAAGTGCCTCACTGGCTTACTGAAATGCCTCACTGGTAGATCCTTTCTGGCTGAAAAATCTTAATGGTTACAAGATGCCTCATTGGCAATGATCATATTGTCTCGTTGACATGACCATTCACAACTTCAATACACACTTCTAAATAATAAAGCAAACAACTACAAAGGATCACACAGTTACTCTACATAATTGTTAATTTCTTAACACTTCCACATTTCATATCCTAATATTCATAAGAATTGAAATCTTAACATATAAATAGCCCATTGTCCTACATGTAGTTACAAGATACTTTTTCAAGTTTTACCAATGCATCATCCTTGCATATGAAATTACGCAAATGTCAACACTATCATGAATCACTCCCAAGTATTTGCAAATGAGACAATTCTACCTCCAACTACCTCTCAAATATCACACAAGTACACTAAAAATCATAAGCCAATCACATAAAGCTTTATGAAAGAAATCCTAGCACTACTAAAATGCATGGATGCCTATGCAATTATAACAAGAATGCTTACTTCTAAACTCATTAATTAATTGAGGTTTCAACAATAAGGGAACAATACTATATAAAAATTAAGAAGGTATAACTCATGTATGTATGAGAATACATATATAAGCTAATGCGTATATATGAGTATACATTCTAGTTCAAATCTCCAGATCAACTAAGTGAGGGAGTATCTATTTTCTCTGTATGTACATGATAAACCATGATGCATGAGAAGAATGTCTTCCTTAAACATAAAATTTAATAAGGTAAAGTATGATTTAACACTTATTTATCTTTTATAAACTCCCCAATTGATTCACATTATATAATATGCGTAGGTTAATTGCAATCTACATCTATATATATTTTGATCAAGTGTTATACAATATCTTCAAATTTCATATTTCAATCTTTAATTTTGTCCTCCTATATGATTCTCATACTTAGAATATTTTCCTTCAATGGAATATGTTAAATATTGTTTTTAAATTAAACATAATAACTTAATTTGATTTCTTTACTTTGTTAAATATTTATCTTTCTTAAGTACTCTTATAATTACTATTCAATGTAACACAAACCTCAAGCCTCTGGAAGGCTTCTAAAACTTACTAACACAAGAACTTTGCCAATGCATTACCAATGACACAAGCAACCAATCTATCAATACACTATTTAAATACAAGGTGGGGAAAATTCTTTTCCAAACGAGTGAATATGATCGAAAACACCACTCATATTTAACACTGAGAAATAAGGCTAATTTTTCACATTTATTAAATTACCAACATTTATTTAATTTATTTTCAATGTGGGTTTATATTCTAATTGTCTAATCTTAGAAAAAAGACTACTATCCCACTAGTACACTAATTCAATACATGATTGCAATAGTAAACATTATTCAATATCAAGGATAATTATCAAACTCTCTTATTTATTTAAATCATTCACTACGAGATAGTTAGAAATACTTCACTCCAAGTCAGATTTTTATAACTATTCTTTTCAAAGTTTAATTCTACTTCTTACACATAATCGAAGGAAATTCTTTCAAATTAGAAATATATTTACATTTTAAAAGTAAACATGCCCATTCACGAATATGCATATGTATATATTCAGCCATGTATCATAGAAATACAACACTCTAAGTTAGTTTTTAATATCTATTCATTACCGAAATTTTGTTTTGTTCATTCTCAACTAAATATAAATATACACATATTTAAATATATATATATATATATATATATATGGATCTTTAGAAAATCTCTATATAAAAATAGAAGTATAGTTTCAGAATGTATATCATTTTAACTTAGAATATTATATTATAAGTATAAAACACCATATAAATATATAAAAATTATTGGGCACCGAATATATTTATATTCAAGTTTCTATGTGTGTGTATATATATATACACACACTAATTTGCACAGTCAGGGATGAGTCGCATATAGTGATACTACAGTTTATAAATCAATTTGTAAGTTTCTATTTAAGCAATGTTAAGCCACAAGGCTGACACATCCATTGGGGAGGACGCTGCCTATGGAGGGCTGCCCTCCACAGTGCAACCCTCTCCGAATGGGGAGGGCGTGGTTGTAAAAGCCCCCACGTTTTACTTCTTTAAAATCTTCTTTCATAGACACCAAATAAATATGCAACAATTCAATACCATGCACTTTGATTTCAATTGATATATATATATATATATATATATATATATTTATATATACAGTACGGTATATGTATATATATATATTTAAATATATGATATTATTAGAATCAATATTATAATTAAAGAATCAACGACAATCTCAATATAGGGGTTTGCAGATATATATATATATATATATATATATATATATTTAAATAAATGGGAAAGAATGTATAGATTTGTATAGCCAAGATAATGAATTTCCTACAGAAAAACAAAAGCATTTAAACACCAAACTTCCAAGTATAGAGATTATGCACAAATGGCTTTCAAAGAGGAATTCGATCTTTTCACAATACAATCAATCATTCTCCCATTTTGAATTTTAAATGCAATGGAAAGAATCTAAAAACCTAGAAAATTGCTTCCAATTTGAGTTTCCCTTCTCAATTCTTCTCTTTTACTTGTTTTTCTTTCCTGGAAGTCTCCTTCTGTAAATTCTCCTCTTCCTCTTATGTTTCATCTTCTATTTCTTTCTCTCTTTCACCATTCTTAATTCACTGCACTCAAAAGCCTTCTACCCGACACCCATCTTTTTAACAATTCATGTTCTTGCAGAGAAAATAAAGATCAAGAAAGCTTATGTTGTGTTTCCGTTATTGATTTTCCTCTTTTAAACATTTCTTTTAGTTTCCCAATACCTAATCTTGAAAATAATAAAAAAAAAAATTATTTCCATGCATGGTATTTATCCTTGATAATTAATAATAAGGAAATTCTATTTTAGTTGCAAACTAAGTACTTAACCTCAGTAAATAGTTAGGAAATGCCATTTTAAATTTCAAAAGAAATAGTTATCCTAAATAAATAACAAAGAAATAAGATTTAATTACAAATTACATATTCATTCCAAATAAATAATAAAAAAAATTAACATTCAATTGCAATTAAAATAATTATTCTAAATAACAAGCATTATCATTTATCTATAATTAATCCTTTTGTTTCACTGCACTTTTATTCTCCTACGAATTAATTTAATTAACCATTCAGAAGTACAAACAATCTAATCATTCACTAAAGTAAATACTAATGCATCAAAATAGTATTATTGAATTATAAATTACTTATTGAAAATAGGGGTCGTGACATCCTTCCCCCCTTAAAGAATCATTGTCCCGATGATGAACTTAACTAAAAGATAAAAGAAATTTTTTGTACCTCCTACTTTGTTTTACCTTAATGTCACAATCAGCCCACCTGACAAGGATATCATCTTTTCAAGCACCCATCTATTTAGAACAACAAAATTTCCTATGGCTAGCATTCATAAACTTGCACATCTTGTTAGCACGTCATGGATTCAATAAATTCATGCTATTTACTTAAATAATAAAAGCATACAAACTGATTTATTTCTTTCATACAATCTTCTATATCTTATTCAAATCTTTTCATATTCCAAGATATTTACCGATAGATGAAAAATAATTATGTTCATTTTATCAACATACCTACTCGTATGAGATGTTAGAATAATTGTCTCTATGATGATAAACAAGCACCCCATACTACTTGTTATCATCATTAGGGAATTAAAATACTAACAAAAGGAAAAGTCTCAACAATCTGAAGATGTCAAACAATTACAACAAATTCTTCATTTTGATCAACAACATAAAAGGTAAGATGGTCAATAAGTTACAAGAGAATATCATTTACTAATACAAAAGGTTCAATTTGATTACCATAGCAACCCAGAATACCAAATATCAAGAAGATCACCAAGAGCTCAATACTGATTCAACCAGCTACTAAACTTTACAATAAAAAGTAAATTTCAATCTATAATTGGAAAAAGTAAACAAAGGTATCCGTAAATGTGTGATATGTATAATCCTTTACCTTTCTACAAATGAAACAAGAGTGCATCCAAGAGAAGTTCATTACATTAGTTGACTAAACAAGCCATACAATGATCCATGCAATGATACATATCTAGTTTATGAATTACATAAAGAAAATAAAATATTTAATTAATCTTCAGCTGCCATAACCTAGTGGTCTTTTGCAAGCTGAAGGTCAAGAGCATGGTTAAGGTGATTTTCCCACCCCAACCATGAAGCATAACACTTCCTCGGGATTCTTCCTAACTCGAAGAACAACCGGCCCTGCATGAGGCACCTAGAAACCATTAATAATAGGGTAGGAGGAAAACTATTGATGCATGCCTAATACCTTATATGCACTCTTATACTAGAATGAACATATTTCTTGCATACAAGATGTGGTAGAGAAACATATTAAAATTCTAGGCATTCATTATCCATCTATTTCAATGGTACAACTCTCTTTGGCCAAAGCATATATACAAAATTTGGTGGATCTTGGAAAAGAAGATCACCTTCTCTGTTAACCCACATTTGACATCCTGTCTCGGAAGGTAAGCTTAAAATTTATCACACACACCACATTCAGCAAGAAAAATCAAATTGCATAGAATAAGGACCAGATGATATAATAGTGCATAACATGCTCAAGTGCACATAGAATGAATAATTATCAAACAAGAATACATAAACCCATGGTGCCTGACTCGCACAAGGTATGAATACATAATTTACCTGTAGTGCCTCACTCACACAAATATGGAACATGTCTTGTATACAATGTGCATTACTCATTCAATTTTTCATACAATGAATATGGTAAGTGCATCTCTCGCACAAGTGCATTGCTCGTACAAAAGGTGAAACAGTAGTGCAATTATAGTGATCATTAATCAATCCAATAAACACAATGAGTATCAAAAGTATATCCCACACACAAATACAAAATGCAATAATTACTCAAGTGCTTTATCCACACGAAGGAATCAAGAACTTACTCTAGTGCACCACTCGCACAAGAACAACAATAATATGAAATATGCATCACTCACATTAGTATAGTGAATATTTCTCGTTCAAGTATAGATATAAGTACAGTTAAGGCAACAATTTTCTATGATATGCATACAATCATTCATACAGATGTGTCATTCACATAGAGCATGAGAAGTGCATTATTGCACTAGTATCATTCTCATATAGTGCATATGTACAAGTACTTTCACTAAAAACAATCAAACATATAAGATTCATCACCTTAATCACTTATGCCTTGTCTAATAGATAGATCAAGTTATTTATCAAACCAAATTTTATCATGAATTACCAACGAAGGTTCTCAAAATATCAGAACCTTGCATTTTTTAAAGATCCAGTGGATTCTATTAGATCCAAATCCTGTAGGAATAAGACATTGCTCAACAATCAACTTTCCCCCTAGTACTGATACAAACATTCTCACCTTTAAAACATCCTTCTTAGGTTTCCTACCTTCGAGAAGGCTCAACCAATATTTATCCATTATTATCAAATTTCATTACTTCATAGATGTTTTTCCTTCTTCCTCTCATCAAAAATTTCTTCTTTTCTTCTTTCCTTGTATCTTATCAAATCATTCATCCTTTACATCATTAGAGAGATCTCTCTTCACAATATATATCTCTTATTAATCTATTTTTATTGCCACATCCTCATTCATGGGTTGTCATCATTTACTATCTAGCTTGGCTCACTTCAAATAACACTATATATTACCCATCTTGATTTATTTCAAATAGTCATCATCACTCTTACTAGAAATTCATATGAAAACATGACTAAGGCGAAGGGGCCTCACACCTCTAGATTTCTTGAATAATCAAACTACGCCTAAACTTCTATTTGGTTCCAATTAACCATCAAAGAATCACCCATACTAGGGTTCACTTTTCAATGCAATAGGTTCATATACTATAATGCAACCTAAGCATAGAAGACTCGAGGCCCAAGTGTTGAACCTGAGTGCTCTGATAACAAAATGTAAAGTTTGAAAGTCTCTTTTACTAATCCCTTAGTTTCCAAAATAAATTAGTAGAATGAAGCTAATTATAAAAAGGTGTGGAGGAATAAATAAATTACTTTCATCACTAAATTCAAATGAAATAACATACATCAATGAATCAAAGTATATTAAAACAAGGTAGTGCCTTCATTAGATTTAGCAATGTAGGCTTACACATGAATTATCATCTCAGCAATACATGTAAATTCAAATAATGTAATGCAAATTAAGGAAATAGCAAGATCATAAATGCATCCACAAAGAAACCATAACACAAAGACTGTCATGAGTGGAAAACCCTTATAGGGATGAAAAAACCACTCGTGAAAGTGCCTCACTAGCTACAAAATCTTAATGGTTACAAGATGCCTCACTGACAATGATCATACTATCTCGTTGACATGACCATTTACAACTTCAATACACACTTCTAAATAATAAAGCAAACAACTACAGAGGATCACACGGTTACTCTACATAACAGTTATCTTCTTAACACTTCCACATTTCATATCTTAATATTCATAAGAATTGAAATCTTAACATATAAATAGCTCATTGTCCTACATGTAGTTACAAGATAACTTTTTCAAGTTTCACCAATGCATCATCCTTGCATGTGAAATTATGGAAATGAAAACACTATCATAAATCACTCCCAAGTATTTGCAAATGAGACAATTCTACCTCCAACAACCTCTCAAATATCACACAAGTACACTAAAAATCATAAGCCAATCACATAAAGCTTTATGAAATAAATCCTAGCACTGCTAAAATGCACGCATGCCTATGCAATTATAACAAGAATGCTTACTTCTAAACTCATTGATTAATTGAGGTTTCAACAATAAGGGAACAATACTATATAAAAATTAAGAAGGTATAACTCATGTATGTATGAGAATACATATATAAGCTAATGAGTATATACGAGTATACATTCTAGTGCAAATCTCAAGATCAACTAAGTGAGGGAGTATCTATTTTCTCCATATGTGCATGATAAACCATGATGCATGAGAAGAATGTCTTCCTTAAACTTAAACTTTAATAAGGTAAAGTATGATTTAACACTTATTTATCTTTCAAAAACTCCCCAATTGATTCACATTACATAATATGTGTAGGTTAATTGCAATCTACATCTATCTATATATGTATTGATCAAGTGTTATACAATATCTTCAAATTTGATATTCCAATCTTTAATTTCGTCCTCCTATATGAATCTCATACTTAGAATATTTTCCTTCAATGGAATATATTAAATATTGTTTTTAAATTAAACATAATAACTTAATTTGATTTCTTTACTTCGTTAAATATTTATCTTTCTTAAGTACTCTTATAATTACTATTCAATGTAACATGAATCTCAAGCCTCTGGAAGACTTCTAAAACTTATTAACACAAGAACTCCACCAATGCATTACCAATGACACACAAGCAACCAATCTATCAATACACTATTTAAATACAAGGTGGGGAAATTTCTTCGCCAAACGAGTGAATATGATTGACAACATCACTCATATTTTACACTGAGAAATAAGGCTAATTTTTCACATTTATTAAATTACCAACATTTATTTAATTTCTTTTCAATGTGGGTTTATATTCTAATTGTCTAATCTCAGAAAAAAGATTGCAATACCATTAGTACACTAATTCAATACATGATTGCAATAGTAAACATTATTCAATATCGAGGATAATTATCAAATTCTCTCATTTATTTAAATCACTCACTACGAGATAGTCGGAAATACTTCACTCCAAGTCAGATTTTTATAACTATTCTTTTCAAAGTTTAATTCTACTTCTTACACATAATCGAAGGAAATTCTTTCAAATTAGAAATATATTTACATTTTAAAAGTAAACATGCCCATTCACGAATATGCATATGTATATATTCAGCCATGTATCACATAAATACAACACTATAAGTTAGTTTTTAATATCTTTTTTTTTTAAGCGAAAAGTGGTGAGCCACTTATAGTATTATATTATACTAGTTCAAAAGGGCATATTGGCAGGAAAGAACTAGTAAGTAATTTTTAATATCTATTCAGTACCAAAAATTTTCTTTTTTCATTCTCATCTAAATATAAATATACAAATATTTAAATATATATGTCAATATATATATATATATATGGATCTCTAGAAAACTCTCTATATAAAAATAGAAGTATAGTTTCATAATGTATATCATTTTAACTCAGAATATTATATTGTAAGTGTAAAACACCATATAAATATATATAAATTATTGGGCATCGAATATATTTATATTCAAGTTTCTGTGTACATACATACATACATATATATATATACACACACACTCATTCGCACAGCTAGGGAGGAGTCACATACAATGATACTACAGTTTATAAATCAATTCGTAAGTTTTTGTTTAAGCAATGTTAAGCCACAAGGCCAACACATCCATTGGAGAGGATGCTGCCCTCCACAATGCAACCCTCTCCCAAGGGGTAGGGCGCAGCTATAAAAGCACCCTCCTTTTACTTCTTTAAAATCTTCTTTCGCAGACACCAAATAAATATGTAGTGATTCAATACCATGAATTTCGATTTCAATTGATATGTATATATATAAATATTATATATATATATATATACATACATATATATATATATATATATATGTATACAGTTGTTGGTTCTCAGTTGTGTTCTAATTGGTTTGTCCTTGATGACAAAATTTACCTTTGGGTATCTATCGGCATGACATTCACGTGGTCTTGGCGATAGTGGAAAGGTCTATCGGCATGAGTATTTTTCACCGGGGAGAGGTCTTTCCGAATGAGTCGGGTCTCACCGACTTATACATGAGGTGGTTCATCGGCGTAAGTGATCCTTCATCGACATTGTGTCTTGGTGAGTTTGACTTGTTACATCGACCAATTGGCACATTAAAGATTCACTTCGGCTAGACATATTGCTTTCGGTGTGAAGTCATAGTGATTGTACATTGTCACACCGACCGGTGGTGGGAAGATACATTGGTAAGAGTTAGGGTTATCGAAGTGAGGTCTTGGCGAGTGACCTTCGGTCTCGCCAACATTACACATGGAGTTTTTCAGGTAGCTTTCGATAGGACTTCTCCTTTGTTTCGGTGACAGAGGGTGATCCCTATCGGCAGGAGTTATACCGTCAGTATGAAGTCACAGCGAGATTGTTATGTCTCACCGATGGGAGGTTGAATGGGAACACATCGGCAAGAGTTGCAGCATCGATATATTATCATAGCGAACCCTGTGGGTCTCACCGATGGAATACATATGGACCTTGTTGGCATAGGCATTGATTTGTCTCGGCGAATAGGAATGATCACGTGGGCTTTTGGTAAGACACATGATGCTCTACGAGAAGTCACCCTGACTATGCATTGTCTTAGCGAAGGCGGATGAAGGATACATCTCGGCAAGAGTGTATTTTTGTTTCAGTGACTCAGAATGGATAAACTCTTTTGGTGAAACTTAATAAAATCTACATAAGGTCTCCCGATAACAATTTGTCACAGCGACCCACATGAGAATGAAGGTTACATTTCGGTGAGAGAACTGTTGTGTCTTGCCGACCGCTGATGATGAAATACTTTTCGGTAAGACTCATGAGTTTCGATGTAGAGTCTCAGTGAACCCGTCAAGTCTTGCCGACAAAGTCTAATGTATGGCTTTCGGTGAGAGGTTGGTAATGTCTCAGTGATCAAGTATGTATCATGGGGTGTTTCAGTATGACTCAATGAATTCGATGGGACCTCACCCCGATTATAAATTGTCTCAGTGACATCGGATGAAAGGATGACTTTCAGTAAAACAAAGCATTATCTACAAAACGTCTCCTTGACAACAGAATGTCACAGTGACTCATAAGAGATAAAAGGGCTTTCGGTGAAACATAATGTGGTCTGCGAGAGGTCCTCCTGACATCATTGAGGTCTTAGCGAAATGCAAAGAACATGGGGTGACTGACGGCGTTATAATTGCCTTCGGCATACTTACAGGGTTGTCTCAGAGAATGATTAATGAAGACTCAAACATTGTAGCCGACATGTGAATTTCTATGTATAGTTGCAGGCCAACATCATTGGTTGGCATCAAATCTCAGAACGGTTACATGGCAAAATATTCTCTGAGAATTGGGAGGTTATGGTTCTCAGCTGGTGGGCAGTCATGGTTTTGATGAAAATCTATCAGTTACAATTTGAAATCTCTTGATTCAGCGCAAAAATTAAAGCTCTCTGGACAGGCGTTACTCTTGATTTTTACCATCATCTACAGATTATCATTATTCAGCTTCATATTCTAAAATTAGCAAGAGAGTTTTAGATTCTTGTGAAAAATGCATTTTGAAGATTTCTTCATGACAGACATACTTGAAATGTATATAAAACCAGTGTTGAAAAAAGTGTACAGTCTCTAGTTGTAATTCTGAGATTATCATTCTTTGGCTATATGAAAATGGATAAACTCTACAATAAAAATCTGAAAAAAAAAGGATGCAGAGATATATTGTAAAATTCTTTTCTATGTAATATTTTAAGGATTCAATTTTTGAATTCTTAGGGTATTAGGTAGATGAGAAAAACAAAGAGTTATGAGCTTAACTGAAAACAGAGAGATCCTCTGAGATATTTTTATTGTTCAGAAATATAATTGAGGGGTTGGTACTCCTTGAGATAGATATCTCTAAATGAGGGGTTGGTGCTCCTTGAGTGGGTGCTCAAAAATCAGCCTATAAGGTATTGTGAACAGTTGTTCAAAAGATTAAGCCTGGAAGGCATTTCGGGAGTGGTTTTTATACCCTAGGAGGGTTTTCCACTCGGCAAAATCTTATGTCTCTTTGTTCTTCTGAGTTCTCACTGCTTTACTGTGTTTTTGTTATTTCAGTTCACTATTTGGTTGTTACTTTTCTCAATTATGTTTATGAATGATTACATTCAACTCATGAATGCATTAATCAGAGTATATTGAGATCAAATCTGGGCTATGTTTTTGAATTTTTGAAAATTGGTCAAATCTGTTAAGACATTGATTCACCCCCCCTCTCAGTGTCATTTTTACTCCAATAATTGGTATCAGAGCGTAGGGTCCTCTGATAGGTTTTAATCACCTTGGATTGATCTTGGTCTTGGAGTTTGTTTTAATGGCACATTCTCAAGATGGTGCCTTTGTAACCAGAGCTCCGTTATTTGATGGAACATATTATGTGTTCTGGAAAACCAGAATGGAAGCTTTTCTTATTTCTTTTGATGTTGATGTTTGGAGCATTGTTATAAATGCTTACAATGTACCATCCTCTATTCCCACTGATCCTGTTGAAAAAAAGAGGTATGAAACAAATGCCAAAGCTAAGCATGCCATCTTGTGTGGGTTAACTAAAGATGTGTTCATTAAAGTCATGCATTGCAAATCTGCTCATGAAATATGGGAAAAACTTGAAACTATATATCAAGGGAATGAGAAAGTCAAACTGTCAAAAATCATTACACTCAAACATTAATTTGAGGAGTTGAAAATGAAGGATGATGAAAAAGTGGCTGAATATTTCCTAAGAGTTGATGAAGTTGTCAATGCAATCGAAGGTCTAGGTCAAGAGGTTAATGAATTTGATGTGGTCACAAAGGTTGTTAGAACCTTACCATCCGAATTTGAATCTAAGGTTTCAGCCTAGAAGAAAAGAAACACTTTGATCAGCTTACCTTAGATAGCCTGCAAGGAATACTTACTGCCTATGAAATGAGAACTAGCAAAAAAAATTCAACAGGAAAAGAAACTGCCTTTAACACTAAAAAGAAAGAAAAAGTTGAAGTCAGTGAATCAGAGTTGTCAGATTCTAAAGAATCCCATTTTGTTAGAAGATTTAAAAAGGGATCAGGAAAATATAAGGGAAAAATTCCCTTTAAATGTTTTAACTGTGGCAAAATAGGTCACTTTGCTGCAAAGTGTCCCTATGATGATCAAATCTGTGACAATGAGACAACTGAAAAACAGCCTAAGAAGAAGGCCTTCAAACCTAAACGAAACTTCAATTTCAAAAAGAAGAAAAGTCTGTTTAGTAAGGATGAATTTGATATTGAGTCTAAAAATTCATCAGTTGAAGAAGATGAAACTTTGTTCATGGCTGAAATTACTTAGCAAAACAATTCAAATACTATTGATGTTGAAGAAGGTGAAGTAGATCTTGAAAGTGAGCTGAAATGTGCTTTACAAGAGGTTAGAAAACTCAAAAAACAAGTTCTTGCTCAAGAACATAAACCAAATCAAGAAATGGTCTCTCTGAAAACTCAGCTTGAAGAAGCTAAAAGAATTGAAGACTGTCTTCGAGAGACTGTAAGCTGCAAAGATCAAGAAATTCAAAAATTGGAACAAGAAGTAGTCTGTCTTAGAAAGGAAATTGAGAAATATGAAAGCACTTTAAAACTCAATGAGATGCTCAGCAAGCAGAAGCTATATAAAGATAAAACTGGTATTGGTTTTGAAAAGGGTGAATGTTCAATTGATAATACAAAACAAAACCCCTCTTTTGAAATGAAGGGTTCAAGTCCAAATCACTCCGATTTTGGTAAGAATCATGTTCCGCCCTTGAAAGGTAATAGATCATCTTACAGATACAATCCTTTCTTCTATGGTTATTGTTTTTTCTGCAACAAATTTGGCCATAAGGTGAGCACTTGCAGGCTTATGAATCCTAGAATACCCAAGTTTGGTCTTAGGAAACACTATGGTTTTGTTAGACAGATCAGATGTTTTAAATGCAATGCTTTGGGACATTCTGTCAAACAGTGCAGAACTGATCTGCAATCGAAACAACAAAAAATTAAAAAGGTTTGGAAACCTAAGACTGTTAACAACATTGAGCAAACCATGTTGGTTCAAACTGCTTTTCATTCCAAGAAAAAGGACTTATGGGTCCTGGACAGTGGATGTTCTAACCATATGACTGGCGACAAGGATAAGTTTATAATTCTTGAAGATTATGTAGGTGGTTATGTTAAGTTTGGTGATAACTCTGGTATACAAATTAAAGGTAGAGGTTCACTTCTTCTGAATGAAGACACTCCTATCTATAATGTGTACTATGTGGAAGGTCTTAAGCACAATTTTCTAAGTGTTAGTCAAATCTGTGATAGTGGTTATCATGTTCTTTTCACTTCGCAGGGATGTGAGATTAAGAACAAGCATGGAAAGGTTGTTGCAGCTAGAAGGAGGACAAAAGGAAATGTGTACAATCTTCTTGACACATCAAGCAATGACAATAATCAATGTATGTGTCTAATGGGCCAAATTGAAGAGAATTGGTTATGGCATAAAAGATTAGGACACATAAACTTTGAAAATCTGGTTAGAATCAGTAAGAATCAAAATGTTAGAGGTTTACCAATCCTTAACAAGCCAGAAAATTCTGTGTGCAAAGAATGTCTAAGTGGTAAACAAACTAAAATCAGCTTCAAAACAAAAGAACATTCTTCTTCAAAACCTTTACAGCTTGTGCATACTGATTTATGTGGACCAACCAGAACAAGGTCTATTAATGGTGAAAAGTACTTTATGTTGTTTGTGGATGATTATACTAGAATGGTTTGGGTCACATTTCTTAAGCACAAATTAGAAGCATTTGAAAGGTTTAAAATCTTTCGTAAATTGGTTGAGAAGGAATCTGATTTAAAACTTAAATGTCTGCGATTTGACAAAGGAGGTGAGTTCACTTCTCAAGAGTTTATTGATTACTGTGAACAACATGACATTAAAAGACAGTATGCTGCAACAAAAACAACTCAACAAAACGGGGTAGTTGAACGTAAGAATAGAACTGTAAAAGAAATGGCTAGAACCATGCTAGATGAAGCTAAGTTGTCTGATATGTATTGGAAAGAAGTTGTTCATATAGCTGTATACATTTTGAATAGAGTGCAGCTTAGGGTGAAATCTAAACACACTCCTTATGAACTTTGGTATGGAAAAACTGCTTCTGTCAAACACTTTAAAATTTTTGGAAGTAAGTGTTTTATCAAGAAAGATGATGATAACCTTGGGAGCTTTCAATCAAAGAGTGATGAGGGTATCTTTTTGGGATACTCAACTCACATCAAAGCTTATAAATACCTTAACAAAAGGCTTAATAAGATTGTTGAAGTTGTTAATGTAAAATTTGATGAAAGACCACATTTGTATGCTGAATCTTTGTAGGATAATGAGGAAGAAGAACTTGAACTAGAAATAATTTCAGAAGGAGCTGAAACAACAAAGCCTAATACTGATTCAGCAAGCCCTAAAAATGGAACAAGTCCTAAAAAGGTTGCATCAAAAGCTCTAGCTAAATATCACCCCAAAGATCAGATTATTGGGGATAAAAATGCAGGAGTTCAAACTAGAAGAAAGGTTGCAGAATCTGATGAAAAGGCACAAATTTCTTTTTGTTTAGTTACTCAGTTTGAGCCTAAAAAATTTAATGAAGCTCTCACAGATTCATGTTGGATTAATTCTATGTAGGAAGAAATTGATCAGATTGAGAAAAATCATACTTGGGAGTTAGTCCCAAGACCAAATGACAAAAATGTCATTGGAGGCAAATGGATATACATAAACAGGGTTGATGAAAATGGTAATGTTATTCGCAACAAAGCAAGATTTGTCTGCAAAGGCTATGCTCAACAAGAAGGTATTGATTTTGGTGAAACCTTTGCACTTGTTGCTAGACTAGAATCTATCAAAATATTCTTGGCTTATTCTGTTTACAAAAACTTTACTGTTTATCAAATGGATGTCAAAACTGATTTTTTAAATGGCTATTTAGATGAAGAGGTCTATGTTGAACAACCTGAAGGATTTATTTGCAAAGATAAGCCTGATCATGTTTACAGATTGAAAAAGGCCCTCTATGGCTTAAAACAAGCACCTAGAGCTTGGTACTCTAGGCTGGACAGTCATTTGCTTTCAAATGGTTTTGTTAGAGGAGGTGTAGACAACAATATTTATGTTAAAAATGAAGGTTCTGATATTTTGGTTGTTGAAATTTATGTTGATGACACTATCTTTGGCTGCAACAATGTTACTTTGAGTAAAAAATTCTCTCAGCTAATGGAATCTAAATTTGAAATGTCATTGGGAGAATTAAATTTCTTCTTGGGTCTTCAAATCTCTCAATGTGAAAATGGAATATTTCTTTCTCAAACCAAGTATGCTAGAGAGATGCTTAAGAAATTTCAGATGAATGAATGCCATCCAGTTAGCACTCCAATGGTTACTGGATGCAAACTTACTAAGGTTGATGATTCTCCTAATACAAATCAAACTGAATATAGATCAATGATTGGCAGTATTTTATATTTAACTGCCTCTAGACGTGACATTATGCAGGCAGTTTGCACTGTTGTACGGTTTCAGGCATCACCTAAAGAATCCCATGTCACTGCTGTTAAAAGGATTTTTAAATATATTCAGGGCACTCTTAATTATGGTCTTTGGTATCCTAGAAGTAATAATTTCTCTTTGATTGCTTATACTGATGCTGACTGGGCTGGTTGTTTGGATGATAGGAAAAGCACCAGTGGTGCTGCCTTCTTTCTTGGTGATTGTTTAGTGGCATGGTACAACAAGAAACAAGTATCTATTTCTCTCTCTACTGCCAAAGCATAATACATTGCTGCCACTTCATGCTGTACTCAAGTTCTTTGGATGAGCCAAAATCTATCTAATATGGGTATTGAAGTTCCTAAACCTGTTTCAATTCTCTGTGATAACACAAGTGCGATAAATATCTCCAAAAAACTTGTTATGCACTCTCAAACTAAACATATTGCTATCAAGTTTCATTTTCTGTGAGAAAAGGTACTGGCTAATGAAGTATGTTTACATTTTGTTGGATCACAAGATTAGGTGGTTGATATTTTTACTAAGCCCTTAGCAAAAGAGTTATTTGAAAGGTTGAGACTTTGATTGGGAGTTATCTCTCAATTGTTACTTCTCTAATTCACCAAGCTTCAGCTTAGGGGGAGCATGTTATATATTTTGATTCACTTACAACTCTCCTACAATCTTGGTTGTTGCACTGTTACTTTTTTTTGCAGCTGTTTCTCATGATACTTTTGGTTGGCTTCTCAGTTGTGTTTCCTGGCATTGCACATTCTCCTCTTCTATCCTTTGTCAATGAGGCAAAAAGGGGAAGAGTCATTTGTGTTTTTCCATCAAGGACAAAGGGGGAGTTTGTTGGTTCTCAGTTGTGTTCTGATTGGTTTGTCCTTGATGACAAAATTTACCTTTGGGTATCTATCAGCATGACATTCACGTGGTCTTGGCGACAGTGGAAAGGTCTATCGGCATGATTATTTTTCACCGGGAGAGGTCTTTCCGAATGAGTCGGGTCTCACCGACTTCTACATGAGGTGGTTCATTGGCATAAGTGATCCTTCATCGGCATTGTGTCTTGGCGAGTTTGACTTGTTACATCGACTGACTGGCACATTAAAGATTCACTTTGGCCATACATATTGCTTTCGATGTGAAGTCATAGTGATTGTACATTGTCACACCGACCGGTGGTGGGAAGATACATCGGTAAGAGTTAGGGTTATTGAAGTGAGGTCTTGGCGAGTGACCTTCGGTCTTGCCGACATTACACATGGAGTTTTTCAGGTAGCTTTCGGCAGGATTTCTCCTTTGTTTCGGCGATAGAGGGTGATCCCTATCGACAGGAGTTATACCGTCGGTATGAAGTCACAGCGAGATTGTTATGTCTCACCAATCGGAGGTTGAATGGGAACACATCGGCAAGAGTTGCGACATCGATATATTGTCATAGCGAACCCTGTGGGTCTCACCAATGGAATACATATGGACCTTGTCGGCATAGGCATTGATTTGTCTCAGTGAACAAGAATGATCATGTGGGCTTTTGGTAAGACACAGGATGCTCTACGAGAAGTCACCCCGACTATGCATTGTCTTGGCGAAGGTGGATGAAGGATACATCTTGGCAAGAGTGTATTTTTGTTTTAGCGACTCAGAATGGATAAAGTCTTTCGGTGAAACTTAATAAAATCTACATAAGGTCTCCCTAATAACAATTTGTCACGGCGACCCACATGAGAATGAAGGTTACATTTCGGTGAGAGAACTGTTGTGTCTTGCCGACTGCTGATGATGAAATAATTTTCGGTAAGACTCATGAGTTTCGATGCAGAGTCTCAGCAAACCCGTCAAGTCTTGCCGACAAAGTCTAATGTATGGCTTTCGGTGAGAGGTTGGTAATGTCTCAGCGATAAAGTATGTATCGCAGGGTGTTTCGGTATGACTCAATGAATTCGATGGGACCTCACCTTGATTATAAATTATCTCAGTGACACCGGATGAAAGGATGACTTTTGGTAAAACAAAGCATTATCTACAAAACGTCTCCCCGATGGTAGAATGTCATAGCGACTCATAAGAGATAAAAGGGCTTTCGGTGAAACATAATGTGGTCTGTGAGAGGTCTTCCCGACATCACTGAGGTCTTAGCGAAATGCAAAGAACACGGGGTGACTGACATCGTTATAATTTCCTTCGGCATACTTACAGGGTTGTCTCAGCGAATGATTAATGAAGACTCAAACACTGTAGCCGACATGTGAATTTCTATGTATAGTTGTAGGCCGACATCATTGGTTGGCATCGAATCTTAGAACGGTTACATGGAAAAATATTCTCTGAGAATTGGGAGGTTATGGTTCTCAGCTGGTGGGCAGTCGTTGTTTTGATTAAAATCTATCAGTTACAATTTGAAATCTCTTGATTCAACGCATAAATTAAAGCTCTCTAGACAGGCGTTACTCTTGATTTTAACCATCATCTACAGATTATCATTATTTAGCTTCATATTCTAAAATTAGCAAGAGAGTTTTAGATTCTTGTGAAAAATGCATTTTGAAGATTTCTTCATGACAGACATACTTGAAATGTATATAAAAACCAGTGTTGAAAAAAGTGTACAGTCTCTGGTTGTAATTCTGAGATTATCATTCTTTGGCTATATGAAAATGGATAAACTCTGCAATAAAAATCTGAACAAAAAGGATGCAGAGATATATTGTAAAATTCTTTTCTATGTAATATTTTAAGGATTCAATTTTTGAATTCTTAGGGTATTAGGTAGACAAGAAAAATAGAGAGTTATGAGCTTAACTGAAAATAGAGAGATCCTCTGAGATATTTTTATTGTTTAGAAATATAATTTGAGGGGTTGGTACTCCTTGAGATTGATATCTCTAAATGAGGGGTTGGTGCTCCTTGAGTGGGTGCTCAAAAATTAGCCTATAAGGCATTGTGAACAGTTGTTCAAAAGATTAAGCCTGGAAGGCATTTCGAGAGTGGTTTTTATACCCCAGGAGGGTTTTCCACTCGGCAAAATATTGTGTCTCTTTGTTCTTCTAAGTTCTCACTGCTTTATTGTGTTGTTGTTATTTCAGTTCACTGTTTGGTTATTACTTTTCTCAATTCTATTTATGAATGATTACATTCAACTCATGAATGCATTAATCAAAGTATATTGAGATCAAATCTGGGCTATGTTTTTGAATTTTTGAAAATTGGTCAAATCTGTTAAGACATTGATTCACCCCCCCTCTCAGTGTCATTTTAACTCCAACAACAGTATGGTATATGTATATATATATATTTAAATATATGATATTATCATAATCAATATTTTAATTAAAGAACCAATGGCAATGTCATACAGGGGTTTGTAGAAATATATGTGTGTGTGTGTGTGTGTGTGTGTGCAACTCCATATATATATATTTAAATAAATAGGAAAGAATGTAAAGATTTGTATAGCCAAGATAATGAATTTCCTACAAAAAAATAGAAGCATTTAAACACCAAACTTCCAAGTATAGAGATTATGCACAAATGGCTTTCAAAGAGGAATTCAATCTTTTCACAATACAATCAATCATTCTCCCATTTTGAATTTTAAATGCAATGGAAAGAATCTAAAAACCTGGAAAATTGCTTCCAATTTGAGTTTCCTTCCCAATTCTTCTCTTTTTCCTATTTTTCTTTCCTAGAAGTCTCCTTCTGTAAATTCTCCTCTTCCTCTTATGTTTCCTCCTCTTCTATTTTTTCTCCTCTTTCACCATTCTTAATTCACTACACTTAGAAGCCTTCTACCTAACACCCATTTTTTTACAATTCATGTTCTTGCAGAGAAAATAAAGATCAAGAAAGCTTTTTTTGTGTTTCCATTATTGATTTTCCTCTTTTAAACATTTCTTTTAGTTTCTCAATACCTAATCTTGAAAATAATAATAATAATAAAATTTATTTCCATGCACGGTATTTATCCTTTATAATTAATAATAAGGAAATTCTATTTTAGTTGCAAACTAAGTACTTAACCTCGGTAAATAGTTAGGAAATACCATTTTAAATTTCAAAAGAAATAGTTATCCTAAATAAATAATAAAGAAATAACATTTAATTGCAAATTAAATATTCATTCCAAATAAATAATAAAAAAAATTAGCATTCAATTACAATTAGAATAATTATTCTAAATAACAAGCATTATCATTTATCTATAATTAAATTATAATTAATCTTTTTGTTTCATTGCACTTTTATTCTCCTACAAATTAATTTAATTAACCATTCAGAAGTACAAACAATATAATCATTCACTAAATTAAATACTAATGCATGAAAATAGTATTATTGAATTATAAATTACTTATTGAAAATAGGGGTCATGACATCCTTCCCCCCTTAAAGAATCATCATCCCGATGATCAATTTAACTAAAAGATAAAAGAAAAATTTCATACCTCCTTACTTTGTTTTACCTTAATGTCACAATCAACCCACCTGACAAGGATATCGTCTTTTCAAGCACCCATTTGTTTAGAACAACAAAATTTCATGTGGCTAACATTCATAAACTTGCACATCTTGTTAGCATGTCATGGCTTCATTAAATTCACTCTATTTACTTAAATAATAAAAGTATGCAAACTGATTTATTTCTTTCATACAATCTTCTATATCTTATTCAAATCTTTTCATATTCCAAGATATTTACTGATAGATGGAAACAAATTATGTTCATTTTGTCAACATGCCTACTTGTATGAGATGTTAGAATAATTTCCTCTATGATGATAAACAATCACCCCATACTACTTGTTATCATCATTAGTGAATTAAAATACTAACAAAAAGAAAAATCTCAACAATCTCAAGATGTCAAACAATTACAATAAATTCTTCATTTTGATCAACAACATAAAAGGTAAGAAGATAAACAATTACAAGAGAAGATCACTTACTAATACAAAAGGTTCAAGTTGATTACCATAGCAACCCGGAATAACATATGTTAGGAAGATCATCAAGAGCTCAATACTGATTCAACCAGTTACTAAACTTCACAACAAAAAGTAAATTTTAATCTATAATTTGAAAAAGTAAGCAAAGGTATCCATAAATGTATGATATGTATAATCCTTTAAATTTATACAAATTCAACAAGAGTGCATCCAAGAGAAGTGCATTACATTAATTGACTAAACAAGCCATACAATGATCCATGGAATGATACATATCCAGTTTCTAAATTACATAAAGAAAATAAAACATTTAATCAATCTTCAGCTGCCATAACCCAGTGGTCTTCCAAAAGCTGAAGGTAAAGAGTATGGTTAAGGTGCATTTCCCACCCCAACCATGAAGCATAACACTTCCATGGGATTCTTCCTAACTCGAAGAACACTTGTCCCTGCATGAGGCTCCTAGAAACCAATAATAAATGGGCAGGAGGGAAACTCTCAATACATGCTTGATGCCTTATATGCACTCTTATACTAGAATGAACATATTTCTTACATACAGGATGTGGCAAAGAAACATATAAAAATTGTAGGCATTCATTATCCATCTATTTCAATGGTACAACTCGCTTTGGCCAAAGCATATATACAAAATTTGGTGGATCTTGGAAAATAAGATCACCTTCTCTGTTAACCAACATTTGACATCCTGTCCCGAAAGGTAAGCTTAAAATTTATCACACACAACACATTCAACAAGAAAAATCAAATTGCATAGAATAGGGACCAGATGATATAATAGTGTATAACATGCTCAAGTGCACATAGAATGAATAATTATCAAACAAGAATACATAAAACCTTGGTGCCTGACTCGCACAAGGTATGAATACATAATTTACTTGTAGTGCCTCACTTGCACAAATATGGAACATGTCTTGTATACAATGTGCATTACTCATTCAATTTTTCATACAATGAATATGGTAAGTGAATCTCTCGTACAAGTGCATTTCTCACACAAAAGGTGAAACAGTAGTGCAGTTATGGTGATCATTACTTGATCCAACAAACACAATGAGTATTAAAAGTATATTTCACACACAAATATGGAATGCAATAATTACTCAAGTTCTTTATCCACACGAAGGAATCAAGAACTTACTCTAGTGCATCACTCGCACAAGAACAACAATAATATGAAATATGCATCACTCACATTAGTATAGTGAAAATTTCTCATTCAAGTATAGATATAAGTACGGTTAAGGCAACAATTTTCTATGATATCCATACAATCATTCATATAGATGTGTCATTCACATGGAGCATGAGAAGTGCATTATTGCACTAGTAGCATTCTCATATAGTGCATATGTACAAGTACTTTCACTAAAAACAATCAAGCATATAAGATTCATCACCTTAATCACTTTTGCCTTGTCTAATAGACAGATCAAGTTATTTATCGAATCAACTTCTATCATGAATTACCAACGAAAAATTCTCAAAACATCAGAGCCTTGCATTTTCGAAAGATCTTATGGATTCTATTAGATCCAAATCCTATAGGAATAAGATGTTGCTCAACAATCAATTTCCCCCCTAGTACTGATACAAACATTATCGCCTTTGAAACATCCTTCTTAGGTTTCCTACCTTTGAGAAGGCTCAACTAGTATTTATCCATTATTATCAACTTTAATTACTTCATAGCTGTTTTTACTTCTTCCTTTCATCAAAAATTTCTTCTTTTCTTCTTCCCATGTATCTTATCAACTCATTCATCCTTTATGTCATCAAAGAGATCTCTCTTCACAATATATTTCTCTTATTAATCTATTTTTATTGCCACATCCTCATTCATGGGTTGTCACCATTTACTATCCAGCTTGGATCACTTCAAATAACACTATATATTACCCATTTTGGCTTATTTCAAATAGTCATCATCACTCTTACTAGAAATTCATATGAAAATGTGACTAAGACGAAGGGGCCTCACACCTCTAGATTTCTTGAATAATCAAACTACGCCTAAACTTCTATTTTGTTCCAATTAACCATCAAAGAATCACCCATACTAGGGTTCACTTTTCAATGCAACAGGTTCATATACTATAATACAACCTAAGAATAGAAGACTCGAGGCCCAAGTGTTCAACCTGAATGCTCTGATACCAAAATATAAAGTTCGAAAGTCTCTTTTACTAATCCCTTAGTTTCCAAAATAAATTTATAGAATGAAGTTAATTATAAAAAGGCGTAGATGAATAATTAAATTACTTTCATCACTAAATTCAAATGGAATAACATACATCAATGAATCAAAGTATATTAAAACAAGGTGGTGCCTTCATTAGATTTAGCCATGTAGGCTTACACATGAATTATCATTTCAACAATACATGTAAATTCAAATACTGTAATGCAAATTAAGGAAATAACAAGATCATAAAAGAATCCACAAAGAAACCATATCATAGAGATTTTCATGAGTGGAAAACCCTTGGAGGGATGAAAAACTACTTGTAAAAGTGCCTCACTGGCAGAGCCTTAATGGCTAAAAAATCTTAATGGTTATAAGATGCCTCACTAGCAATGATCATACTATCTTGTTGACATGACCATTTACAACTTCAATACACACTTCTAAATAATAAAGAAAACAACTACATAGGATCACACGGTTACTCTACATAACTGTTATCTTCTTAACACTTCCACATTTCATATCCTAATATTCATAAGAACTAAAATCTTAACATATAAATAGCCCATTGTCTTGCATGTAGTTACAAGATACTTTTTCAAGTTTCACCAATGCATCATCCTTGCATATGAAATTATGGAAATGTCAACACTATCGTGAATCACTCCCAAGTATTTTCAAATGAGACAATTCTACCTCCAATGACCTCTCAAATATCACACAAGTATATTGAAAATCATAAGCCAATCACATAAAGCTTTATGAAATAAATCCTAGCACTGCTAAAATGCACGCATTCCTATGAAATTATAACAAGAATGCTTACTTCTAAACTCATTGATTAATTGAGGTTTCAACAATAAGGGAACAATACTATATAAATATTAAGAAGGTATAGCTCATGTATGTATGAGAATATGATGTAGGAGCATCCAGTGGTGTAGGGCAATCTTGCATCACCCAAAAAAAATATTTATTTATTTTCTTTAGTTATTTTGATTTCCATGATTGCCCTTAAGGGGTATAAGATTGCCAGGCTGTAGAAATAGCGAAAAATGAGCACTTACTATTTTTAGTAAGTAAGGAAAAAAGAGCTCGTATGGACATGATATTTTACCCCAAGGAGAAGAGCTGAAAAACATTTCTGGTTGCGAAAGAATCACCTCAATACCCTGCATGGTTTGGAAGAAATTAAAGTTTCCGTCCTGGGAAATTTCTCCAATGCAGCTTCAAACTCAGATATAAAACTTTTGAGGTCCCAAAACAACTCAAAAAGTGGTCGAACCGACCTACGGTGGGTTCGTGCGTTGTAGAGCTCATCGAGAGCTTTCTGAGATATGCAATAATAGCAAATCGGACACCCGGATCAAAAGTTATGGCCCCACGAAGTTGGTCCTCTAAAAAGTGATTTTATAGAAAAATCTTCCTAGGCCAGAAATCAAACAGCGGGACTTTTGGCGCCAAAAACAAAGGGGAAATTTGAACTTTCTAGAACATTCTAGGGTGGTTATTGGGGAAAATAAAAAGGGTTAAGTGGGGGTTGTAGAAGGTGGCCCTGATAGTGCAGATTGTGGCTCTACATAGTATATTTTCTTTTCTGAGTTGATTTTGTCGTAATGAATCAAGCCCATGATGCTGTAGCATGTAAGCCTTGAATCTATAATTTCATGTTATGAAAATAATTGAAAGTAAGTCAATTTTCCATCTTGCATTTTCTGTGTTGTGATTTATGTGGGTTTTGGGTGGTGTGGCCCTCATCAGAATACATATATAAGCTAATTAGCATATATGAGTATACATTCTAGTGCAAATCTCAAGATCAACTAAGTGAGGGAGTATCTATTTTCTTCGTATGTGCATGATAAACCATGATGCATGAGAAGAATGTCTTCCTTAAACTTAAACTTTATTAAGGTAAAGTATGATTTAACACTTATTTATCTTTTATGAACTCCCCAATTGATTCACATTACATAATATGTGTAGGTTAATTGCAATCTACATCTATATATATATAGATCAAGTGTTATACAATATCTTCAAATTTCATATTCCAATCTTTAATTTCGTCCTCTTATATGAATCTCATACTTGGAGATTATTTTCCTTCAATGGAATATGTTAAATATTGTTTTTAAATTAAACATAATAACTTAATTTGATTTCTTTACTTCGTTAAATATTTATCTTTCTTAAGAACTCTTATAATTACTATTCAATGTAACATGGATCTCAAGCCTCTGGAAGACTTCTAAAACTTATTAACACAAGAACTCGACCAATGCATTACCAATGACACACAAGCAACCAATCTATCAATACACTATTTAAATACAAGGTGGGGAAAATTCTTCACCAAACGAGTGAATATGATCGACAACATCACTCATATTTAACACTGAGAAATAAGGCTAATTTTTCACATTTATTAAATTACCAACATTTATTTAATTTATTTTCCATGTGGGTTTATATTCTAATTGTCTAATCTCAGAAAAAAGACTACAATCCCACTAGTACACTAATTCAATACATGATTGCAATAGTAAACATTATTCAATATCGAGGATAATTATCAAATTCTCTTATTTATTTAAATCACTCACTACGAGATAGTCGAAGATACTTCACTCCAAGTCAAATTTTTATAACTATTCTTTTCAAAATTTAATTCTACTTCTTACACATAATCAAAGGAAATTCTTTCAAATCAGAAATATATTTACATTTCAAAAGTAAACATGCCCATTCACGAATATGCATATGTATATATTCAGCTATGTATCACAGAAATAAAACACTCTAAGTTAGTTTTTAATATCTATTCATTACTGAAATTCTGTTTTGTTCATTCTCAACTAAATATATATATGTCAATATATATATATATATATATATATATATGGATGTTCAGAAAACTCTCTATATAAAAATAGAAGTATAGCTTCAAAATGTATATCATTTTAACTCAAAATATTATATTGTACGTATAAAACACCATATAAATATATATAAATTATTGGGCACCAAATATATTTATATTCAAGTTTCTGTGTATATATATACATATATACATATATACATGTATATATAATATAATATATATATACACTAATTCGTGCAGCTGGGGAGGAGTCACATATAGTGATACTACAATTTATAAATCAATTCATAAGTTTCTGTTTAAGCAATGTTAAGCCACAAGGTCGACACATCCATTGGGGAGGACACTGCTTGTGGAGGGAAGTGCCCTCTCCATAGGTTGCAGTCTATGGAGAGAGCATTGCCCTCCATAATGCAACCCTCTCCCAATGGGGAGGGCACGGCTGTAAAATCCCCCCCTTTTACTTCTTTAAAATCTTCTTTCGCAGACACCAAATACATATGGAACGATTCAATACCATGCATTTCGATTTCAATTGATGTGTCTATATATATATATATACAGTATGGTATATGTATATATATTTTTAAATATATGATAATATCATAATCAATATTTTAATTAAATAACCAACGACAATCTCAATATAGGGGGTTTGCAGAAATGTGTGTGTGTGTGTGTGTGTGTGCAACTCCATATATATATTTAAATAAATAGGAAAGAATGTACAGATTTGTACAACCAAGATAATGAATTTCCTACAGAAAAATAGAAGCATTTAAACACCAAACTTCCAAGTGTAGAGATTATGAACAAATGGATTTCAAAGAGGAATTCAATCTTTTCATAATACAATCAATCATTCTCCCATTTTGAATTTTAAAGGCAATGGAAAGAATCTAAAAACCTGGAAAATTGCTTCCAATTTGAGTTTCCCTTCTCAATTCTTCTCTTTTTCCTGTTTTGCTTTCCTGTAAGTCTCCTTCTGTAAATTCTCCTATTCCTCTTATGTTTCCTCCTCTTCTATTTCTTCTCCTCTTTCACCATTCTTAATTCACTTCACTCCAAAAGCCTTCTACCCAACACCCATTTTTTTAACAATTCATGTTCTTGCAGGGAAAATAAAGATCAAGAAAGCTTATAATGTTGTGTTTTCGTTATTGATTTTCCTCTTTTAAAGATTTCTTTTAGTTTCCCAATACCTAATCTTGAAAATAATAATAATAATAATAAAATTTATTTCCATGCACGGTATTTTTCCTTGATAATTAATAATAAGGAAATTCTATTTTAGTTGCAAACTAAGTACTTAACCTCAGTAAATAGTTAGGAAATACCATTTTAAATTTCAAAAGAAATAGTTATCCTAAATAAATAATAAAGAAATAACACTTAATTGCAAATTAAATATTCATTCCAAATAAATAATTAAAAAAATTAACACTCAATTGCAATTAAAATAATTATTCTAAATAACAAGCATTATCATTTATCTATAATTAAATTATAATTAATCCTTTTATTTCATTGCACTTTTATTCTCCTACAAATTAATTTAATTAACCATTCAGAAGTACAAAAAATATAATCATTCACTAAATTAAATACTAATGCATCAAAATATTATTATTAAATTATAAATTACTTATTGAAAATAGGGGTTGTGACAAAAAGTGGGAATCAATATCATTTACCAAGAATTTTAAAGAGTTTTGAGTGCCAAACATAGTGATGCTAAGTGCATTAACTCACCCACCTACCATAATTCAATGCCTATACTATTGTTCAATTTGGGACACTCATTTTGGGTGGGAGTGCTTCTTGATCATAGATTTTGAATGCGTTATAATGTAATAATTAGGGTTTGATTCCATGCAAGTGTCAAATAAAGATTTGGATTCATTTTTTGAGAGGTTATTCTTTTGGTGGTGGCTAGAGACTATGCAAGTGTATGGTTTTTCTAGGGATTAAATTATATCATGTCTATTTGTAGTAGGGTAATGAAGCTATGAAGTATGTGAAGGATAAAAAAATATGGTATTGTGCAAAAAATATCTCCAAACAATTGTTATCTCTTCAATGGAATGCAAACTACATCTAAGGTTCCCTCTTGTCACACTTGCTAACATGATTGTAATGAAAAATTGGTAATGTGACAACATTTTAGAGTAATAAAAGCAATAGATTCATACAGTTTAATTTGGATTACTAAGTATGTTATTTGCATATTGTTTGTTATTTGATTGCGCATACACCTAGATCAACACTTGTGTGTTTCCTAAATAATTTTTTCCTTCTTTTTATTTGTTTCTCTTTAGCCCAATTGAATAGGCACCAATATTTAGTCCATTTGACCAATCTTAAATCACTCAAACAAATCAAAGTGTAAACATATAGTTTAGGAATAAGGCCCTTCATGTGCATTCATGATTGTTAATATAATCGGGATAAAATCTTAAGTGAACCTTCAAAACATGCATTCAATATGGATTATGCATGCATAGTCACATAAGATATATAGGATTATTTTGTAACCAATATTTCTTGGCCTAGTGATAATATTTGGGGTTAATATTGCAATTAGGTTTTGTTGCAAATTTTTTTGGTTGTCCATTGTATTTTATTTAAATACCTATTGGGGAATACCCTTAGGAACACCCTCCTAAGTATAATATGATCTTGAAGCAAAGGAGTGATAACCCAATCTCAAATGTTTGGCCTTGAAACCTCCACATGCTATTGATGAGTTAATTTTACTCACATGACAACAACTCCGGCCTTGTGAGTGGAATTGTATTCTAGGAAGTGGAGCAATGGTTTTGGGACACAACATAATGAAATATTAATTCCCAATTGAAATACATAATTGAAAATGAAGGAACTATGAACAAAATAGTATTAATCCTAAGGAATTGATTGCCTCAAAATTCTCCTTGGAGGAGGAAGCTATTCTAGTTCAATAAAGTATATAAATATTTCCCTCACTTGAGACCCAGTCAAGATTTGTATCATGCAAGGGCATTGATCTATGAGAGAGTTGAAAAAATGGATTCACCAATTATTGCTTACTTCTAAGACTTAAAAATATTTCATGGCCTTCACCAAGGCCAAATAAAGTATCTAATGAAAGTACAAACACAAAGGTGTATAGATAAGATTGAAGTAATAGAATAAATTAAAAAGTTAAGTCAAGTCCCACTAGGAATGCTAGATAGTTAACTATCAGTGGTGGATTTTAAACCATGAGTGTTGGGGAAATCTCTCACAAAGTGGGTGAGAAGGTATTATTTTATTCACAAACAAGAACAAACACCAAGCCTCTTGGTCATTATGACCATGACCACCACTTATCAAATATAATAAAAATGTGAATTTCATGCCCATTGATTTTGCTAGTACTTGATAAGATCCAATAGATAGGGAACCTATGCATCAATAGTTTATTTTGAATAATTGCATAGGAACCTATAGAGAAGGACAAATCCCTCTTTTGTTCTATTTCTATGACTAAACTAACTAACACATACTATTTTTATGGATAATTTAGAGCACAAAATTACTCTAGAATGCATCATACCCTAGATAAGTAATAAAGGAAAAAGTATGGAAGGATGATAAGAGTTGGAGAAACAAGGTAGGTTAGAGAAAAATTAAAAGGGTGGGAAAAAGATCACATAGAAGGTTGGTCCATAAAATTTCTCTAATGTGAAACCAACTCTCCTTTGTGAAAAAAATATACCTATGATCGGGTTGCTTCAACTTATGTTACACAACACATAAAATGAAATTAACACTATGGCTAATGGGTGTTTTATGCATTTAAATAATTCACTTCACTTTAAGGTTGTAAGTAGATGAGCACACATACATTCTCATGATCAAAATAGGGACCACTCTCTAAAACAATTAGCAAAAATCATAAAATGATAAATACACTCATTTTCTACAAGCTAATAGATCATGATCAATTAAATCTTTAATAAATTAATTTATTCTATATTATAAATCTAAAAGATATTTAGAATAGGTCATAGCCCATATTTATATAACTATAGGAGTCCTTGTGTACTTTCAACCAAAGGATCTTGAAAATATTTTCTAAATAAAAATAAATGAGAAGAGAGAGAAGGGAATTGTCAAAGGGGTTGTAACATAAGTTGGATAATATTCAACTTATCCTAAATTTACAAGTGAGAGATGGCATGTGTAGGTAGTTAGAAGCTTCAACCATAGAAAATTAGAACCATTATGGAATCCTATGCATACATGTTCCACCTATAATTTTTTAGAGTAGAGGTCATTGGAATATAATTTTTTAGAGTAGAGGTCATTGGAACTAATTTGTTGATGTATTATTTTAAACATTCAACCTTTAGTTGATGTGACAATCATTTTTTCAGTTTTGAAATAGAATGCTAATCATAAATTTTATTTGCAAACAACTCAAGTTTAATGTTTTAAATTCTAGTAATGGAGAAATTTTTGATGATTTGACATTTAGCCCCATTTCATATTTCAAGTCACTCAATTGAGAATTGGGCCTATAAATAAGAAATTTTTGGTTGAGATAGTTTTTTAACAACTTAAAATTTGAGGTAAAATTTTAGGATTTTAGTGACTAGGTGAGTTTAGATAATTTATCATCAATATCTAGTTTAAATTTGGGTCTTTTAGACTAAAATGGAATGTACGGTGAACTTTATATCAAGTGTGATGCGGGAGCATCTAGTGGTGTAAGGGCAATCATGCATCACCCAAAAAGATGTTTTTCATTTATGTTTCCTTTGATTGGATTTTTGTAGACGTCTTTGCATTTCTGGATACCTTTTTCGTCATAATGTAATTCCCCACTTTCAGTTCTACTTTTCTGCTTTTTCTGGTCAACTGCTATTTTCAGTAGGTATTGGAATTTGAAGGTATTTGGGGACAAAAATCATATGAGAGGATTTAGAATGGAAAAATAAGAAGATTGGTGAAAGAATAAGGCTGAGAGCATTCCCAGTTTGAAAGATATTGCAATTTCAATTTCCCAGAAATGCACCTAAAAACCTTCCAGATCATATTTGAGGCATTAAATGGCCTCAAAACTTGCCAATTTCGAGCATGTTCTTGACTCTGAGACCTTTCTGATGGTTCAAATGGTTCAAAAAACGGAGTCCCAAATCAAAAGTTATGGCTCCCGGAAGTTAATGCACTTTCTAAAATGTGCTAATTTTCGAATAATATTTTAAATTTGAATTTGAAATTGTAATTTGTGGCGCCAAACTGCCAAAACTGATAATTCAAATGTTGTTTGGCTCTGAAATGGAAAAGGAGCTATTTATGGGGGGGATTTTCTGATTTTTGTAGCTTTTAGGGGAAAGAAGTTCGCATGCTGTGAAAGGGGAAATTCTGTAGTTTCTGAAATTTCTATAGTATTGCAGAACTCGAGGATTTGGGTTCCTTTGCATGTAATAATTTCCATTCTGAATAATAATATTATTCTCTGGTTTTTTGTGTTATTTTTTTTCTCGGGTTGCACCCTCGTCAAAGTGTCTTGAATTAAAAATTTAACAACCAATAGGGTCTATGAATATCTTAAAGTTAAAATTTCATTTTATAAATTTGGATGATAGAGTGAGGAGTGGAAATGTATCATACACCTTCCTACCAATTTTTAGAGCCCCTAAACTTGTTTTGTGCCCATGACAGCAATTTTTATTTTTTTTAATTTAATAGTTTAGTGTCTAGCATTATTTGAATAAGAAAACTAAAAAATTAATATTGTTTTAAATAAAATGTGGTAGGCTTGAACATTAAAAATTATGCATTTTAAATGAGCATAAACTATTTTTAAGATTGGACACAATAGAAATAGTTTCATATGGTAAAATTTTATAAAAAAATGTCAAGAATTATTTTTCTCACTCATTTTTCTGAAATGGTAGAGGTAAATATTAAAAGGTAGAAGGAAAATATTTTAATATATATTCCAATGTGCAAATCTAAACACCTTTACTCACATATTTCTTGGCACATAGCACATCCTTTCTTCATAGAGTTTTTGTTAAGTGGAA
This sequence comes from Sequoia sempervirens, assembly GCA_007258455.2. Lineage (NCBI taxonomy): Eukaryota > Viridiplantae > Streptophyta > Pinopsida > Cupressales > Cupressaceae > Sequoia > Sequoia sempervirens. The sequence goes on along the minus strand of VDFB02047230.1, from coordinate 63,027,418 downwards.
GGGGCCTCACTATATGTGAACATATATCCTCCCATTGTGTAGTTGTGCTAATTTCTTAAGAAAGGCAAGGGAATGACCAATCTAATGATTTACGCCATGCACAAAGTTTTTAAAATTCCTATTGTTTTATTATATGCATAAGGGGCGCATTGGGATCATTTATTTATTTTGCAAAGCATTTTCTAAACTTGGACGCCACTCATTATTAGTCTTTGTTGGAAAATATGAGGAATAGAGTTAAAAAAATTAAAAGATTTGTGTTGTAGTATCAACATTGTGTAAAGAATCGAAGAAGGTGTCTTAATTTGACAATGATTTACTTTGAAATCTAGGAAAAATAGTCTAGCTAAGAGAGGTTCTTGATAAATATATATTTTTATGCATGAATAATAAATTTTGTAGATATAGAAAAGAGGGGCTTAGTTTTAATAAATAATTTTTTTAAGATAGTAGAAATTAATGAACATACCCATTGCTCATATTGTACTCTCCTCCATATAAGCATACTCTATAAAGAAAAATACAATTATACATTATATTATGTATTGGAACATGACACCATAATTTGAATTCCTCCAAGTAACATTTGTTGATCAATGAAAAAAGTTATTTTCATCTATCTTTCAAATTCATGCAATTCAAGGAAAAATATAATGCACATAACTTGTTTGTCATAATGCTTCTAAGTGTTGCATTAGTTGCTAAGTGAGATCAAGAAAGGATTTCGAGCTGTTTTTTTAATCAAAATAGGAAAATATAAGTTAGAAGCCTAGGGTAGACGAGTCCATAATGGAGTAGGGTCCAATAGTGGGGATAGAAGTAGCCCTTAGTGGGCCCCATAGTGGAGCATTTTAATAACCAATTGTAAAACACTTTTTATCCATAAAGTATGCAAAGTGACAAATTATGTGATGCCACATTATCGCACCAATAAAACATGACTTACTACACCACTATCGGCCTCACTTTGTTTTTGGGATTTTTTGGATACCTCAACAAAAAGCATGCTAATGTGGCATCATATTTGATGATGTAGCCCTAAAATGAAATATAGAAGCACATGAGTTGCCAAATAAACTATTGTACATAATTGGGAGTGATTTGAAATTTCCACGTAGAATTTTGAGAAACATGAAGTTAGGGTGCTCCACTATGGGCCCCTCTCCCCTAGTTTGTTATGGGAATAAGATTATTCTCTTTTGAGCAAACATATTTACAAAATGTGAAGGTAAAGATAATGCATATGAACTATTTGACAAAATGCCTCATGTAATACTCTAATTACAACATGTGCACAAAATGAACCTATTGAGTATTTTTTTGAGATTTTAAGGTAAATATAAATGTCTATATTAGGAATTTGTAACCATTATTTGAAGTGGATTTAAGGTTTTAAATATGCCACATTGAAGAAGTATAATATTTTAATATGGGATGAATTTCATGGAAGGAAAATATCATTTTGTTGGGTTAGCATTTGAATAGGAAATTATATAGTGTATTGATAAAAAAATTTGTAACATTACTTTTTTATATAATGAAGAAAAAATAAAGGATCAAAGATACTTTTGAAATTTTTTATATTCTCATGTGTAGTTTCAAATAAGGGGTTTTAATAGTGCCAAGTGTTAGTTGTGTGTTCAATTTGGGTATATCTTCTTTTAATAGTTGTATTTTTTTTTGAATATTATTGGGTAGGTCTCAATAAATTTTTAAGCCTTTGGGAAAATATTAGAGTATGTATTTTAATCAGCTCTATAATTAGGTGTAGGATTCAATCTTAAACTCTAGGAGAGCATTGATTTAACAATAACTTCCAACGTACATTTGTTATGTCTATAATGTAATTTGATTGGTTTTCAACAAAGTGTTGTTGCACATCTTTTCAATTTATTATATGCAATGATTAGTATAGATAATATCTATTACTAAATTGGATTTATCTTTGATTAGTAGAAATACATTTGAGGGTTTGAGATTTGCAAGACAAATATAAGTAGTATCAAATCTTTTTGAATCTAAGTGATGTTGGAATTTATGTGGGTTAACTCATTTTTTGAATCTTTTATAATAGATTAGGTGCCAATAATGGTTAGTTACAATTAATCCAACATTTCAAATTTATAATGAAAACCATGTACAAAAGGTATAATTTATGTGTATTTGCTTATCTTCATGGAGATTAAAAGTACACAAGAATGACTTAAATTCTTGTAAATTGATCAAATCTTCGCTTGTTTGAATGAGGATAAATAAAATTGTGTAAATTATATGTTCACTAATCTTGTAAAGGTACAAAAGATCATACCTAAACCTATTAAACAACAAATAATTTGCTCATACATTTATGAACTTGTCAAATATATATAGTTTTAAGATCTTTAGCTACAAATTTATATAAAACTAAGATAATCTATGTTAGTGACAATGAATAGGGCTTATGCACTATGCTAGTTGGACCTGGTTTTATCTTTGTATTAGTTTCCCTCAAAGATCCATATGATTATTTAATACCACCATTAGGATCACCCTCCTAAGTCCTGAAGATCTCAAAGTGTAGAAGATAGGTTACAATCTTGTCAAGTTGGTATTTTATTATGCTTATATTAATGATAGGTTTGTTCTTTTCTTGCTTTGACTTGATCCTTGGACCTAGGTATTATGCCATCCCTTAGAATCAAGGGTTACAAAAAAATCCCTAGTAGTTGGTGTCATGTCTAGGGAGAAATTAACTTTGAATATATTTGTTATAAGTCTTGGACGAATCTAGTTGAATCATTTTTTAGAGTTGTGCTTATGTTGTGATTGTTGAAATCCCTTCAACTTGTGTTGAGGGAATATTATTTTTGAGGTTTGAAGAATTTTGAAATCTTGTGTTTGGATGCTCTACTAGAGATTTGAATTTTTTTTTAAAATCAACTTTGAGGAACAATTGATGTGGTCAAAGTTTAGCCCCCTTTGAGAGTTGGCAACTCTACTATTGAAAGTATTAAATATTTTATTCTATGGGAACAAGGTTCTTGTGTAGATATGAAAAATATTCAATTAAAGGAAAAATAAAATTATACAAATCGTAAATCTTTTCTAGATATTATTAATTTGCCTCACAATCAATCTTTCAAGGATAAAATCATTTTTGTTCAAAGGTCATAAAATGGTGATATTGGAAGGATCTCATTATGGATATGAGCTCTAAAGAAATTTCATATTTTTTTTGGAATGCACTTGTAAGAGGGAAATAGTTCATATATATCTTTATATGCATATATTTATACTTGTAAAATAAATGTAATGTATCATGTGTACATTTTAGAATGTCAAGATGGGGAGATTATAAAATAACATACATGTTCCCAAAAGTTTTCACATTAAAAAAAAGGGTAAATGAGGGTTATCTACCTACTGGTGCATGCATTTAAAAGAAGGAAGAATAAATGTACAAATAGTCAATAAATGTATGGGACCATAAACCCGCATGGGTAGCGGAGTTGGCTTGGGCTGTGGGTTTGCTCCCCATAGGTTTCAGGTTCAAATTTGAGGCCTGGGCTTACCTGATGCACATGGTTTGCAGGTGATTGTTTGCATCCCCAGAGGATTAGTCTTGCCTTAGCTCGCCCCTCCTGGACCCCAACTTGGAAAAAAGTAAGACCAAGACAAGGATAGTTGGGCCGATAGGCTGGGTTGTGGGGATACCTTTGGCACAACAAAAAAAAAATGTATGAGACCATAAGTTATTTTCATCTTTAAACTTACACAAGAAGTGGAGGATGCATGAGGTTAGTAAACTTACAAAACCCTTGCACATTAAAGGAAAATTTAAAATAAATCTTTAGAGTTTGAGTTTTTCAAGGTTGAAAAAATATAAATAGGTGAAGAATAAATGATATTTTTATTATTTTTACATTTATGAAATTATTATAGTTCACCTATATGCATATAAATAGATTACAGTGGTTCATAAGATATAGAATATATTGATATGTGTATTAGTTTTGCACAACAATGACAGATAAGTGACTTGTTTTGTTGTAGAAATCCATATAAGAGGACATGCTTATAGTGGGGGAACTTTAGAATAAATTATGATATATTTATTTTCAAAGGGATGTATGAATGAATTGCTATGGGTAAATTTATATGAAGTTTTTATCCCATGAACATTGCATAGCAATTTAGAAATATATGAGATTTTTTTGTGTCCATTTTTTTTAAAGTGGACTATCATGATTTCTTTTGTATTTTCCAATCCCTAATCCGTATTTCTTTATTGCAAGTTACTACAACATCTTTGAGATGGAAGTGTATCACAATATTTCTCTTGTGCATTGTGTGTTAAACCCTCACAAAATTCAATAACATATTTATTATTTTAATGAACCGTATAATACCCTTGTGTATAATTGCAAAACCAAATCTATATACCATGATATCCTAGAAGAACACCTTCCACTACTAAAAGGTACAAACCACTTAAAATTGTTGGTATTGCCAATTATCCCAGCTCCATTCTTGGTGAAATTAGAGACCATGTGCCCAAATTTAGTGTAAAAATTCTATATCATCAAACAAACATATTTATACATTTAGTGATTCAATGAAAGATTATCAAATTAAACACAATTTTTTATTAAACTCTTTTTTTAGTCACTAAAAGAGGATGAAAGAGATTGGTTTTCTAATTTTCCAACTTTTCCTTTTTTCCATGTAATAATTTTAAGGAAATTTTTATTCATCAATTGTGTGAAAGAGTTGATCTTAATTTTTTGATTAATGAAATCATTAATATTAAAAAATGTAAGGAATAATTAGTCCATAATTTGAATATGATGTTTACAAAATCTATGAGAAATATTCCAAAAAATTTAAGGTCAAATGATTTAATGTTCTTGGTTCTATACTTAGGGGCATTCAAATATGAAATGGGTTTCTTGTTTAGAGACAAAAATCCTACAACACTTCAACAAGCATACATCATGTCTATAGATATTGAAGATAATATAAATTTTTCATTGATGAAAGGCGTTCCATCTGGGAGCATCAATTATGTATAATTTTATAAAGGGAATGAGGATGATTATTATAAAAAAAAACCCACTAGTAGTGTTAAATCACCATTGAGGTATTTATATTATAAAGGAACTCATGGAGAGTGTGAGAATGAAGAAGTATTAATTAAACATGATGAATATGAGGTATTAGAAGTTGATGATAAGACATCTAAGTGTGAATTCAATGTATAATTTAGTTGCAATATGGTTGAACATGGGCTAAGTTGTTATGAGTATAAACTAGTAGAGGAAGATCACAAAGAATTTCATGTTGTAAATCATACTCATGAAAGTAAGTGTTATGAACTTGATGCAACATGGAACAAGTCCTAGCATGTATCCACTATGAATCACATGCCTAGGCCTCTCAATATACCTCTTACTACCAAATAAAAATAGTTAAAGTTATCTTAGGTAACTCATGTTTTAAACTTGTGACAAATAATGTTTATAATTAAATGCATTTTTTTAGTGCACATGATGGTCCACGAGGAGACGCTCACATGCAATCATTTTTTATTTATGAAGTAATTTAATTTTAATATTAGGACATGTGGATGGGATTTTTTATTACATCCTTGTATGGTAAAGCTAGATATGGTTGGCATGTTTCCATGAACATTAATTTTCTACTTGGAAATATATTATCACATACTTTAATGAAAAACACGAGTAGATGAAAAACACACGATTAATGTTGACCCTACCTCTCTTGTCCAAGAAATATATGATATTATAAGAGATGAATGAGAGTCACCATCTAATTTTTGTGCAAGGTTTATATTTTTTTGCATAATCCTTGAGTGTATTTAGTATGTATTGACTTATTTTATGAATCCTATGGTTCTTGCATAAGTATAGTGCTCAAATAAATGAAACATAGTAATCTTGATCAAGTTTATGCGTGGGTTATTATTGTTGAGGAAATAAGATAAGAATATGTTAAATTTTTCATCTATAAATATTGATGGTAATGGTTTAGTTATCCTAAATAACCAAAATGAATATGAAAAGTGTTTCAATTAAATTTATAAGGAAGATAGTCCAAACACATGCTATGGTGAGGAAGCCAAGACATGTGAAGCTACACCACATGGAAACTTTGTGAATCAAGAGGTAAATATGTACACAATTTTTTAATCTAATGCATCAAATATTATGACTGATGAAACTAAGTGATGCATGCAATATTTAATCAAGAGAACAAGAACTTGAGTACGTACTAGATACACTCCTATATTTTGCATCCTTTTAAGACTCCAGTGTCACTACTTACTATGTTGTAAACATTTATATATATGAGGATAAAATGAATATTTTTGCACTTCAAAATGGTATTGTTGATAAAGAAAAAATTAAGTCAACATCGATTTGTAGCATAATATTGATATTGTTAAAGATGGATGTGATAACATTCAAATTGAGCATGTAAGGAAGCTAAGGTAGCAGAAGAACTTCCTACACTAATATTGAGAGGAGGTAATGTAGAGAGGAAAACAAGCTCAAGAATTCCTCTCTAAAATTCTCACAACACAACTCAAACAGGAACAAAGGATTGCAAAAAAAAATCAATTTTTTTTTTGCACATGGAACCAATGAAATGCTTTATTCATCAAATATGATTACAATAAAGTTTCAGCCTCTAATGGATTGAGATACAAAAAATTATCTCCCTACAAGCATCACATATGCAACTATAAATTAATCTCAGACAAGCTATGCTTAGACATATGAGCTTTTACAAACAGGACCATCTTCCAACTCTTATAAACCACCTGCAACACTCGCAACTTCAACTAGACATTCTAGAATCTTCATGGAATCTTGTTTATCAGTACAAACCTGCAAATACATCACCAAAAAATGCATCCAGAGAAAAAATATGCCTATCTTCCCCTCTTTCAAAAATTACCTTTGAAAAATCCTTTCTTTGCTTTCACCATTCTCCAGAATCTCCACTACTTTCCCATAGAATTAATTAAAAATTAAATTTTCTCCTTCTCTTCCTAGGTACGCCATAATCTGTGGCTGCAAATTCAAACTTCTAAAAAATAATTAAATCACAATAAAATGCATTTCTAACTTCCTAGTCAAAGATAGGAGTTGTAGCTTTAATTTCTCCACTTGAAATTTCTAAAAAAGCAAAAAGAAAAAATAAAACTAGGACCTGGGGGCCGACCTCTTTGCCCCTTCTTTCTAGGGTCATGATTCTGAGCTTTAAAACTCCATTATCCCATTTTCCAATGCCCCATATTGAGCTTTTAATTATTTGCAATTTAAATGCTTTATTCTTTTTTTTTGCTTTACACCCCACTAGTCAATTTGTCAAAGTTGCAAAGAAATTTAATTGACAATTAAATTATTTGTAGATAAATAATTTTCCACCCCACAACATGTATTCCAAGCCAAAATTAATTTAATTCAACAATCCAAAAATGCTCAAACAAAAAATCACCTCTTTTTGTTGATATAGGATTGCTAGTTACCATGGATGCTCTTGCATCAGGAGGGTTATGCATAAGCTTTTTAGATATGAATAGTTACAAAAACTTTAAAAAATAACCATAAATAATATTTATACCACAACATAGTGATTTACATGGGGAAAACCCTTTTGGGAGAAAAACCCCACACTCCAAAAGTTGCCCAATATATTATTCATAATTCAACAAGATTAGAATATATTTGTAGAGAAAGCTTTCTCACAAGAGTATTACCAACCATAGATCCAACAACTATAAGATGCTTACTCACAACCTCCATCTCATGCACCTAATATATAGGAAATACAATACATGAAACTATCAAATGGTATTACAAAACCATGAGCTAAAACCACCTAAAAAGTGGTTCCCATCCTTATCTCTAATAGAAAATGCCTATGATGTGTCAAACCACACACAACTACATGTAACCCCCCCTTTACAACTCATTTATGTGTCCAACATGTTTTTACATCTCCCATTTCAAGAGACCCAACTTTTGGAGGCCATAACTTTTGATTCAAGTGTGTGATTGATGAACCATTTGAACCACCAAAAAGCTCATGAAGCACTCTATCAAGCTAAAATTGGCTACAACAGTTAAGATCACTTTCATCCTCATAAAATGCCTCTAAGGCCTTTAAAACAAACTTTGAAAATAAAAAATTTAATATCTTCAAATCCAAACATGATCTTGCGACGAAAATTTATGAGCATGCTTATTTAACCAATCTGAAGCTTTGGGAAAAATTTTGCACATCAATTCATGCTCAAATGTAAATTTACTATAAATAGTAACCTCGTGTAAGTGCAAGGATGAGGCACCATTTTCCTAATAGAGCAACACAAGAAACAATTTATACATAATATGCTTCATGATAATAATTCTAATAATTTCTTTGTTACACATGTTTTACACCATGATAATGATGTGGAAATGTCTAATTCATAAGAGGAATGTGCTGATAAGAATTCTAATGAGTAAAAATTCTTGCCTATGAGTGAGCAAGGACCTATAACTAACACACCTCTCATTTCTTTCTTTTCATGAACTAGCTTAGTTGTTGATTTGAATAATGTCTCTAGCCTAGGTAATCCTAATTTGAATGCATATTATTATAATTAATTCTTCCATGGTGAGTTTTTGGAGCTTAGGTTGGAGTTGTTATGTTTTGTAGGTTCAAATGATTTTGAGAGTTTATGTCTAGACTCATTGATTAAATACATTGATTTTGAACATATTTGTTATGAGAAAGATCTAAGTACCTTTCTCGAAGATGAAGAAATTGAAATATTTTATGAATTTATTTATAGAATTAGTGACTATGTGGTAGGTTTTGGTATAAGACTTGAAACAAAGAAAAAAATTGAAATAAATTGTCATTCTCTTGAGGTGTTTTGAACAAGATACCCTATTATAAAAATAGATTTAAAGAGCTTAAAATAGAGACAACTTGAAGGGCATTGTCATTCTATTGAGTTGTCTCAAGTTGAGGTATATATTGATGGTTTGGAAAATAATTTGAATCATTTTGATTAAAAAATGCATTATAATATAATTTGTAATAATCATGCATGTTGGCATCTTTGTTTCCCAAAAATTAATGGGTATACAAGTGATAATGAAGCCTTCCAATCTTATGAGGGTCATGTTTTACTTATTGATAATGACCTTGTTGTAATTGAAGTTTAGTCTTTTGTAAAGGAAATTAGAGCAAGCAATGAAGTGAATGTGATACACTATTTAAATAAACATGAATATTAATATGGTGTAGTTAAACTTGAAAAGGTGCCTAAAGATGAAATTAATTGATTGAGTGTGCATGAGGATTATCTTTTTTATGCAATTTTTTTTAGATCAAGTACAAATTCTTGTTCTCTTTGATTGCAATATATTTATTAAGGAATATATTATTGACTAAAAGAATAGTGGTGAGCTTCCCTATCATCATTATCAATATAAATCAAATTACATATATCTTATTAAACACTTATTCCTTTTCTCATGATTGATCAAATGAATGCACATGTATTCATCTATTAACATATTAAGCACAAAATTTGTGAATTTGATAAAGGTTTACCTGATGAGAATATTAATCATACTATCCTTATTCAATAGACAAAGAATGCTTTTATTTTCCAATTTAGATTGATAAACCCTTAAAAATGTATAACTTTGATCCTTTTGATGTAAATTTTTAATGTAAATGGGATGATAAATTTAACAAGTGAAATTCATATATTATTTATTATAATTTTTTTTATTTGGTAATCTACCATGAAGTCCAAATATACTTTATATCTCCTAATAATGGTACCTATTTAGACATGTAGTAAGATGTGTCAACATCATCATTCTAAATTTGGGCCGTGGTAATGTTTTTAGAGAAAAAGTTGAGTAATTCATTATAAAAAATATTGCTTTCAATAGAGGAAAAATTTGGATTCACCTTTTTTTTTTTGGATTTGAGCCATTAGGAATTGATCATAGATTGGAAAATTTAGAAATTTACAAGTTGATCAATTTATGCACATTCGATTTAAGGATTAATCAAGATTGGATGGCGTCTGCAACTTCTCGGGCAGAGCTAGGGCACTTGAGCCCTAGCTCATGATCACTCTCTACTTGTCTGTGCGCTATGGGGTGGGTTGTTTGCGCATCATTCAGGCTGGTTCTTTCTTTCTACCTTGTTCTCTGTGTTGGGTGGCCGTGGTTTTCTCTCAAGCAGAGTTCCTTCCTTTCTCTGGGTTTTTTTCCTGTCGGTGCTCTTTGTTGCCATGCTTGAGGTTGTTGCTGAGCGGTGGGACTGGGCTAGTGGCCATGGGTGTGAAGCTTGGGGGTCTTGTGGCGTGCGGGGATTTCTCCTGCTGTTGTCTTCTTTGGTTGGCGCAAGTTTGGTAGGGTATGACTGGTGGGGGTGTGTGTGTAGGGTGGTCGGGTGTGGTGGTGTGGGGTTTCCCCACCCTGTGTCGGGCAGTGCTCTTGCATGCCTGTCTTGGGATCAATGTCTCTACATAGTGGTGAGACTTCTGGGGCTTCTCTTGAGATGGATTTTGGGGCAGCATTTGGTTCGAAGTCTCCAAACTATGGGTTGAAGACTTTTGATAATAATTTATTTGCTCCAGATTCAGGGTTTGTTGGTGCGAGGTCGTCCAATGGTGCGAGGCTCAAGAAGATTAACAGTTGTCTCGAGCGTTGCCAAGAGAGGCCTAAATTGGTGATCCTGTTTGAGATGATTGTTGAAGATGTTGAATATTATACGAACCACTCATTATTTTGCAAATTTTTGGGGATGAGGGTTTCACTTCAATTTTTGGAATCTTGGGCCCAAAGGACTTGGGCACCAAAGGGAGAAATGGAGATCATATTATTGGCCAATAGTTACTTTATGGTAACCTTTAATTGCATGGCTGATCGCACTAGGGTGTTTGAGGGTGGTCCTTATTTCCATAACTAGGTGGGGTTGTTTATCAAACCATGGCATGTTGGCTTTATCCCCTCGGAGGAGCTGCCAAATCGTGTCTCGGTGTGGGTTCATTTGCCTCAGTTTCTGATGGAGTGTTGTCGGGAGGATGCTTTGCACCTGTTGGCTTCGCTACTTGGAAAAACTATTGGGTCTTCATTGCAAACCTTGGGTAAAAAGGTAATGACTTTTGCTCATATTTGTGTTGAAATTGATCTTAGTAAGCCTTTGCCCGATGCTGTGGATATGTGTGTGGGATCCTTCTCTTGGGTGCAACAATTAGATTATGAGACTCTTCCTTTTTGTTGTCATCTATGTCATGAATATGGTCATTTGCAACGTAGATGTCAAAGATATAAGTTTGTGGAGTCTCAGCCTGCACAACCTCCTCGCAACTCCCCTGCAGTTGATAAGGGGAAGGGCCTTGCCTCTAGTGAAGTGGTTGGTGTGGATGGTTTTGTTCAGGTTAAGGCTCATAACAAGAACCAGGGTTAGAAGAGGACCTTAAAGGAAAGACAGGATGATGATACTTTTAACAGGTTTGAGGTATTGGATGATCTCAGCCAGCAGGAAGTGAACCCGGGGTTGTTGAGTTTGGTTCAGGAGGTTGAGGGTTCAACTCCGGTGGACAATATCTTTGGTGTTTCATTGGTTCCTTCGGGTGGAGATAATTTGCACATGGATACAGATCTATAGTTAGTGGTCTCAAAGGTGTCGGTTCTTTCAGCCGAGGCACCAAAAGGTGGTGGGGATTCTTCCTCTCCTGGATGAATGATAAATCCGATTACGGCTAAGAGCAACAAGCCTTCTCCTTAGTTGGGCCTTTTACAAAGAGATCTTAAGAAGGGTGGGGTGGAGAAATATGCTAAACTTGGTAGAAAGAAGGATCTAGAAAAGATCAAGTTTATAGGAGAGACTTTGGTGGAGTCAGGGTCGGTAAAGACTCTGGATTCTCATTTTTTGAACCCCTTGAAATGATTGTTCTATCATGGAATGTAAGGGGCTTGAACAATGGCCCTCGACAAAAAGCGGTTCATGATTTGGTTAGGAAACATGGTCCTAATATTCTTTTTCTGCAAGAGACCAAGCTATCAGTGGAGACTATGTTTAGTTTGGCTCCTAAGTTGTGGAGGAACGGGGAGTGTTAGTGCATTGGTGCTCATGGGTCTTCTGGGGGCATAGCTTGTTTATGGAACCCACGAAAGCTTTGTCCTCTTTGGTGGTTGTCCTCTAAATCTGCTATATCTATGATTGCTTCTAGCTTTGAGACGAGGGAGATTTTGCTCCTTTCTAATATCTATGCTCCTATTGATCTCCGAGGTAAGCAGTCTCTATGGTCCCATATTTGGTTTGTCCACAGTTTGGCTCCTTTCCATCCTTGGATTCTAGCTGGAGATTTTAATGCTATCACTGAGTTGGCTAAAAAGTGTGGCGGTACTGCGAGGCTGGAGCCCTCTGCGTTGCTCCTGTGTGATAACATTGATGCTTTGAATTTAGTGGATATGAAGCCCAGTAATGGTAAGTTTACTTGGAACAATCGCACGGTTGGGGATAAATGTATTGCTGAGAGATTGGATCGCTTCTTGGTTTCCTACTATTGGATTGGTGGTCAGTGGTCTTCTTGTTTTGAAATTTTGGATTGGAGAGGATCTAACCATTGGCCTATCAAGTTGACTATTGAGTCAAGTCGTGTGCCTTGTTCTCCTTCTTTTAGATTTCAGCTCATGTGGTTGCAGGACCAATCTTTGTATGATTATGTGGCTGACTGGTGGAGAAGTGGTAGACCTGCTTTCGATACGGCAATGTACACCTTTGCTAAACTTCTTCAGTATGTGAAATATCAGCTCAAGCGGTGGAATCTTCATTACTTTGGGAACATCTTTCATGCTAAGGCGACTACTCAAGCTAAATTGGATGGTATCATGAAACTGATAAGGGAGGGTGGGGTGACCGAGGATTTTCTTCAGGAAGAGGCTCAGGCTTTGAAAGCTCTGGAGGAGTGCAAGATGCGGGAGGAAATGTATTGGAAAAAAAAGGCTCGGATAGAGTGGCTTCAGGAGGGGGATAAAAACACAACTTTTTTCTTTAATTTAGTGAAGTCTAAGAGGCAAGGAAATTCTATTTTGGTTCTGGTGAATGACAAGGGTGAGCAGCTCTCCTCCTTTCCTGAAATCTCGAGTGAGGCGGTGCATTATTTTTCATCTCTTTTTTGGGAGGATTCATAGGGGGGTCTCCGGAAGAAGCCCAGGTTCTTTCCTGTATTCCCCCTATGGTTTCTAGAGAAATGAATGAGCTTCTTATGAGTAATATCATGCTGGAGGAGCTAGAGGGGACTGTTTTCCAAATGAAGAAAGGGAAAGCTCCTGGTCCTGATGGATTCCCGGTCGAGTTTTTCCAAGAATTCTGGGATATTATCAAGTTGGACCTTTTGGTAGTTGTTCAAGAATCTCAGTGGAATAAGTAGATGCTAAGGGCGTTAAACTCTACCTTTCTATCCCTCATTCCCAAGTGTGATGGGGTTGATAGGTTAAGTCAATTCCATCCCATTTCTCTTTGCAATGTCATTTATAAAGTTATCTCTAAGTTAATTACTGACAGGTTAAAAAAGGGGCTTAAGGAGCTGATTTCTGAGGAACTAAGTGGTTTTGTAGCGGGAAGGAAAATTTTGGATGGGATTGTTATTGCAACTGAGACCATTCATTCTATAGCTAGCTCCAAAGAAAATGGGATGTTCATTAAGTTGGATATGGCTAAGGCTTATGATAGGGTTAGATGGTCTTTCCTTCGAAAGATTCTCAGTGTTTTTGGTTTTGGGGAAGATTGGATTCATTGGGTTATGAGTTGGATTACTTCAGTTTCTTTCTCTGTGATTATTAATGGAGAGCACTCTGAGTTATTTGGTGCATCTAGGGGGCTTCGTCAAGGGGATCCCCTCTCTCCGTATATGTTTCTTCTCTTTGCTGAAGGTTTGGGGAGATTGATTAGAAGAAATGTGGAGGGTGGTCTAATCCAGGGTTGGCGGTGGGGTGGTGACTTGCCTCCACAGTCGCACCTACAATTTGTGGACGATATTGCTCTAATGGGAAAGGCTACAATGGGAGAAGCTGCTAATATTCGTAGGGCGTTGGACGTTTACCTGATTTCCTCAGGACAATTGATTAATGAAGATAAACCTTCCATCTTCTTTTTTGATACTCTAGGCCCCATTCAACAGTAGATTGCTCAGACCTTGAGATTTTAGATTGGGAATCTTCCTTTGACCTATCTTGGTATCCCCATCTCGGATGGGTGATTGCCTAGGGAGTCCTGGAAGAATATTTTAGATAAATTTTGGGTTAAATTTAATCACTAGACTCATCGGTGGTTATCTTTTGTTGGGCGTGTTAAGTTAATCAAGTTTGTGGTGCAGGATTTTCCCATTTATAGATGCATGCTCCACGTTGCCCCTGTGAGATTTGTTAAGGAGTTTGATTTTGTGGCTAGATAGTTTTTATGGGCTGGTTGTTTGATGTCTTCTAAATGGAGTCTGGTTAGATGGGAGGTTATTTGTAGCCTGAGGCAGTATGCTGGTTTTGGATTACGACAGTCAGCTTTGATTATGATAGTCAGCTTTGATTGGGGTGGCATTGGTGCACTGAGCAAGATAAGATTTGGGCTAGAGTTATGTCTCAAAAGTAATTTTGGGGAATTCCTCAAAATGATATTCCTTGTTATCCCCTTGTCGGGAAGGGTTCGGTGATCTGGGGGACTCTCAAAAAGGGGGCTGCTCTTATTAAGGATGGTTTATTTTGGATTTGTAAGCAGGGGACCGAGGTTCAGTTCTGGTTTGATTCCTAGGATGGCTCTCCTCCTCTCATCTCTCAGTACCCTAATTTATTGAATCTTTTCCAGAGGTTTATTGAGGCTGGTTGGTCATGGGTGAGTGACTTTAAATCCTCCTCTTTTTGTAGGTAGCTTGAGGTGGCTAGATGGAAGTCTCCTGATGTTTGGCCGGATGTTGGTCTGCAAGAGGAATGTGTTGTGCTGCAAAGTGTTCTTTCCAGTTGTCGATGTAGTTCTCTTTGGGAGGACTATGTGCTTTCTTGGTCTCCTAATCCTATGGGTGTATATACTGTGGCCTCTAGATATAAGGTGTTATTGTCCCACAGGATGAATGGGGAGGAAGTTCAGTGGTGGAAGAAGGTCCGGAACAAGTTCTCTTGGCCAAAGTGTAATTGCTTTGTCTGGATGTTGACCTGGAATAAGTGTTTGACTTGGGACAATATCCAGAAGAGGGGTTTCCATGGCCCTTCTGTCTGTGTTTTGTGTGGGGCTGCCAAGGAGGAGTCTTCTCACTCATTTTTCCATTGTCCTGTTTCTATCCAGATTTGGCATTTTTGGTGGGGTGTTTGGCAGAGCCCCTGTGTTCATGCTTCCTCCTTGATTGATTTTTGGAACAGTGTGGGTAGGCCTCTCTCTATGACTTCTTTCTTATAGGAAGTGTGGTTTGTGGGGCCTATCTTTATGTTGTGGCAGATTTGGTTGGAACGGAATAGGCGTATTTTTTGTGGTGAGAAGAAGTTTGTGTAGCAAGTCTGGCAGAGAATTTTGAGCATGATTCAGGAGACGGTGGAGGCTAAGTGTGCTGTGAGCTTTCTGTTAGAGAAAAGGTATGCTAAGGTGGTGGAGAGATTGGGGATTCAGGGGTTGTCTGTGACTTCTGCTTATGTCAGGAGAGGGCAGAAGGCAAAGTAGAAAATTCATAGGATTGGTAGTTGGTAGCGCCCTCCTGATGGAGTTCTAAAGATTAATACTGATGGCTCTTCCAGGGGAAATTTGAGACCTGCTAGTATTGGGGAGATTGGCAAGGATTCTTTAGGTTCGGTGGTTTTCCTCTTCTCAATCCATGAGGGGCCAAAGACAATCAACATTGTGGAAGGCTTGGCAATCCTCTACGCCTTTGAGAGGGCTCATGCTTTGGGGTGGAAAAGGATTATTTATGAATCTAATTCCCAGGTCTTGATCAATTTTCTCATTGAGTGAAAAGTGGTGGGGGTCAGTTGGCAGTTGGCTATGATTGTGCAACAAATTTTGCAGGTTAGTTCATTGATGGAAATGGTGACTTTTGTTCATATTCCGCGGGAGTGGAATAGGGTTGTTGATTGCTTGGAAAAATGGGCCTATGAGCATGTCGGTGGGTGGAGAATCGAGGAGTGGGAGCTTATTCCTCTGGAGCTTCACCATGATTTG
This sequence comes from Sequoia sempervirens, assembly GCA_007258455.2. Taxonomy (NCBI): domain Eukaryota; kingdom Viridiplantae; phylum Streptophyta; class Pinopsida; order Cupressales; family Cupressaceae; genus Sequoia; species Sequoia sempervirens. Next base: position 63,011,191 of record VDFB02047230.1, on the reverse strand, counting down.
GAGGGAGTTCTTGCTGAGGATAGGGCTAGTTTAGGAGTTGGCTGACTTTGGTTGTGATCTATTCTTCTATTTTTGTTGTTTCTTGGGACTTCGGTCCTTTGCTTTCCTTGTAATGTTCCTTTCTGAGTTTCAATAAAGTTTTTACCCCTTTTATTAAAAATTTATGCACATTCATAGTTATGCCTAGTTTGTAGCCTATAGATTATTTATATATCTCATTATTCCCACAAGGGTAATACACTATTTAACATGGGCCATTATTTGAACTAATTATGCACCATCTTATTTCAAACATTCAACCTTTTGTTTGATATGGCAATCCTATTTTTTAAGCTTTGGAATGACATGTTGGCTATAAATTTTTTTTTGAACAACTAACTTTAATGGTCAATATTTTATGTTTTGGTGATGAAGGAAGTTCATAAATTTTAAATTTACCAATATTTTAGATTTCAAGTCACTTGGTATAGAATTGGACCTAGATTTGTGCTTCAAATAACTCAAATTTTGATTTAAAATTTAATATTCTAAAGATTAAGTGAGTTTAGATAATTCATCATCATCCTTTAGTTTAAATTTTTGTAACTCTTGGGAAAAAAATAAATTCATAGTGTGAAAAGAAATATATAGTAATCACATAACCCTCATGAGAGAAAATATGTAAAACAAGTATTCAAAATCCATAATGTAAAAGAATAAAAAACATACCACAAGATGACACTAGATATATCCTAGAAATAATCTCTTAAGGGAAAAAAATAGCCTCCAAAATTACTCATACACTCAATGTATTATCTCAAGGAAAAGATTAGCATATACTTGTTGATTCTACATGAAAATATTTTGAAACATCAAGCATCTTAGTTTTACTCCTCTAGATGCCAACAATAAATTTATAATCATGCAGTCATACATACCAATCCATGCATCCTCTACTCACATATGTAACCTACAAGAGATGTAAAATCCAACCTTAGACAACAAGCCAACCTTAGCAAGTACTAATGTGCTTACCTTTATAGAAACAAGCTTGTGTCCCACTTCTAGGACATCCCAATTTTTGCTTGAAATCATATATTTTTTTTAGAAAATTTAATATTTTAATCCTTTAGTGGTTCCATATAAAGGGTTTTAATTGATGAGGGTTAGATCAGACCTTGTTAGATCAAATCCCCTTGGATAGAACTACCCTAGTCTTAAATAAAACCCTCAATGGAGTCTCCTCCTTACCTATCAAAATGCTGACAAAAATAGCATTTACTTCACCTTTTGGGGATCAAATTATGAAGTCAATTAGGAGATCTATTTGTAAGTATGTAGCTGTTATTATAAGATTTCCAAAAGTATTATTATGAATATATTTAATTTTATTATTATATTATTTTCTATTTTTTGTGAATGTAGTTTTTTCCCCAAAAATCAAGGTCTTTGTTTCACACATGTGGAAAAATAAAAAAGATTTTTGTTTTCTAAAAAAATATCTATACACTAGGTATTGATATCCTTATTTTAAAAAAAAAAAAAAAAAGTTAAAATTTTATGTGCTATCGAAGTAACCTATGCCAAAATTATAGTTAATCTCACTTCAAAAGGTTATAAAAATTAAGCAAAAACAATTATGAAAAATAATATGTGCACTAGATATCAGTCTTACAAATATATGTTTAAAAATTTGTAATTTTTTCCTTTCTACAAATAAAGGTATGCTTTGCCGAAGTAATCTCACTTTTAAAAAATATGGTTAACTATAAAAAAAAAAATTATTAAAATTTATATAAAAAATTTACAAATTGTTTCTTAAATTAAAAATATATATATTATAATTTGCACACAAAATCTCAAAAATCACTAGTTCACATTATTTTCAAATTCTTAACGATTTAGTTGCTATAGGCATTAAAAAGTGAAAATTTGGTGAAAAATATTGATTTCAATATCTTACTTTGGCCAAAAAGTGGAACACTCTATTGTGGGCTGACCCAAGTGGTATTACATAAACCATGTGCCTCAAAACTATGAGCTCACTAAACCATGACCCAAATTAAATATTTGTTACTAAGTGTTTTCAATAATAAATAATTTCCCAATGTGACACCCACTTTACATATTTATCCCAATGTCACATACAACATATAAGTGGCCCCAATAATTTCTAACCCGTGTGGTATTCACATCTCTAAGATACACCATAATTAAATATATAATTTTTACATTGTTAGCGTTATTATTTTTTATTATGTAAGGTGTAGAACACACCTTTCACAACATTCTCCCACTTATTATATATACATTTCATAAGGAGTCAAAACTCAACTCAATTGTCAAGGGAAAAATCCCTATATCCAAAATATACCATGAAAACATCCAAGTGCTTCATGTGCTCCATCTAGATACCTACAAGAAGAACTAAGTGACCATCATGTCAAGCAAGAACCCTCTCATCTTCTATCATGAAAACACACAAAAAGATAATACCCTATCTAGAAAAGATGCCACACTAACTATCATATAGAAACATGAACCCTACCTCAACTCATACACATAGTTGGAATAGAAACCATAAGTAATTGCTAACACATCCAACTAACTATAACTCAAAAATAAGGTATACTTATCATAATAGTAAACCTTTTGTCATCAACATATCCAAATCAATCCATTATTATAAGTCCCTATATACAAAATATGATGCACAAATAATTCCTTAAAGGTAACAATACATGTGACAAAAACCCTAAAGACCTTCAAAACTATATGATAATAAGAACTCCAATAAAAGGACACAAATACATCCTAGAACTCTTACTGCATGGGTAATGCCAAATATAAAATCAATCAAATAATATAAAATTCAACCAATAGAAATCATAAGATGGGTATGGCAAATTTCATCAACATCATGTAGTACCAAATAACATAAAAAATAATATGCAAACATGAAATCTAAACTACTACAAAATAACTCTCACCACTAGTCTCCATAGCTCTCCCAAGTTCATATTTTTAGAAGATACTATAATAAAACATAATAAAGTAAAATAATAGTAAATGATCACAAATAGATTGACTATAATAGCTTCATATAAACATCAACTTCAATGTCATGTGAACTCAAACCTCCAAGAAGAAACAATAGACCATCAAGAGAACCTACAAATCAAAACAATGTAGCACATCCCTCTTGATGAGATTCATTCAAAATAAGAAATCGGGTTGCGTCATACATACATAACATGATACAATATCACTTGAAAGAGAAGCCTTTTTGACAATAAAGGCTACAAAATGTGTATTTTGTACAAAAATTTTGAAATACAAAAGTGATTCTTTACGTTCGACACCCAGGTCGAGTAGACCTCGTTCTTGTAAGAGCTATTAACCAATAAATCATAGGGAGGGACTTATTTATGTCACCAAAAACAGAGACTAAAGCAAGTGTCGGATTCAAAGCTGGTGTTAAAGATTACAGATTAACTTATTATACTCCGGAATATGTGACCAAAGATACTGATATCTTGGCAGCATTCCAAGTCACTCCTCAACCTGGAGTACCCCCCGAAGAAGCGGGAGCAGCAGTAGCTGCCGAATCTTTGACTGGTACGTGGACCACTGTTTGGACCGATGCACATAAAACTAATAAAAACTTAAACTGTTATAGGAGCTTTCCTTTTTGTAGATGAGATGTGCATGGTAAAAAATTATTGCCATATGAATAAAACTATTTTATTCATCCTATATTCATTGAAGAATATAGGAGAATACAAATGAATAATAATTTGTTTGTGGCCAGAGTCTTATCTTATTCTAGATTCATTCATATCCCATTTTATGCCATATTTTAACCTTTTTCATATGCCTTCATACCAATTCTCATGTTCCATTTTCATATCATACATATCATTTTGCCAACTTTTATGCTGCATATGATTAAATATATATAAGTATATTTAATTTATTTTTTAAATAAAATACATGAATAATAAATATTATATTATATTTACTATTTGTAAGAGAGGGGGGGCAACCGCACCAAGGCTCTAGGTCACAAAGAGTTGAGAACGGAGGGCTAACCTAACTTACCTCACTCTAACAAATTTTTTTGGATGAGGATCGATAATGAAGAGCACTCTCAAGTGCTTATGTAACTCTACAGACCCAAATATCTACCTAGGACTAGACAAGCTAGTTTCTGGAGTCCAAATTGCACCTTAGATAGCTCTCTGTCCGAAGACAATAGCGCGGGTCTAGGATGATATCATAGCATGTTGGCATCTCTCTAGCACATTGGTGTTCCTATGACTAGGAAAAATAAAGTACAATAATAAATTCCAAAAACCTACTTAACAACCTAGCTAATTGATTTTAATGAAAAGAACATAATAATAAAGTATGAAAAGTAAAGGCAGAAATGATAAAGTAAGTAGATAAAAACTAGGGTGATGAATATTAACTCTCAAAAGCACCAGTTCGCTAGAGAACTCCACACACATGTTCACCTACACACAAGCAAGAGGGGAAAATTGATGGGGTTATATAGGGGTTTTCCTCAATCAAACACCCGTTTTGGTGTTTCCATCTCCACGGGCAACCAAGAAAGGAACAGAGTAGAAAGTATGATAAAAGAAAGAGATGAATACACTATACACTACAAAAGATAAAAGATACTCTATCAAATCACAATGCAAAAGTAAAGTGATGCAATACCACCTCCACCCAAAGGCACTCAAGGACAATGAAGGGAGAATGCAAGGTAACGAACTTGGAAAAGTCGCCACAACCACAACGGTGATGAAGGGAGGTCTTGCAAGACTCCAAGCTCACAAATTCTATGGTAGAGAAACACATGAAAGAATGAATTTGATGAAGTAACTAGCTGTTGCAATTCCAAATGGAGTGCTAAAAGTGAGAGATTGAATGAGTACGTAAGAGATGAAGTGATAGTGAATAGAATGGATTTGAAGGCCAAAAGGAACCATTTCTGGGTTGGTTGGTCACATAGAGGTGTTACAAACCATCATCAATGAGGAGTGCAACGTCCTTGTGAACTTAGGGGCAAGAATCTGTCAGGGATGGCAACGTGCCACGCAGACTTCCATGCATCGTGCTCACGTCCCTGACAAAAATTCCCCCACGGACACACAAATCACGTGCCAAGTGGATGGAAGGAAAGTGGGTGATGTGGAATTTCACCTTCGGCTTTGATTTTCTAAGGTGATGGTTTGCAAAAGGTGAATTTACACAAGAGGTGAAAATTCGATCCTATACATTTTTCCCCCACTTTAGTGAGTGCAAATATCAATGAGTGTTCGGTAAAGTAGATCGAAGAGTTAGAAATGTATACCTGAACTATCAAGGAAGTAGAGTACAATCTGGAAAAATCGAAAGCCCAAGGTAGGCAAAGGAATCCACAGGTACTCTCTCTTGAGGAAGTTTGAACAAAAGGAATTTGTAGCTCCACGGAACTACGAAGTTCCACAAAGTACACCAAAGGTCCGTGAACCGACGATGGAAAAATCTCATAGGATGTAAGTGCTTCACATGCCCACAAACCTAAAAAGAAGGAATTCCCCCAAGTACTCTCTCATGAAGCAAGCCCAGTGTAAGGGGACTCTATAGAGTCAGACTGGAAAGTGGCTTTACAGGTGCACTTGCAAAGAAATATGTTAATCCGTAGATAAAACATGTCATAAAACACAAAGCAGCCACACAAACAAATAGATAGACAGTCACGCAGTCAATCAACAAATTCAAAGGCTTTCAAAGGGATCCCTCAGGAACCCTTCAAAAGAAGAGGGTCCACTTGAGGGATGCGCTGTTTGAAAGTGAAAGAGCATTTTTTCTCAAATCAATTCAACATCAAGGAATCCTTTCGAAATATGTTCACTTAATCAAGGAATTCGAAAGGAAGAAAATGCTCCCTCATGAGGGGAAGGTCAAGGCTTCTCCCGCAAGAAAAGTTGCTCCCTCCTCAGAGAAAAGTTCTCCAAGTTCTTTCTTTGCGAACCCATGATGAAGGAAACATGTTCCACTAGGGGTCCAAGTTGAGAATGCAATTCTTTGAAAATTTTTGCCAAGATTTTTGAGAAAATATTCATTGGAAACGAATGTGTTTCCTAAAAATCAAAAAATTGAGGAAGTGACGTTGTCACACATACGAGGGACAAATCAAGCAAAGAAGAAAGAAAGATAACTAAGATTGAAAAAAGAAACAAAAACATCACAAACAAAGGGAACAGGGGTGATCTGATATTTTGAGGTAAGAGATACTCATAAATATATATAAGTATAGTAATAGTATACAGATGAACTATCATCAACCCCCTACTATATCAAACCATGTGAAGAATGCACAAGAAGACAAAATAAAAATAAAAAATTGGGTCAACATGGAAGGGAAGCCTAAATGCCCCCAATACTTTGCATCATCCCCATTTTTCCGAAAATCAAAACACATAATAGAGGAAGAATGATGCTAAAAATAGAGGAAGTTCATGACACAATCACTCCTGTATCCAAGCACCTACAAGGGTGACAAGGGTCATCTAGGAATACATCACAACAAACACACGTCTAATCTAAAGGTAAAGAAGAGGTGCCTCCCCCTAACACTCATCAACAAAGAGGTCATTTGCTTCCCAATCTAGATCATTTTATGGGGAAGGCAGATGAGCCTGTAGTGTTGGAATATTAAGGGGAGGAGCTTTATACCCTCCCACAACAAGGGCTAAGGAAGAAGGCCCCACAAGGTCTTCTCCGCTTGGCTCTTGTGGAGCAATGGTCAGTGACTTTGTAAAGATTGCTGAAAAGGAAAGGACCTCATCCAAAGAGTTAAACATGCACTTTACAGGAGTGCCATGTGTTACCTTAATGAAGGGGGAAGGCAATGCCTAAGATTCACCACTAGGCTCACCAAGTGACTCGGGAGCGGTGACAAACTTAGGGGAAGCCAGAAGCCAAAACTTGTTTCCTCACTAAGATAGTAAAAGCTAGTGCAGTACCACCTTCTAAAGAAGGTGGTCTCCTCTTACATTCTCCATTGCTAGAAGGGCCAACCTCCAGCTTCTACTTCGCCAGAGAGTATGAAATCCCCACGGATGAGGCAAGAGGTGCAGAGGAGCAGGAGAAAACCGCAGAAGATATCACTGAGGTATTTGGCATGTCCATAGGTTTAGGGAATGGTGGGATGTCCAAGAGGGACATCACAAGAGTTGGATCAACCGAAGGAGAAATAAACACCTACTCCTTTTTAGGGTCAAGTGCACTCACACTCACAATGAGAGCTAGAAGAAAAATTAATTCGATTAAACAAAAGCAGAGGGGTGGAGAGAGGAGGATGCAATAGGAGGCCTTCAAATAGGGGTGGTCAACTCCCCTTCCTCTCTCTATAAAGTGGTCTACTCATCCGTCAGAGCCTTTATTTGAAACTTGTGCTCACGTGCAAGGCAATTTCTGTGAATCTTGGAGCTAGAGGCCCGGAGCTGAGAAGGGACAGAAGGCTCCTGCTCATCCATAGGGGTGTCCATCACAACTGTTCTCAGGGGAGGGATAGACTCTTGAATGGGAGTAGGAGGAAGAGGTTGAGAGACAATGGGGGGAGTTGGCTCTAGCACCTCAGTGATGAACCTCTTCCCATTCACTGCTTTAGGAGCAGGAGTGGTAGGAGGCCGCGAAGGCCAAGAAATAGAGGATTCCCCGTGGGGACCCTTCCTTCTACCGTATAGGTAGGGCCAAGGTCTAGGAGGCATAGTAGGCAGGTCTAATATCCTAATCTTGTATTTGCGCCAAGAAGGCACCATCAAACTTCTTATGTGGAATCCAAGTGTAGACATCCAAAATTCTTCTTCAGAAAGGGGAGTAGAAGAGGCACTCCAAGGATGGGTAGGTCTCTCCTTTCCCTTTTGAGAAGAGGAGGCAGCTTTCTACTGCACTACCAGAGGAGTCACTTTTGGTTGTCCTTTACCCCCGGTCTTATACTTCACATAGTTTCAATAAAGTAGGTCTATCCTCAGGGGAAGCAGACCAACTAGGGCGGCCCAAAAATGATCCAATGAATAGCCCCCACAGGATACCAATGACTAATATTCAGTGTCATGCATGACATGTATGGAACCTTCGTGGGATAATTTTAGATATTTATAAATGATAGAAGTGATTTCGTTCATGGAAACTAGCCATAGGATGCCTAACTTTGCCTTGAATAAATCAGATTCTGGAATAACATCAATGGTAGTATCCATGACCATAGGTCAAACTAGGATGGAAAGAGTTATTGAGCCATACAGCTTCAAAGAGAGTCCATTGTGTGTACAAATGGTGTACTTCATTTCTTTATACTCCTCTCTCTACAATGAATTCAACCATAATGTCTCCTTTGTAATAACATTCACTCGACTTGCGGGATCAACTAGGACCCCTATCACAATGTTCCCATTGAGGGAAGCGGGAATGTAGAGGGGAGAGGGCTTGTTTTTCAAGGGCATGTCTTGCAAAGTGAATGCCACATTTGGCGAACTAGTCGTAGGTTGCGGGGAAGGAGTAATTGTGACCATATTAACGTACGTCGAGGGATGAGTAGAAGAATCAGAGGGGTCAATAATTAGATTAGCAGAGTGAGATGGAAATGGGTCTATGTATATCTAAAACTCACTATTAGCCTTTGCTACTGATTTATTTTCATTTTGTTTCATCCCATCAAGATGAATGGTACCATCATCAATGCAATCCTGTATCTCATGATGCAGGTGCATACAATGTTCGATATCATGGTCGTTAACCCAATGATAATGATAGAAAGCATTTGCATCATACTAATCAGGATAAGGTTCCTTGAGAGGTCAAGGGTTTTCTAAGGTTATGATCTTATCCTTCAACAACTTTTGCAAGATGGAAGAATAAGATTCTGCTCAGTTTGTAAAATTTATGTTGCATCTGAGGCCGTTATCATTTGTCATGACAACTACATTTACAACAACTTTACCTTTTCTTAAGATATATACAATAGATTTTACTTTTGAATGGAAGGGCAAGGAGGATCCCCCAAACTGAACTACTATTTGCTAATATTCTCATAATGTGGCACACAAACATGCGCAAAAGAAGGGTATTTCATAAGGGAAAAAATTTCCTGCCAAGGTCTCTATAGGTTACCTTTGAACACCTTCTGCACATTAGAGTTAGGTTGTGGGTATGGGATCTGTGAAAAGAGCGCTTGGTATCGTGCTATGTAATCAATTATTTTCTCGTTGTCCCCCTGCTTACATTGGATGAGATCCAAGAAGGTCATCTTTGGACTGATGTTAGCTTTGAACTATTAGAGAAACTGATTTACAAGTTGATCAAATGAAAATATAGAATTTTTGGGCAAGGAACAATACCAGTCGAGTGTTGTATCCTTGAGAGATCGAGGAAATAATTTTTCCATCAAAGCGTCATCATGGAAGAAGTCTATACATATGGCATTAAATGCAAACACATGTGTTTGTGGGTCCCCTTTTCTGCCATACTTCTCAAATTTGGGAATCTCCATTCCTTGTGGGAAGGGAGTACTCAAGATTGCTACTAATAATGGGCTATGTCAAAAGAAAGGTTGAAAGATACGTTGGGTAGAGGCCTGGGAATGGCTTGCCAACTAGTTTTTTATTTGACCCATCTTTTGAAGAAGGGCATTCAAAATAGGGTCAGAAGATGACAAAGGACCAGTGGAACCTCTAGAACCACCACCACCAGAACCACCTACAGAGCCACCATTGTGACCACCGTCGGAGCCACCACCATCGATAGGGCCTCCTCCAAAGCCACCTCCACTATTGAAACCACCACCATGGCCTCTACCAAATCCACCTACACCAGTTCCACCCCCACTACCAAAGCCACCATGACTCATTCCATCAAAGTCCCCACCACTAGAGGTAGTAGGAGGGTTGAAACTGAACCCAATGGGTATTCTACTCACCTTGAGAGTGTTAGGTCTTTGGGAAGTAGAAGAGACACTAATCGAGGGCCCTATTTTGGCCATGCATATGGATGTGGTGGGAATTGAAATGCCTATTTTTCTTTCATAGGCATTGAGCACTTCCCCTCGGGTGGTACCCATTCTATGCCTATACGAAGGGATATAAGCTTCGGTTAGATCAACAAGGTCTTGTAGAAACTCTAGTCCTATTTGATCCTTCCCTAACAAATTTCTCACCTTTCTAGTAATCCTAGCATCTCGTGCCATGCTCGACACTTTCTCTAAATGAATTACAAGGTCTAGCAATCTATTATCTAATGCCAAAAGTTTTTCCACAGGAATATGCATAGTATCATCCTCGTCTACGGACGAAGCCATAAGGGATGCTGGAGGGGTAGGAACATGAGTTGTTTCTTCCATGAAACCCATCTTGTCAGCATAACCTGTATGAAAACTAGTGGTACGGTTAGTAGCTAAACCATTGGAGAAACTGGAGGTGAAACTAGAAGTGACCTTCATCTTTTCCATCGGTAGGTGTTGCATGCTTCTCCTAAAAATGTACCCACAAGTCATGGGTTGGGTTGTGATGCTCATAAACCTTCACAACACTCAGGCTTACAACCATCATCGAGTGTGTTGAAAAGTCTCAACAAAGCAAATGGATAGACGTTGTTCATGTTGGGTTCACCAAAAATGTAGGAGGGGGACCAACCACACCAAGGCTCCTGGTCACAGAGAGCCAAGAGAAAATGGCTACCCTAACTTCACTCTAACAGATTTTTTTGGATGAGGATCGAGAATGAAGAGAACTCTCAAGTGATTCTTTCACTCTATAGACCTAAATATCTACTTGGGGCTAGACGAGTCAGTTTTTGGACTCCAAACTACAACTCAAACAACTCTCTATTCAAGGATGGCAGCATGAGTTTGGGACGACAGTGCAACACATTGGCGTCTCTCTAGTGCATTGGAATCCGTACGAAAAAAAATGTAAAGTACAATAAGAAATTCCAAAAACCTACTTAACAACCCACCCAATTGATTTTAACGAAAGGAACAGAATAATAAAGTATGAAAAGTAAAGGTGAAAATGATAAAGTAAGTAGATAAAAACTAAGGTGATGAATATTAACTCACAAAAGTGCTAGTTCACCAATGAGCTCCACACACATGTTCACCTACATATAAGAAAGAGGGGAAAATTGATGGGGTTGTATGGAGGTTTTCCTCAATCAAACACCCATTTTGGTGTTTTCACCTCCACAGGCAACCAAGAAAGAAACGAAGTGGAAAGTATGATAAAGGAAAGAGATGAATACACTATACACTACAAAAGACAAAAGATAATCTATCAAATCATAATGTGAAAGTAAAGTGATGCAATACCACCTCCACCCAAAGGCACTCAAGGCCAATGAAGGGAGAATGCAAGGTAACAAACTTGGAAAAGTTGCCATAGCTGCAGAAGTGACGAAGGGAAGTCTCACAAGACTCCAAGCTCGCAACTTCTTTGGTAGAGTAACACATGAAGAATGAAGTTGACAGAGTAACCAACTGTTGAAATGCTCAATGGAGTTGTGAAAATGGATTAAGCACTAGAAGTGAGAGTTTGAATTAGAATTTCTTGAGAGATTGAATGAGTGTGTAAGAGATGAGTGATAGTTAATAAAATGGATTTGAAGGCCAAAAGGAACCATTTTCGTGTCAGTTGGTCACACAGAGGTATTACAAACCATTCCCAATGAGGAGTGTAACATCCGTACGAACTCAGGGGTAGAAATTTATCAAGAATGACAACACGCCATGCAGACGCCCATGTGTGATGCTCGCGTTCCTGACAAAAATTCCCCCACTAACACACAAAACATGCACCCAGTGGATTGAAGGCAGGTGGGTGATGTCAAATTTCTCCTTCAGGTTTGATTTTATAAGGTGATGGTATGCAAAAGAGGATTTTACACAAGAGGTGCAAATTCACTCCCATACATTTTTCCCCCACTTTAACGAGCACAAATATCGATGAGCGTTTGGTAAAGTAGATTGAAGAGTTAGAAATGTATACCTAAACCATCAAGGAAGCATACCACAATCTAGTGAACTTGAAAGTGTAGGGCAAGAAAAGGAATCCACAGGTACTCTCTACTAAGGAGGTTCAAACAAAAGGACTCCATAGCTCTGTGAAACTATGAAGTTGCACAAAGCACACTGAAGGCCTTCAAATTAATGATGGACAAATCCCACAGGATGTAAGTGCTTCATAGGCCCATAGACCTACAAAGAAGGAATTCAACCAAGTACTCTCTCATAAAGGAAGCCTAGTGTAAGGGGACTCCGCAGAGTCAGACTAGAAAGTGGCCTCACTGTGTACCTATAAAGCAACATGTTAATCCACAGCTAAAACATGTTAGAAAACACAAAGCCGCCACACAGGAAAATAGACACACAATCATGCAGACAGTCAACAAATTGAAAGGATTTCAAAGGGGTCCCTCGAGAACCCTTCAATAGAAGAGGGGTCCACTTGAGGGACGTGTTGTTTGAAAGTGAAAGAGCATTTTTTATAAAATCAATTCAACATCAAGGAATCCTTTCGAAGATGTTCACTTCATCAAGGGATTTGAAAGGAATAAAATTCTCTCTCACAAGGGGAAGGTCAAGGATTCTCCCATAGGAAAAGCTACTCCCTCCTCAGAGGAAAGTATTCCAAGTTATTTCTTTGTGAATCCATGATGAAGGAAACATGTTCCGCTAGAGGTCCAAGTTGAGAATGTGATTCTTTGAAAAAGTTTGCCAATATTTTCGAGAAAAGATTCGTTGGCAACAAATGCGTTTCCTAAAAATCAAAAAATTGTGGAAGTGACGTTGTCACACATATGAGGGACAACTCAAGCAAAGAAGATAGAAAGATAACTGAGATTGCAAAAAGAAACAGAAACATCACAAATAAAGGGCATAAGGGTGATCTAATATTTCAGGGTCAAAGTTGCTCATAAATATATATAAGTATAGTAATAGTATATAGTTGAACTATCATCAACCCCCTACTATATCAAACCATGCGAAGAATGCACAAGAAGACAAAATAAAACTAAAAAATTTGGTCAGCATGGAATTGAAGCCTAAATGCCCCCAACACTTTGCATCATCCCCAATTTTCCAAAAATCAAAACACATAGTAGAGGAACATGATGCCACAAATAGAGGAAGCTCATGACACATAATCAATCTTGTATCTAAGCACCTATAAGGGTGACAAGGGTCATCCAAGAACACATAACACAAGCATGAGGGAACACATCACAAAAAACACACATCTAATCTAAAGGTAAAGAAGAGGCGCCCCACCTAACACTCATAAACCAAGAGGTCATTTTCTTCCCAATATAGATCATTATATGGGGAAGGTGGATGAGCCTGTAGTGGTGGAATATTTAGGGGAGGAGCTTCTAACCCTCTCGCAACAATGGCCAAGGAAGAAGGCACTGCAAGGTCTTCTTCGCTTAGGTCTTGTGGAGAAATGGTCAGCGACTTTGAGAAGATCACTAACAAGGTCGAGACCTCATCTAAAGAGTTAAACATGCACTTTACGAGAGTTCCATGTGTTACCTCAATGGACGGGGAAGGCGATGCCCAATATTCACCGCTAGGCTCACTGATTGACTCAAGAGCAGTGACAAACTCAGGGGAAGCCATAACTTGCTCCATCACTAGGACAATACAAGCTAGCGTAGGACCACCTTTTGAAGAAGGTGGGATCCTCTTATGCCCTCCATTGCTATAAGGTCCAACCTCCACCTTTTGCTTCGTCAGAGGGTGTGAACTTCCCACAGATGAGGCAAGAGGCACAAAGGAGGGAGAGAAAACCGTGGCGGACACCACCGAGGTATTCAACATATTGACACAATGACAGGGAGGTAAATCAATTTCAAACACAATTTGATGCAACTCAAACCAACCTTTTTTTCCCTACAACTTTACTTCATCAACTCTACACTATTTCAACCTAGTTTCCTTGTAGGTCACCAAATTGATCTTTTCACAAATATCTTTTAGAGAGGGCTATCTCTTCACAAAACCTTCACCTTTTCAGACCCCCATTAGGCTCTCACAAAAAATAACTCAAAAACTCAATAGGTCCCTTTGGACCAAATCCCATCAAACTAAGGTTTTACGTTGAGAAGGGCTCCAATTAGCCCACTTTAACAAAGTAACTCACCTTCAAAATTTCTACCAACTCAAGATATCCCTTGATAGACCCCAAAATGCCTCCAAAACCTCAGATTCGCCAATCTTTGAGTCAAAACTCGCCTTCTATGACTCTCTTTCATGAAACCCATCTCCAGACCACATACAACATTATCACCACCTCAAACACTCTTGTTTAAACTTGCAAATGCTTAATAATCATTAATATCCCAAACTTTACCCACTTTTACTCTCTAAAACCTCAAATTTCCATTCAAAAATGCACTTCTCTCAACTAGGGCTTCATGCCCAAACATCCACTTGACCACCCCTATCCTTGCATACCTTTAAACTCATCAAAATACACCGAATCTCACTAAAACCATCTCAACATAGCCTTCATCAATTTAAATTCTTCAATTTGCTACTTCAAACCATGCCTTTTAGGCCTAAACTCATGCATTTCCATAGGGGAGCATGGAAAACCTCCTCAAATGTCTTTTCCAAACCTAAAACATTTCTCCTACTCCTAATCCTACCCTAACTAGGCCCTTTCCAGTGAATTACAGCATGTACAGTATGTGGAATGGCCTTTTAATACATTCTTGCCTTCAAACCCTTAAATGCAACTTAAACAAGCAACTTCAGGAAATGCAATCAATCTCCCTTCTAATGCAATGTAAACTCTTCAAACCTATTGCAAATTGAAGTGAACACAAACCTACAATAAGTTTAGAATATCTTAGAGAAAATTCTTGTTGTACTAACTTGTACAAAGGCTAGGAAAAATGAAAATACACAAAAAATGACAGTAAAACAAAGATATTTTATTGATTTTCTCCTTCTAACCCTTCACAACGAGTTCTCTCATCCATTTAAAGACTTTTCCCTCAAAAAAAATTGACTCAACCTCTTGAACTACCTTTCCAACCAGCTTGGCTGTTGACATTCCCTCCAATTTTCAATTTTTGCATTTTACAATATTTTTCAATTTTAGCAACATTTGCATATTGACCCCACTTGACTCATAAACTAAAACAACATTACAAAATGGCCTAACACGGCCTTATTTTCCAACATCTGGATGAAACTAGACCTAATTCAAAAAATGGAGGAACCTATGTGCACTACACCACATATCCACGGGTTTAGGGAATAGCAGGATGTCCAGGAGGGACATCAAAAGAGGCAGCTCGACCGAAGGATGAATAAACACCTGCACCTTTTTAGGGTTAGGTGCACTCACACTCATAGCAGGAGCTGAAAACAAAACCAAATTCATTTGAATAGAAGTAGAGGGGTGGAGAGAGGAGGACTAAGTAGGATTCCTTGAAATAGGGGCAGTCGAATCCCCTTCCTTTCTCTGCAAAGCGGCCTACTCAACCACTAGAGCCTTTCGTCGACGCTTGTGCTCATGTGCAAGGCAGTTTTTGTGACTCTTGGAGCTAGTGATCAGGAGTTGAGAAGGGATAAAAGGATATTTCTCAGCCATAGGGGTGTCCATCATAGTCATTTCTAGTGGAGGGATAGACTCTTGAAAGGGAGCAAGAGGAAGAGGTTGAGAGACAATGGGGGGAGTTGGCTCTAGCGCCTCAACAACAGGCCTCTTCCCATTCACTGCTTTAGGAGAAGGAGTGGTAGGAGGCTGCAGAGGTTGAGACATGGTGGATTACCCATGGGGACCCTTCCTTCTACTATACAAGTTGGCCCAAGGTCTAGGTGGCTCAATAGGAAAGTCTGATATCCTAATCTTAGCTTTGTACCAAGCAGGCACCATAAAAAATTTTATGTGGAATGCAGGAGTAGACATCCAAAATTATTCTTAAGAAAGGGGAGAGAAGAGGAGACAACTTGATGTTGCACTACTGAAGGGGTCACTTTTGGTTTTCCTTTACCCCCGGTCTTATACTTCACATAGTCTCGATAAAGTAGGTTTGTCCTCAGGGGAAGCAAACCGACTGGGGTAGACCAAAAATGATACAATGAATAGCCCCCATAGGATACCAATGACTGATATTTAATTCCATGCACGACATGTACGACCCCTTCGTGGGAGAATTTTAGACATCTATGAATTAAAAAATCAATTCGTTCATAGAAGCTAGCCACGGGATGCCTAACTTCACCCTAAACAAATTATATTCCAGAATAACATCAAAGGTAGTATCCACAGCCCTAGGTCCAACTAGGATGGAAAGAGTTATTGAGCCATATGGCTTGAGAGAGAGGCCATCGTGAGTATGAATGGTGAACTTTTTTTCTTCATACTCCTCTCTCTACAATGAATTCAGCCATAACGTCTCCTCTGTAATAACATTCACTCGACTCACGGAGTCAACTAGGACCCCTGCCACAATGTTTCGTTTGGGGCGAGTGGGAATGTAGAGGGGAGAGGGCTTGTTATTCAAGGGAATTTCCTACGAAGTGAATGTCACATTTGGAAAACTAGTTGTATGCTATGGGGAAGGAGTAATTATGACCATATTAACATACTCTGAGGGCTGAGTAGAAGAATCAAAGGGGTCAATAATCAGCTTAGTAGAGTGAGACAGAAATAGGTCAGTGTATATCTGCAACTCACTATTGGCCTTCGCCACCAATTTATTTGCATTTTGTTTCGTCTCCATCAAGACGAATGGTACCATCATCAATGCAATCTTGTATCTCATGATGCAGGCACATACAATGTTCAGTATCATGGCCATTAACCCAATGGTACTGATAGAAAGCATTTGCATCATACCAATCAAGATAAGGTTCTTTAAGAAGTCAGGGGTTTTCTAAGGTTATGATCTTATCCTTCAAAAACTTTTGTAAGCTGGAAGAATAAGATTCCGCTAACTTTGTAAACTTTATGTTGCATTTGAGGCCATTATCATTTGTCATGATGACTACATTTGCAAGAGCTTTACCTTTTCCTAAGATAGATACAATAGATTTTCCTTCTTAATGGAAGCACAAGGACAATCTCCCAAACTAAACTACCATTTGCTAATATTCTCGTAATGCGACACACAAATGCACAAAAGAAGGGTATTTCATAAGGGAAAATATTTCCTTCCAAGGTCTCTACAGGTTACCAATGAACACCTTCTGCACATTAGACTTGGGCAGCAGGTACGAGATATGTGAAAAGAACACTTGGTATTGTGCTATGAAATCAATTATTTTCTCGTTATCCCTCTGCTTACATCAGACGAGATCCAAGAAGGTCATTTTTGGACCGATGTTAGCATGGAATTATCGGAGAAACTAATTTACAAGTTGATCAAATGAAAATATAGAATTGCTAGGTAAGGAACAATACCACTCGAGTGTTGTATCCTTGACAGATCAGGGAAATAATTCTACAACCAAAGCATCATGATGGAAGAAGTCTATACATATGGCATTAAAGGAATACACATGTGTTTGTGGGTCGCCTTTTCTGCCATACTTCTCAAATTTAGGAATCTCCATTTCTTGTGGGAAGGGAGTACTCAAGATTTCTACCAACAATGGGCTATGTTAGAAGAAAGGTTGAAAGATAGGTTGGGCAAAGGCCTGGGAAAGGCTTTCCAACTAGTTTTGCATTCAACCCATGTTCTGAAGAAGGGCATTCAAAATGGGGTCAAAATATGAAAAAGGACCAGTGTAACCTCCAGAACAACTACACCCAGAACCACCTCTAGAGCCACCATTGTGACCACCACTAGAGCCACCACCATTGGTAGGGCCTCTTCTAGAGTCACCTCCACTACTAAAACCACCACCATGGCCTCCACCAAAGCCACCTTCGCCAGTGCCACCCCCACTACCAAAGCCACCACCACTCATTCCACCATATCCCCCACCACCAAAGGCAGTAGGAAGGGTGAAACTGAACCCAAGGGCTATTCTACTCACCTTGAGAGTGTTAGGCCTCTAAGAAGCAGAAGAGACACTGATTGAGGGCCCTATTTTGGCCATGCATACGAACATGGTGGATATTGAAATTCCTATTTTTCTTTCATAGGCATCGAGCACTTCCCCTTGGGTGGTACCCATTCTAGGCCTATACAAAGGGATATAAGCTTCAGTTAGATCGGCAAGGCCTCATAGAAAATATATGCCTGTTTGATCCTTCCTTAAAAAATGTCTCACCTCACCAGTAAGCCTAGCGGCTCTTGCCATGCTCAACACTTTCTCTAAATGATTTACAAGGTTCAGCAATCTATTATCTAATGCGAAAAGGCATTTTGCAAGAATATGCACAACATCATCCTTGTCGACATACGAAGTCGTAGGGGATACTGGAGGGATAGGCACACGAGTGGTTTCTTCCATGAAACTCATCTCATCAACATAACCTGTAGGAAAACCAGTGGTACGGTCAGTAGCTAAACCAATGGAGAAACTGGAGGTGAAACTAGAAGTGACCTTCGTCTTCTCCATCGGTAGGTATCACATGCTTCTCCTAACAATGTAATCGGAATTCATGGATTGGGTTGTGAATCTCATAAACCTTCACAACACTCAGGCTTACAACCGTCAGTAGGTGCAGGGAAAAGTCTCAACACAAGCAAATGGATAGAATTTCACGTTGGGTTCACCAAAAATGTAAGAGGGGGACCAACCACACCAAGGCTCTAGGTCACAGAGAGCCAAGAGTGGAGGGCTGCCCTAACCTACTTCACTCTAACAAATGTTTTGGGATGAGGATTGAGAATGAAGAGCACTCTCAAGTGCTTCTATCACTCTACAAACCCAAATATCTACTTGGGGCTAGACAATCCAGTTTTTGGAGTCCAAACTACACCTCAAACAACTCTCTGTCTGAGGATAGTAGCATGGGTCTAGGACGACAGCACAACACACTGGCGTCTCTCTAGTGCACTATTGTCTGTACAACCAAAAAACATAAAGTATAGTAATAAATACCAAAAAATTACTTAACATCCTAGCTAATTGATTTTAATGAAAAGAATAGAATAATAAAGTATGAAAAGTAAAGGTGGAAATGATAAAGTAAGTAGATAAAAACTAGGGTGATGAATATTAACTCACAAAAGCACCAGTTCACCAAGAAGATCCATGCACACGTTCACCTACACATAAACAAGAGGGGAAAATTGTTAGGGTTGTATAGGGGTTTTCCTTAGTCAAACCCCCATTTTGGTGTTTCCACCTCCTCGAACAACCAAGAAAGCAATGGAGTAGAAATTATGATAAAGGAAAGAGATGAATACACTAAACACTGCAAAAGATAAAAGCTATTCTATCAAATCATAATGCGAAACTAAAGTGATGCAATACCACCTCCACCCAAAGCAACTCAAGGCCAATGAAGGGAGAATGCAAGGTAATGAACTTGGAAAAGTTGCTACAGATGCAACGGTGACAAAGGGAGGTCTCGCAAGAATCCAAGCTCGTAGCTTCTATAGTAGAGAAACGTGTGCAAGAATGAAGTTGACAAAGTAACCAGCTACTGCAATGCTCAATAGAGTTGTGAAAATGGAGTGCTAGAACTGAGAGATTGAATGAGAATTGCTTGAGAGATCTTATGAGTGTGTAAGAGATGAAGTGATAGTGAATAGAATGGATTGAAGACCACAAGGAACCGTTTTTGGGTCAGTTGGTCGCATAGAGGCATTACAAACTGTCCCCAATGAGGAGTGTAGCGTCCCTGTGGACTCAAGGGTAGGAATCTGTCAGGGATGGAAGCAAGCCGTGCAAGCGTCCGCACATTGCACTCACATCCTTGACAAAAATTCCCCCACAGACACACAAAACATGCACCAAGTGGATGGAAGGTAGGTGGGTGATGTGGAATTTCACCTTTGGGTTTGATTTTCTAAGGTGAGGGTATGCAAAAGGGGAATTTACACAAGGTATGCCAATTCACTCCTATACACTATTATTTTCTTCCATTATGTTAAGAAAATAAATCTTGTAGCATGCTCTTGGAAGTGGAGAACACAAATTTCCTGTCACCCATCAGTGCACTTACTAGCAAATTAATTCCAACTATAAATTATTTTCTCATGAAATACTTTGATTATTTTATTATAATTGACTAATCTTCATTTTATAATTATATGAAGGAGAGTAGCCTCATGCCAAAAGTAATACTCTATTTTATTAAATTGTAATTGCAAGCTAAAATAGCTCCTCTATTTAGGGTGATTGGTTAATAATAAATAAAACAACTCCCAATAACTCATGAGATTTCAAATCATAAAAGAGAGGAGATTTGTGAATATAGGAAAACGTATAAAAATTTGTTAAATAAGTTACATGCCTTATTTATTATATAAAGGAAATGTAATGGGCATCAAAGATGTATAGGGAATAGTGCAAAAAATTAAGTGCGTAGGGGTGGCGTGAGAAAATATAAGGCAATGTGGAATTTGAAGATTAACACAACAACATAATAGTAAAAAGAGGTGATATAATAGTTTGTGGAAGATAGCATATATGCAACAACATGAATAAGTGTGGTAGTTATGTAAGAGTGAAAGATATGTAATTTATTTTAGAAAATAAATAAATACATGAGTTGAGAATTATTTTGTAGCAGACTAACCATCACGTAGAAGAAGAGGAGGGCCCCCTCTGATGAAACACGTTGATGTCATTGTTATTTTATGTGTGTTTTATTCTTTTTGGTTTGGTTTTCACATTAAAACATGTGAGTAAGATATGTGGTTTTATTTTCATTGTTTTCAATATGGTTAATTATCGACTTCTTTTCATTTACATGTTGATTTTGATTTTAAAATTCTTTTATAACAGAGTTTCTATAGCAATTTTGATTAATATTTTTAGTTCATTTCATCAACATTCACCTCACTACCTACAACTCTTATGCATATATCCATGATACCTTTTATAATTTTACACCCCCAGATTGACACTTAGACCAAACTGAATTTAGTTATTAAGTATTAAATCTTTCTCATTATCTACCATAATTTTGGCCTATCACCTCTACCAACACCAATATGCTAAAAGGTTTAACAAGTAAGATATTCTTTATTAACCTCTAATTATAAAATCCTTCACAATATCCAACTATTCAACTCTAAGGTAAAACATATCATATGTCAATAAACTAGCAAGAATGTAAGTCGCTCAAACCAAAGGAAGAATAAACAACCATTAGAACAACAAGGGAATATCCTTCCCATGCCAACTAAACTCCAATTGCATCACTATAATATTGGGAAGCTTCAAGAAAAAATTATGAATATACTCAATAATATAATATTACCTCAAATCAACACCCAGTCTCCCTTTGCATGATCAATATAAAAAATAGGAACTCTATATGCTATTATGATCTACATCTCCTCAAAAAATCACATGTCTAATGAACAAATTTTCTCCCAAGAGAATTTATCATGCTAAAAATCTAATAAGTAATCAAGATTCCACCATGGCACAATAAAATCCATCCTCTAGACTAATGATCATCTATCAAACCAAAAAATATAAAATTAACACTTAAACCAAAGAATTTAAGAGTCCTTTATGCTCCCCAAATGCCAACATCTCCAAACCACATGAAGTATCTCTTGTCAATAGAAATCAATATTTTAATGGACTCTTAGAGAAAACAAGAGTCCTTTATGCTACCCAAATGTCAACATATCCAAACCACATGAAGATAAGAATCCCTTGTCAATATAAATCAAGATGTTAATCAGCTCTTAGAGAAAATGAGAATATCTCATGTATCATAGTCAACAACCATATGACCTATAATATAATTGTCTTAGGTAACACTATCTCTTTGCTTCATAATGACACACATACCAATGTATCAAGTGACCAAAAAATTCCAACTAATAGAAGCTACATAAACACTAAAGATTTATGGGTATAGCCAACCCACATTCAAGTTATCTATATAATTTATAAATATAGATAGCCTAAAAAATAATCAAATTGTAGATCTCACATAGGTCCTCGTCCTTCATTCAACATGTGGTTTGTTGGTTGTCCATGTCATGTTTTTGTTTCTAGTTCATGTCTTGTTTTGAACTAGCTTATTTTTGGCCCCAAGGGCTCTCCATGTAAAGGGTACAACACCCTGTAAATGTTGCTTACTTTATCAAAAGAATTACATTAATAACCATGTCAAATAGAGGAAACTAGAGATAAAAATGTATATTATTCATGACTTAAACATCAAATAACCTCTAGATTCAATTTTCTACAAATCCATAATAGACCATAATCAAGGAACCCAAAAATCAGCTCTATAGAAATAATTGAATAATCACATATCAACACTTCCAAACTTGATCTACTATGAAGTAATAAAAAAATGCTGCTTTTTTCTTATAAGAAGTTCAAAATTAAATTTTGTGGGAAAAAGATATGATTTTTTGAATCAAAGAGCAAAAATTTGGATTCCAATTGGCATTTTCTATTATAATTATAAAAATAGAGAAAAACTATTTATACCACTATATAGTTCTTGAAAATAACTTTATGTTGACTATAAGAACATGAAAATATGGCTCTTTAGATGAAAATGATCATATATCAATAATTGAATAATCACATATCAACACTTCCAAACTTGATCTACTATGAAGTAATTAGAAAATGCTCTTTTTTCTTATAAGAAGTTCAAAATTAAATTTTGTGAGAAAAATATATGATTTGTTGAATCAAAGAGAACAAAGTAGGATTTCAATTGACATTTTCTATTATAATTATAAAAATATAGAAAATCTATTTATACCACTATATAGTTCTTGAAAATAGCTTTATGTTGACTATAAGAACATGAAAATATGGATCCTTAGATGAAAATGATGCTCACCAAAAAATATACCCTATTATGCCAAATAAAATAGTCTTGGTGGTTGTTGAGTGGTAGGTGGGTGGTGCTATCAGTGACTAACTAGTGGTAATATTGTTATGGTATTGAGTGAGTGGTTTATGGATGGGAAATGGTGGTCTACCAATGGAGCATGAGTTATTGGTGAGGTTTAGCCCCTTCTACTAATCCATCCCTATGACCAAGGCCTCAAAACTTCAGAACTAGCTCCTAGTCCCCATGTGACCTTGATCTTCAAACCCACCTTCTATGCCAAACCCACATGTTGACATCACCAACAATCAATCATATTTTCATTTTTTAAAATTTTGTAAGCCATACCAAGGTAATGCATGGATGAAAGAAGATAAATATTCTCCAATGATGCCAATATATTTGATAGCAACTATACTGCATTGTTGCAACATACAAACTATATAGAATTTATACACCTATATATAAATAATAAGTGAAGATTCCTTCAAAGCCCTAAAAATAGAAAAAAACTAACACTAAAATATATTAAATTTTATATGGATCTATAAGTTTTTTCCTTCTAGACTCGATGGTAAGTTCTATTTTTTCGTTGGAACATTTTAAAAAATCCACCTCTAAAACCCTCACAAAAAGATCCCAAATAAAAACCCATTGTCCAAATTATGATAACACCCTAGATCTTCAACGACATAAATTTGTAATTATATTTGAAATCTTGAAAATTCCTTCATTATTCTCTTGCAAGACCATGGATTCAACTATACAAAATATTTCACCCATACCAAGTATTAACAAATATGAAGATGTCTTCTCCTACAACTTGACAACTAAGCTTTGATGTCAAGTGAAAATAAATTTGAAGTAATCTAACCATTTCCACATAGCCATTATGAGAGAAAAATATGTAAAACAAGTATTCATAATCTATAATGCAAAAGAATAACAAAAATGCCACCAGGTGACACCATATGTACCTTGGGAAAACCCTCTCAAGGGAAAAACCCAACCTCCAAAAGCACTCACACACTCAATGCATTATCTCGAGAATAAAATTATAGTTTAGTTCCATAGGCTTCATGCAAGGCTTCTAAAACATCAAATACCCTAGTTGCACTCCTCCATGTGAATATGAAAATAATAATTATGTGACCACACATCCCAATCCATGCTTCTTCTACTCACACATACAACAAGAAATGTTCAATCCAATCTTAGCCAACAAGCCAAATGTTACACAAGCCAACCTCAACAACTATATTTTCCTTCCTTTATAGAAATAAGCTTACACAAAATCACTAAGTGGTATTACAAAAATCATGATCCTCAAAATCATGAACTCACTAAACTATGATCCCATATTAAATATTTAGTACTTATTTTTTCTCAATAATAAATATGTTTCCAATGTGACACCCATATCAAATATTATCCCAATGTCACATAAAATATACAAGTGGCCTAAAAAATTCTAACACATGCAGTATCCACATTCTCTAAGATACACCCCAATTAAATATTCATTTTTTGACATTATTAACATTATTCTTTTTACTATGCAAGGTGTACAACACAACTTTTCCAACATGGTGAACATTATATTAAGTACTCAAAATTGGCAATTTAATGACTAGTAGGGTGTGTGAATAATTTAAAATTATTTTTTTATTTTTCAAATTTGAAAGATAGGGTGAGGAGTAATAATACACCTTACCATTTTTTAGATCCTCCATGATTGTTTTGTGGTTGTAGTAACAATCATGTAAGAACTCAAACTAATGGTTTATTAGACAACATCATTTTAAAGAGAAAATTGAAATAATTTAATATTTTTAAAATATAAAGTGGTGGGAATGTGTATTCCAATTTATGAATTCTAAATGAGCATCAACTATTTTTTATGAATAGACATAATAGGGGTAGTTTTTAATAGTGAAATTAAAAATGATAAAAATAATGGAAAGCATTATTTTTTTCATTAGATCTTTTGAAAGGGTGTAGGGAAACTTTAAAAAGAAGAAGATAAATATTTTAATATTTTCGCCAATTCATAAAGTTGAACACATTTCCTCACAAGTCACTTAGGACATGGGCACCTCCTTTCTTCATTGAGTTTTTGTTAAGTGTTAGAGCCCCACCATATGTGACTGCATATCCTCCCATTGTGTAGTTGTGCTAACATTGTAACCAAAGCAAGGGAATGCACAATGCAATACTTTATGGCTTGCACAAAAAAAAAAGGAATTGAGTAATATTTTATTTATTTCACAAAGTTATTGCTAACACATGGGCATCAATCATTATTATTTTATACTCATCTTTATTGGAAAATATGAGGTGTATGGTTGAACCTAATTTTTTTTTGTTGTAGTCTCAATATTGTGTCTAGTAGCAATAAAGATGTAGGAAAAAAATCTAGAAAGGTGCATCAATTTAACAATGATTCACATTGAAATATAAAAAAAAGTATACAACTAAGAGAGACACTTGGTATGTCTATATTTTTATGCATGAAAAATATTTTATAGATGCAAAAGGTGGCACCTAATTTAAACAAATATTTTAATTAAGGTTAGGGAAAATAATGCATAGATACATACCATCCCTTGTGTTTTACTCTCATCCATATGGGCATACTCTAAAGAAAAATATAATGATAGGTTAAATTATATTTTGTATTGAAACATGACATCATAATTTGAATTCCTCCAAGTAACATACATTACCCTATAAAAAAAGATAATGCAAGGATTTTTCGACAAATTATTCCCAAGAATATCAATTGAAGTTAATTTATTTTGTCTTCTAGATTAATGAAAGTCAAAGGAAAAGACAATGCATCTAAAGTGTTTGACATAATGTCTCACATGTTGCATTGGCTGCAAAATGAGATCAAGCAAAGCTTTGGAGTTGAAATCATTTGATCAAAATGATAAAATATATGTACAAAGTGTAGTTTGTTATGAGAATTTAAGATTTTATCTTTTGGGGAAATATATTTAGAAAATATGAAGGAAAAGATAATGTATTTGAATTATTTGAAAAATCTACATGTAATACTTTGCTTGCAATATGTAGACAAAATAAATCTAATGAATACACTTTTTTATATTTTAAAGAAGGTTTAATATTTTAAATATTCCATATTGAAGGAGTATAATAATTTATTATAAAGTGAATTTCATGCTAGGATTTTTTTATTGGGTTAAAATTTGCACATGATATTACAAAGTGTATATTGAAACATTTAAGGAAAGTTACTTTTTTACATAATGAAGACAAAAAGACAGGATCGGAGATTCTTTTGGCATATTCTATAGGGTTCTAGGTGTTAGTTTTGTGTCCAATTTGGGCATATCTTCTTCTATTAAAGATATTATTAGTTGGTCTTTTGTGGGTCTTGAGGAATGTTTAATCCTCTAGGGGAGTTGAGACATTTATTAAGGACTATGTTGTTGATTCAATGAAGAATGGTGAACTACCCTATCATCACATTCAGTAAATTTTAATTTGCATATCTCGATTTGAAAGGAAATATGCATCCACCCAAGATAATTTCCACATAACTCAAATATAGAAATCTATGCAAACACGTATCCAGAATCCATATGCAAAAGAATAGACAACATACCATCAAAGATGACACAAGATATACCCTGTGAAAACCCTGAGGAGAGAAAAACCTAGCCTCAAAAAGCATCCATCACTCATGTATTATTCAAAAATAAACATTACAATACATCTTTAGAGTCCTCCATGAACACCTTTGAAACATCAAGCCCTATACAAGCACTCCATGTGAACAAGCATGTAGCCACACATCCCATGCCATAATTCAAACCTCACAAATGATAACGAGATCCAACCATCCAACCTTAGACAACTACCCATGTGTTTGATTTTATAGAAATAAGCTCACACAAAAGCACCAAGTGGTATTAAATAAAACCATGTGACTAATACCATTAACCCCCACATTTAATTCTTGGTCCTAAGGTTTCCCCACATTAAATATTTTTCCCATGTGCAACCCCACATTAAATATTTAATCCAATGATAGATACAACACATAAAGTGGCCCCAAGAATGCTAGAGCTATGTGATGTGCACATCCCTAGATTCCCTAGGTGAGGCATTATGCAAGGTGTACACACATTTTTCCTAACACAATTCACTAAAATTTTCAAATCTTGTTCTTCTAGCTTGGAGTGAAATTATGATTTTATCATGACTAATCAAGAAAATACACATGTATTTCTCTACAAACATATTGAGCACAAAAATGTGAATTTGATAAAGGTTTACTTGATGAGGATAATATTTATACTATTCTTTTATTTTTTAGTTTAAATTGAAAAGCTCTTGAAATGTATAACTTTGATCCGTTTGATGTAATAATTTATAATGTAAATGGGCATGACACATATAACAAGCATAGTTCATAAATTATTTATCACAAAATTCCTCATCTATCACTTTATAACAAGTATAATTTTATATCTTATAATAGTGGCAATTTTAGACATATCATAAGATGTATCAACACGATCATTCTAAATTTGGGCCATAATAGTGTTTTAAGAGAAAATTTTGGGAAATAATAAAAGAATATGGTTTTTAATAGAGGTAGATATTAGATTCACATTTTTGGTGGATTTGGGCTATTGACAATTTATGAAAAATTCAAAAGTTTAATATTTTGTAGGTTGGCCAATCTGTGCACATTCATGGTTATTCCTTGATCTACACCATAGAATTAGTTATGGGATATCACTATTCCCATAAGAGGCATACATCCCTAAACATGAGCCATTGTTGGGACTAATTCCATGAAATATTTTTCAAACATTCAACCTTTAGTTTGATATGATAGTCAAAATTTTCAACTTCAAAATTACATGTCGGCTACAAATTTATTTAAAAATACTTAGTTTTAATGGTTTATATTTAAAGTTTTGGTAAATTGACATTTACCTCCATTTCAAATTTTAAGAGATTCAATCAAGAATTGTGCCTAAATTTGAGGAATTGGTAGTTGAGAGTGTCTCCAAACAACTCAAACTTTAAGGTAAAATTTCAAGATTCTAGTGATTGGTTGAGTTTAGATAATTGATCGTCATCCTTCAATTTGGGTCTATTGTGTGAAAATTGAATCCATATTGAACTTTCTATTATTTTTTCAAAATTAATAATTTAACGACTAGTATGGTGTTTAAAAAACTCAAAGTTAAATTTCATTTTCCAAATTTGGATGATAGGGTGAGAAGTGGAAACATTTAATAGTGTCGTAGGGGAAGTAAGTAAGCATGAATGAAGTAATTAGAGTCTAAAACACTAATAATACACACAATTGAGATCATACAAACCCAGACTCAATTAAATTCATTTGCAAAGCATTCAAATGGTTTAATCTAAGAATTTGAACTAAAATCAAAGCAATCAACCAAATCGAAAGTGTAAACCTTCAATCCCATTATGGATTGATGCATATTTGTGATGTGGATTGCTCAAACTATACATAATCCATGTTAAAAAAGCTTGATATGGAAGGATGTGATTCACAAAATAGGTTCTCTAATGCTCAAGAAATGACTCAAGAATTCTATAGAGTGCCTATGCTTATGAGGATTGTGAATGATTTTCATGTTGATGAAGGCTTGTTTTATAGATTTTGGAAATTCTGATCAACAGTCAAGATTTGATATGAGGATCAATGGATGAGAGGAAATCAAGGATTCAAGTAAGGATCAAGAAGAATCAACGGTTGAGGATGCTTGAGAGCCTAAAATATCTCTAATTTCATGGAAATAGGTTGGAGATATTTTGAATTGGAGGGAAGAATTTGAATTTGAAAAGGGAATATTCTTTGAGCAAGTTGGAGAATTGGAGGAAAATTATTTAATTGTGAGGATGAAGGGAATTAATATTTTTAATTAAATAATTTGGAATTATTTAATCAAGAGGGATTATTAGTATGGAAATGATGAATTAATCAAATAACCTTAATTATTCAATTTGATAGGGGAATAAAGTGAATTTAAATTTTTAAATAAAAGGGGTAGAAACTTTATTGAGCTAGAAAATCAATACAAAGCCAAAGAGTACAATAGACCCATTAGGGGTCAAGAACCCAAAATAGAGTAATCAAGACACTCCCAAGAAACATCTCATATCTTCCATAACAAGATCTTCCAGAACCTAGGAAAGATCCTTGGGAAGGCTTCCCTAGTATTCCACATTCCAATTCCCCATCCACTCAGATGCCTATTTAGCCAAGCCATTAGCCACCTTATTCCATTCCCATGGGATATGAAAAAAGGTGATAGAATCTAAAACCTCACCCAGAGAAATGATTTTCTTGACCACTATAGCCAATTGCCAATTCAAATCATCTAATTGTGTTTATTCATCATGTCAATCACAACTTGAGAATTTGACACAAATAATCCTTCTCCATCCAAGGGCACAAGTTTATTTCAACGCCAAAAGAATAGATAAATTCTACAGAAATTTGTTAGTTTGTTGACCTCTATACATCGAAAAGAAGAATTCCACCACCCTAGGGCTAGTCTTGCCAATACCACTAACCCAAGCATGCCCAAGATTGCCTCTAGAAGACCCATCAATGTTAATTTTCAACACCCAAAGAGGAGAGGGTTTCTAATGACCACCTCCCTAGATCTTCCCTCTACCACACTGACCTTGCCCAGGTAGGGGGCCACTCCTATCATAGATAGGAAGCCCCAAAGTTTGGACCACACCCAAATATCTAGGGTCCACAGGAATAGATAAATCACACTTAGCTACTAGATTCTCTTGGATAACCCCCAAGATTCTCAACCATAGTTGTCTCACTAGAAGCTTCTTATCCAAAAAGATCATGTGGCTGCATTCCAACCAAATATTCTTGATAATCAAGTTGGTGCCAACTTTCCAAGAAATTTGAAGGAAAGAAGTTTTAGTTGGAGAGTTCCCCAGCCCATTCCAAGAGTTATTCAAAGAAGAGGCATGTTTGCACGGCTAGTTCTAGACTCCCCACTAGAAGTGCCAAATCATTCTAGCAAATGGGCACTAAAAAAATAGATGAGAAGTACACTTTTCATTACTGGTGCACATGACACACATAAAGGGACCCAAAAGTCCATGCTTCCAAAGATTCTCCTAGGTGAGGCATCTATTTTGAACCACAAGCCAAGAAAATAAATTGCACTTAGGTCAAGAGAATTTATTCCAAACCTATTTCCACCAAAGGACCCCCAAACACCCAAAAACCTACTTGTCTAGCACCTGATAGCCAAAGGAAATAGAGAATTTTCCTTTCGGGTCATGTCCCCAAGACAAATCATCCCTTTGTAGAAGAGAGTTACAAAACCATCTAGCTAGAATAATGGCCAACTCCTGATCATCCTCCAATGATCACCCAAGAGGCCACTCATGAGGGTCCTTCCACCTGTACCCAATAACCTGACCAAGAACTAGAGAGGATTTGAAGTCAACCACTCTACTCTAACCACCATCAAAAGAATGTCTACACAAAGTCTATAGATGAGGGTGAGTTGACAAGATAGGAGGATGACCATCCCAAGAACCAAACTAGAAAAGATCTTTCAAGCCATTGTAGCACATCCAAAACAACCCCTATTTGACCAACTTGACACCTCTTTTAAGGGTACCCCAAATCATAAAACCCTTCCCCACAAGGATGAATCTAGGCACGCCAACACTATACACACCCCAAAGATATTGAGGTAAGGATCTTATCCCATAATAGATGTTGTTGTGAGCACCATCTCTAGTACAACTTAGCAACCAAAGCTTTCCCATTCAAATCAACCTGTCACAACCCAATCTCACCTTCCTGCTTCAACCTGCAAGTAGTATCCCACTTAACCAAGCTCCACTTCCTAGAGATGAGGTTACCAAACCAAAGAAACTAACATGAGAGACTCACAAATTATTTGATAAATCAAAAAGGGGTAGAATGAACCACCAACTTCAAAAGAGTCACTCTCCCCACAATCGAGAGCCACCTGCAAGTCCAGTGGCTAACCTTTTTATGAAACTTATCAACAACATCTAGCCAAAACAACCTAGGGAGTGAATAGACAGCATGAGGGGTACCAAGATAAACAAAAGGAAGTGAGCCAGTTTGAAATTTGAGGATTCTAGCAATTATCCTCTAAATAAGCTTTAAAGCATTAAAGAATTAAATGAAGGGCTTCCCCTTATTGATACTTTGTCCCAAATCTACCAAACAATTGTTTAGCACTACCCTCAAGTTGACAACTTCTTCAACTTTGTCCATGCCCATTAGAGTAGTGTCATCCACAAACTAAATATGGGATTGGGGGCTAGATTATTACCCCACCTCCAACCCTAGATGAGACCCATCTCCACACAAGATTTAATAAATCTCCCCAATCCCTCAACCATTAAAATAAATATGTAGGGGGACAAAGGATCACCTTGTCTAAGGTCCCTAGATGCTCTAAAAATCTTAGAAGGCTCACCATTGACCAATACAAAGAAGGAAGAAGAAGTGACACAACTCATAACCCACTCAATCTAGGTATTGTCAAACCCAAAATCCCTCAAAATCTTGAACAAGAAGGCCCATTTAACTCAATTGTGAGCTTTGGTCATGTCCAGTTTGATGAACATGGACTTATATCTAGAGGAGGCCATAGAGTGAATAGTTTCAGCTGCAATAACAACCCCATCAAGAATCTGCTTTCCAACAACAAATCCACCCTTCTCCTAAGAAATTAACCCGCTTAACCATGGCTTTAGAAACTTCACAATCAACCTTGTAATTATCTTGTACACGACATTACATAGGGAAATTGGTCTAAAAAGATCCAAAGAATTAGCTCTGTCCCTTTTTGTGATAAGAGCAAGAAAAGTGGCATTCATGGATCTCATCATTTTCTTATTCTTTTGAGATTCCTGGACAACCTCGAGAAGGTCAAGCTTAATAACCTCCTAGAACTCTTGAAAGAATTCAACTGGGAACCCATCAATCCCAAGAGATTTTCCTTTTTTATCTGAAACATAATATCCTCTAGCTCCTTCAAAGAGATGAGTTTGAGAAAAGAGTCATTTGTTTCAATGGTCACTAAAGGTGGGATATAGGACAAGATTAAAGCTTCATCCTCATCTATAGGAGGGGAATCCTCATAAGAAGAAAAAGCCGAAAATAACTAAACATACTCTTTTAAAATCTCATCAAAGAAAGATAAATGAGCCCCTTTAGTGGACATGAGGGAAGAGATGATATTACACTACCTTCTATCCTTAACAGAATTGTGAAAAAGGAAGTGTTCCTATCACCCTCTTGGAGCTAGTCAATGTGAGACTTTTCCTTCTAAAAAATTTCCTCCCTCAGCTCCCATTCCTCAACCTCCTTCACAGCTGCTACTTCTAGCTTACCATTATCCTCAGTAAGACCTTGGTCTCAAATCTATTGAGTAATGGAATCCAAGTGAGATTAAGCTTCCCTTTTAGCCTAGAAGACATTACTGAAATGGTGCATGTTTCATCACTTCAACATATATTTAACATGTTGAAGCCTCTTGGAGAAGGATTACATTGTAGTGCCATGAGTTGGCTTCCCAAAATTCCACCAATTGGGAACAAGATCATGAAGTGATGCATCCTAAAGCCACATGAGCTTTAATCTCAAAAGACTACTTTCTAGAATAACAAGAAATTCTTGTTGAGAATTTGATCAGCCAATGATCCGATCCTTGCCAATCCAAAATCTCAGAGCTAGTTGTCCACCTATCACCAACCCAAAAGCTAGACACCAGGAACCTTTCCAACCTTTTAGAAATAGCATCGTCCCCATTTCTCCTATTGTTCCAAGTAAACATGCCATTAGAGGTTTTGATTTCAACAAAGTTCAATAGAGCAACATTATCCATTAGGAGATCTGAGGAGGGATCCATACGGACATTATCTCCCCTCTTCTCTTCAAGTGAGGAGATAACATTGAAGTCCCCCACCAAAATACAAGGAAGAAAATGATCCAAATAATACACATATATAACATGAGACCACAACTGGGTCTTACTAGGGAGATCAGTAGGAGCATATATGTTAGAAAGGAGAATCCTCTCACCCAATTCCAAACTAAAAGCAACTAGAGAAATAGAATACCTACAGGAGAGTCACCAAATCAAACTAACTCTACATGGATCCCATAAACAAGTGACCCCACTAGAGCTACCATGCACTCCCACACACTGGAACTAATCTCTACCCCATATCTTCGAAGCCACATTCAACACACTTTCAACAGATAACTTTTTCTCTTGAAGGAAAACAAAATCAGAAGAATGAACACTAATCAACTCATGAATAACCTTTTGTATAGGGATTTTATTCATATCCTTTACATTCCAAAATAGCACAACCATAGATGAGGTTTGGATAAATGAGAATCAATGGTCCTCACTGATCCAAACTCCACCAATGTCTCACCAATTAAGTTTACCTTTTGTTGGTCCTTCTTTCTACCAGCCTTAAGAGGCTTCTAGGGATCCCCTTTTTAGGGGGATTTTGCTGCAAGCTTAAAGTAGGAGAAGATGACTTATTTTTACCTGGGTCAACAAAACCCTTCTCGATAGTGAGTCCAGAACCAATGATAGAAAAACCCTCGATAACCTTTGGAAACAAACTAACCCCCCTAATCAGGAGAAAAGGGAGGAAGATCAATGTCCATCTGAGCCTCCTGATCCCCAAACTAAGCAGGTTTAGAAATAAAAATTGGTTGATTACCAAGGTGCTTCTCCACTAGAGATCCATCTATCTCATTCATGTCTAGGGGAACACCCTCTTCCTGAACCAAATCCTTCAAAGCATCAAACCTGTTAAAGGTCTCCTCTTTCTACCTATCCTTAAGGGTTCTCTTTTGACCTCTACCCTTGTTATGAGGCTTAACTGGAACAAACCTTCCTTATCAGCCACCACCCCCTGCATGGGGACCTTACCTTTGTTCATCTTCAGAGCCAAGTGAGAAGGAAAATTACCCAAACTAGACATGTGGAAAACATATAGAAACTTCCACTAAAGGTGACCATATTCATGGCACAATCAACACCCGAAAGGAAGTGCCTCCTATTCCAACTACCAAGTCCAAGAAGATGATCCAATGCTAATATATACAAAGTCCAACAATAGAGTATTCAAGTCAATTTCAATGCACATATGAGAAAAAGAAAGCAAATTTTTATTCAATGTTTATTGAGAAGGACCTATAGGATTTCCAAGAAAAAGAGCAACCATTTTTAATATATTACTTCTCCAACATTTCAGAGGTAGACGAGGGAGACAAACCCAAATTAGAACCCTAGAGGGGAGCTCCACTATAGAGTTAAATCCTACATTACATGGTTTAATAAAGAGACCCACCTAATTTTAGAAGTAAGGCCCACCTTCAAAGGCCCTATTCCTATCAGCCACACAAGAAAATCCACAATGAAGAAGTTGTTGGCTGTCAACATATTATCTATATCACCCTCAAGGTTCAATGTCTTGCAAACCCAATATTTAAGAAATGGAAGCAAAACACTCATCCTCATAAACTTAAAAATCAACACATGGTTGCTATCATACTCCACATCCTCAACAAAAAACTTTGGTTGAATCACTAAGACTGAGCGATCTTGGGATCTCTCCAAACACCCATTCACATTTTGCAATTTGAAAGCACCATTCTTTAATGAGCCCTCACTAGGGAAAGCCATGTTTGAAAATTTTAGATCTCCTCTAGATGGAGAAGAGGCATAATTAGGCTTGCCCATGGATGTATGCAGCACCATGCAAGAACGGAACCAAACTCTCCCTTATCGTAGCCAAATCCACAAAGGAGACAATGAAAAGCTAGGCAATAGAGACAACAAAGAGAAATAAAATAATTATAGAAAAAATAAACCCTCCATGCCAAAACACCCCTCTTGAACACCAAATCGCTTCACTCAAATATCATGCAAAGAGGATAAAACATGAGATATTGAAGAAGAATGCACAAGAAAAAAAGAGAGAGAGCCAACCATAACTTTAGCCGACAATAAAAAAACCCACCCCCATTTCAAAGAACACCCTCACCTACTAATCGCACCCTCAACACACTTTACCAACACCCAATGACTCCTACCACTTCTCATCGATCAAATGCAAAATCCATCGTGCCATCATGCAGGACATGAATTGCACTTGGCCGCAAGCTCCTCCAAACACAATGCCATCCCATAAAAAATATAAAGTGAAATTAACTAAATAATCAGAAATTATTTAATTAAATGGAGGAAATAGGTGATAATGAGGAAAATGGTGTTAGTGAGTGAAATCAAGATGTGTGATATGCTTAATATAATTTTAGGTGTCTACATTTTTCCCCTCTTTGAAGCAATGTACTCATTGTATTGTTTCAAAGACCTAACATTGCTCAGATTTTTTTAAAAATTACCCTATTTTTACCTCATGCCCCATTGTGCCCCAATGGACGAAGGAATGATCACGTGCTACACCCTCAAGAGATCGGCTAGAAAAAATATTTTTTGTCTGGAGACTGTGACATGATGACATGAGTATTTTTGCTAAATAGAGGGCAGAAAATAAGTCCTAGGAAGCCTTAATACTTATCAAAATTGATAGCCAAGTTCAAAAAAATGAGTTGTAGGGAAAAATCCTAGGATTTGGTAGGAATATATGTTTATTTGGGTGAATTTTTTCCTCATTTACACACTTAGCTTTGTGAGTTGAGAGAGCCCTTAGAGATTCTAGCCTTCAAATTTTGTAAAGACCCTGCCACGATGGCACATGTTGTTCGAGCCATACACCACACAGATTGATTCCATGAGTTCTAATGGCCAGTTGGCTCAGGTGCCCCAGTATGTACCTTGTTGATTTTCGCTTTCATGAATTTCGAAACAACTAAAGGTAGGCTAGAAGTTAGGTAAATAAAGGCATCACAGTTTAGTGCATTATTCATGCAACCAAATAGTGCACCTTTGTAACCTGACACAACACCTTTGTCAAAGGTGTTGAGGCTCTACATAGGCATCAAGGTTTTAAAATCTTGCAGCACCTTTGTTAAAACTTAGTTCTTTTGTCCATCTAGGTGTGATGCCTTTGAAAATGAGTGAAGATTTTATTTTTTCTTGATAATCCAATGAATTTGTAAAAAGGTGATGCCTTTGCAATATGATATTGTGACACCTTTGTTTGAAAGGCTCACTTTTTTTCTTTAGACATTTTGACTTATTTTTTTCAAATTTTTAGAAAATTGATGTCATGAGTGTTATGCTTGTAGGATGTCTTAGTTCCTCTCCTTTCTTGGGAGTGGTGACCATTGATTCTAAAGTAGATTAATAGCTTTTCACACATTGAGGTCAATCTCCTTCATGCCGTTAGCTTATTACATATTTCCTATATTCCTGATATTTGGGCACACTTATCTCTTATCATTGTACTGGTCGAGAGATGGCACTCAAATACTTCTTCCTTCCACCTTCTAATGAGTGAGGCCACCATCACCCTTAAGGATTTGTGGTAGATCCTTAGGGTGCTTATCCATGGTGAGAAAGTTATCTATTATGTTTACCATGGATTTGAGGCTCTAGAGTGAGTATTGATAAAAAATGAGATTTAGCTCAAGGAGGGAAAAGTAGATCTAATCATGGGGCCACTAATGCTAGATAGACGTTCGAGGAGTTTCAACTCTAGATGGGGGAGGCTCCTTGAGAGTATCTTTGAGTATGGATGTGTATTTTCTTGGGGCCCTTGCATATTGGCCTACCTCTACCATGATATGCATCAAGTAGTCTACATAGGTGCTACTAGCTTGTCAATGGGAGTGACATTATTTCACATTTGGGCATGG
Source organism: Sequoia sempervirens (assembly GCA_007258455.2). NCBI lineage: Eukaryota > Viridiplantae > Streptophyta > Pinopsida > Cupressales > Cupressaceae > Sequoia > Sequoia sempervirens. The sequence goes on along the minus strand of VDFB02047230.1, from coordinate 62,974,384 downwards.
GAGCACATTATAGTGTTGAAACTTGTTTGTGACTTAGGCCAAGAGGGAAATGACCCTATGTTTTTAGATATGAGGGCATGTTGATACACCACCACATGGGGAGATACCCTATTGTCTATGATGTATAGATGGCATGACCGATTTCATATGGAGGCCATGGCTAGAAGTAGAGGCTTGGAATGATGATGTTGTGAATCTCCCCTACCATTGACAAACTTGGTGGCTTATCAATTGCACCCCTGAAATCATATAGAGGTATCTTCTAGATAGGGTGATGAGATAGTTTGGAGAGAGACATAATTCCCATGGATGATTGATAGGCTATATTTGCACACACTATTAGGGAGATTATGGAGTGGGGCCTATGTCAGCTATTCATACATCTATAGTATATTTTCATCACCTTGCTCATGTTCCATGGGCCTATGCAGATGGTGTGAATGATCTCGAGACCACTACAAAGTATGATGTGTGGTTCATGACTCATATAAATTTCAAGCTTACAGACCTAGCTAGTGGTGATGTAGTGGGAAAGAGATGTAGGGAGGAGTCTGGTAGACATCGCTGATAATGATAGCGAGTTGAGACAAATATTCCCATAGAAAAGGATTGAGGACATGGCCTAGGATAGGGTCCACCACCAGGTCAGGGTCCATCACTAGATTAGAGTGTTTCATATTGATAATATTGGTTGTCATTGATGTCAAATGTGTGTTGAAGATTGTATATACTCTAGAGATAGTCAGTATGTAGAGTTATTTGTTGGTGAAGTCAACATTGCAGTATATGGAAGAGTTTGATGTCTAAGTGTGATGTGGAGGTGGGTACACATGTTTTGATATTTTTATAATTTGTTTACATTGATATCATTCCTATATGGTGTATTGCAATTTGTGAAAGGTTGCAAAATATGTGTCTAAGACATTCATAGTATATATCATAAGACAATGACATAGTGCTTTGGTTCGCATCCTTCCATAGAGAAATATTTAGTCTTGTGGTTCATAATAAAAGTTAATAGATATGTGAAGGTATTATATCCAATATTTCAAGTCATTACACCTTCTGTAGTAAAATTTATAAGTGACAAAGCTCCAATTTATGCTCTGGTAGAGTAAAGTTATGATGAAGGCTTGTTGGAATGCTCTGCATTCCTCTAAAAGTGAAGATTTGTCCATGCAATTTTATGGACATGTTTAGTGATGTCCTATGTATGCTATGCTATAGTATCAAGTAGTTTGGTGGTTTGTAATTTAAGTTTTCAAACGATAATGTTCTTTAGATAGTTCTGGATGCCTAATTGTTCTACAGAACTTATGTTTGGATACTTGCACTAGTTGGAGAATATACATATCAGATGTATGATTTTGTGTGGAAATTCTACATGTCTCAAAGTATCTCAGGTTTGAAGCACATGCATATCTTTCTTATTTCTAGTACCACATAGTTGTTTCAAGTTAATTTGTGATGTTATGTTGTTGTTGAGGTTGACTAAGGTATATTATTATTGTGTGCCACAAGTTTATGATTGAACAGAGTTCAAGGAGTGTTTGTAGATGTTTTATGAGTCATACCAACTCATTTGGTTTTATTGTAGATAATTTTTAATCATTTTTTTATATATTTCCAATGAAGATGTAGGCTAACATGTTACAAATTTGATATTCCTTGTTTGTGGCCAACTGGATTTCTAATTGCAAAGAGTGTAGATGATATATATTGAAGATAAAAGTTGTGGAGATGATGAAAGAAGTGTGCAAAGATGTCTAAGTGCATGAGCAGAGTGTTACAAGATCCGCTACATACCTAATGAGCAGAATTGTTGACTATTAGGGGTTGAAGCCATAAACTAGTCATATTATAGTTGTTCTTTTCCATATTAGGGAGTAGTAGCTTCCTTGGGTGCAAGCCCCTAAAATAAAGTCAGGGAGTAGTTGCTTCCTTGGATTGTATCCCATAATCAAAGTTGTAATCTATTTTTACTTGTGAGGCTAGATTAGGATATTAGTTCCTAGAAACATTTCTCATTGTCCTTTTCCCCTATGGGGTTTTCCACATAAATCTGGTGTCATTGGTGTTCTTTTGTATGCTTATCTACTTTCTTGTTTTCATTAATTGGATGAATTCTAAATTATTATAATTTAACTTCAACAATAGTTTATTGGGACTGAATTTTACAAGTATATTGATTCAACCCCCCTCTTAGCATTCTGGTGTGCTCAACAATTGGTATTAGAGAAAGGTTCCTTGATATTTTCTTAATAGCAGAGGTAGATCTTGTCTTTGAACACATGAAGAATAAAGCAGTATCCAAGAAGAAGTCCTCTCAGGAAAAAGAGGTCATACTCCAGAAGGAGGATGATGAATATGAATTTGAATTCAATAAGTAAGATTATCTAGTGGATTTTGTAGGAGAGCTTAACTCTGCTCTAAGTGATGTCGATGAAGAAAGAGAAAAGAATGAAGAGCTCTAGTTAGAGCTTGAAAAAGAAGTGAAGAAAATTAGCAAGTTGAAAGTTCAAGTTGAAGAAGGGAAAAGACTTGAAGAGTGTATTAATTTCAAGCTCATTGACAAAACTACTAAATGTTCCAAGCTTGAAGAAGAAATTGTTTCCCTAAGGAAAGAAAAAAATGTTGAATGTTCCAATCTTGAAGAAGAGATTGTTTCCCCAAGGAAAGAACTGGAAAAAGAAAAAGAGAAAATTAACAAAGGTCTAAAGGTGAAAGGAGGTTATGAGATTATTGATGAGTTGATTAACTCTCAAAAGCTATCAAAAGAGAAGTCTAGTCTTGATTTTGAAAAAGGGAAAAATCATATAACCAGTGCATCTACAAAGTTATATGAAAATTTCAAGGAAGAAGGAAAGTATGAAGTGAAGGAGGTGAAAGCTTCCACTGAAGAACCTAAGAATATTGCCTTCATATATGAAAAGAAATATCAAGATATCAATAAGGAAGATGGATTCTTTCCTATCTGAAGACAAAGACGATTCAGAGGTCCTCCACCTGCTAGATAGCATGCCCCTACCAGGTTCAATCATTCATTTCAAGTTATTATTTTTCTTAGAATAAATTTGGGTATAAGGTTACTAATTGTAGATATAGGAAAATAATAAATTATTACATGGTTATAAAACCATTTATGCCTCAAATATATGATGATGTTTCATTTCATGGTTACTGCTATGCATGCAACAATTTTTGTCATAAGGTTGTTGAGCATAGAACTAAGGTGAACAAGAACAAATTTGTTTCAGAGCACAAAATTATTTGTTACAAGTGCAATAAATTTGGTCATAAGGAAATTTTTTGTAGAAGTGGCTTTATGAAGCCACCTATTTAGAACTGGAAGAAAGATGAAACCCTAAACCAACAAAAGAAGGGTAATAAAAAGGTTTGGAAGGAAAATCAAGATCGGGAAAATGAAAATAAGGATGATACTACAATGTACATTCTACACAAGATCCAAAGTCAAAGTGAGATAGAGCTTTTCTCAGGGGGGCTATGATTTGCAAACCTTTTAGTCCCCTAAAAAGGATAAAGTGTTGAATATTTCAGCATGGAAGATTAGTTAAACAAACTCCTCTGGTGTGTAGATCTACTGAACAAAGTTGAACCTTTTGATGAAGGTTGAAGAACAAGTGAATGGTTTACGGAGGTGTGTTGAGTAGCATTGTATCCTTGTAATGACACAAGTATCTTTAGCATAAGGGTTACCTAACAAAGTATGGATGCATTTATGGTAGAAAGTTAGGGCATTTGAAAGGCTTTTTATGTGGTTTTTGAATGATTTTATCTCATTTACATTCAAGAGGGTTTCTATTTGGAGCAAAGAAGAAAGAAAAGGTTTTTGAGCTATTTGTGTGAAACCCTAGCTATGGTGTTTGAAGATTTTTGAAGGAATTCTAATGGCAACACCTTAGGTGATCAATGTGGTGGAGAAATCCAGACCTAAATATAAGAAGTTTCCATTCAAGGGAATGGAAGTTGACAAAGATAGTGCATTCTAAAAGGTTCCAATGGATGTGTTTTACTCTAAAGATGTGAGGATTTACATTAATTCCCATTTGAATGAGATTGATCATACTTCATCTTTTGAAGTGGTCTGTCATGAGTTGCTAAATAAGAATGGTGTGTAAAAACTAGAGTACACAAATGTAGTTGTGAAAGGGTTGGACATATGGAAATATTTTCTAGATTTTTGCAACAACAAGGAATGGGTAAGGATTATCTTAAGCCACATTCATGAAAAAAAAATTGGTTATACAAACCCTACATGATCAGAAAGGAAGCTATTAGGGTTGTTGTTGGTCTTTGTTCTAACAGACCAGTCCTGATGTTGAAGTATGTAAAGAATGAAAGAATTATGGAGCTCAATAGTGATAAGTTTGATAAGAGAAACCTTACAATGAAGGATATTATTGATCTTGGTGTCTGGTATGCATCAATAGGGATTTCATACAAGATTTATTTCATGAACATAGAAGGTTTTGCGACTACCAAAGCAATTCACACCACACATCAAATGGTGAAGGAAGGTGCCAATTTTGACCTATGTGAGTTGTTGAAAGAGTAGATGATGGAAAAACTAAGGATAACAAAGGAAATTGATTATAATTTTAGGTTTGGATCTTTGATCATATGTCTTATACTTTTCTTTCTAAATGAATTTCCTTGATTTAAAGGAAAGAATTGTGATAAGTTCACTTTGGTTGTACAATTTAAGAAACACATTGATAGTTTCCAAGACAAGCAAGAATATACTAATTTCTATTGGAGATTCTTCAAGAATCTACAAGAAAAGATACAAGAGAGAGAAAGGATACCCTCTGGCTTGGTTCAAAAGTATAAGGATGAGGTAGCATTCATGGTGGACAAAGATCACTACTATATGGAAGTTTGTAGAACCCAAAACTTCATGGATTCTTGAGTCACCTTATGATATTTCTCTTGAGTATGTACAATGATATGTGGATATCCTACTGAAGAAGCCAAAAAATACAACTATTGAAAGGTTTGGTACATACAAAGAGATCATAAATAAGTTGGCTAAGAAGCATACAAATGAACATTTTGAAAAACACAAGGATGAGCTTTATAAGGAATGGGGTTTGCCACTAAAAACTACATACATTGCTCTTGGAGAGAGTTATAAAGATAAATCTATTCCTCTAGAAGCTAGTCAAGGGCTAAGGAGATTCGATATATCCTCTTATGTTGCTACATCTACTTCGCAGCCCTCTAGATCAACACAATCAACTAGTGGAAGAAGAAAATTTGTATCTGCAACTCCTCTACAAAAGAAGGCCATAGTAGTTGTGCAAAGAAGGCCTAAGCAAAAGGCTAAAAGGAAGAAGACCGATAAGGATGAAGAGGAGGAAGAAGATGAAGTTGAAGATATATCTTTGTAGAAAAAGAAGCGGAAGAAGATTGTAAATGAGGGAACTGAGCAGAATCCTTCAGTTCAACATGATCCTCTTGATTGCAGTGTAATTTTTAATGGAATTGTCAAATATGATTTTTTGAATGATACAATGGAGTTGCATCAAGATGTTCCTCTAGAAGATGAGAAGACTATTCAAAAGGTTGTCATTGAATATATGTTGAAATATAACATATCTTTCAGTAGCATTGTTGACAAAGCTCTGTATAGCCGAGCTAAGGCTCTGGACAAAGAAGAGAAGATACCATCAAAGTTGATTAGGAGCTCAAACAAAAAGCAATTTACAAGGATAGGATCTTTGTTTCCTAGGAAGAAAAAGAAAATATAGTCCAAAGACAAGCTAAGGATCTCCACACCAAGAGAAGAATAGATCTTCTAATGAGCATGGATGAGGATATCAAAAGGAAGATTCAAAGTGAAACTGAAGATGGTACAAAGAAAATCATTGATGAATTACAAAGTGAAGTTGATGTGGATATGCAGGTGCCTTCAGAAAAGTATGATCTGTTGGAATTAAGGAACACTAAGAGGGGGGGTGAATCAGTGTTCTACAACATTTAAAATTATTAACTTGATCTTTAAACCACTTATAGTATTGAACCAAAAGAAAGATGTAAGAACACAAAGCAATCAACCACAACACCATAACACAAGAATTTTTTACGTGGAAACCTTGTTAGGGGAAAAACCACGGTGGAGGTTCATCCACAAGATTATACTCTGTTAAAAGTATAAAACAATTATAAATGGGGAATGCACATGCATTCAAGCACACTTCCTAGAGCTCACTGCTCAAATACAAAAAGGCTTACTTCCCAAAGGAAGACTCACTGTTTTACAGAAACATTCGGACTACATCCAGAAGATTTTGAATTGAGAAAGTAGCATCTACTAATGCCTGATTAGAGTTCGAGTTAAGCACATAAACATTTTCTCACTCTTCTTCACACTTTACTTCTACCTTCAAAAGATTAGAACATTATTCACACACAACACACAGCATACTTTGCATACCATTTCCTTCAAATGGCATAAACAATGATCATATATATCCACAACTAAGGATAACATCAACTACATGTTGGCCCAACAAAATATAAAATGTGTTACAAATTGTCGGCCCAAATCAATAAAAAATTATTAGTGTGAGTCAAACAATTTGGGCCAAAACATAGTGAGGACCCAAAACAACATGTCTTGAACATGAAACACCTTAAACAATTATGCCTCGAATATCTGCAACATGCTACACTCATCTAGTCGGCCTTTTTGTATTGTTAGACTGAAAATTGATAAACCAGATCTTCTAACTTGCACACCAATCAATACAAGGCCCTCTGATTCAAAGATAAGATAGTTCATACATCAAAATACCTTCCCTAAGATCCAAAACACAAAATGATAACAGGAAATTACATATGAGCCTATGTACACAACTCTACCGAATGCCCTGTTTTAACTTTGACAGTTAACACATATCTTCAATTTGACTTCCAGTATAGGCAAATACTGAAGTGCGGATGGGATTATTGACTAGGGTTTCCATCAATGAAAACACTAGATGACTTGTGTAGTGTCTCTTTCCAACAATCTCCCCCTTTGGCATTGATGGCAACACTTAGTGAAAAATTACTAAGTGTCGGAATCAGTACCAACATGAATACACTACAATCCTCAAAACTTCAAAAAACAATTTAACCACAACTCCCCTTGAGATGAATATGACATTTTTCACTGCCCCACTCTCCCCCTTTGACATCAATGGAAAAGACGGGAATCTGCATACCAAAAATCATACAAAATTCTTGTACAAACATGCTTTTCTAACTTACATGGACTTGAATATGTTTGCAAAATTGTTCTTCAATCGGCTTAAACTAGTGTCCCAACCCTTTTTGAGACTCTCCAAAATAGTCATGTGACCACATAATAGGTAGGTTTGCATCTCTACTAGCTCAAGATATTTCGGATCATTGATTCCCATAGCTTCATGTGCTTCCTTCAATACACTAAGCATTGTCTCCATTTTAGGAGCAATTAGTCCTCTGAGCTCACATACCCTTTCAACAATTTTGTCCTTTTCATGCTTCAAACTTTTAATTTTGTCAAGCATGGATATGACTTGACCTTCTTGCTTATCAACAAAAATGGTTAGAGGATTAAAGGCTTGAGAAATATCTGCTAACTGTTTCTCATATTCCTTAATTTTCTTCTTAGTTACCTCAGTGAATTTTGACAAAGATAAGCATGACTTGTAGATATTTCCACCCTCAGATAATGCACCTTGAATGTTAATTTCATAGGTATCTAATAAGGCTTTATCATTAGCAATCATACACTTCAATCTACTGAACCTGTTTGCATCAAATTCTTTCTGGACCTTATCCTCAGCTGACTTTTCAAGAGGATCAAAGTGAGTACTTACAGATTTGATGATTTTCTTTAGCTGACCAAAGGGAGAATCGAATGAGTCCTTGACATGTGTGGGCATGATCTTCTCCAAGATACCAGATGGAAGACTTAGCATCTCACTGTCCTCAATGTGAGATTTCAATATCTCCTCCCTTTCCTTGGCCTAAGCAAATGATGCTACCTTCATCTTTTGAATAGGGGATAAAGTGGCCAAGTTGATAGGACCTTCAACCAATTCAGGGTCAAACTCCTCTTGTTTTTCTTCTAAAAAATTATTTACTACTTTTGCAGTGTCTCCTGCTTCCATAGCAACCTCCTTTTCCTTAGCCTTCTTTTCTTCAATCATAGATTCTTGCTTGGCTTTGGAAATCTCTAATTATTCAATAGACATATCTTTAGGAGTTTCAGTCTCCATTAGAATTTTAGTATCTTGCATATCTAGAGGATTTAGAGTGTCCTCAATTGTGTCTTCTTTCACTTCTTCAACATTAGCCTGAGCATCTTGAACTTCTTCTTGTATTCATTTGTACTAGCAAGCTCATCCTTGAGAGTAACAATTTGTCTTTCAAGCTCTTCTTCATTGTTTCTAGATTGTTGCAATTCAAGCTCCAACTAATTGAATCCATCATTAATTTTGTTGCATTCTTCAAATTTTTCTTTCAAGGACTGAGTAAGATTCTCTTCATTCTTCTTTTTCTCTTCAATCTGCTTGGTCATCCTCATCACAATAGATTCCATCTCATGCTTTAAGACAACATTATCTCTGGTGAGCTTTTCACATTCTTTTGTCTTTTCCTTCAAGACTTGACTTAGGTGTTCATCTTCCATGCTTTTTCTCTCTTTTTGCTTGAGCTAATCACAGAGATACTTTCTCTTTTTCCTGGACTTATTGATTTGATCTTTCAATGATTGAATTAATTTCTCAGCATTCATGAGGCTTGCTTGCAATTCCCAAACTTCAGATTTGGATTGATCAATATCATCTAGTGCCACCAAAAGTTGTTGAAGACTATCAGAATCCATTGAATCACCTTCCCGGATCTTCCTCAAGCTATTAAAATTCTTCCAAGGAACTAGGCTCTGATACCAATTGTTGGAATCAAGGAACACTGAGAGGGGGGTGAATCATTGTTTTGTAGAATTTAACTTTATTAACTTGATCTTTAAACCACTTATAACATTGAACCAAAAGAAAGATGCAAGAACACAAAGAAATCAACCACAACACCATAACACTATATTTTTTTACGTGGAAACCTTGTTAGGTGAAAAACTATGGTGGATGTTAATCCACAAGATTATAATCTGTTAAAAGTATAAAATAATTATAAATGGGGAATGCACATGCATTCAGGCACACTACCTAGAGCTCACTACTCAAATACAAAAAGGTTTACTGCCCAAAGGAAGACTCTCTATCTTACAGAAACATTCGGATTACATCAAGAAGATTTTGAATTGAGAAAGTAGCATCTGCTAATGCCTAATTACAGTTCTAGTTAAGCACATAAACATTTGCTCACTCTTCTTCACACTTTACTTCTACCTTCGAAATATTAGAACATTATTCACACACAATACACAGTACACTTCACACACCACTGCCTTTAAATGGTATAAAAAATTGATCATATATATCCGCAACTAAGGATAACATCAACTACATGTCGGCCCAACAAAATATAAAATGTGTTACAAACTGTCGACCCAAATCAATAAATAATTATTAATGTGAGTCAAACAATGTCGACCAAAACATAGTGAGGACCCAAAACAACATGTCTCAAACACGAAACACCTTAAACAATTATGCCTCAAATATCTGCAACACGCTACACTCATCTAGTTGGCCTTTCTGCACTGTTAGACTGAAAATTGATAAATCGGATCTTCTAACTTGCACACCAATCAATACGAGGCCCTCTGATTCAAACATAAGATGGTTCATACATCAAAAGACCTTCCTTGAGATCCACAACACAAAATGATAACAGGAAATTGCATATGAGCCTATGTACACAACTCTATCGGATGCCCTGTTTTAGCTTTGACAGTTAACACATATCTTCAATCTGACTTCCGGTATAAGCAAATACTGAAGTGTGGATGGGATTACTGACTAGGGTTTCCATCAATGACAACACCAAATGAATTGTGCAATGTCTCTTTCCAACATGATCCAAATGTTGAAATGAATGTACAAGTGCATCCAGATGAACATGAAACTGATAATATGTGCCCTCTAGATGATACAGATATGTAAAATGTATATGGTCAAAAAGAAGTACAAGGACCCTCGAAACACTAAAAAGGAGAAGGCATCTCTGATATGTATGATGATAAGATTTTCTTTAGTATGGAGATGGAGAAAGAAAAATATTTGGAAAAGGAAAAAGAGAAGAGAAGAAGGATACTTAAGAAGAGAGTTTAGAAAAATCATATTCCTCTTTGATGGACTCTATCAGAGAATTTTTAGCTCTAGAGATGCAAATCCAACTAGTAGTCACTCCACAGTTACTACATGTTTCTACTTTTCATGGACAAGTGAACTTGTCCATAATATCTCCCCTTCACAAGTTGAAGCTTGGAGACATACTTCACTGCACCGCAAGACAAGAGTTGTTGCAACAAGTGGAGAGTACAAATGTTTTGGAAGAAACAATAAAGTTGTTGGAAGAGAATTTTTCGAAAGAAAAAGGGATTCATCATTACCTCCAACACAATAGATGAAGTGACCAATGGAGTCTTTTGAGACTTATTCTTCTAATCTAGAGAAGTAGGAAAAAAAGAAGTTGAATCAAAAGAGAATGAGTGATGCCTCTAGGAAGTGTGATAGTGCACTTACCAAGTTACAATCCAACATTCAAGATATTCAGAAGTTCCTAGAGGATGCAAAGGTTTTATATTTTTTCTATTTGAAATGGCCAGCAACAACAAAAAGCATAAAGTATCATATAAGTGCAATTGAAGTGCAGATCACCAATGTGGTTGCAACATATAATTTGGTTCAAGATAGTGATGGTGCCATCAATGCACAAGTACAAAGCTTTATTGCAAGAATGGAAGGATTGAAGGTGTTGTCATTGATTTCAACTAGTCAATTGGTTATCAACTGATTATTGTTGTCATTAGTGTCATGGATAAGTTATTGGTTGTATATGTCGAGGATATTGAGAAAATTGTAATGAAGACATGTTGCAAGTGTTTAGTAGTTGATCTGGGTTTTGCTCTGGATTTGCTCCTATATTTGTGTGGTTCAGATATGTTGATCATGGTTGTTGGAAATTACTATATCCTATTTTTTGGTTGTTGATTCATTGTGCAGTGCGATTTGTGTTCACCAGTTGTAAACTGTGGTTTCTATGTTTCTAGTTGAGGTTTGGGAAAAACATTGTTGGTCCAAATTTCTCTTTGATAAATTCTTATGACTTGCAGTTCTAGAGTTGAGTTGTTTTGATTGTATTGAAGATAATTTTGGTATCTAGAAATTTCATGCTTAATTGTTATGTGTTTTACACTAGTTTGGCCAACCTTGTGTAAAATACTACTTTTGAAATTGTTGAAACATGTTGGATCTATTTGGGTCTTGATGAAATGTGGGTTTCGGTCACCCTCATTCTAATTCCACCCTACAATGTTTTGGTGCTGACCTAATTTGAATTTGAATTTGGATGGCCAACTTTGGATATGCTTCAAAGTTGAAGATGGTATAAAAGTAGAATGCATTAGGGAAGAAGTAGCAAGGAAGAAGAGAACAAAGGAAATAGAGACAAGAGTGCAAGAGAATAGAGATAAGTGTGTAACAATGTGTGTGTGTGTGATGTGAGTATGGCAGATCAATGTGAAGCCTAAATGTTGACTTTTTGGAAGCAGTGAGTTGAAGGTGCACTCTATCATTCATGCATTTCTGCAAGTGGATTGAGCGAATTGTGGTGGAATCCTTTGTTGCATTGAGATTTTCTTCTCTTTGTAACAAGTCTTCTTTATCTTATTTGTATCTTTGCGGCAATGACCCCTCTGGGTTGTTAGCCTTGTTGGTCAGTGAGTCCTTGTTCCAGAAAGTAAGTCCTTGTTTTTCCAATGAGCCTTGTTTCTTTGGTAGTGAGCCTTTTTTAATCGGTTTTGATATTCTCTATAGTGTGGGTTTATCCTCATCTCTATAGTGTGGGTTAATCCTCACCGTGTTTTTTTCCTTATTGGTTTTTCCATGTAAATCTACTGTTATGGTGTTTATGTGATGTTCTTTAGTTTCTTCACTAGTATTTAATGTTTAATCTGCTAAGTAGTGTTATGGTTTAGTTCTGGTGAATGAATTAAAGTTTAAAATCTGTGACAACTGATTCACCCCCCTCTCAATTGTCTTGTTCAAAAAAATGTATCAAATATTGGTTCCTTGGTGAAGAGATTAACCACTTGAGGAAGGTTTGGGATGGCTGGCAAGATGACTTATGATTATCCAAGGTTTGATGGAACTAATTATGTTATCTGGAAAATATTGATGGATGAATATCTTGAGTATTGTGGATATGATGTGGAGAAAGCTTACAAGAATCCTTACACTCCTCCTACTAATGGTTTGAGTGTGGTTGATGAGATCAAAGCACATGAAGCGAACAATAAGGAAAAGTACATTTTGAAGAACAATCTGGTACACTTTGAGTTGATTAAGGTTTAGAATCTGAAGACTACTAAGGAATTTTGGGATGCTTTGGAAAGGGTGCATGAAGGTGATGAGAGAGTTAAAGAGGAAAAATTATAGAATTTGGAGACACAGTTTGAGCTTGTGCATATGTTTGAAGATGAAAATGTTAAAGCTTATGTATAGAGATTTGATGAGATAGTGACTAGAATGTGAGGACTTGGTGCTATTGTAGATGAAAACAGAATTGTAAAGAATATTCTTAGAACTCTCCCTAATGTTTACAGTGAGAACGTATGTGCTATTGAATAGAGTATAGATTATAAGACTCACACTAAAGATTTGTTGTTGGGATTTTTGACATCTTATGAGATGGGGAACTCGATTCTGAGGAATGGATGCAAATCAAAAATTATTTTAAGGCGACAAAAGTTGAAGATCCAGATGAAGAAAACTTTGATGAAATAGAAGCTAAATTTGTGAGAAGGATGAGGAAAGGCTCTGATAAATATGAAGGTAAGTTACACTTTAAATGCTTTAGTTGTGGAGAAATAGGTCATTATGCTACAAGGTGTCTGAAAAGAGCTAAGAGAAATAAACAAAGATATGAGAAAGAAAAGAAAGGAAAGAAGATTAATAGAGCATATTATGTGAATGAGAGTGCTAGTATATCTGATGAAGATTTTGAGTATGAAGATCCTAATGATAATGAATGCTTGTTCTTGGCTATAAAGGATGAACCTACTTCTACTAATTTTGAAAAACAAGTGAAGGAAATCCCTCTAGAGAAGGAAAAAATTGAAGGTACTGTTATCTCTACCCTACATGCTAAACAAGAAAAGAACTATTGGGTTGTTGATAATGGTTGTTCACATCAGATGACTGGTGATATAAGTAATTTTTTTAAGCTTGAAAAATATGATAGAGGCTTGGTCATGTTTGGAGATGATATTGGTGCTAAAATTTGTCGGATAAGTTCAGTAAGTTTTGATGGAAAGCATAATACTGATGATGTCTAGTATGTTAAGAGATTAAGGCATAATATTTAGAGTGTTGGTTAGATGTGCAGTAAAGTATATTATCTTGTGTTTAAGGATGAGAGGTGTGAGATCTAGAAAGGATTCAGAACATTGATTGTTGTAGGAAAGAAATATGAAGGAAATATCTATCAACTTAAAGGTGTTGATGGGCGATGCTTTATGACTCATATTAATGATAGTTGGTTATGGAATAGAAGAATGTGTCACATGAATTTTGATAAATTGGAAAGGATTAGTGCAATTCAGGCTGTGAGAGATTTACCAAGAATTGCAAATCTTGTTAATGCTCTTTGTAGGAATTATCAATTTGGAAAGGAAGCAAGAAGTCACTACAAATCAAAGGAATAGTCTACTACTGGTCTATTGGATTTAGTTCATACATATCTTTGTGGTCCTACAAGAGTGAGAAGTCTACAATGTTAATGACACTTTATGCTTTTGATTGATCATTAATCAAGATATACATGGGTTACATTTCTTAGAGAGAAATTAGATGCATTAGATAGATTCAAGACATTCAAAGCTATGGTTGAAAATGAAGTAAACTTGAAGATAAAATTCTTAAGGTCTGACAGAGGTGGAGAACTCACCTCCCATGATTTTAATATGTTTTGTGAAGTACATGGAATAAAGAGACAGTTATCTACTCTGAGGACTCCTTAGTAGAATGGAGTTGTTGAAAGGAAAAATAGAAAAATTTAAGAGGCTGCCAGATCAATGATTACTGAGGCTGGTTTACCAAAAATTTACTGAAAAGAAGCTATTCATACTATTGTTTATGTATTCAATTGAGTTCAAGCAAGATCAAACAGTACAAAGGCTCCATATGAGCTATGGTTTGGAACAATTCCTATTGTTAAGTATTTCAAGGTATTCAGAAGCAAATATTATATCAAAAGAGATGAAGAAACTTTAGGCAAGTTTGATGCAAGAAGTGATGAAGGAATTTTCCTTGGATATTCTACTAAAAGAAAAGCATACAAATGTTTCAATAAAAGGCTGAGAAAGATTGTAGAAAGTGAAAATGTCAAGGTTAATGAGACAGTGAAAAATTCAACTGACATTGATGGATATGAATCTGATGAACCTGATCACGTAAGAATTGAAGAGATTGTGGAAGAATAGGAAAAGGATGAGCAAGAAGAGAAGAATGAACAAAATGAAAGAGAAGAAGATGTTGCGGTGATGTCACCTAAGACACCTAGATATGTATAGAAGAATCATTCAAAAATTTAGATTATTGGAGACAAGACTAAAAGAGTATTAACTAGAAGCAGAGTTGTTGTTGAAGTTAATCTGTGTTTAATTTCTCAGATTGAACCAAAGACAATAAGTGAAGCATGTAAAGATGAACATTGGATGGAAGCCATGAAAGAACTTATGTAGATTGAGAATAATCAAACTTGGGAATTGTTCCAAGATTGGTAGATAAAAACATTATTGGATCGAAGTGGGTGTTCAGAAATAAATTGAATGAGAATGGAGAAGTGGTTAGAAACAAAGCAAGGCTTGTGTTTGAAGGTTACTCACAAGTATAAAGCATAGATTTTTAGGAAATCTTTGCTCTGGTAGAAAGAATGGAAGCTATAAGGATGTTCTCAGCATTTTCTGCTCATAAAGATTTCAAGGTCTATTAGATGGATGTCAAGTCAGCATTTTTGAATGGTGAGCTAGAAGAAGAGGTCTACATGGAACAACCGGAAGGATTTCAGTTGTCAAAGCCACCAAATATGGTATGAAGATTGAAGAAATCTTTATATGGATTGAAGCAAGCTCCTAGAGCTTGGTATGCAAGGTTGGACAGGTATTTGATTCAGCAAAGATTCAACAAAGGTACAACAGATAGTAATTTCTATTTTAAGATTGAAAATGATAAAATATTGATTGTAGTTGTATAATTTGATGAAATAATCTTTGGAGGAAATGAAAATATGTGCAAGATGTTTGTGGAAGATATGCAAAAAGAATTTGAAATTTCTATGTTTAGAGAGATGAATTTCTTTCTTGGGCTATAGATCAATCCAACAGAGAAATAAATTTTTATTTCACAGTCTAAGTATGTGGAAGAGATGTTGAAGAAGTTTGGGATGGATGGTTCCAAACTCGTATGTACTCCTATGGTGACTGGTTGCAAATTGGGTAAAGATGATGATTCACCTAAGGCTAATCAGAGCAAGTATAGATCTATGGTTGGTGGACTATTGTATTTGACTATTACTAGACTAGATATTATGCATGTTGTTTGTCTTGTGGCTAGATTTCAAGAAGATCCTAAGGAAACACATGTTGATATTAAAAGAATATTCAAATATTTGAATGGTACTCCAGTTTATGGATTATGGTATCCTAGAGATACTGAATTTACTCTAAATGCTTATACAGATGTAGATTGGGTTGGATGTGTAGATGATAGAAAGAGTACAAGAGGTGGCACATTCTTTCTTGGTTGCATATTGGTGGTATGGTTGAGTAAAAAGCAAGATTCGGTCTCCTTGTCTATTGTTGAAGCTAAATATATTGATGTTGCATATTGTTGTACACAAGTTCCATGGATGAAACAGACATTGAAAGATATCATAGTTGTGTATGATTCTCCTATTTCTACCTTTTGTGATAATACAAGTGCAATTAACATTTCAAAGAATCTTGTGATGCACTTGAGGACGAAGCATATATCTATCAAATATCATTTCTTGAGAGAGAAGATCATGGAGAATGAAGTAAAACTTGAGTATGTTCTGACAAAGGATCAGGTGACCGATATATTTACAAAGGCTCTTCCTAAAGATACTTTTGAGTATCTTTGGGAGAATTTAGGGATCATTTCCCCTCCTTTCGTGAACTAGATGCATATGGAGATGCATCATTTTGGTGGATCTATGGATCTATCTTTCATTTGAACTGATGTTTTGGTGGCTACCTCTCAAGGGGAGCAGGTAGTATCAGGTGTTGTCACTATGTATATTTTGTTCTCTATGTCAAAGGGGAAATCAATGTAAAATATATGTTTCCTTTGCCATTGATGTCAAAGGGGGAAAGGAAGCATGTGAAAAAGAAAAGAAAAGAAAAAAGAGAGGAAGCATGTGAAAAAGGAGAAGTATGTGAAAAAGGAAAGGAAGCATATGAAGGAAAGAGGAAGAATATAAAAGCCTATCTACTAAGGGGGAGAAATAGAAAGGAACATAAAGAAAAATCTTGAGAAGTGGATTCAAAGTTGTATGGTGTCTTTGATGGTTTTTCACATCATGTGTTGCTATCAATTACAAAGGCGGAGATTGTTGCAAGAATGGAAGGATTGAAGGTGTTGTCATTGATGTCAACTATTCAATTGGTTATCAACTAATTGTTGTTGTCATTAGTGTCATGGATAAGTTATTGGTTGTATATGTCGAGGATATTGAGAAAATTGTAATGAAGACATGTTGCAAGTGTTTAGTGGTTGCTCCGGATTTTCTCCTATATTTGTGTGGTTCAAATATGTGGATCATGGTTGTTGGAAACTATTATATCCTAATTTTTGGTTGTTGATTCATTGTATAGTGTGAGTTGTGTTCACCAGTTGTGAACTGTGGTTTTTTATGTTTCTGGTTGAGGTTTGGGAGAAATATTGTTGGTCCAAATTTATCTTTGATAAAGTCTTATGACTTGTGGTTATAGAGTTGAGTTTTTTTTATTGTATTGAAGATAATTTTGGTATTTGGAAAGTTTGTGCTTAATTGTTCTATGTGTTTTACACTGGTTTGGTTGACCTTGTGTGAAATTATAATTTTGTAGTTAGTGAAGCATGTTGGATCTATTTGGGTCATGATGAAGCGTGTGTTTGGGTCGCCCTCATTCTAATTCCACTCTAGAATGTCTTGGTGTCAACCTAATTTGAATTTGAATTTGGATGGTCGACTTTGGATATGTTTCAAAGTTGAAGATGGTATAAATGCAGAATGCGTTAGGGAAGAAGTAGCGAAGAAGAAGACAACAAAGGAAATAGAGACAAGAGCACAAGAGAATAGAGATAAGTGTGAATCAATGTGTGTGTGTGATGCGAGTATGACATATCAATGTGAAGCCTAAATGTTGAGTTTTCAGAAGCAATGAGCTAAAGTTCCACTCTATCATTCATGCATGTGTGCAAGTGGATTGAGTGAATTGTGGTGGAATCCTTTGTTGTGTTGAGATTGTCTTCTCTCGGTAGCAAGTCTTTTTTATCTTCTTTGTAACTCTCTGGCAGTGAGCCCTTTGGGTTGTTAGCCTTGTTGAATAGTGAGTCCTTGTTTCGGATAGTGAGTCCTTGTTTTGGTACTAAGCCTTGTTTCCCAGGTCATGAGCCTCTTGTAATCAATTTTGATATTCTCTATATAGTGAGTTAATCCTTATCGTGGTTTTTCCCTTATTGGGGTTTCCCCATAAACCTAGTGTTATGGTATTTATGTGATGGTTTTTAGTTTTTGCACTAGTATTAAATGTTTAATCTACTAAGCAGTGTTAAGGTTTAGTTCTGTTGAATGAATTAAATTTTAAATCTATGACAATTGATTCACCCCCCCTCTTAGTTGTCCTTTTCAACAAACTTGCACTCCCAGATACAAAAATTGTAAGACCAAAGGGAGAAATTCAAAAGTCAGGTGAAATAGTTGAGAGAAGTAGTAAGCCTAAGATTAGCTACACTTATTGGACTCCTGACAGAGGAAAATAGTGTGGTTCAGAATTACAAGGCACCATCCTCTTTGGAGGAAGCATAACACACATATGTGTTGATAAATTTTTAGGTCCAAACCCTGACTATTGCTAAGAAGCAATGGGATAGTAGCCTATTCCAGCTCAAGAACATCTACAAGGGCATTTTTCCATCACCAAAGTGAAATGTGATTGTTTTTCATGTAAGATATCTTACTTTTTGTTGTTGAGTATATATATGTGGAGTAGTGCATTCTGTAGATATGAAGATATTTTCTTTTACTTCCCAAAGGGAGTAAAATTTGTATAGTTTAAGGGGGATCTTGTAGAGTTTTTTATACATAGAAGAGTTTTGTTTTCCTTTTCCCTTGATGTCAAATGGGGAGAGAGATATACACACCTAAGGGGGAGTATTTGTGCATAAATTATTGATTTTACCATCAATGAAAAAGGGGGATATTTTTGCATCTTAATAAGATTTGTTTTCATTGATGTCAAATGTGTGCTAAAGATTGTATATGCTCTAGAGATAATTGGTATGCAACTCGTTATTTGTTGGTACATGTCAACATTGCAGTATATGGAAGAGTTTGATGTCTAAGTGTGAGGTGAAGGTGGGTACACATGTTCTGATATGTTTAAAATATTTTTACATTGATATCATTCTTATTCAGTGTACCAATCCTTTTGAAAGGTTGCAGAAGGTGTGTCTAAATCATTCATAGTATAAATCCTAAGGTAGTGACAGTGTTTGGTTTGCATCCTTCTACAGAGAAAGATTTAATCTTGCGATTCAAAGGGTAAGTTGGTAGAGATGTGAAGGTTCTATATCCAATATTTCAATTCATTACACCTTCTGTAGTAAAATTTATAAGTGGCAGCATTCCAGACTATACTTTGGAAGAGTAAAGTTATGATGAAGGCTTGTTGGAATGCTCTACATTCCTTTGAAAGTGAAGATTTATCCATGCAGATTCTTGGACATGTTTAGTGATGTCCTATGCATGCTATGTTGTAGTATCAAGTGGTTTGGTGGTTAGCAAGTTCAGTTTTCAAATGACAATGTGCTACAGATAGTTTTGGATGCCTAATTGTTCTACAAAAATTATGTTTGCATACTTAGGCCAGTTGGAGAATGTACAGATTAGTTGTGTGAGTTTGTGTAGACATTCTAAATGTCTCAAATTATCTCAAGTTTGGATTTCATGCAAATATTTCTTGTTTCTAGTACTGCACAGTTGTTCCAAGTTAATTTGGGATGTTATGATGTTGTTGAGGTCGACTAAGGTATATTATTGTTGTGCACCACAAGTTTATAATTGAATGGAGTTTAAGGAGTGTTTGTAGATGTTTCATGAGTCGTGCTAAATCATTTGGGTGTATTGTAAATAATATTTATCATTTTTGTATACCGCCAATGAAGATTTAGGCCGACATGTTACAAATTTGATATTGCTTGTTTGTGGTTGATTGAATTTGTAATTGCAAAGAGTGTGGATGATATATTGAAGATAAAAGTTGTGGAGATGGTGATGGAAGTGTGTGAAGATGTATGAGTTCATGAGAAGAGTGTGACAAGATTTGCTACATACCTAATGAGCAGAATTATTGATTATCAATGGTTGAAGCCATAAACCTGTCATATTTCAGTTGTTATTTTTCATATTAGGGAGTAGTAGCTTCCTTGGGTGAAATCCCTTGAAATAAATTCAAGGAGTAGTTTCTTCCTTGATTTGTAGCCCATAATCAAAGTTGTAAACTATTTTTACTTGTGAAGCTAGATTAGGACATAGCTCCTAGCTACATTTCTCATTGTGGGGTTTTCCATGTAAATTTGGTGTCATCTATGTTCTTATGTGTGTGCTTATCTACTTTCTTATTTTCATTGTGGATGAATGCTAAATTTTTATAACTTAACTTTCTTGGCAATTTATTGGGACTAAATTTTACAAGCATATCAATTCACCCCCATCTCAATATTTTGGTGTGTTCAACACAGGGTCCATAGAGGCACCAACAACATGTGGTCACTATTGCAAGAGGGAATGATCAAAGACTCCAAACAACATTACTAGAGAGGGACTAGGCATGCCAGGAGCATGATGGATTTCGAGTTGAGAGAGATTAGGCATGCTAGGAGTGTGATGGTTTTTGACATGAGAGAGATGGTCTCTCAGGCTAGTTGGTATAGACACAAATAGAGAGGGACCAACTCAAGGTTGAGCGAGATCAGGCCCAATTTGAGAGGGATACAAAGACTACTCAACAAAATCAAATCGACCTACAACTAGCCCAAGAGACTATGCATAGACAATAGTTAGAGGTTGCTTCATAGGCACAGGGGCAAGTGATCTGCTTACACAATACACATAGGAGATTTGAGCCATACAAAGTGAGTTGACATACTACAAGACTCTATATCACATGGCAATTCCAACACATAGGTGACAACCTAATTATTCACACATGAGTGCCATGGGTCCTAGTAGATCGGAGGGAAGATCAGTGAGTTGACCTTCATAGGTCCATTCAGATGGATAGGGGCAGCAGTGATAGGCCATAGGGTTTTCACCATCTCATCCTCCTCCTAACCTAGAGGATCGAGGGAGATTGGGGTAGTTTGATTTGTACATAGACATTTTTGTATCCATATGCTGATGTAGATAGGTTTTATGATGTATATATATTCATCGACTATGGATAGCCTCATGTATATTTTTATGTATATCACACACATTTGATATGTATCATGACAATCATTTTTTGATTATATATGAGATGAGCAATGATCTTGCAACCATGCTATGATGTTATGTATGCATTGATCCTTTTTATGATGTATTCTATGATTATGGATACATGTATTATGAGATTTTATTTCATGTTTCCTTGATGTGATGATGAATATCTATTTATTATTCTTATGATGTGATATTAATATGTGCTAATGATCTTTGGATGCATGATGTATGGCATGGATGATGATGCAATCATGATTCCTTTGTGTATTTTCACATGACTATATTATGAGTGTGCAAGATGGATGATGATGAGATGGTATTGACGGTTTATGGATGTAGGGTGGATGCATATATTTTTTTTTATGTCATGATACTTGGATAGAAATGTTAGTATGGATAGAAGAATGAGATAGAATGAGATGTTTACAATGATGATGTTGATCAAGATATCAATAAGCCTATGATTATTTTGAGATTTTTTTGGAAATGTGATGAGATAGGATAGATGAGTTTTCTTTTTCTTTTTAGATTATGCTAATTAACATAAAGAAATCCTTATTTGATGTAGCAAGTAGATATGATGCACCAAGGTATGAAGAAGTAGGGCAACGTTGTATCTATTGCATGGACTTTTACTCTGCAAACAGAAAGGAGTATCCTTGTTCATACCTGACATATGAATGCCATGTTTGGGTCATATGAGAGAATGAAGCCATCAAAGTAAGAAGACCAATACACAAAAGGTATGAATAATATGATATGCACTAGTTAGCCATTTATATTACTAGAGACTATCCCTACACACACAAGGAAATTATTTTCCACGGTTCTATTACAAGAGCATTCAACAAACACAATAGATAAAAGCAATGAAAATTCCCCAATGTGTACCCTTGTAGACATACCCAGATATTGAAGATCAAGTAGTTTTGAGTGAGCATTAAAAATGAGAAAAAAAAAGATAAAACCTAAAGAAAAGATTGAAATGAAAAATATGAATGCTATCATATCTTTTGCCAGAGAGAGTTGATTTAGGAGATATCCAAAATAATATCTATTGTAAGAAATATATATCTGTTGAGACATTCATTGGACATTGATTTTTTTTTAAATGTTGGGGCTATTAATATGAAGGTTAACTGGCATATTTGAAAATGATCAAGACTCATGAATTTGCGTAAAATTTATGTTTTGACAATTGTTGTACTTGCTCATATTTATTTTTCCAAAGGTGAGGATGACAATGTTCATTGTAGGTGGAGAGTAAAATAGGATGGATGAATATTTTCTTTTGGAATATTTTAATGTTTTTGACTTTTTTGAAATGTTTTGAGGTTATTTTTGGAATTTTGTGTTTTCTAGGTTTGTTTTGGTATTTTGAAATATTTGAATGTTTATGGATTTTCAGCATGTTTGGACTGAGAGAACATGACCTAAGGGACAAACCTATTCCTTGAGGGCTCGTCTTTGATGGCCTTGCATACATAAAATCACAAAGGCTTCGTAGTTTGATTATTTGGATTTGGATTAACACATCTTTTGATGGCTAATAATGTTTTTAGGAATTTAACATTTTGTGGATGTTTTGGATCTTTTGTCAAATTTATTTGGATGTTTAGGGTTTTCAAAGTTATATGATTGTTTTTGTAGTGCCCCTCTGTTTGGTCATCTTTGAATTTTGAGTAAGTTTGTTTATTGGTGTACATAATATTTTTTGTTTAAATCAGTTAATTAATTGAAAATTGATTGCTAAGGTAATTTAATAGAGTGGGAAAATTAAAATAATAATTACCTAAATTAATTGTATGAAATATAAATGATATGGTTTGTAATAACTGATTAAATTAAATTGTTTTGTTAAAAATTAAATGTTTTATTAAATAATTAGATTAAAATTTTATTTCTTCATATTATATTTTAATAATTTACTCTTATGAAAAGATAATCATTTTAAAAGGGGAAATAATGGGATTTAAAAAAAAAACAAAGGGGATAATATTTTGAATGGAAGTAAAGGCAAGTGAAAAATAGAAAAAGATGAAAAAGACAAAATCATACACATGCACAGCTCGAAACTGGAATGGAATCAAGAAACTTGTTTTATTATGGTATTATTGCTCGATTTTGTCTTCAAAAAAGAAATTGAAATTTCTCTATCTTTGTTTAATGTGGATTAGCCTTGGAAAAATGGAGGCAATGGATTTTGTTCAAAAATAAAAATTCTCTCTCTGGGATGATGCTCTAAAAATGAAAAATTAGGGAAAAATTATAATAGGAAATTATGATTTTATGAATCCCTGTGGCTTTCTTTTATTCTTGGAAATGCTTTTGGTCTTGTTTGTTTCATTTGGCTTCATGTGTTAGTTCCTCGTTTATATTTATACTGGATTTGCTGATTTTGCTTTAGGCCGATACTATAAATCTACACATGTTTCTTCTAATATTTTTCTCCATACTTGTCATGAGGCTCTCTGTTGACCTCTTATAATGTTTATTGGACCTCTTCCAGCGTATACAATAACAACAATGCATCATTTCTTTGGATATTAAGACAGCCAATCTTTGTTGATTTATTCAATCCTTGAGATAGGTAACATAGGTATATGTGTATGGAGCTCTGTTAGACGATTGTTTATGAGTGGTTAGGTATATATTTATATAATTATATATGTCTATGTATATGTGTGTTGTGTAAAAAATTGATATGTTGTTAGGACAGCAGAGTAAGGGAATCTAAGTACATCTATATGTATAAACATCTATAACGAGTTATATATAAATAGATATGTACAGGTAAACATGGACAACATGACTATAGTTCAAAAGTAATTTGTGGGTGTAAAAATATGTATTGGGTTAGTTATAAAGTATGTATATTCTTTGATTATTTAAAACAATTCTATTATGAGTGTAGTGATATAATGCAAATGTAGTTTTAAATTTAATTATGTGTGTATATATATATATGTGCGTGTGTGTGTGAAAATATGTATATATTATGATTTTTTTAAAATTAAGGTAATTTGTTTGTGCTTAATTTAATGTGTTTATATTGCTTCTTCAAATTATTCTAAAATGATTTTCTTGTAGTGAAGTACAAATAAATTGTAGTGATGATTTCATAATGAAAGAATAAATGGTTGTCTTGCTATAGTCTTCATTATTTATCATTTGGTTGCATTGTTTCTATACTTAAGAGAAAAAGGCTATTCGATTAATAGGGAAAAATAAATTGTCATTTAATTATGTTTTCTTTTAGAGGATATAATATACTAAAAAGGTTAAGGATATTTATTACATTGAATATAAAATGTAATGATGATTCAAACATTCTTTGAAACTTATTGCTCTTGGTGCCTTAGTGAGACTTGAGAGATGATTTAAATGTTGTAAAATATTTATTGGAATAGTTAGGAAATATGCTTAGATAGCTTATTTAGTTATTTTAAATTACTTCTTAGTGAACGAATGGATTAAATGTATTTGATTGATTATTATTCTTTAGGGTTTATCCTTGAGTGTTTTCATGTGTTTAAAGTGTGATTTGATGTTTTCTTTTTGATGTGTCTACCCTTTTGGGTTGCTTGGTTTTGGAGGTGATTTTATTCATCGGGTTTGTGTTGGATTAATGGATGATTTTGATGGCTCTATCTTGACTTGACTTCCTCCTGAGTTGATTTTGTTTGAGGAGATTTTATATCTTGAATTTTTGTGTTGCAACTGTGTTGTGGGTTTATGGGTAGTCTTTATTCGTGGGCTTCTAGAGGAAGGGAAAGGATATGTTGCTTCATAGTTGGATTCTATTTTGGTTTTGTCAAAGGTTGCTCTTATGCTCATTTTGATTTTGGTGGGTTTAGCCTTGCACTTGGAAGTTTCTTATTTATGGAATTCTAGTGTGAGATGGTGCATGCCTCATGGGTTGTATCTATTTACTTGGCCTTGATATTTTGTGCAAGTTGGCTTACCCCATTTGTGATATTTTGTTGTTGTAAGGGAGAGTGGCTTCCCATGGGGGCTGGAATCCTAAGTGGTGTCCTGGGTAACTTGTGTGGAAGTTGATGTAATCAAGTGATAACCTAATAAATATTTAGGGGGTGGGTAGTAATTCACACTAAGAAAAGATAATAGATGCCTCTCTCATGGCCCAAGCGCTTGTTTAGGCTTGGGATGAGACGAGAAGGCCTGGAATGGAAAATCAACCACCTTGTTCATAAAAGGTGAGTTGATTCCACATGTGTAAGAATGGGGGTCGTGGATCAGTTGAGGTTGCCAGGGTAACCCAGGACAGGGGTCAGTAACCTATGAAGATCCGCATTGGGTAACCCATGTCGAGCCATGTGATGACACTTTACCCTTTAGCAACCATTTATGTTTTTTGTTGTTTTTCCCTTGTCACCTTTGTTCCTCTGGAAGAAGATGTTGTCTTGTGTTTATTGTTTCTCTTGTTTGTTGAGTCTTAATTTTCATTGTTTCCCTGACTATTTTGGTTGTGGGTCTTTCTTGTGTAATCCTAGCATGAGGGGTGATCCTTCGGGTCCACGTGGTTGGGTGGAACATGCTATGCACCCCATTGGGTCCCCAGCCAAGGATCGAGATGTGCAGATTTGTGCCACTTGCAGTGACTCTAGAGTTCTACCCGAGTTGGAGCCAGTCATGATACTTTGTATTCACCTTTTTTGTTGTATTATTCTATCATATTGTATTGTTCCCATTCATGTTGGGGAACACTTCTGTATTATTGTAATTCTTGAACGATGTAATGTGATGAAACAGATGTAATGTATTATTTTTCCTTTGTGGTAGCCGCTATTTAATGTGTTGTATCTATGGAAATATGCTTCATTGAATTCACATGATGATAGTATGTTTATGGTTATTGGCATTTTATTAATCTTGTTTATGATGAGTTTTTATATGTGGATGTTTCTTATTGGTGGATTATAATGGATGTATGTTCGTCGATTAATAATTCTATATAATGGATTAAGTGGAATACTCGTAGTTAGGTAATCTTCATTATGGTATGGGTATACATTTTGTAATGTTGTCACGTGGACCTTAGGGGATGTAGTATATGTTGTAAATGTATTATTGCTCCACTTATGTTCTTTTTTAATGTGCATCATATGTTATGTTTTACTTTTTTTAAAAATATTGTGCTTTAATTGTAAGTTCTTGTTGTCCTCTGGGGTTCGCGCGGTGAGGCATTATAGTTTTTGAATATTTTTGAAGTTTAAATGACTTAGGCGATGTACAAGAATCCATGTTGACGACTAGGTGTAGGAAGATTATCCCAATCATGTGTTAGATTACTTCGAAATAGGTAGGAAAAACTAATCTTAGGATAATTCCAAGTAATATTGATAGAGATAGATACTCATTGAACACCAAGCCATGATAGGGATGAAGATGGATGGATGAAATATGGATGCATGGATGAAAATTTTATTATGAATGGAAGAAATGAGAAAGAGTGCTTGATAGATTGTAGATGGTTCTTATTTACACAAGGTACATGTTTTCTAGGTTTACACCAAGTTACTTACCCAAAGCAGGTCACCAAAGTGGTTTTCACTAGAGAACAATTTTTCTTTTTATTTTTTTTATCCTTTTTTTTGGATTTTTTTTTTTGTTTTTTTTTGTTTTTTAGAATAATTTATCCCTCATGGGCTAGGCATAGAACCTCTTGAGATGACTATTTTTGATAGGTTCCTACAAGGGATCCCCTTCAGGTGTGCCTAACTGATATGCTCTTGAACCATAGCTTGCAGTGATGATAAAAGGTCCCAACAAGTTAGGTTTAAACTTCCCTTTGTTGTCTTGATCTAATTGATTTTTCTGATTCTCTTTAAGGACAAGGTCACCCACTTGGAAGTTTCAACCTATGATATTTTTTTTGTAGCTTCTATGTATTCAATTCTAATAGGCTTGCAAGTGATTCAGTGCTTCTAGGCGACGCTATTCTAGCAACTCGAGCTCATTTAGCTTGGAGGTTCTATATTCTTGATCATCAATTAGCTGCTGCAATGAAACTCTCAATGATGGGAGCTCAACCACAATAGGTAGGATAGCTTTAGTTCCATATACCAAGGAATAGGGATTAGCACCAGTGGGTGTTATGATACTTATTTGATAGGCCCATAAGGTGGGGTTTAACTACAAGTGTCAATCCCAACCAACATCATTAACAGTCTTCTTCAAGATATTGATGATGGTCTTGTTAGACACTTCAACTTGACCATTTCCTTGAGGGTAATAAGGTGTAGAGAAATGATGTTGGATATGAAATTGGTTACAAATTTCTCAAACCTCTTGGTTTTTAAAAGGCATTCTATTATCTGTGATGATGGCTTGAGGAACATCATAGTGGAAAATTAGGTAGTTTGGGATGAATTTGGATATTTGTTTGCCTATGATATAGGTCATTGGAATGGATTCTATCCACTTTGTAAAATATTCAATGGCAATAATTATGAATTTATGGCCATTAGATGAGGTAGGTGTTATTTTCCCAATGAGATTGAGCCCCCATTGCTAGAAAATCCATGAAGTAGTGATAGATCAAAGCTCTTGAGCTAGAGCACAAATGAGGTCACCATCTTGTTGACATTATAAATACTTCTTCACAAACTAATTAGCCTCTTGTTCTATGGTAGGCCAATAGTAACTTGTTCTAAGCAACTTCTTAGGTAAGGTAACACCACTTGAATGTGATCTGTAAAAACCTTTGTGTATCTCTTTTAAGATGGATGAAGCTTCTTTTTGGATAAGACATTTTAGTAACATTGTATCAAGATTGAACTTTAATAAAGGGTATCACCAATGATGAAAAAGAAAGATCGATTGATAAATATTTTTTGAAGGTTATTAGTTAGATCAGATGGAAGGATACCATCATGAAGGTGTAGGTAGATGTCATGGTACCAAGGGGAACTAAGACTAATAATTTCACATGCAAATTCTAATTTAGGGATGTCAAAAGCCGGTATGAGAAGCTGCTCCATGAGGAATTCAAATTTTAGCCTATTATGTGGTATTGTCCAGTAAGGATCCAATGGTTGCCATGGCATCTATAGGTTTATCATTGTGAGACAAGGGTCATCAGTTTGGATCGATTACACTTAATCCATAATGAATTGAAGCATAATATACCCAAATAAACTTGCATCTACCAAACAAGATCATTGAAATTAGAAAATTAAACTAAGCATTTAATTAAAACTGAAAGTTACAAACTACACAAAAATAGTTAAATTCCTACTCTAACCCATTTGAAACTTATCCCGTTTTGGAATTGGCGTCGTTTTGATGTCAAATGACGACCCTTTACCAATCCCGTGATTAGTGAGCATGTTTCAGTCAACTCTATGAAAGAGAATCAATGAAACCATTGTGATTGATTATGAAAACCTAGTTTATGCTAAAAATGAACATGATGCAAGCTAAGTTACCATGATTTTATGCTACAAATGATCTAATTATGCTATTGCTAAGCTAATCTAAGCTAATTCTAAGCTAAAAGATGAAATCCTTAATTCATATACAAACTAAGATGGATGCATGGAAGCCATTAATGGATGCTCTAAGCTATGATTCAATTAAAATTAACTAAGATAAGCTAAAAAGTGAGTGAAGTATGAGTTTGAGTGCATATGAATTCAATAGCATGACTTTGCAATTGAAAGATGGATCCATTTGTATCCAAATAGTGTCCTATTTATAGGAAGGCAAATGAGAAATGGAGGGTTGAGATTACAAAAATCAATCAATGGTCCAAGATGAAGGAGATGAGAGGCATGGATCATGGATTCTCATCAACGGATGAGAATGCATGATGAGATTTAATAAAGGGTTCACACTTGCCTCAAACAAACACACTTTTGACTTGCACAAATAGGTCAAAGGTGACTTGTTCAAAAGGTTAAAGGTTAAAACTTGCTTAAGAAGCCAAGTGAAAATATCCCTTTTTCAAATGATGAAGGAATAAGAATACTCTTTTGGAATATTCTCATGGGTGAGGAAAAAAGAATTTTGCAAATTAAAATAAAATTTTAATTGTGCAAAAAGGGGGATAAGGAATATTCCATGGGAATATTCCCTTTGCTTAGAGGAAATTCAGTTTAATTTCTAATTAAGCAAGGTTTAATTATGCAATTCGGGGATTTGAAGGAATAAGGTGATATTTATTAAATTAAATGATTTAATAAATGGGGAGAAGAGAGAGATGATATTTAATTAAATAAGATGACTTAGGGAATTAAATCAAATGTTTTGATTTATTTAATTTAATGAGATGAAATGTTAGCGTGAAGGGGGATGAATTAACCTGATTAAATTAATTAGGCTAATAGATGAAAATGATTAAATTAATTAAATAACTAGGCCAATTTAATTGATTAAGTGAAAAGAGGATGGGTTTAAAGAGGAAATGATGTTATTAAATCTCTTTCGAGTGTATGATATTGATTAGGACATTTTTTCAGTGTCTACATTTTGCCCCTCTTTGAAGTGAGGTACCTGCTACTTCGGTTCAAAGAATAAAACTCTTCAAATTAAAACTGTTGCTTAAATAATAAAAAAATAAATTTTTTTGATTTGTTTTTCAAATGCCCCAACGGAAGGATAAAGTTAATTCCCTACCCCCCTTGAGAAATCAGACAAAAATTTTGAATTTTGGGTTGATTTCTTGACAAAGATGAAAAGCTGCCCCAAGGGTCCAGAAAGGCTCCAGGATGCAAGAATTATGCCAAAAATGCAAAAAATGATGTAAAATAAGGTCCAAATTGGCGAATTTGGTGAAAATGATGATAAACCCTTTCTTTAAGGTTAAATTAGGGCAAAAATCCCTAATTTTCTAGCTTAAATAAGCCAAGAAGGGTCACTTACAATTCATTTGTGCATTCACACTTAAGAGATTCTCACTATTTTGAGATCTGACCCTTCGACGAAATGGCATGCCGAGAGCTTCCTAGGCACATCTCCAACAAAGTTCGAGAGTTCCAGCGGCTTCCAGGTGCAGGACCACCAGTATGTAACTCCAAACTTGATTTGAAATTTTACTTTTCGATGCATTTATTATGCTTTCAAAGTTAATTTTTGGCGGCATCACTATATAGTGATGCTCAAATTGAAATTAGCAATGCTCAAATGAATTATAGCGACACATATTTATAGGGCGACACTATTCATGATTTAAAATTAGGGTTTCTAATTTTAAATGGTGATGCATGCTTGTATGGCGATGCACTTTCCGATTTAGAAATTAGGGTTAGGGTATGCCAAAGTTTAAAATGCGATGCCCATGTTTCTGGCAACGCATGTTACGATTTGTAATTTTAAATGTAGCCACCAAGGCTAGTCTTTTGATGTACAAACACTTCTTGATTTTGTCGCCCCATTCCTTATCATAGATATACATTCATGGGCTCTTTTTTGATAGCCTCATGGATATTATACTCATGATTGTTATACATACATCGATCCAGATTTTGTACCATGACATTCATTTTTTGATATATATGATACAAATATGGATAATTTATGTTGTGATGTGTCCACTTTATTTCATGCTTATGATGTATGGATGCATATGATATGAGATGCTTATATTTAATCATGTATGGATGCACTTTGTTTATGCCTATGTGATATGTGATGATCATGATATGGATGGATGCAATGTTATGTTCTTTTTCATTATCTTTTCATGATATGTTATGGATGCAAATGATGTGGATGCATTTCTTTTCGTATATTTTTCTACGCAAATTTATTATGACGATGTATGCATATGGGTATATGGATGAAAATGATAACGTAATGCAACATTTTAAGATGCTTATAATAACCAATTTATTATTCATCACAACTCAAATCATAATGCAATATGTATGACATGATATGATTATGAGATGGATGTTTTATGATTATGCTATGATTATGAGATGTGTATGTGCTGATGATTTGTGGATATAGGATGGATGCATTGATTATTTTTTTGTTCACTGTCATGATACCAGGTTAGTGCAGAGAGAAGATAGAAGAATAAAGAATGAATGACCATTGATTTCGATGATTGCTTCAAAACATCCAACAAGTCCATGATCCATTGAGACTTTATTAGAGATGGTGATGAGACAATGCAAAATGTAGGATGAAAATGCAGGATGATGAGATGCTCACACTTCGCAATTGGGATTTTTCATTATTCCTTATTGTTTAATATAACACATAGACATGATGCATCAAGGTATTGATAACCAGGATGTCATTGTATCTAGTCTAATGGAATTTGAATCGACAAGCAGATAGGATAGTTCTTTTTCACATCTTGACATAGAAAAACCTTGTTATAATGCAAGTTAGAAGCTTAGAATATATTGGACCAAAGCATATGTAATATTCAACAACATACTCGAAACGACCTTCCTACACACAACTAAGCAAGTATGCACCAAGATTATTTTACAAGAATACCCACAAGCACAACAAATGAAAGATAATGATTGATGCCCCATTCCTTTCTCTCTAAATCATTTTGATAGACATCATCGAGAGGTCCTCAGAATGAACCATTAAGATAAATCATAAGAAAAGATCAAAGACAAACAGTTAGTGTTATCTATATCTCTTGCTTAGTTTAAGTTTAGCTAAAGTGATATCTGATATTGATGTCCATCGTAGGAAGGATACATCCTAGGACATGTTGATCAGAGGTTGTTTGATGTTGGGATGATGATGCTAAAAATGAGTCATTGATATAAACTTCACTGACGCATTTACCTATGATTTAGACTTTTGACTTTTGACATTTAGGTTCTCACTTTACGACTTGCTATACTTGTTTTCTATTCATTTTTTCAAAGGTTGAAGGTGACGATTGATTTATTATGGGTGAAATTTCATTGCAGGTGAAAGCGAGATGGGATGGATGGTTTTGGTTTTTTCAAAATATTTCTTTTTTTTGGTATTTTAAAAAATTTTGAGGTTGTTTTTGGTCTTTTTGAAAGTTTATGCGAATGTTTAGGATTTTTCAGTTTTTCTAAGCTTGTTTAGGGTTTTCTAAATGTTTTAAGGATTTTTAGGTCTTTTGAATGTTTTCTATTGCTTTTTGTGTTTTCCATTTTTTGAATGTTTTTGTGTTTTCAGGAATATTTGAATGTTTAGGGGTTTTTGAGATATTTGGATGTTTTTTGGATTTTTAAAGAGTTTTACAAATGTTTAGGGGTTTTATGAGAATTTTCAAGTTTTGACCAAGAACCTAACCTAAAGACCTATCCTAGGGGCTTGGGGGGTTGATCAAAGATTATCCTTGCCTACGTTATACATGCAAAGACCACGTACTTCGACTGACTCAACCTATTTACAAGATGAAGATATGAAAAGATGAAAGGCGCCAGTTTATTATGACAAACTAAAGGATTAACCTAGGGTGTCTCGGGGGCACATCAATGATGGCCTTACCTATGTTAAAGCTCAGAGATGACGTGGTTTGACAAAGGGAATCTATTTCTTGGATTTTCGATGTTTCACCTTTTTAGGGATTTTGATGTTTTCTAGATGTTTTGGATTTTGACTTTACAATTTTTTGAATGTTTTTGGATTTTTTGATGATCATTTTATGAATGTTTTTGGTGTTTTCTAATAAGATTTTTGATGACCAAAAGATACACAAGAACTTGATATGATCCATAATGAAATGCCCCCAGTGTGATATGTTAGACTACTTTGATAAAAGCATGACATAATGACCTTTGGAATATGCCAAGTAGTGCTAAAGGGTTCATGATACCTCATAGTGTCAAGCCATGAAAAGGGCGCAAATGAGGGATAGATGTCGATGCAAAGAATGATAGGACAAAAGAGCCAAAGAATAGATGAAGATGCTTTATTTACGCAAGGTGCCTATTTGCCAATTTTTCACCAAGGTACTTGCCCAAAGTGCCACCAAAGTGGTTTTCACTAGAGGACTATTTTTTTTCTTTACTTTTTCAATCCTTTTTCTCATTTTTTTGGATTTTGATTATTTTATGATATTTTTGTATTTTCTAACTTACACCCTTCAAGACTAGGCAAAAAAAAATTTGAGATGCAAGTTGTTAGTTGGCTCCTACAAGGGTTCACCTTCAAGGGTTGACAGTTGGTATGCTCTTGATCTGTAACTTGTTGTGATGACAAAGGGACCCAACTAGTTAGGTTCAAACTCCTTTGTTGTCTTGATCTAGAAGATTCTTCTAATTCTACTTTAGGACACGATCTCTGACTTGGAACGACCAACATTTGATCCTCTTCTTATAGCTTTTTTTCAGTCAGTTCTGGTATACTTGAAAATGATTGAGGGCATCAAGATGACATTCATCCAAGAATTCTAGCTCGTTCAACCGAGACACTCTGTATCCTTCCTGAGTAATCAGGTTCTATAGTGATACTCGCAATGATGGGAGCTCAACCTCAATAGGTAAGATGGCTTCTAATCCATTGACTAGGGAAAAAGGGGTTGCACCTGTAGGTGTGCGGATACTAGTTCAAAAATCCCAAAGAGCAAGATTTAACTGCATATGTCGGTCACGACCAACTTCATTAGCTATTTTCTTTAGGATTTTCAAGATAGTTTTGTTCATAGCCTCCACTTGGCCATTGACTTTGGGATAGCATGGGGTAGAGAATCAGTGTTGGATATTGAATCTTTGGCACAACTCATTCACATTATGATTTTTAAAGGGAGTTCCATTATCTGAGATGAGAGTTTGTGGAACACCATAACGACAAATAAGGTAATTCAGGATAAACTTGGCAATTTGTTTTCCTATTATGTAGGTCATAGGAATGGATTCTACCCACTTAGTAAAGTACTCAGTGGCAGTTATGATAAAATTGTGGCCATTAGATGAGGTTGGATTGATTTTTCCTATGAGGTCCAGGCCCCATTGCGAAAAAGGCCATGGTGTGATCATTGGCTGCAATTCTTGAGCCGGAGCATGAATCAAATCCTCATGCTATTGACACTAGATATACTTCCACACATATTGATGAGCTTTTTTTTCCATGGTTGGCCAATAATACCCTATCCTCAATAGTTTCTTATCTAATGTCATACCGCTAGAATGAGACCCACATATGCCATTGTGTACTTTTGTTAAAGTAGTTAAGGCTTCCTCTTGGTTAAGACATCGTAGTAATGTCCCTTCAATGCTTCGACGGTAAAGGGCACCTAGGATCATGAATCGGGATACCTTTTTAACAAAGGTATTTTTAAATTTTGGGGTGATATCCGATGGAAGAGTTCCTCTATTAAGGTAAGTAAAGATGTCATGATACCATGGGGATCTAGGACCAATAATGACACACATGAATTCAGATTCAGGGATTTCAAAAGTTGGTACGAGAAGTTGTTCTACCAAGAATTCACATTGGAGGATGTTGTTTGGCATGTCTAACAGTGATCCGATTATTTCCATGGCATCTGTTGCTCTATTTTTCATGTGAGGAATTTGCTCAAAATTTATGTCTATAAAGAGATCCTTGAGATTCTCCATCATCTTCTTGTAATGAGTGAGTTTGTCATCTTTAGTTTGATAGTCGTCATTAAATTGGTTGATAACCAACTGTGAGTCTCCATAGATTTTCATCTCTTGAATCTGCCACTGAACTGCTATCCTTAGACCTACGATTAAGGCTTTGTACTCAGCAATGTTGTTGGTACATGGGAATGATAGCATATATGACTTTGGGATGCAATCACCTTGGAGGTGATGAAAAGAATGCCTGCTCCTGATCCATGTTGGGTGAATGATCCATCAAAGTACATCTTCCACTGAGTTGTGAGATTGATAAGGAACATCAATTTGTCATGAAAGTCAGATATCAAAGGTTTCTCATCATAGATAGGTGCTTTTGCTAGTTGGTCTGCGATCACTTGTCCTTTGATTGCTTTGTGCTCCACATACTCTATGTCAAATTTTGTTAAGATCATCACCCATTTAGCCATTCGTCCTGTGAGAGTTGCTTTGGATAACAAATATTTTAATGGATTGATCTTTGCAATGAGCTTGATTTGATGTGACAACATGTAGTGCCTAAAATTTTATGAAGTAAAAACTACTACTAGGGATGCCTTCTCAATGGGTGAATATTTCATCTCATATCCCACCAAGGTTCTACTGATGTAGTAGATAGCCCTTTCCTTTCCGTTTTCATCATGTTGTGCTAAAAGAGCTCCTAGTGTTGCTAGTGTTGCTGAGATATATAAGATCAGTGGCTTGTTTAGTATTGGTGGCATGAGTATTGGAGGTGTTAGTAGATAATCTTTGATCTGTTGGAAAGCTTTATCACATTTTTCATCCCACTTGTATGTTATCCCTTTGTGGAGAAGATGTGAGAACGGGTGGATTTTATCTAATAGTTGTGCTATGAACCTTTTGATAGACTACAATCTTCCTTGTAACCCTCTCATTTTCTTTAATGTTTGCGGTGGTTCCATGTCTAGGATGGATTTTACCTTTGTTGGATCAATTTATATCCCTCTTTGTGAAACAATGAACCCTAGAATTTTCCTTGGTGTAACCCCGAAGACACTTTTTTGGATATAGTTGTACCTTGTATTCTTCAAGCCTATCAAAGATAGGTCCTAAGACTTGTATGTGCTCACTTCTCCTCTTTTATTTTTCCAAAATATCATCCACATAATCTTCAACTATTTTTTGGATCATGTCTTGAAAGATGAGGGTCATTTCTCTTTGATAGGTTGCTCCTGCATTCTTTAACCCAAATGGCATCACATTCCAGCAATAGGTTCCCCATGGACAGGTGAATGTAGTTTTGTTTTGATTCTCCTTGGTGATTATGATCTGATTATAGCTTGAAAAACCATCCATGAGTGATAGCATGTTATGCCTTGCTATTAAGTCCATAATGAGATCGATGTTAGGAAGAGGGAAATCATCCTTTGGGCATGCTTTGTTTAGGTCTTTGAAGTCAGTACAGATTCTAATGCCCCTAGTGGGTTTTGAGACTGGTACCAGGTTTGAAACCCACTTAGGATAATTTATTGGTCAGACAAATCCAACGTTAAAAATATTTTGTAACTCTAGTTTGACCAATAGTGCTATTTGCAGGTGCATCTTTCTTATTTTTTGTTTAATAGGCTTAGCTTTAGGATAAATTGCTAAGTGATGTACAACCACTTCTGGATAAAGGCCTGGAATATTTCTGTATGACCATGCAAATTTACCTCTTTCCTCTTTGAGGAATGTTGCTAGGTTCTTTTTTTCTTCGTCCAACAATGATTCAGCATAGAAAGTGGTCCTAGGTGATTCTTTTGTTCCCACATTGACTGGAGTAGCATTTTTTGCTAGTACTACTGACTTCTTTGGATACATTGCACTGAGGGGGAGATTGAATCCCTCATCTTTGGGCACCTTGGATAGGTTTTCACCATCAAATGCATCCTTTTTTTTACTATTTTAGGATCAAAGAGTGCCACTAGGTGGTTTTTACTCAAGGATTTGCATGTTAGTTGCATTTCATTAATTTTGTGAATGAAGGATTCAATCGTCTCCCCATAGTATGCCCCTGTGTCAAGCACTATGTCGAATCCTTCTTTGTGATCTGCCCATGATAAGTTGTCATGGAGTCCCATGAATTCTGAGATTGCTTCATTATTTTCAAATAAATCTAGAATCGGTGGTCCTTGTTGGTTCATGTCAATGAGTTGTGGGTATTCTAGGTGTATTTTAGTTTGTTGGTTCCTTGAGACAAAGGATGTAATGGATATCATAAAGAGGTTGTTGTTCTCAAATAGATCGGAAACATCAAGGGGAAATTCATCTAAGGTTGTATCACACGATGTGGGTGACCAAGAGGAAGCCTCAACTTGTTTAGCAGAAATACCTTTTCCAATAAGTGTGACCTTGCTAGTAGTACAAACCAAGCCAAGATTCTTTATTCATTTCTCAGGAATGATGGGTTCTAGTAAACCATTATCATTTTGTCCTAGCTTTTCATTCTTGTTATATCCCCAATTTTGCATGAGTTGTAGGCCTTTGTTATCATCTTCCATGGGAAGAATAGGGATAGGTCATTCATCTTGATAGAGGAATTTAGAGATATCTCCCTCATTGACGTTTTCCTGGTTCAAATCCACCCACTTAGTGAAGGTAGTAGTTGTCATCTTGATTGTTTCGGGTTCTTTGGTGCTAGACGTTGGTTTCCCATGTGACTGAGGAGAAATAGGTAACTTTCCCAAGATAATGTGTCTTTCAATAGTTTTTATTTTCCACAACCATCATCCTAGATCACTGCTTTGACATTGGGTATACTCTACACAATAGGCATTTTTTTTGCTGAAGTAGATGCTAAGGATGATGGGTCAACAAATGAGCTTGATGGTGTAGGCCCTTCATCATTTTTGGGTATTTGGGGTATCTTATAGAACTTGGCCTCAAGAATTTTGCAATAGTAAAAAGGCTCAAGATCTCCATAGATAGTGATTTCTCTGCCTTCAAAAGGAAACTTCACACATTGATGATAAGTTGAGGCTACAACTTTTAGAGCATGGATCCAGGGTTGACCAAGCAGAGTGTTATAGGGAAGATCAAGATCAAGCACTTGGCATGTAGTTTCTACAATAAGAGGTCCCACTTGGATGGGAAGTGCAATGATTCCTTGTGAGACCCATTCTTGGTCATCATATGCTTTGATGGTGGTACTCTTTGTCTTCTCAATAGTATATTTTGAATAGCCTAGATTTTTTATTAATTGAAAGGTACAAATATTCAAACCAACAACCTCCACCTACCAAGACTCTTTTAACCTTGTTTTTATGAATGATAACCTCAATATGTAAAGCACGGTTATGAGATGGTTGTGATGGTAGGTCTTGCTTGGAGAAAGTGAGATGGTTGGTGATATTCCCTACCATAGCTTCAAATTGATCGGTATCAATGTTCTCAGGAATGGATGATTCAGACAAGGCTTTCTCCAATATCTCCCTATGTGCGGGGGATAACCTTAATAGCTCTAAGATTTATATTTGTGCGGGGGGCTGCTTAAGCTAATCTAGAAGATTCTACTTGCTAGGATTAGATGTGGGAAAAGTAGGTTGTGTCCTAGATTGAGATGGGATTCCTTGAATGGTTATTTTTCCACGTCATGTGGTGACTCCACATTCCGTACTAGCTCCTTTGATGGTGACAACAATAATAACACTATTGTAGGAAGCCACTACATTGGAATACGTATGTTGCACATTGGTGTAATCCTTATCTTTGTTGTTGTTGTTTCCTTTGTTATGATCTAGTATAGCGTTCTTGTATATCTTAAGATCTTGGTTCCCAGCTGGTACCTCAATAGATATGGTATCATTTTTTATGAGATCTTGAATGATGTTCTTAAGTTTCATGCAATTTGTTGTTTTATGTCCTTTGATTTTGTGAAAGTCACAAAGATCACACTTGTTGTACCAGGATGGCTTCTCTTGTGGTTCTTGGTAGTTTTCAAAGTTGAGAAGTGCTATCAAATTTGACTCTACCAACTTCTTCATGATCACTTCGATGGGTTCTGATAACTGTGTACTTGCGTTTAGGATTGTTATTCTTGTTAGTGGTTTTCCTTTGTCACATGTCGGTGTTATTGATCTAATTGTTTTGAGGAGGTGATGTTTGTTGCACAGTTAGCTAGATGTTAGCAACTTGATTGTTGTTAGGCCTAGGAGCACTTAGTACGACCTTAGCATCTACCACACCATCATTTGTTATGTTTTTGTTCTTAGCCCAGACATGAGGTTTCTCATTTGAACTAGTTGAAGGACGGTTGTCTTTGTAAGCTTGAGTATTTCCTTGTGAGATTAGAGCTCTTTCAATGTTAAGGGATCTAGGGAAAAGTTTGTCATATGATGTGATGCAATGCATTTTCAAGTGGAATGATAGATTTGGATCCAGATTGGCTATGATGATTCCCACTTGTTGTTCATTAGGAAAAGGCCAATTGCTTTTACTAGCTCTTTGTCTCCATCTTTGCAAGAAATTAGTGAAATTTTCCCCTTGATTTTTTTTGAGAGTATATAATTCTTCTAGACTAACACCCATGTCAAGATTGCAGGAGTAGTGATTGATGAATCTATCAGTAGTTTCTTCGAAAGTTTTGATGCCAAGAGTTAGGTAAGAAAACCAATCCATAACATTACCTGTTAAAATTTGAGGGAAGACGCACATTAGATATGAATTATTGTAAGCCACTTTCATGCACATGGTGTTAAATTCTTTGATATGGTCCAAAGGACTTCCTCTCCCTTTATATTTTTCAAATTTGGGGATTTCAAAACTAGGAGGGAATGGTATCATTGCTATGTTTTGGTCAAATGGATAAGGACACAAGTTTTGTTTATGGGGCTTCTTTACCTTGCCCTTGCGAAGGTCCTGCATTTCTTATAAGAGTACTTTCAATTGTGATGCTAGATCATCTTGCAGGTTGGGTGGAGGAACATATGGTGGGATGAATGATTTGTATGGGGTATATGGTGGTGTGAAATTTTGTGAAGATGATTGGGGTATTGATGTATATGTTCCCAATGTGTTTGGACTGACGATGTTCTATTGAAGATTATAATAAGAACCTTGTTTTTGTTGTTGGGAATACTATTGAGCTAGTAAGGCTTGATGTTGAGCATGTTGTTGTTGTTGCGCCACTAGGGCTTGTTGTTGGGCCTATTGTTGTTGATATGCTAATAAATATGCTTGTTATGCTTGATGTTGTTGTTGCACGACTTGTTGTACTGCTAAGGCTTCTAGTTGTTGTTGTCATTGTTGTTGTGCTAAGGCTGCTTGTTGAGCTTTATGTTGTTGTTGTGCTAAGGCTACTTGTTGAGCTTGATGATGTTGTTGTGTTAAGGCTACTTATTGAACTTGATTTTGTTGTTGTGCTAAGGCTGCTTGTTTTTGTTGTCATTGTTGTTGTGTTAAGGCTGCTTGTTAAGCTTGATGTTGTTGTTGTGATAAGATTGCTTGTTGAGCTTGATGTTGTTGTTGTGCTAAGGCTACTTTTTGAGCTACTAAAGTTGCTTGTTGTTGTTGGAAAGCTTGTTAATAAGCTTGGCGTGCTTGTTGTAAAGCTAAGGCATGTGCTTGCAATGTGGGATCAGGTGGTTGTTGAGACATCTATGAAGGATTATGGATATTGATGTTTTGAGTGGGTAATGGATTGTTGATGAGAGGTGCAGGGTTCCCTTGGTTCAAAATTCCTTGTAAGATGGTAGAATGAGGTGGAGGAATGTATGTTTGAGGTCCTAATTGATTTGGCATAGTAAAGGGGACTATGGGAAAATATGATGATGATGTCATTAAATTTTGCACTGGAAATCACACACTAGGACCTTGAGTCCATTGATTGAAAAGATTTCTTTGTCCCATTTTTTGAGGATTGCCTTGTGCCAAATATGTAAACAACGAATTGTAATCAAGGTACTTCCTAGATTAATAGAACTTGTAACCAAGGGATTTTTTTGAGGTGGATTGATAGTGGATGAGGTGGAAATGGCAGATGGCATGGATGAACCCACCAGAGGGTTAGATAAAGATGTCCCTATTTGCATTAAGGGTTGGTTCTGTGATATGGTATTGAAATTCCCTTGAGTGTTGTTTTGAGATAATTGGTCTATACTGCTTTGCATGATGGTGGGAACACTTGTGGTATTCATTGGTGTGGATGAAGAAGGATGTCCCCGAAATGTCGAAGTGGTTGTGAAATAATGAGGTTCAAGCGGTGTGTATAGTTGTTTTGGAGCTTCAAGAACAAGAGGATCACCAAAAGTAGGTGTCCAAGCGGTTGTTGGAGGTGGAGGATTAGTGTCAAGGGTACCCACAAGTGTACTAATTTCAAATGGTGAAGTGTGACCAAATTCTTTAGCAAGGTTGGTTGCAAGACTAGGAATGTAGGTTTGATTAGCCCTAGAGCAACGGAGTTTTGAAACCTTGTGTTAAATTCTATGCCACAAATGTCAGGGAGATAGGAGCTACATTTTCAAAGGCTTGATGTTCCATAATTTCTTCCCTAGTAAGCTCAAATGGATTATTCATGACATCTTCAATCTCATATGGTCTTGAAGGAGATGGTGGTTGTGATGGGGTAACATGACTTCTAGGATCAAATTCTAAAGGATTTGGATCACTTGAGGTAAATGTAACTTTGGTTTTCTCCATGATTCTCTTGTGTTGTGATCTTGTCTTTACCATAAATTTTATGTCACCTATGGGAGAGTTGTGTTGAGTTTTGTAATGTTTGAACTCTCTAGTTGACTCAAATCTAGGTAAAAGGGATGCTCTAAGTCTCTTTGGAGCAATGATGATAATGGGGGATGAAAATATGAGTGATGCGGGAAGTGATCTTTGCAAACATTTTGGGACAACACTTTTGACTTAAACTTGATGTTTTGATGTTAGGATAAAAGATGTTAATGAACTTGGAAATCTTTTGGGTAGAATCGTGACCTTCAAGATGAACTAGTTCAAAAATGATAACTAACTTAGCTAAGTGGATGGAAAAGGATACATTTCACATACAAAGTACCTAAGTTAGCAGTTAGTTTGATTTTAAGTCACAAAGTGTTGGTGTACTCAAAATTTTGCAAAGTTTTGGTGAAGTGAAGGATGAAATTTTGATTAAGGGGTGAGTGAAATGTTTGACCCAATGTTGAATTTAAAAAGAACGTTTGTTTTGACAAGACCAAGGTAGTGAGAATGATGCTTGACCTCTAAAATGTTCAAATCCTAAAGAACCAATGTTGATTTTAGATGATAGGATGGATGGGGATGTTTAGACCTATTAGGATCCTCCTATCTCGAGCATAAAAGTTTCTCAACAAGCGGTAGCGATTGTGATAGAGTATTGAAACCCACTTTCTATTGAACTGTGCACTACAATACCTATGTTTTCAATGACGGGATGGAGATCTTCCCCTATGGATTTTGATTGTTTGATGGATCATTTATAGGAGTTCGGTATCATGTAAAAAGATCATGATTTTGACTCCAAAAGAATGCATATAATTTTGGACTGTCTCTTGAATCATGTCTGTAGAAGTTTGCCACTAACTTGTCTCTATTCTTGTGAAGTGCTAAAAGGTGTTTCTTGAGAGCTTTTGGAGTGATATTCCTAAGTTTAAAATGACAACCTATAGACCTTACCTTAGGGATCCTAATTTTGTGTGAGATCATTTACAAACAGTTTAAGTTTATGGAAGAAGGGGAGATATTTATTTCCACGCGGGTGGTGGTAATGTGGGCCTTCCAGCTTCAATATTAGCTTGTTCCTCTTCTTCATCTAAAATGGTTGTTGTGTTTCTCCACTGTGTATTTTTTTCCTTTGTTTCAAAAGTGAAGCTTCTCAAACTGCTAATGAGATCAGTTTGTTCTTCATTAAAGAGTTCAAAGTTTTGTTGAATTATAGCACCTAGAAGATCAAGTTGTTCCACAGGAGCGATCAGTCTCCAAATAGTCATGTGGGGTTCATTTGTCAATTTATCTTGGTTAAGTGAATTGATTTTACAAACAATTATCTTGATTATGTTTCCAAACTAGATGTTTATGTCAAAAACATCATAACTTTCACAATGTCTTTTTCATGAAAATTATGAGATTAAAGCCATAATTGCCTATTATGTCTTCGGTAAATATGGATTTGAGATTAATGTTAAGATATTTAGAAATCGCTAAGGATACATCCTTAGGACAAGCAGTAATATCAAGGCTAACCCAAGAAGTCCATATTTAAAGCCAAAGTGTTTAAAATTTTGAGGATGATAGTGAATGTTTGTTTTTGTATCATTTTGAAACCAAGCAAAGTGTTAAACTGACTCACAATCATTACAATCCTAGGATAGAAATGGCTATATTTATTGAGTCCCCACTCGGATTTCTCCAAACACTAAACAATGTGAACAGTTAGAGATTTGGTGACACTGGCTCCCCTCCACGGCACACAGTTATCGAGACCACCAAATCTCAAAATCCCTAAAATCCAGAGATTAAAAGGAATTTTTTTGTTTCTACAATTGAATAGTATGAATGTGGGGTGGCTTCAAAATGACCGTTCTTGCACCAACAAATATTTTAAGGATTTTTGGCTTCTAAATAAATGTTCATAATAAGGCTTCCAGTTTAGGGGGTGCAATGATAAACTCCATCAAGAGGTCTCCCAACCCTTATAACAAGGGCTTTACACATCATAAAGATATTGG
This sequence comes from Sequoia sempervirens, assembly GCA_007258455.2. Classification (NCBI taxonomy): domain Eukaryota; kingdom Viridiplantae; phylum Streptophyta; class Pinopsida; order Cupressales; family Cupressaceae; genus Sequoia; species Sequoia sempervirens. The sequence goes on along the minus strand of VDFB02047230.1, from coordinate 62,931,210 downwards.
GGGAGAGCTATCATGTACCACTTCCCATTGATCATAATTTTTATTGCAACCACAAATTTATATCACGGCTTGGAAGAGCTTGGTATTAGCTCATTATCGCTTGGGTCATTCACTTGGGGTGAGTACTTTTTCCCACCAAGGCAGGCCCTCTAAAGATAAACAATAGCGAGGAAGTACATCCGTAGTCCTATCATCTTCATTAATAGGAATAAAGAGAGAACACACGCTATGCCTTTTTCTCACACTCGCAAGGGTTTCAGTTTTAATCCAAATTTAAAGATGTAGGTGATTTTGAAAAGTGTTAAGGAATTTTTCTGTTTCTCAAGATTTCCAAATGGCATGAGAGACTTGCATATGCATCCACTAACAATGTTGAAAACCACAAAACATAGCAAACAGTTGTAAATTTTAACCCTTCAAAGTAGTGATGAGTTTGTTTTAAGCACCAATTGAAAAATGAAGTTGCCTTGTTCAATTTTAAGCCCAAAAAATGATGATGTGAAGGTTCAATTTTATCCAACTTTGAGTGTTCATTTTAAACCCAATTGAAATTTAGTGTGTTTCCTAAAGCAGAAAGTAGAAAGCATAAAGTTGGGTTATAATTGCCCCAAAGCATCAAATGCTTGCTACAATCATATAATTTTTAGGATAGAAAAGCCTTCTTCACTTTCGCTCCATTTCTTTAAACCTGCAAAACCTTGTTATCCTAACAACTAGAAAATAGTCAAAAGCACACCAGTGGTCAGAAAAATAAAAGAAATTAAATCACATTTCGAAAAACAAGAATAGAATTTCTTACCCTAGCTAGGCATCACTGAACACAATAGCATTAGAATTTGAAGTATGGGCATCGCTCTGTAGCAGAAACAGTGAGCACAATAGCATCGGGATTTGGTCCAGCATCGCTTCTTGCAGTGGCATCACGATTTGAAATTTTTCAACATCGCTCTGGTGAAGTTTGGGTGTCGTCATTTGAAATTTTTGATACCTCTAGAATAAATAAGCGTCGCCAGATTTAAATCAGCGCTGGTGTATTAATTCAGCATCAATATTTTAAATTGTGATGGCGTCGCTATATGGCGATGCTCTTCAAAGGGTGTTGCTATTTGAGATATGGGCATTGCTGCAACCTATAAAATGGAAAACAAATGAAATTTGAGCTAAAAAAAAATTAAGTTAACGGTTTTCCCTCCTAGCACCAGAATGTGAGATGAGGATCATCAATTTGGATCAATTACACTTAATCCATGATGAATTGAAGCATAATCTACCCAAATAAACTTGCATCTACCAAACAAGATCATTCAAATTGGAAAATTAAACTAAGCATTTAATTGAAACTAAAAGTTACAAACTACACAAAAAAAGTTAAATTCCTACTCTAACCCATTTGAAACTTATCTTGTTTTGGAATTGGTGTCGTGTTGATGTGAAATGATGACCCTCTCCCAATCCCATGATTAGTGAGCTTGTTTCAGTCGCTTCTATGGGAGAGAAATGATGAAACCATTGTGATTGATGTATGAAAACCTAGTTTATGCTAAAAATGAACATGATGCAAGCTAAGTTACCATGATTTTATGCTACAAATGATCTAATTATGTTATTTGTAAGCTAATCTAAGCTAATTCTAAGCTAAAATATGAAATCCCTAATTCATATACAAACTAATATGGATGCATGGAAGCCACTAATGGATGTTCTAAGCTATGATGCAATTAAAATTAACTAAGCTAAGCTAAAAAATGAGTGAAATATGAGTGTGAGTGCATATGAATTCAATAGCATGAATTTGCAATTGAAAGATGGATCCATTTGTCTCCAAATAGTGTCCTATTTATAGGAAGGCAAATGAGAAATGGAGGGTTAAGATTAAAAATATTAATCAATGGTCCAAAATGAAGGAGATGAGAGGCATGGATCATAGATTCTCATCAACGGATGAGAATGCATGATGAGATTTAATCAAGGGTTCACACTTGCCTCAAACAAACACACTTTTGACCTGCACACACAAGTCAAAGGTGACTTGTTCAAAAGGTTAAAGGTTAAAACTTGCTTAAGAAACCAAGTGAAAATATCCCTTTTTCAAATGGTGAAGGACTAAGAATATCTTTTGGAATATTCTCATGGGTGAGGAAAAAGGCGTTTTGCAAATTAAAATAAAGTTTTAATTATGCAAAAAAGGGGATAAGGAATATTCCATGGGAATATTCCCTTTGCTTAGAGGAAAGTTAGTTTAATTGCTAATTAAACAAGGTTTAATTATGCAATTCGGGGATTTGAAGGAATAAGGTGATATTTATTAAATTAAATGATTTAATAAATGGGGAGAAAAGAGAGATGATATTTAATTAAATAACTTAGGGTTATTTAATTAAATAAGATGACTTAGGGAATTAAATTAAATGTTCTGATTTATTTAATTTAATGAGATGAAATGTTAGCATGAAGGGGGATGAATTGACCTGATTAAATTAATTAGGTTAATAGATGAAAATGATGCAATTAATTAAATAGCTAGCCTAATTTAATTAATTAAGTGAAAAGAGGATGGGTTTAAAGAGAAAATGATGTTAGTAAATTTGTTTCAAGTGTATGATATCGATTAGGACATTTTTCAGTGTCTACAACTATTAACTCATAATTTTCTCAAAGGTGATATCTATGAAGTATTTTTTAAAGCTATCCACCATTCTTTTGTATGGCATCAAATTATCATCCTTAGTTTGGTAGTCATCATTTACCTATCTAACCACCAATTGGGAATCGTCGAAGACCTAGAGTTCATGGATCTGCCATTGAATTGTCATTCTTATCCCTGTGGTGAGAGCTTCATACTTTGCTATGTTGTTCATGCATGGAAAATCTAGTCTGCATGATTTTGGAATGCAATCACTTTGAGGAGTGATGAATAAGATTCTTGCTCCTGATCCGTGTTGTATATGGGAACCATCAAAGTATATCTTCCCTTGGCTTGTTGACTTGAGTGTGAATATTGCTTTGTTTGGAAATTCAAATACCAACAGGTTTTTAACATATATTGGAGTTTCAGCTAATTCATTAGCTATAAATTTTCCTTTGATATCCTTTTGGTCCACATACTCAATATTTTAATGGATCAACTTTGGAGATAAGCATGATTTGGTGGCTTAGCATATAGTGATGTAGCTTTTGAGAAGCGAACACTACTACTAGACAAACTCTTTCAATGGGAGTGTAATTAAGCTTGTATCCCACTAAGTTCATACTAATGTAATATATAGCTCTTTCCTTTCCTAATTCATCATGTTGCACTAAGAGAGATCTTAATGATATTGATGTCATTGAGATATATAGTATCATGGATTTATTTGCAACGGGTGGCATCAAGATTGGAGGTGATGCAATGTAGTCCCTCAATTGCTAGAAAGCCTATTGGTAATGATGATACTATTTGAAAGAAACACCTTTTTGAAGAAGGTGTGTAAAGGTATGGCATTTATCAACCAATTGTGCAATGAATCTCCTAATAGACTGAAGATTCCCTTGTAGACTATGGATCTGTTTGAGTATTTCAGGTGGTTGCATCTCAACGATGGCTTTGAATTTGGCAAGGTCCACTTTAATTCCCCTTCGTGATACAATGCATCTTAAAAGCTTCCCTAAAGTGACTCCAAAGACACATTTCTTTGGATTTAATCTCACCTGATATTTCTTGAGCCTATCGAAGATTTGAGCTAAGACCTCAAGATGTCCTTTCCTTGTGATTTATTTTGTAAGTATGTCATCCACATAATCTTCTATAATTTTGTGAAACATGTCATGGAAGATGAAGATCATCTCTCTTTGATATGTAGCTCTAACATTTTTGAGACCAAATGGCATGGTGTTCCAACAATAGGTTCCCCTTGGACATGTGAATGTAGTTTTATGTTGATCTTCCTTAGCTATCATTTTTTCATTGTATCCTAAGAATCCATCCATGAGGGACATCTTATGTCCAGCTATAAGATCCATAATAATTTCTATGTTTGGCAATGTAAAGTCATCTTTAGGAAATACTTTATTCAAGTCGTTGAAGTCTTTGCATATGCGGATTCCCCCAATGGGTTTTGATATTGGTGCCAGGTTTGAATCCCACTCTATATAATCAATAGGTCTTATGAAACCTACATCGAGTAGCTTCTACAATTCAACTTTGACCAGTATCACTTTTTGCGAATTATTTTTCCTTAGATTTTGTTTCATGTAGTTTTTGCATTCAGATGCACTATCAAGTGATGCGCTACTAATGAGGTATCCAATCCTAGCATGTTTGCATAGGACCAAGCATAAGTTGACTTTCCTTTCTCTTAAGAAATCTACTAGATTATGTTGTTCTTCATCATCAAGGGATGTAACATAGAATGTCACTTGAGGTTGCTCGGCGGTCCCAACATTCACTGGTTGTGCATCTTCCACAAGAACTGTCGATTTTTCATGATCCATCATGAATTTAGGGAGATTGAATCCTTCATCCTTAGGTGCCTCAATGAGGTTTACTTCAAATGCATAATTTTCTTTTACTTTTTCTTGATCTACAAGTGCCACATTGTTATTTTTGCTTGGGGATCTCATTTTGATTTTTAAACTCATCATTTTGTGACTAAAGGATTCAATTGTGTCCCCAAAGTATGCTTGGGTATCAAGTTCAATTTCAAAACCTACTTTGTGATATCCAAAAGGAATGTCATCTCTAATTCCCATGAATTTTGTGATAGCCTCATCATTTTTGAATGAATCAAGAATGATGCTTATTGTTGGTCCTAGTCTATGAGTTGAGGATAGATAAGTTCAAGTCCATATTCTTGGATAGGAGATGTGAATGATGTAACAGTGATAGTGTATATTGAGGAAATTTTAAATAGATCCATTATACAAATTGGTAATTCATCGATATTTTCATCATCAAATGGGTTAGACCAAGAAGAAGCTTCAACTTCCTCGTTTAAGATATTCTCAACAAGAGGGATCAATTTTTTGTTTGAGTTGTACCCAAGACCTTTGTTCTTTTATCACTTCTCTAGGATGATGGGTTCATGCATACCTTGTTTCTTTAAGCCAAGCCCACTAATACCTATATATTCCAGATTTTTTATCAATAGATAACCTTTGTTGTTTGTATCAACAAGAAGAGGAGGTTCCTCTTGTTCCTCTTGGTATACCCATTTAGAAAGATCTCCTTCGTTTATGAATTTTTCATTCAACTCTCCCCATCTTGTGAAGATAGTTGGTTTAAATTTGAGGATTTTAGTCACTTTCTTAATATGGTTGGGTTTTCCATATGATTTGGGAGAGAGTGGTAGTTCTTTCACATAGAAGGTTTCCTTGAGGTGGTAGTCACCACAACCATTATCGTTTATTTGCATTTTGATATTAGGTATTGTTTGTTGATTCTTCGATGTAGAAGCAAGTGTTGTTGGATCAACATAGGAGGATGGAAGTGGACCAACATCTATTTGGAACTTGTAGCAATCTGTGGTATTTTTCTTCCATACTTTTACAATAGTAAAAGGGTTCAAGGTCACCATGAATGGTAACTTCTTTCTCATTGTGTGGAAAAATTATGCACTGATGATAGGTAGATTATATGACTTGCATGGCATGGATCGACGGGTGGCCCAAAATAATTTTATACAAGTCAAGGTCCAAGACTTAGCATGTTGTCTCTGCTATTGCAAGACCCACTTGTATAGGTAGCTTGATTGTTCCTTCTGAATATCATTCATTATCACCATAGGCCTTAATGGTGATACCTTTTTCTCTTTTGATTACTTCCTCAAAGTAACCCAAGTGTTTGACTAGTTGAAGGGTACCAATGTTCAAGCCTGCACCTCCATTTATCAAGACTCTTTTCACCTTGTGTTTTTTAACATATACTTCAATATGTAATGCTCGATTGTGAAATGATTGGGATGGAAGATATTTCTATGTGAATACAAGGTGGTGAGTGGATGCAATGTGCCCCACCATGGATTGGAATTTTTTGGTGTTTAGGTCATTATGTATGGTTAATAACAAAAGAGATTTATCCAAAATCTCTTTATGTATGGGTGAAATTCTCAAGAGCTCTAGAATGGAGATTTTGGTTGGTGTCTTCTTGAGATGTTTGATTATGCTTTAATCCATAGGATTGGATTTTGATGGACCTATTATTGTTGTATGGGATCATTGAATGGTAACTTTCCCTCTTCATGTGGTGACTCCACACTCAAGATTTGGTCCTTGGATAGTAACAACGGATATATGATTTTCATCACATTGAATATTACCCACAACATTGTCATAATTGAGATTAACATTATTGTAGGTTTTAGATTTTCTTGCATAATTTCCTTTACCATGGTCTAGCATAAGATTATTGTATATTCCCAAGTCATTGTTTCTAAAATTTCCAAGTCGTTGGTCGATGTTTACTTCCCCATGATTGATTAAGTCTTAAATAATGTTTTTGAGTTTCATATAGTTTGAAGTCTTATAAACTTTGGTGTGATGATATTCACAGTAGTCATTAGTGTTGTACCATGAAGGTTTGAATTGTGGCTCTTCATACTATCTGAATTCAAGAATTTTTATGTAGTTTGAATCAACTTACACAGATTGTTTCAATAGGTTCTCCCAGTGGAGTGTATTTGTGTCTTGGTGGATAATTTTTTGTCTCGATGGTGGTGGTACCCTTGGAAAATTAGTGTTTTGGAAATTTTGTTGATTATGTTGTGTTTTTGATTGAGATGGTGTGTTTATCATAAATTTTGTGTCTACCACACCGTCATTAGTCACATTCTTGTTTTTGGCCCATATATGAGGTTTGTCACTTGAACTAGATGGTTGGTGATTTTCCTTATAGATTTGCACTGCTCCTTCAGCAATGAGTGCTCTCTCAAGGTTAAGCCCTTTTGAGATAAGTTCTTCAAAGGTTTTTACACATTGCATTCATAATTGGAAGGCGAGATCTATGTTTAGATTACTTGCAATGATATCTACTTATTTTTTGGGCATTGGCCATTTACACTTTCTTGCCTTGTGTCTCCATCTTTGTAGGAAAGAGACAAAGGCTTCTCCTTTGTTTTGTTTGAGAGTGTATAGCTCCTCTAAGATGATTTTAGCATCAATGTTGTAGGAGAAATGAGCTACAAATTGATCTATTCTCTCTTGAAATGTTTTTATTCCTTGTGGTAGATGTGAGAACCACTCAATAGCTTGCCCACCCAAATTGGATGGAAAGAGGCACATTAGATAGGAATCATTATATGATACCTCCATACAAGCTACGTAGAATTATCTTATGTGCTCTTCGGGGTTACTACGTCCTTTGTATTTATGAAACTTTGACATTTCAAAGTTTGGGGGAAAGGGTAGCATTGTTATGCTTCTATCAAATGGGTATGGACATAAGTCTTGAATGCTATATCATTTTTTCATCTTTCCTAGTTGTATATCATAAATCTTTTGTGTCAATGTTTGAATTTGTGAGGATATATCCATAGGTGGAACATTTGGTAGTACATTTTAAGTGTTACATTGATTTGAATCTTAGTTGTAGGTGGGTTTATTCCATATGGATTGCATGGAGGTTGAGGACCCATTTGATATTGTGGATTGGGTTGGGGTAGAGGAGGTGGATTGTAAGGTCCATATTGGTGTTGGGGTATGATGTTTGGTTGGGGGTTTTGTTGCATGGCTTGTTTTTGTTGTTGTGCAAGTAACTATTATTGAGCTTTCAATTGCTTTTGAGCATGTAATTGTTGTTGAGCTTGTATTTTTTGTTGGGAATGTAGTTGTTGTTGTGCTTGGAGTTGTTGTTGGTATGCAATGTTTTGTTGGTATTGTGGGGTAGGATTTATTTGAGGATTAATGTATTGATATGGTGGTATGATTTTGTGTTGTGGAGGTTGTTGGTGGTGTTGTGGAAGGATGTTATGTTGACGTGGTTGTTGATATTGAGGTTGAGTTTGAAGTTGATGTTGAGTTTGAGATTTTTAAGGTGGTTGTTGAGGTTGATATTGAGGTGGTTTTTGAAGCGGTTATTGATGAAAATGTATGTTTTGTGGAGGGTTTGTGTTGCCTCAAATTTTTCTAGTAAAGACAACCTAAGCCTCTTTGGACCAATGATGAATGTTGTTTGGATGAATGGATGGAGTGAAACCTTAAATTTGGATAAAGTTTATTTTTAATCAAATTTCTTGTTCAAGATGTGTTTTGGGGATGATCCTTTCTTGTACTAGACAAATGAGTCCAAGCTAAGGAGGATGATAATGAGATTCATAAACTTTGGTAGTAGACTAATGACTCCAAAGCAAGTTAACTCACAATGTTTTGAAACTAATTCAACCAAGTACTTGAAAAAAGAAAATTTCTCAAGTAAAGAGATAAACCAGGAGATGATGGTAGAGATTTGAACTAAAAGTGAGCTAGGTTGATTTCTAGGTTGTTTATTTTGAATGGATTGGTTTGTTGTTTGTGATGGGGTTCAATTGATCCAATGATGAAAAATAATATTTTAGACTAGTTCAATATGAAGTAGTGATGTGAGATTAAGATGGAAATGTGTATGTTTGTTACTACTTTGAATGATTAAGATAAATATAGGTATATTCTACATGAATCTTAGGTCTTACAATGTTTGTTGGTCAACATTTAGAATTTGGAAAAAAAATCTAGGTTCTCTATTTTTTTATTGATAGTCAAAAGCACTAAGATGCATTCAAAGGCGTTGGACTATTTTTTACAAAGGTACATTGAAATGCATGCAAAAGGCACTGAAATACAAGATGAGTGTCACACTATTGAATCAAAGGCATTGAGATATAGTTTTTCTAATTTACTTTGAGACAAAGGCACTGAGATGTGCAAAAGTGCCAAGATACAAATAGAGGCATTTTTTTGATAAAAATAGAAGCGTCAATTTAAAAACAGAGGTGTTGCATTGTGATAGTCATAGGTGTTTCTTTTTCTCAGAGGTTAAATTTTGCAAGTTTGACCTAGGGATTTAAATTTTGAAGTCTGATTTTATGTTCAATTGATTTGGAAAGTGATAAGAAACAACAAAACAACATGTAGGATTGACTCAATGGATGTTTGGAAGATTTTCACATGTCTTCTTCAACAAGACCATGATAATTGGTATCACAGGTAGATTTACAATAAAGACACAACATAGATACAAATATTATTTTAGTGGTAGATTAAGATTATCGGCTTAGAGTAGGCCCATTAATAAAATATCATCCAATGAATGGGTGACTAGAGTATGCCAAGGTCACGTACCACCTTGACACCTCTCACCTTGAAAGGAAAATATCCTAACAAGGAATAATGGTCCCCTCAACAAAGGTTAGTACATAGCAAGTAACTTCAAGCATTGATACTTGTGCATCGTACCACTTTAAGCTAAAATTTTACAAATGGATCTTAAGCTTCTAGATTTTACAAGTTCATAGTAGGGGTCTATCATGAACAGAGAGCTCATCTGATATGCCTGAGTTAAGAGAAATATCCTATCTACTCATCACCTGCCTATCTCGATGGATCGAGGGTCATGGGGCTTGGCTTGAAGGACATGAGCCACTCCTTGGGGTATAACTTTCATTCTCCTCACTTTATATAACCCATCGAGAAACATGCTTGAGATCAGAACTTGGGGTGATGAGGCCCCCAAGAAAGTCTCCTACTTGAAATAAATGGAAATAGTGTTACTTTTGATCCCTAAGATTTTTCTTAGGAGTCATGAGGGGAGAGCATATGCAAACTATTCCTCAAGGTGTACAAACAAATTGCAAATTAGTGGTATTTCTGATTTCAAAGATTGCACTAGGTGCAAGGAAAGAGCATATGTATGCACTAACCTACCAAACACATCAAAGAATTAATTTTAAGTGCACTAAAAGTAAATGTGAGATTTTTCTTGTTCAATTTTAGGTGCATCGAAATAAAATCAGATTGTATGTTCAATTTTAAATACAGAACTAAGTGTGCAAGTTGTATTATTTATTTTAAGTATACCAAGGGAAAATAAATTTGTATTGTTTATTTTATATGCACCAAAGGAAGTGTGAAAATGTATTTTAGGTGCACTAAGGGAAAATGAGATTTATGTGGTTCATTTTTAAATGCACCAATTGAAATGTGAGATTGAATTTTAAAAGCAAAAAGGGAAAATGAAACTCCTAGATTAATTCAAAACCCTACAACACAAATTTTAGTAGTTTTGAATTCTAATCTTCCTCCATCGATCACCACATGCTACAAACTATTAGTTAAAATCAAGAAAATAAAATATTGTTAAAGGTTAGTTGAAATAAATAATTCAAATCAAACTACAATCCTTGACAAAATAAAAGTGTTGTTTACTTAGCAAAGGCATTGCATTGTCAGTTTGTAAAGGCATCAACCGTTTTCAAAGGTGTTACACTTTGGAACAAAGGTGTTGCACTATCATTCTACAAAGGTGTCAACCTTTAAACAAAGGCATTGCTCTATCCTACAAATAAATAGAAGATGAACCAATCAAATGTGTCAAGCTTTGAACAAATGTGTCAAACTTTGAATTGCATATGTGTCAATATTTTACAAAGGCATCACATTATCTCTGTAACCTGCAAGGCCAAAAAAATCTTCAACAAAATGGTTAAATCGGGGAGGTGGGTCCCACCGAGCATGCCAAAATTTTGTAGGGGAAGTAAGTAAGCATGAATGAATTAATAAGAGAAAACAACAATAATTCACACAATTGAGATTATACCAACCCATACTCAATAAAATTCATTTGCAAATAATTCAAATGGTTTAATCTAAAAATTTGAACTAAAATCAAAGCAATTACCCAAAATGAAAGTGTAAACCTTCAATCCATTTATGGATTGATGTATATTCATGATGTGGATCACTCAAATTGTAGATAATCCATGTTGCAAAAGCTTGATATGGAAGGATGTGATTCACAAAATAGGTGCTCTAATGCTCAAGAAATGACTCAAGAATTCTAGAGAGTGCTTATGCTTATGAGGATTGTGAATAATTTTCATGTTGATAAAGACTTGTTTTATAGATTTTGGAAATTTTGATCAATAGTCAAGATTCGATTTGAGGATCAATGGATGAGATGAAATCAAGGAGGTGACTGAAGATTAAGAAGAATCAATGGTTGAGGATGCTTGAGAGCCCAAAATATCCCTAATTTCATGGAAATAGATTGGAGATATTTTGAATTGGAGGGAATAATTTGAATTTGAAAAGGGAATATTCTTTGTGCAAGTTGGAGATTTGGAGGAAAATTAGTCAATTAAACAATTATGAAAATTATTTAATTATGAGGATGAAGGAAATTAGGATTTTTAATTAAAAATTTGAGAATCATTTTATCAAGAGGGAAATTATTAGTATGAAAATGATAAGTTAATCAAATAACCTTAATTATTTGATTTGATAAGGGAATAAAGTGAATTTAACTAAATAATTGGAAAATTAAATGAAGGAAACAAGTGATAATGAGGAAAATGATGTTAGTGAGTGAAATCAAGATGTGTGATATGCTTAGGAAAAATTTAGGTGTTTACACATAGATATTCCTTCTCGCTTTCAAAGACCTTAGATTTTTTTGATTATATTGGAAAAATAGATATTCCTTCCCGCTTTCAAACACCTTAGATTTGTTTTGATTATATTGGAAAAATAGGTTTTGAAGGGACCCAAAACCCTTTACAACACAAGAGGGAAAGTTGCTCAAAGAGAAAGACATTGAAATATCAGCAACAGGCAAAAGTAAACCATCAACAACAAAAATAGCAACCAAACACCAACTAAACAAAAAACACAAAAAAAGACACTACATATTCTTCAAGGTGTTAGCCACCTCAATCTCCTAGTTTCAATGTAGATTGACCATATCCAGCAGTTCTTGTTTTTCCTCCTCAAAGGTCTTCCTAAGGTTTCCCCTAGTCCTGGCACACGGGCCTTTGGCCTCATCTTTGTCACCCTTCTTCCCCTTTCCATTTGAAGATTGTTCTTTCTCCAGTATCTTCGAAAAGTAAAGCCAATCTTCCCTTAATTGACTAATCTTACCAAATAAGACCTCCAGGGATTCCACACTATTCTTTACCGAACAATGACTAAATTGCAGCAGTTTCTTGATATCTACATTTGTTTCATTAATCTTAGCCTCAATTTCAAAAAGGTGATTCTCACACAAGGTCTTAAAGTCTAACAAGGAGCACTCCAAATCAACTAGTCTCTCAATCAAAATATCTGAAGAAGAACCCTTCGACAAGTTTTGCATATTTTCTTTCAGACCCCTAATCTTAATGTTTACCTTATTAAATTCCTAAAGCACCCACTTGGAAAGCTTGAAAGTGCGTATTTCCCCCAAATGCGCCATATCCAAAAGCTCAAACATTGAAATATTATCCTCGTTTAGGTAAGCGAAGTCTTCAGAGAGAGGGTTGATCTTTAGGGGCTCAAGCTTTCCAAGATTCAGATTCACCCACTCATCCTTATGCAACAACCTATCACCCGATAGCTCCACACTTGGCGACTATTGAACAAGGGATTCATTGATTTCAATAGCAGTTTCCTCAACACTCTTCTTCTTACCTGGAGCCTTGTCACTCTTCATACCACCTTTTGCAACCTGATTATACATCTTTTCAATTCTTTTGGATGCCCTTCATAATATTTCCTTTCCTTCCTTAACCCCTACATCATCAAGCATGACCTTCTCTATATGGCCCACTACACCAAAATACTATCCATGTAGCACATTATCCTCCTTAGAATGGGAGCCACCTGAGACAATATCATTGTCATTATCAGCAGAAGGGAACCCACAGGTATCTAACTCCTACAAAACTAGCTTCTTGGCAGCATTCTTCCTCTTAAGGTTCACTTCTTTCTTTTTTTAGATGGGGCCGCCACAGGGGACAATGACCCACCCTCCTCCTCCTCATTCCACTCATCTTCATCATCAACACTAGTGTTCGAACTAGTCAAGAATGAATCCTTAATAATATCCTTCTCCTTTCTTTTGATCGACTTTGCAGGAATATGGGTTCTCACATGCTCCATAATGAGTAGTATGAGGCCCTCATAAAGAACAAGAGCCCTTCTATTTTTCAAATGTGCATAGACATACACTTCCAATGAAGATAGAAGAAAGAAAGGAAACAAAACATGTAGCCCATGTATGAAATGATTCAACAGGGTGAAATGGTGACCTAAAATGATAGTATAGCGAGCATCTAGGGTAACGTATTGCATCATAACCTCTGCTATATCTGCCCAGATCCGCTTCAGAGAAGTCCATATAAACTCAAGTTTAATGATTTAGTGGCTAACATAACTTTAAAGAGAAAACTAAAACAATTTATTATTGTTTTAAATCAAAAGTTGTGGGCTTGATCATTCCAACTATTTTTTTATTATTGGAAGAAATAGAGGTAGTTTTATATAATGAAATTTAAAAATAATAAAAGAAGGGAAAGTATTATTTTTCTCATTTGTTGTTTTGAAAGTGTAGAGGCAAATATTAAAAGGAAAAAGATAAATATTTTAATATTTGTGCCACAAAATTAATAAATTTCCATGCATATCAATTGGTGCATGAGCACATCCTTTTTCATATTTTTTTGTTAAATGTCAAGGCCCCACTAGATGTAAGCACATATCCTCCCATTACATAGTTGCACTGATGTAGGAGCATCCAGGTGCATGGGCAATCTTGCACACCAAAAAAAAAAAGTTTTTTCCTTTTATTCTTTTTGTGTTTTATTTTGTAGGCATGCTCCGATTTTAAATTTAATTTCTTTTCCAGCTCCCCCCCTAAAATGGAATTCAATGTGAAATATTGATTTTTTAAATTGGATCTTTAAATTAAAATCCAAGGAGTTATTGATTTTTCAAATTTTCAATGTTGCACATAACCCAACGCCTATCATGGTAGAGTTTATCCCTAGCATATTATAACTCCCATCTACATTTAAAATTTTGCCTTGAATTGAATAAAGAGGAAGCTTGGTGCCTAGTGGTGGAGAAGTGGCATAATGGAGTCAAATTTAGAAAAGAGTTTTTAAAAATTTCTGCCAAGTAATGAAGGAGAGTGTTGGAGAATCTTGGACGCCATGGGAAAAGGAGGAGAGAGTTAGAAAAATTGCAACAGAGGGGATGGGAAAAAGCCACACCAATAAAGAGAAAGGAGCCAATAGGGGAAAACAGTGAAAACATGAAGCTTGTGAAGAGAAATTAACACTAAGGTCAAAGAGGGATGCCTAGAAGTGAAAAGAATAGGGAATGAAAGTGGATTGTTGCTGCTATAGCTGATTGTATGTCACTTGTAGCAAATTTTTTATAATGAAGCCAAAAATCATGCATGTAGATGTTTTTTGGGTCATTATTTTGGATCTTGAAATTGTTGTTGCAAACTCTTGCAACATTTTAATTAAATAAAAATTAGCATTCTGTTCCTTCATTTATTGTCATTACCTGTGTTGGGAAATTTGAATTGAGCTCTCATGTATTTTATTTTATTATTTAATAAGTGAATTTGGATGTTGTTAAGTTTGGAGGCTGCAACAACCAACAATCCCATAGGATTTTTGGTTGTTGTCTTGCATCAAATGGTATCAAAGCCATTAGATCATGAGAGTGCAGAGTATGCACCAAGACCTGGGGGTGAAGAGTGATGAAGAGTGAAGTGATGAAGTCGTGTGTTACACCCCAATTGTGTAATTACTATTTACTAATACTATGTAGGGTAAATATGAGTGTAATGTGAATTATGGAGATGAATAAATTATGCTTGCACTTTTTTATCAATGCATTATGAATGTATGGTATCACATTTGATGTTGTAAGAAAAGTACAACATATATATATATATATGTGTGTGTGTGTGTGTGTGTGTGTGTGTGTGTGTGTGTGTGTTTGAATTATTATTGAATTAATATTCTAACTTTGTAGATGTATTAGGTATATTGCATATTTTGTGAACAATTGACTATCGTGGGCATGTGTTAGTGGTTGCAGGTATATGTTCAATTCCTCCAGGTAGAGGGGAAGTATTACTCAGGAGAAGAACTTGGTCGGGTAACCGGTAACAAAAGCTATCTGAGCATACACACACCATACTAGAATAATTGAGTTGTGTCATTTAGTGGGAAGTTGGTAAGTCATCCTTAGATGATGTGCCTGCATTATTAGAGTCTTGTTTACTTTTGAGTGCATTATTGGGTGATATTTATCTATCTAAGCTTTGGAGTTCTTTCTTGTTATATTATGGTTATATTGATAAGGACATATGTGGATTACGTGTATATATATACACATGCATGTCAATGGGTTCTAATGACATGTATATGTATATGTACGGATGTACCACACATATGTTTATCAATACAATAGTAATTGTGAATGGTTATATGTGAATCGAAACTGTATCTATATATATATATGGATATATGTATATATATATATATATATATATATGTATATATATATATATATATGTATATATATATATATATATATATATATATGTATATATATATCCATATGTATATATGTATCGATACACACGTACGATGGAAAATGGACATGCCCATACAAATGTATTGATATATGTATACATATGTATACATGTATGTAGAGGCATATACTTATATACATATATATACATATACAATCGATATATATTATGATTGGTATGTGAATACTATTGTGATTATACTTATTTAAATATTGAATGTATACTTACGTTGATGGCTTATGATATATATATAAATATATATTAACATATATATATAAATATATGCTAATATTTATATATATATCTATATATATATTAATATATATTTAATATATTATTTAAAACTTAAAATCGACTATCATTGATAATGATAGAGGCCGATTATTAGATGTTGATTGTAAGTTACTTGTGACTGTATTATGCAAGGTTAAGTTTTACTCTTGCTGCCATGCATAGTGGAGCATGTATACTATAATATTTCTCACTACAATAAGTCGATACTTAGTGAAGACTAAGTCGACACATATTATGAGTGTCTTCTTTGATTTAGCAAGCTTTATATGCCATGTCATTAAGTGTTAACCAACAACTATTGAGGCATGAAAACAAGTCAACGACCTGTTCAAATGGATTTAATATGTGGATCGACTCATGTTGTGACTTAGTTGATATAAACTTGGTGACATATTTTTTATGTTGATTGTTTCTGATATAAAAGGAAACCGTGCCATATTTGCAAGTGAATAATGATGCTTGGCACCACCTTTGAATCCTAATATATGTAGATGTCCATTATGAAAAGCAAACTGAATTCTATCATGTGGAGACTTGAATTAGTCTCTAATTGCTGTCAAACAATAGGGTCGATCTATAGTTGTTTTAGCTAAGTATGAGCTTACATGTTCGCCACCTTTTAGCTATGACATATGTGTTGTTGTGCATTCTTTCTGTTGTCAAAACTCATGCCTAAATAGTAGGCTAAGTTCTCTCTAAATCACTATATAAATAGAGGTGATTGATCACTTGTTTGGGATGCATTCTTGCAAAGCATTTTTACTCTGCATTCTTTTTCAGTTTATTCTATTTCATTTGAGAAAGAGAGAGAGAGAGAGAGAGAGAGAGAGAGAGTTCTATTATTTTGAGAGAGTGTATTATTTGAGAGAATAATTCTATCAACTTGAGTATTAAAGGTTTATTGTGAGGACTCTTGAGAACCTATAACCAGTCTGGTTGTTGTTTGGAGAAGTTGCATTGCTTTCAATTGATTGGATAAGCGATAACAAGCATGGGATATTCTTCTTTGTTATTTTATTTATAAATATTTCTCTCCATGTATGCTTTGAAATATATTTTATGAGTACTTGCATTTAGGGAAACTAGAATGGATTTTAAATGGATATAGAAGCTTTTATGTTTTTTTATGCTATTTTTATCATACGCTTGTATGTACTCCATAATAGGAGGTTGGTGTTTATCATAGGTATTACATACTATACATGATTAAAAGTGAGTGGCATATGAGTTACTATTAGCTAGGTTATTGATTTAGCTAGCATAGATTATGTTTACTCCTAGGATTGTTTAGCCAGTATAGGAGGGAGCTTGTGTATTTACTTGTTAAAGTAGATTAATTCCAAGTATGTAGAAATGGTGAGAGGTTATCTCTGGGGTGATAGATTATCCATTGAAGGAAATACCTATGCATAGTTTAAGATGGCCTTAAGTCAAATCGGCCCTGATTAGTGTATGTGATAGATGAACTTCATTCATATTACCATTTGAGAACACTTTGGAAAAAGTAGTGTGATGGCCTCTGGCTCCACTGTTAGTTTTCCATGATCCAATATTACATGCTAGTTCCAAATTGTGGGATTACAAGTTCTAGTTATGTAGGACACAACACTATGCTCAATTGGTTGTCATTATTCAATTACTCTACCAATCTCTTCATTGAAGGGAAGGGTCATCTATCAAATGATAGATGTGTGGGGGATAACATTAAGAGTCTGTGGTTGGTGGAAAAGCATTTGAGTGATGCTTCTCTTCCATAGCAGGCGACAGAAGAACCAATATTTGAAAGGAAGGATCTTGGACCATCTTACAGCTATTTGTTCCAAATCTCATTGAGCTATGTATGTAAATTTATGCATTCTTGTATGTTTGTAACTTATGAAGTATTATGTTATGTCATCTTTATTCATATTTTCTCAATAAAGAAAAGAATTTTTTTTATTGCAAAGGCTTGTTACATAGTTTATTTACTTGTAAAGTGAAAACTTAGTAATTTTTACTTAATTGAAGGGTTGGCATATTACATGTGGTATCAGAACTACCAATTTTAGCTCTAGAACCTATGATCTCATCATTCTTTCCATCCAAAATTATCTAATGTTTTGAATTCTTATTCCAAGATGGTGCATCTCAGATTAACAGCTTGAAAGTTAGTAATCAGAAACGAGTGCTACCTCAATAACAAGAAGGAAAGAGAAGCCATTGTTAGAACAATAGAGGGTACCAACTTTGACAATTTCGTCTGGTTGAGTGACACCAAAACCTTTATTCACACACTTTATCGGATCAATGATGTGAAGAGGAAGATGAAGATGGAGGCCAAGTACAACTCCCTACCTTCCATTTCACCAGAAAATTCTAAGTCATTATCACTTTCCAGGGATATTCCCTTAGAAGGGAGTGTTATTTTGACATTTACCTTTAGGGGCCCTAGAGTTCTTCCACTAGTGGAAGTAATTGTAATTTCCTTGAGTAACGAATCTAAGGGATATGTACCTCGAATACTACCAGATGTGAAATGGTCTCATGAACAAATGTTTTTGAAAAGGGTAGACTATATTGTTGATGAACACCAAATTAGCATTGAACCTCGTAACTATGTATCATATGATAAATCTGAATGCTAGTATCCATTTTGGGATAGGTACGAACAAATTAGAGATGAGAAGCAATCTCAATCTGTAGGTTATACTCCTTTAAGTTATGTGTCTAAGAGTGAATCTGAGGGATAGTCTCCACTCTACTATTTGAATAGTCACTCCATGTAATCAAAAGGATATTAAAATCCTTATGAAATGAATAAAATTATATGTTTATCTAAAAGTGTATGCTTAATCTTATGTGAAATTATTTATGTGTGTAAGAATTCCATTCTTAATGTTTTCCATAAGGTAGTTGATAACATAATTTATTCTAACATGGATAAACATTCAGGTAAAAACCGATCTTGTGAAGATGGTGAGGACACAAACTAACCTTGGCAGAAGCTAGGAAGTTGGGCAAGGACCCACAAGGATTGAAGCTAGACTTGACCATATTTTGGAAAGGTTAGCTAACCTTGAGCAGGAAAGAGTTAAGGATAGGGTAGAGAAACAAGTTCTTGTTAATGAGCATGAGGGAGAGAACTATTCTTAGGGGCATGATGAAACTCATAATCATGAGAAGGAAAAATCACCTACACCATGTGAGGAAAGAAATAAGAAGCGTATGGATTTCAAACTTTCCAAGGACATGAAGAATATTACCCCATGCAAGTTTGATGGAAGTGTTGGTAGAGATGAAGCAAAGGTATGGCTTGTCCAAATGGAAAAGTATTTTGAGTTTCAAAACTACATGGAGACCACTAAAGCCGCATGGGGTGCTTACTAGTTAGCAAAAGAAGCCTCCAACTGGTGGATGAAAAAAAAGTTGGAACTCAATATTAACTCATGGAAGCTGACATGGGGAGAATTTGTTGAGATATTCCATAAGAGATGGTTGCCCCAACTCTATTATGACCAAAAACTCTCATATTTTCAATGTTTGAAACAAGGTAATATGACGGTCAATGAGTATTGGGAGAATTTTACCCGACTTTCGTGTTGCATTCCCAAATATCACAAGGATGAATGCTTCCACATAAGAAAGTTTATTATGGTACTTAATAGTTAGATCAAAGGAGAAGTGGATATGCATGGTCCAACAACAATGGATCTTGTATACAAGAAAGCAATTAAACAGGAGCAAAAGCTCAAGGCTAACTCCACTCATCAAGAAAGTAGAGAGCATAAGAAGGTTGTGGAAGTTCCTGACAAGCCAGTTCCAAAGAAGGTGGAATCTATGTAAAATGTTCCAAGGAAAAAGGGAAAAGGGTTCTGCAATGATGGAAAGGAGTCTAGAAGAGCACGTAAGAGGAATGGTTCTAGCATGGGTGATACCAACAAAGCTAATGAAAATGTCAACAAGCTTGGAGAACCCACTAGAAAGAAAGGACCAACTATGGGATGTTTTGCATGTGGAGGGGACCACTACGCAAATGAATGTCCTAATAAAACTTTTGGATTATGATCATATGGTAATTCCTTACCCACCTAGCAAGCGATGTTGTGGATGATCATCAGGCGGAGTATCAAGTAACACCAATTGAAATGCCATGTATTTTGTTTGCCTTACCTATTTTTTTTCTTATCGATACTGGTACAACTGAGAATTTCATTTCACCTAGAATAGCTAAGCAATTATCTAGGAAAGATGGATACATGGAAATTTCTTGGGATGTAGAGTATGCAAACCAAACAAGATCAAAGGTGGAACAATGTCTATTTGAGGCTAGCATAGAACTACCTAGTTTTTCTACAGAGGTAAACCTTTATGTCGCACCTCTAGGATCATATGATGTTATTCTAGGTATGGATTGTTTGTGGATACATAGGGCTAAGGTATATTGTGATGCAAAAATTGTAGAATGCCTAGATGATTTTGAAAATCAAGTAAAATTTCAAGGGATACCTAGAGAGGTCGGGATTCGTCAAATTACGGCAATGCAACTATTAAGAGCTAAGAAGAAAGGGTGTAAACTCTTTGTCGTAAAGATAGAAGAACTAGAGAAGGATCTTGATAACTTGGAATTCTTGGACTTTCAAGAGTGAGAAGATGGTGAAATAGATGAAACTGGAAAATCGGGTATGGAGAAGTATCCAATATTGAGAAAATTTTCAGATGTGTTTCCAGATGAGTTACCAAGGTTGCCTCCAAAAAGAATATTTGACTTCTCTATTGATATAGTTCCAGGGTTTGAACCTATCTCCAAGGTACCCTATAGGATGAAAACCCAGTTATGGAACTTAAGGAACAATTGGATGAATTATTGTCTAAAGGGTTGATAAGACCAAATGTTTTGCCTTGGGGAGCGCCAGTCATCTTTGTTAAAAAGAAGGATGGTACTTTGCATTTGTGCATCGACTATTGTATGCTTAACAAAGCTACGGTTAAGAACAAGTATCTATTTCTATGCATAGACGATCTTTTTGATCAAATGAGGGGATCTATCGTATTCTCTAAAATAGATATGAGATCTAGATATCACCAATTGAGGATTAAGGATGAAGACATCTTTAAAACTGCATTTGAAACTAGATATGGACACTATGAGTTCAATATTTTACCCTTTGGTTTAACAAATGCACCTGCAACATTTATGAACCTAATGAATAGTGTATTTAGGGATTTCCTAGACAATTTTGTGTTAGTTTTTCTAGATGACATCCTGATTTATTCTAGAAATGAGGAGGAACATTGCAGGCATTTACAGATGGTTCTACAATGTTTGAGAGAACATAAGTTGTACGATAAGCTCTGTAAGTGTACATTCTTCCAAAAGAATATACATTATCTGGGTCATGTAATTTCAATAGAAGGAATCTCAATAGATCTAGCTAAGATCAAGGCAGTACTTGAGTGGCCTATACCTAAAAATGTGTCGAAAGTAAGAAGTTCCATGGGTCTAGTAGGGTATTATAGAAAGGTTGTTGCAAACTTCTCTAAGATTGATTTCCCAATTACTTCTTTACAAAAGAGAGGAAATAAATTTGAATGGACTGAGAAGTGTCAAGAAGCTTTTGACCTACTCAAAGAGAAGTTAACCACCGCATCGATCTTGAAAGTACCAGATCCAGAGAGTAACTTTTTCTATTATCATAGATGCATCCGAAGAAGGATTAGGAGGCGTGCTAATGCAAGATGGGCAAGTAATTGCTTTTGAATCTAGGAAGTTGAAACCTTATGAGATGAATTATGCACTACATGATTTATAATTAGCAGCTGTGGTTCATGCATTACAAATGTGGAGGCATTACTTGTTAGGAAAATTCTTTGAGATGAAAATTGATCATAATGGGTTAAAGTACCTTTTCACTCAACCTAATCTGAATGGCGCTAGACAAAGAATATGGTTAGAGTTGATAGTTGATTATGACTTCAATATCAATTATATAAAAGGGAAGGAAAATCAAGTTGTCCATGCCTTGAGCTGAAGATGACATATTGCTTCTATAGTAATAGTTCAAACCGACTTTAAGGGGAAAGTGTTGCAAAAAATGCAAAGAGGATGAGTACTACTTGCAAGTAAAGCAAGCACTCACTAGCAATCCACAAGATTCTAGGCATGGAGGTTTTCATTTTGAACCAAATGGATTACTTAGATATAAGGGTAGAATGTATGTACCTAACATAGAAGGATTAATAAATTTGCTATGGAAGGAAGTACATGAAGTACCGTACTTTGGACACCTTGGAGTGACGAAAATGATGGCAGATGTAAAGCCATTATACTTTTGGAAAGGGATGCAAGGGGATGCTGCAAGATTTGTGGCTAGGTGTCTTGAGTGTCAAAGGGTGAAAGCAGAGCATCATCATCCTACAGGCTTATTATACCCACATGATATACCAAAAAGGAAATGGCAAGTCATAAGTATGGAATTTGTGCAAGGATTGCATGTGTCAAGAAATAAGCACAATGCCATTCTTGTGGTTGTAGATAAGCTTACCAAAGTAGCACATTTTATACCCAGGAAACTAACTGATGGAGCACCTATCATAGCAAAGAAATTTGTGCAAGAATTGTTTAGGTTGAATGGGATTCCTAAGAAGATTATCCCAAATAGGAATGCATGAGTCACTTCTAGGTTTTGGCAAACTTTTTTTTCTGCACTAGGAACTCAACTAAATTTTAGCTCAGCATATCATTCGGAAATGGATGGGAAAACTAAAATGGTGAATCAAGTATTGGAAGACCTACTTAGGATGTATTGTATGGATCAACAATACAAGTGGGAAGATTACTTTCCCTTAGTAGAATTTTCTTACGACAATTCTTATCATTCTACGATAAATATGGATCCTTTCAAAGCATTGTATAGTCGAAAGTGTCAAACTCCTATAAGTTGGGATAGACTGGAAGACAGAGTGAATCTTGGGTCAGAAATGTTAGCAAAAATGGAGGAGCAGGTTAAGATTGTTAAGCAAAGGTTGGCTAAGGCTAACAACCGACATAAAAGCTATGTTGATGCTAAGAGAGTGCCCCACGATTTTTCAGTAGGTGACAAAGTTTTGTTGAGAGTGAAACCTCACAAGAGCTCCATTAAATTTAGAAAGTCTTCTAAGTTATCCCCACGTTACGTAAGACCTTTTGAGATTCTAGAGGAGGTGAATCCTATAGCTTATCGAATTGCATTGCCACCAGCTCTTTCCAAAATTCATAACATCTTCCATGTGTCCTACCTCAAAAAGTATATGCCAGGTGATAATCATGTGATTGATTGGACTGCTTTACAGGTACAAGACCCCAGAGTGGTAACTCTCGAGCCTGTCAAAGTGCTCAGAACACGTAAGCTTTGCTTGCGTAATAGAGAAGTCTTGCAATGCAAAGTCCAGTGGGACCAATATGCGGAAGACTCAGCCACTTGGGAGGACTATGCTAAGATTCACCAAAAGTTTCCTCATGTTCTTGATGCTTTTGAGAATGCTTGAAACACTATGTTGTTTGTTGTTTGTTTATTTTATGTTGCTACATAAAATCATCAGGGATGATGATTCATAAGGGGGGGAGTATGTTACACCCCAATTGTGTAATTACTATTTACTATTACTATGTAGGGTAAATATGAGTGTAATGTGAATTTTGGAGATGAATAAATTGAGCTTGCACTTTGTTATCAATGCATTATGAATGTATGTTATCACATTTGATGTTGTGAGAAAAGTATTGCATATATATGTTTGAATGCTTATTGAATTAATATTCTAACTTTGGAGATGTATTACGTATACTGCATATTTTATGAACAATTGATTATCGTGGGCATGTGTTAGTGGTTGCAAGTATATGTTCAATTCCTCCAAGCGGAGGGGAAGTATCACTCAGGAGAATAACTTGGTTGGGTAACCAATAACAAAAACTATCTGAGCATACACACACCACAGTAGAATAATTGAGTTGTGTCATTTAGTGGGAAGTTGGTAAGTCATACGTAGATGATGTGTCTGCATTAGTAGAGTCTTGTTTACTTTTGAGTGTGTTATTGGGTGATATTTATCTATCTGAGCTTTGGAGTTCTTTCTTTTTATATTATGATTATATTGATAAGGACACATGTGGAGTACATGTATATATACACATACATGTCAATGGGATCTAACGACATGTATATGTATATGTATGGATGTACCACACATATATGTTTATCAATACAATGGTAATTGTGAATGGTTATATGTGAATCGAATATATATATATATAGTATACATATATCCATATGTATATATGTATCGATACACACGTATGATGGCAAATGGACATGCCCATACGGATGTATCAATATATGTATACATATGTATACATGTACATAGAAGCATATACTTATATACATATATATATATATATATATATATATACATAGACAATCGATATATATTGTGATTGGTATGTGAATACTATTGTGATTATACTTATTTAAATATTGAATGTATACTTACATTGATGGTTTATGATATATATATACATATACATATATATAAATATATGTTGATACTATATATATATATATATATATATATATATTAATATATTATCTAAATCTTAAAATTGACTATCATTGATAATGATAGAGGCCAATTATTAGAGGCTAATTGTAAGTTACTTGTGACTCTATTATGCAAGGCCAAGTTTTACTCTTATTGCCATGCATAGTGGAGCATGTATACTATAATATTGCTCACTACAATAAGTCGATACTTAGTGAAGACTAAGTCGACGCATGTATTATGAGTATCTTCTTTGACTTAGCAATCTTTATATGCCATGTCATTAAGTGTTAACCAACAACTGTTGAGGCATCCAAACAAGTCGACAACTTGTTCAAACATATTTAATAGGTGGATCGACTCATGTTGTGACTTAATCGATATAAACTTGGTGGCACATTTTTTGTGTTGACTATTTTTATATAAAAGGAAACCACGCCATATATGCAAGTGAATAATGATGCTTGGTGCCACATTTGAATCCTAATATCTGTAGATGTCCATTATGAAAAGCAAGTCAAATTCTATCATGTGGAGATTTGAATTAGTCTCTAATTATTGTCAAACAATAGGGTTGATCTATACCTGTTTTAGCTGAGTATGAGCTTACATGTTCACCACCTTTTAGCTATGACATATGTGTTGTTTTGCATGCTTTCTATTGTCAAAACTCATGCCTAAATAGTAGGCTAAGTACTCTCTAAATCACTATATAAATGGAGGTACTTGATCACTTGTTTGGGATGCATTCTTGCAAAGCATTTTTACTCTACATTATTTTCAGTTTATTTTGTTTCATTTGAGAGAGAGATTTCTATTATTCTAAGAGAGTGTAGTATTTCAGAGAAGAATTATATCAACTTGAGTATTAGAGGTTTATTGTGATGACTCTTGAGAAGCTATAACCAATCTAGTTGTTATTTGGAGAAGTTGCATTGTTGTCAATTGATTGGATAAGCAATAATAGGCATGGGGATATTCTTCTTTGTTATTTTATTTATAAAGATTGCTCTCCATGTATGCTTTGAAATATATTTTATGAGTACTTGCATTTAGGGAAACTAGAATGGCTTTGAAATGGAAATAAAATCTATTATTTTGTTGTATGTTATTTTTATGATATGCTTGTATGTACTCCACAATAGGAGGTTGGTGTTCATCATAGGTATTACATACTAGACATGATTAAACGTGAGTGGCATATGAGTTACTCTTAGCTAGGTTATTGATTTAGCTAGCATAGATTGTGTTTACTCCTAGGATTATTTACCCAGTATAGGAGGGAGCTTGTGTATTTACATGTTAAAGTAGATTAATTCCAAGTATGTAGAAATGGTGATAGGTTATCTCTGGGGTGATAGATTATCCATTGAAGGAAATACCTATGCGTAGTTTAAGATGGCCTTAAGTCAAATCAACCTTGAGTAGTGTATGTGATAGATGACCTTCATTCAGATGATCATTTGAGAACACTTTGGCCAAAGTAGTGTGACTGCCTCTGGCTCCACTGTCAGTTCACCGTGATCTAGTATTACATGCTAGTTCTAAATTTTGGGATTACAAGTTTTAGTTATGTAGGACACAACAATATGCTCAATTGGTTGTCATTATTCAGTTACTCTACCAATCTCTTCATTGAAGGTAAGGGCCATCTATCGAATGATAGATGTGTCAGAAACAGCATTAAGAGTCTGTGGTTGGTAGAAAAGTGCTTGAGTGATGCTTCTCCTCCACAACAGGCAATAGAAGAACCAAGATTTGAAAGGAAGGATCATGTACCCTCTTACAGATATTTGTTCCAAAACTCATTGAGCTATGTATGTAAATGTATACATTCTTGTATGCTTGTAACTTATGAAATTATTGTAATGAAATGGAATCCTTATTGTATTATGTTATGGCTGCATCTTTGTTTGTATTTTATTAATAAATAAGAATAAAAATTATTGCAAAGGCTTGTTACATAGTTTATTTACTCGCAAAGTGAAAACTTAGGAATTTTTACTTCATTAAAGGGTTGGCATGTTACATTGTGAGAGAGATTTGATTCTACAAGAACCATTTGGGTTATCCTCCAACAAAGATAAAGCTAGGTAGAAGGTGTAGAGTTCCTCCACTGAGAGAGTGGGTAGAGGAAGCATCTTTTGGAGTCTTTGTTGGCTAAAGGATAGTGTGTTGTGAGAAATTTTATTATAGAGGGTTGATACCCTAAAGTGAGAGAGAGATTATTGCAAGGAGTACTTGTAATTGTAGAGGGGCTTGCAAGTCTCTCAAGATTTCTTCAAAGAAGACAACAAGATGGGTCATTAGAAGACCTATATGAATTTTATTTTGGGAAGAGTATTGGGAAGAAGTGAAAGACAAAAAGCTCATTGTAGAATTGAAGAAATTAGAAGCAAGGATGGACACCCTTGAGGAAAGTCTTGGGATGAAGAAGAAAGATACAATTGAGGAAGATCATAAAATGGGTGAAGTTGAGTCCTATTGTTCTTTTCATAACAAGTTTGCTAGTGATGATTTATGTGTGGGAAATGAAGAAATAAAGGAAGTTGTAATAAAGGACTTGGAAGATCCAAAATTTGATGAAGATGAAGAAGATAATGAGTTTGTAGCAATAGAAGCATGAATTTTGGAGGACATGGGAGGGAACAAGAATGAGAGGGTGACAAAGGTTGAAGAAAAAAGGAAAGCTACAATAGAGTGTGATGAAGAAGATGTTGCAGCAGAAGAGGAAGAGAGTGAATATGAAGAAATGGAAGAATTAAGTGTCAAAGATGAAAGAGGGGAAGAAGATCATGTTTTCTCATGTATTGTTATGTTTGTAGGAAGTGAAGAAGGATATTTGCATGCTAAGGGTCCAAAATTTGATGAAGAACCTGGCGAAGATGAAGATATCCTATTGAAAGAGGAGATGAAAAGAATAGATAGGTGGTTAAAGGGAAATTAATAGATGAACCTGAGGAGATAGAGATGAATGTAGAGAATGGAGAAAATAAAGAAACTACAACCGGGGAAGAAAAAGTTGCAGCAGCAGGGAAAGAATAGGTAAATTTTATTTTTTATGAATTTTGTGATGATGAAGCATATGTTGATTCAAATGCAAATGAGATAGTGATAGCACAAGAAGATGAGGATGTCAAAGAGTGTAAAGAACAAGGAGAAGTGAATACAGTGCATGCAAAATTTTATGCAAATGTAGCAAAATATGGTGAAGAATATGTTACAAATACTACAAAGGTAAAGGTTAAATTTTCTTTTTTTTATGATGAATATATGATGATAAGTTATATTCAAATTTTGAAGATGTAGAGATGGAATGGAAAAATGTAGTTTGGTGGAGACTAGATTATAGTGGATTAAATGCCAAGAGAGGGAGGAAAAGAGGAATGATGAAATAAAGGAGAGACATGAAGGTTCGGGGAAAGGTGAAGAAGAAATTTTAGAAAAATAAAGAAGAATCGTGAATCCAAGACAAACATATGGTCTTCAAATGTTCATGAGTTTTCAATTCATGAAACATTTCTTCTTACTCGAGGTGTTTGATGCAGGAGCATTCAAGTGCATGGGCAATCTTGCACACCAAATAATATGTTTTTTCCTTTTATTCTTTTAGTGTTTTTTTTGCAGGAATGCTCTGATTTTAAATTAAATTTATTTTCCAGCTCCTCCCCTCAAATGGAATTTAATGTGAAAGATTGATTTTCAAATTAGATTTTTAAATTAAAATCCAAGGAGTTATTAATTTTTGGGATTTTTATTACTGCACATAACCCAATGCCCAACCTGGTGGATTCTATTCCTTGCATGTTGTAACTCCCATCTACATTTAAAAATTTGTCTTGAATTGGATGAAGAGAAATCTTGGCGCCTAGTGGTCAAGCAGTGGCATAATGGAGTCAAATTTAGAAAAAAGTTTTAATTTTTTTTCTAGGTAATGGAGAGTGTTGGAGAATCTTAGAATGCTTGGGAAAAGGAGGAAAGAGTTGGAAAAATTATGGAAGACGAGATGGGAAAAATCCATACACAACAAAGATAAAGGAGCCAGCAAGGGAAAATAGTGAAAACATGAAACTTGTGAAGAGAAATTACTAGTAAGGTCAAAGAGGGGAACCTAAAAGTGAAAATAATAGGGAATGGATGTGGATTGTTGTTGTTATAGCTGATTGTATGTCACTTGTAGCAAATTTTTGATAATAAAGGAAAAAATCATGTTTGTAGATGTTTTTGGGTCATTAGTTTGGATCTTGAAATTGTTGTTGCAAACTCTTGGAGCATTTTATTTAAATTAAAATCAGCATTTTGTTCCTTCATTTGTTGTCATTACCTATGTTGGGAAATTTGAATTGAGCTCTCATGTATTTTATTTTATTTGAAAAGTGAGTTTGCCTATTGTTAAGTGTGGAGATTGCAACAACCAACAATCCCATAGGATTTTTGGTTGTTGTCTTGCATCATGCACTAATTTTGTAAGCAATGCAAGGGAATACCCAATGCAATGTTGTATGCCTAGCACAAAGTTTTTTAATCCTCATTCTTTCATTATATGGATAAGAGGGTGTTCATTAATTTTTTTATTTTACAAAGTATTTTCTAAAACTTGGGTGCCCCTCACTATTATTTATGTTTGTCTTTATTGGAAAATATGAGGCATAGGGTTGTTTTTGTGTGTGTTGTAGTTCCAACATTTTGTGACAACAATAGAAGTATGAGAAAGGGAATCAATGAATGTGCCTCAATTTGAGAATGATCTACATTGAAATCTAAAAAAAATCTAGCTAAGAGAGGCATTTGGTTAGTCAATATTTTTATGCCTGAATAGTAAATTTTACAAATGCAAAAGGAGGCACCTATTTTTAACAAAGTTTTATTAAGGTCATGGAAAAAAAGCATAGATCCATCTCATCCCTCGTTTTGTACTCTCCTCCATATGGGCATACTTTATAGAGAAAAATATAGTGATAGGTTACATTATATTATATATTGAAACATGAAATGACAATTTTAATTCTTCTAAGTAACATCCATTAACTTACAAAAAATGATAGTGCAAGGAGTTTTTAGTAAACCATTCTCAAGCAAATCAATTGAAGGTAATTTATTTGGTCTTTTAAATTCATGCAAGTCAAGGAAAAAGATAATGAATGTAAATTATTTGAAATAACGCTTCATGTGTTGCATTGGTTGCAAAGTGAGACGAAACAAGGCTATGAAGCTGAAACATTTTTTCAAAATAAAAATATATATGTAAGAATCTTGGTTTATTATAAGAATACAATTTTCCTCTTTTGAGAAAATATATTTGAACTATTTGAAAAAATATATTTGAACTATTTGAAAAAATGCCTCATATAATACTCTTGTTGTAACATATACATAAAATGAATCTAATGATTATGTTTTCAAGAATTTAAAGCAAATGTAAATGTCTATATTAGGGAGTTACAACATTTGTTTGAAGTATATTTAATATTTAAATATGCCACATTGAAGGACTGTAATATTTTAGTACATATAATGAATTTCTTGCTGGGAAAATTATTTTGTTGTTGGGTTAACATTTACATAAGAAATATAAAGTGTATGTTGAAACATTTTGAATTTTTTTTTGCCAAAATGAAGAAAAAAGAGGGGCTCAAAGATATTTTTGGTATATTCTATATGCCCATGTGCAATTCTAAATCAAGGATTCTAATGATTTTAGGTGCTAGTTGTGTGTCCAATCTAGGTATATAATCTTCTATTGATCGTAATTGTGTAAATAGGCATAGAATTTAATCTAAAACTCTAGGAGTGCAATAATAAGATCCTGGTATGTATCTAATATTTGGATTTATCAATGTATGTACTTACTTAGAGAATTATTGTAAGATTATATTTCATCTAATAATGAATATTATCTCCAATATTGGATTGGTTCTTTTAGGGAGTTAAAGTATCTTCTAGGCATACATTTATTATTTTCATAATGCAATTTGATTAATGTTCAACCAAGTGAATTTGTAAATATTTTCAATAAATTATATGAGGTGATCAATATAAATATATGAATTACTAAGTTAGAGTTGTCTTTGATAAATAAAAATGCATTTAAGAATTACAATAATTGAGGGTTACAAAATGTATGGATCTAGGTATTATGGAATCCCTTAGAATTGAGGGTTACAAGAAAAATCTCTAATAGAGGGCATGTGTGATTTGATGGAGAGTAAATATTAGCCAACCGTACTTAAATTAGGTGGTAGCTAATAATCATTGAATATCAAGGAGAGTGGAGTATGGGATAGATATGAGGAATTGGTATTGATTGACCATATTTTTCAAATATTCTTAGTAGAAGCAAGAACAACACCAAGGAGAATGTTGCATTTCATCTAAAATTCTTAGAAAGAGGTATGACTTTATTTGATAATGAGAAGGGATGGAGACTCTCTAGACCATTAGATACTACTCATGAATCAATCGTTGACACAATCTAAAAACGTGTTAGTGTGGAGGGAACTCCAAAATCTCCCAAAGTGGGGTGCACCATAGGTCAACCTTGGTAGCATATAAAAGAGGTCAAGGTGCAAACATAGTGGTACTATTAGATACTTTCAAAGATCAATGGATGGTGCATCTTGGAGGATGCAAGTGTGAAGTAGTTAGTGGTAACCTCCAAAAAGAAAAAAAGAATGGGGTGGGACTCACTATGATGCCAAAATCATGAGTAATTGTTTATACCTTTGGATGAATGTTGAAAAATCTATGGGAATTTTAACCTATTGAGTCATCACTAGGATAAAGGGAGATGCAAAACTAATCAAAATAAAGCACTGGGTCTCATAAAAATAAGATATTTGTAGGAAAAAAAATCTCTAAAATTCATCATTGTGACATTAAAATATCCTTAGAGAGGTTGACTTGTCCAAATTTACAAACAAGGGGTACCAAATAACATTGAGACATCATGAGCCAAGAGAAAAATCCCATGGGAAATATGAGATTTATAGCTTGAGCATTAAGTTGCATTATTCATAGGGAATTATCAGGGACTTGAAGGAGGGGAACCCCATGGACTTGAGAGGGATCCAAAGTTCAAATAAATTAACTAGATGATACCTAAGGAATCCATCTATGCTAGCATGAATCATTCAAGGGAGTGTGTGTGGAAAAAGCACTATCATTGAAAGGAAATGTAGGGTCATCTAAGCCATTGGGCCAAAAAAGATAAACAACTAGTGAAGATTCATGCATATGAATGAGGATCACTTTGGGAATTATGTGAGTACCAATCAAAGAGATCTTCCTTGCTTTTCCTATTTATAATTTTAGTTTATTTAAATTTTCATTAAGATCAAATAGGTGATTGAGAAAATTTTTCATGTATACTAGGATTTTTTAGTATATATTAATCCTTATTAGTCCTTCAATTAACAAAGATCAATGATGTGGTTAGTTTTCTCAAGATGTTTGTTGGTACTATGGTTACCCTACTCGTGTTTATGATGTGGTTTTTGATATGGAATGGTTAGGGTGTCTTGTTCGGTGTTTTATTTTTTGTTGTTAATGTGTTGATGATGTTATTCTATTGTTGATGGCCCGCAGGGCTTTGTATTAAAGGGACAATACCCTAGTTTTGTTGCTTTTTATATCAAAACAAAAGATCAATGATCATCAATTATTCATTCATCATGTCTTGTTACCTAGTTTAAATGAGCAAATGATTGATCAAAATCTCTCTTTCACCATTGGTGGGGACCTCCATCTATGAAATGTACCCATCTAACCTATTTAACTACAAAAAATTATTGACCTAGAAACATCGACTCATCAAGCAAGCCTCATTCATTAATACACCATACTTTTATTCAAGGATTCAAAGCTAGTTCTATTACTTTCTTATTTTCTTCAATGAATTTACCTAAATTCTAATTTCCTAATCAATATCATCAATACATTCATTCTTTATTTTTGAAGGAGATTAACCTAACCAATCCACAAACGCTCAATTTGGAGATTGTTACTTTTAATTACTTAGCTTTATATGAATACCTAATCAAAAGGTTAATGTCAATTCTTTCACTCACATTCAATGATTAAAATTTGAATTAACTTCTAATAAATAACTATGACTCATTCAATGTGGAACTGGATCATTCACAACATTGAATATTGGTGCTTGTCTATGGGGCTTTAGGTGAGG
This sequence comes from Sequoia sempervirens, assembly GCA_007258455.2. NCBI lineage: Eukaryota > Viridiplantae > Streptophyta > Pinopsida > Cupressales > Cupressaceae > Sequoia > Sequoia sempervirens. Next base: position 62,898,643 of record VDFB02047230.1, on the reverse strand, counting down.
AGATGTAGTGATGTTTCTTTTTTTGTTATCTCCTTTGTTTTGTTGTTCTTGTCCGATTGTTGTTGCACTAGACTGTTTTGTTGTTTTTTGTACAAGATTAGGGCCCTTACCCTACTTATTTAATCAAAAACATTGAATCTTGTTAAGGAATTGAATAACCTCTATTATAAAAATATTTTAGATTATCAATAAGTCTAATTTCTCATTATATGCTTGCTACTTTGTTGCTATAAGGTAATAGTATTGTTTTGACATATTATTTTGCATTTAGCTCCTTCATTGGGTGATGGTTATCTTATTATTTTATATTTACCCCCTTGCTTAGTCAAATGTTTACTTTGTTGCACCATTTATCTTATTGTTTAATACATTCCTATGTCGATAATATTATCTTTCTTATATGTCCACTAAAAATAATCTTTCAATATTTTCTTTATTAATAAGTTGTTGTTATCAAAGATCTAATCTTAGTGTTTAATATATTCCCATTTTAATAATATTATTTTTATTAAATATCCACTAAAAATAATCTTTCTATCTTTCTGTCATTAATAAGTTGATGTTATAAAAAATGCAATCTAAGTGTTTAATACATTTTCATCTCAATAATATTATCTTTATTATATCCACTTAAAAAAATGTATCTTCTCTAATTTATTATATAGATTTCTCCTTCCAAAATCCCTCTAAAATGACCCTTATCATTTCACTTTTTCATGATAATTTGTATAAATGAGACAATTCAACTTTTAAATACAAACACATGACATGAAAAAGACAAGACATTAAGCAAGATCACTTCTGACATAAGATCCATCTAAAATTATAAAGAGCATTAACAATTTGGTTCTAGTATATCTTTAGTAATGGTTCCACCATCTCTTTAGTGAGTGTTGAATTATGAGGGTGTTTTTTACGATTATCATATATTTCTTTGTCACATGTATTGTATAAATTATACACAAAATGATAAATAAATAAATAAATAAAATTCAAAATTTCCACTTATTATGATTGAAGATAAAAAAAAATTATGATCATAATTTTTTACATATGGATTGTTTAATGATTTATGCACTTTTGTTGGGGTGGTTAGGAAAAAAAACAAGCTAACTATTCATATTGTCATATTTGTTTGAGTTGTTGAACACAATAAATATATTTTTTTGAAAAGACATAAGGATGTTTTTATTAAGAATCTTATTGAAATACTTTGAGATTAAATTGTGTTAGTTTTGTTATTAATTTTTAAAATATGTCAATAAATAACTAATAATGTGATGTTTATCATTAATTTTCAATACATAAATATGAAAGAAATAATTTATTGTTATTGAGAAGATAAATATCTTGAATTATTTTAATAATATAATGGTATTGGAAATTGCGCAAATAATTGACTTCTTTTTACTTAACATCATAAATATGTATTCCATCAAAATCAAAGTAACAAACATCCATCGAAATGAAAGTAGCAGGTATCCGTCAAAATCAAAATAAGAGGTATCTATTCCATCAAAATCAAAACAAGGAGTATCTATTCCATCGAAATCATTTGAAACCAATCGAATCGAAACTTCATCCCTCCAAAACATCATAGACTTTTCGATTCAACAAAACTTGATCCTTAATAAATCTTTTACAAATCTTTAATCCCTCAAAAACATCATAGACTTTTCGATTCAACAAAACTTGATCCTTAATAAATCTTTTGCAAATCCCTAATAACTCTTTTAAAGACCCGAGTATTGAGATTAGGGAAGTGAGGGGCATTGCAATAAAGAAGGCAGGGAGAATGGTGCCGGTAGGGCAGGGCAGGGCAGGGCAGGGCAGGGGCCCCACAGCTTTTGGTCCACCGACAGGCATTAAATATGCTTCCCTAACAGTGTATTATTGCATAACTGCGATGGAGACGTCTGAGCGGTCATCTGAAGGAGCTCCGCGCCGATGCCATGCATTTCTATTAATTCGGGCTTTTCTCTTGGACTTCCCAGCTATGGCGTTTCATTTGCGGAGGGTTTGCAGTGGTGATGCAGGTGAAGAAATGTGATGTTGGCAGGGCTCAATCGGATTACAACGCCACTGATGTTGCTGATTGAGCCGTGCCAATATCACAATCATCTTCATCTTTATGTCTTCGCTCTTTAAGGCAAGGTAAGGGAACTTTTCATTTCTGTATAATCTCTTCTCTTTTCTGTTACAGGGCGGCTAAGCTACAAAATCAGACAGAACGGCTATATGTAGGAGTCAAAGCGCATTTTCTAAATTTGTTCAGACCTGTAGGCATCGCACCGGGTTAAATTTGACGGCTTTTTAGCCAAGTTTTTAGCTGTTTTTTTCTTTAAGAGAGGTACTCTGCGTTCAGCCATTCTAACTTGCCTGCCTTATTAATATTCGCCTGTCTTTGATTACATCCTTTTATATAGATAACACAGAAGTATGAAAGAATTATTTAACATTTTGCCCTCTCCACCGCATCTTCTTAACTTAGGACTGAAAACATAGTACTTGCAGAAGGCAATTAATATTGTAACCATCCCGGGGCTATTAAATTTAAAGCTTGGTTTCTAAATATACAAATTGTTTAGCATGAGTTTATTAAATAAATATGACAGTTAAATTATCTTAGGACAATGAGATGAGATTGATGTGCTATAGAATTCAAAATCAATAAATTAGTTTTGGATTGAATATGATTTGAATATGATAGGTATTATTAGTTGATTTGTTTTGTATCAAGATATCAAGATTTTTTTAGATGTTTGTCTTTCAATTATGAAATTCATTGTATAATATTTTTCAGGTCATTTCTTTGCTAGTAGATTTGAGTCTTATCTATGAACTTGAACTCATATATAAAAATGTTTTGTGTCTTTTGGTGTTTGGAGAAATCTAAGTCTAAAAGTTAGATGTTGTTTAAGAACAACACCTTTGAGAGTTTGCTAGATGATGATTTTATCCTTATACTAAACCTTTATTTTTATTTAATAATTTTCAAACAATGATCAAAATGCATCAAGCAAATATGGAATATACCTAACAAACATAGATATTGATGTCATGTTTATGTTATCCTCTTACAATGGCACAATATATAATGAAGCTCTCATGCTATTTCTCATATAATACTTAGGTTTGTCCTTTTATACAATACCCTAGCATACAATTTGAACATTATTGCACTTAAGTTGGATAATATCAACTCAACTTGGGTCTATTTGAAAACTTGAATTTAAAACTTTGTGGATAAATCCATACACACAAAAGTAACACGAGGTAATGAATAGATAATATTACAAGTTGAGTTTAGATCCTTGGAATGTGTGAATGCAGTTATTTTGTTAGCTTTCATGTACAAAAATGTCATTTTGCACACTAGTCATTACATTAGAGATGACTTGTTCAAAGCAAATCCAAATGAAAAGATAGAAGTGTAGGGTATTCATTTTCACCATTACATTCTTCCCCTGCTTTGTCTTGTGTGTGACCTACAATGAAGATACATGTCACAGTAAAACAAGAAACACACAAAAGTAAATATTCACACTCACATAAAGGATATGGATGAGGAAAACAATCCTACACATTCTCCTCATGGTGAGTGCTCCATCTCAAAACTTGTGAAACATAAATAGATTCCAATGAGCATCATCTAACCATCATTTTATAATATGTTTAAATGTTATTTACTCAACAATGCCTATAGTAAGAAAGGAAGTAAAGCATGACATATGTCAAGCATGGTAAAAAGCTATGAAAATATCATTTAGGCACAATAGGTAGCCATGTAAAAATTTGTTAGACATAATAGGAGTTTGTCTAAAGGTCTATTAGTTATGATAGGAAATCATCATAACATTGAGTCAATTATTGTAATTATAAGCATTAAACAACATCTTCCCTCCAATTTATTGTACTCCAGGGATGCAAGGAATTAAAGGAGAGGAGAAAAAGGTATGTCAGAGGACATGATCATGTTGTGTGGCAAATAAATACACTTCATATAAGTATGTTAAGGAAAATAGTTAAATAATAATATAACTTAGGATTTAGAGGTAGGACTAGAATAATAAATGTATTTAAGCACATTTACAAAAATTAAATGAATTAAATGTGATACTTAGCTCAAAATTTGAATGGAAGAATATATTGCTAGTGATGTTAAGAATTGAATTGCTAATGTGCAAAAAGTAGTTCATTTATGGAAGAATGCCTAAATATTCGTAAACAAACTTTATTTCACTCTAATTCAAATTTGTGCCTTTGAAATTGGACTCTACACCTACAAAAGTGAACCTCATATGAAGTTGAACCTAACCATATACATGTTGGTGTTTTATAGCTTAGGGAGCTATTTTCGTTTATTTAAAGGTTGGTCGGCCTTCATATGTTATATAATTATTTGTATTCTCTAGGGGCTGACCTAGAGAAGAGGTTATCCTTCCTTGTATATAAAGAAGGTGAAGACATGTTATTTGCACAATAATTCATTCTCATTCCAATTCACACTTTCAAGAAGAAGTTTGCACTTGTAGCAGGAGATCAACATTTTGAGCAGCAGATCGATTTCAAGAAGAAGCATATTTATTTGTATCTTTGCATCTAGGAGAGGTGTTATTATTCATTGTATCAAATTTGGCCTTGAGTAGGGCCTGAGTTATAAGCAGTATTTTGCATTTATGTCATTTGATATATATATATATATAAGAGATCATTTCTTGTTGGGTTTTTCTCCCTCGAGTAGGATGGTTTTTCCAGGGTATCTTGTTGTGTTCTTTGTCTCATGTGTTGCATTTTTCTACTTATTTCATTTATGATCCTAAAACTAACATGGTATCAGAGCGGGTTTAAGACAAGACCTGATCAGATTTGTGTAACCAGTAGAAATCAACATCCTTGGAGATATTTGCCTCCCTCTCACCCATTCAAACAAATTAACAAAAGAAGGAATTAGAAGCTTGGTTGTTGCGTTTATATGATCACATGGGATTGACATCAAATATTCACAAGGGTTTGGACAGGATAATACTAGTCGCATCTTTGTTGCAAGGGAGGTATTGACAATTTGGAAAGAGTTACACTTCATGGAATTCTCAGGCATATTGGTTTACAATTTTTTCTACTGAGTGTCTGATTGGATTGTAGACAAATATATATTAGCCTTGGAATACCAACGTTTGGTCTTATAGAAGAGATCACAATGAATCAATATGAGCCGCCTACATGTCTCATTCTGATGTTTCCACCAATGTGTTTCACTACAAGAGATCATTGGATTAAAAGACTCCTTGAATTAAAAGTCTATCACTTTAGAACTATGAGTGAGTCTGAAGGAGAAGCCGTAATGGCGTTGTGACGATTGTTGAGTGTATATTGTTATTCAGTGATGGCTGTGTGTGAAGAGAATACATCGGATTTGAAGTAGATTGTAGGTGCCTTCAATCTAGTGTGAATATTGAGCAAATTGAAGGAGATATAATGCTACATATGAGCATATCCTAAGGAAAGATAAAAGCAAACCTGAAAAAGGGTTTTAGTGCAGCACTTAAGGAGATTCTGATTTCAACAAGATAAGTTCTATTATTCCTTTAATTGATCTGTCTAATGATATTTTCTATATGACTTCATGTTGCATTTGTAGTTTGATTTTATGAGCTATTATTAATCTCTCTAAATGCAGGATGGAGAGAGATTGCATAAAGAATTCAAAGGGAGGAAGAGCTTGAGGCATCCTGTGAGGAAGTCATGTCATTGGAGAAATGAACAAACATGGAGACATAGCTTGCAGCCACGGGATTGAGTTGGTGGCGCATAACTCTTCAATGGAGACATTCAAGGTTTCAGCCTTGGATGAAGAATTTGCATCAGCAAAGAAGATTGAGAAAGATGAAGACACTAAACGACAGAGTTAAATTCTGAGAATTCAAGACACAAGCTAAGATCATGTCCAAGAAGAGGATTAAGGTTCTGAGATCAGTCAATGGAGGGGATTTCACTTCCAGAGGATTTCTTTGCAAACTTGAGGCAGGGATCAAGAGGGAGTTATGTGACTACTGAGAAGAAGTGAAGGTGTCAGCTAAGTGAGTTGGTGTGTTGCAAGGCCATGTGCTAAAATCCTTGGAAGACCTCTTCAGCTGCAGAGAACAGAATTGCACAAGACAATCAATTTGGATTTAACATTGGTAGCTCCGCAAACCTATTCAGAATAGGGTGATCTAGGATGAGGTCGAGAAGGACAGTCCTGAACTCTCGCAAGTCAGTAGTGTCAGAGGTGTGCGTTGGAAACCGTTCCTCTATACAAGCATTGTAGGCAATCTTGGACAAGGAGGTCAGGAGGTTGATGCAAGCACTTGGAGTTTCAGAGGGAGTCACATCATCATGAAGATTTGTTGTAATGTATATTTCTCTAAGATGAAGAAATATGAGGTGAAAGCCCTTGTAGTGTATATTTCTTTGAGATGAAGAAATATGAGGTGTGAGCCCTTGTTCATCTCTGAGACTGAGATGAGACGTCATGTTGAGAGACTCATGATGACATCACCATGATGACAGCCACGTCATGTTGAGAGACTCCATGATGACATCACGTTGAGAGACTTGTGATGAACTCTTATACATCTCTAAGACTGAGATGCAATTTTCCACAAATGGGTATAGCCATTGTGGGCATCTTGTCAAGAGACTCCATGACGAGGATATCTGGAAAATACCTCCCTAGCTAAGAGGGAATGTTGGTGTTTTATAGCTTAGGGAGCTATTTTCCCTTATTTAAAGGCTAGTCGGCCTTCATATGTTATATAATTATTTGTATTCTCCAGGGGCCGACCTAGAGAAGAGGTTATCCTTGTATATAAAGAAGGTGAAGACATGTTATTTGCACAACAATTCATTCTCATTCCAATTCACACTTTCAAGAAGAAGTTCACACTTGTAGTAGCAAATCAACATTTGAGCAGCACATCGATTTCAAGAAGAAACATATTTATTTATATCTTTGCATCTAGGAGAGGTGTTATTATTCATTGTATCAAATTTGGCCTTGAGTAGAGCTTGAGTTATGAGTAGTATTCTGCATTTACATCATCTGATATATATATAAGAGAGATCATTTCTTGTTGGGTTTTTCTCCCTTGAGTAGGAGGGTTTTCCCAGGGTATCTTGTTGTGTTCTTTGTCTCATGTGTTGCATTTTTCTGCTTATTTCATTTCTGATCCTAAAACTAACAATACATACCCATTTTTAATTTACACATCATTGCAATGGATTGACATCATAGTCCAATGATGATATGCCACTCAAATGCACCTTATTGTACATTGGATAAATTAATTAATCATCTAAATCCTTTTGTCCTTTGTGCATGGAGGTCACCTCTTTAGCCTCTATCAGCACACCTAAGAGACTTTGAAGCCTAAGTGTGTTCATTCATAGTTTTTTATGCTTCAAATTTTAGAGGTTTCACCTAGTATGGTGAAATTTATGCTTACCATAATTAGTGGTTATGAAATCACTATGAAAATTTAAGAAAAATCATAATGAATTCTAGTGCCACCCTAATGGTTTCATTTTCAATGTGGCAGTATTTTGACTGTTACACAAATTTCAAAATTGAGTGTCTACAGTAAGTGACAATTTCACCTTATGTATGAAAAATAGAATTTGAAGTATATACCCAGCCTCTCTTTGAAATTTCTAGGCTTCTAATACTTGTTCCCACCCAAGGCTTCTTTGGAACACCCTTTTCTCAACCTATAGTCTTCATAAACCTATTTTTTGTCATTTTCTATAGATCCTCACGACATAGAAGATACTAAAACTTTATCATTTTTACTCTCCATCCTCTACAAATTTTAGTAGGCCTCTACTTAGCCTTTCTATGTGTTATGCTAGAAATACCTACACTTAGAATTAGTCTGATGATTGATTGCACAGTAAAAACAAATAATTATACCTATTTCAATAAGGACAACAATTTAGTTTTCTCCTTCAAAGTACTTCCTTTATCAACATGTAGTTTACAAGTTGGATTGTTTGTCTTAAGTCTTGTTTTCTTGAAAGATTGAATACATGATCAACAAATAGGTTGTTTGTGTTGATTACAATTCATTTATGTTAGTTAATGCTCTATTTTAGTTTGAATATCATGTTTTAGTGTGTATTTTCTTTGTTTTCATCTCTTCTTATTTGAATAAGATTCTTAGGATTTTTAAGCTCCTAAGCATTGTCTTATACCTCCTTTATTATGTCTACAATTAATTATAGGGACTCAACATGTCCCTCTTTGGTTGGAACCCATTATTTCTAGTACCTTTTCTTTGGGTTTTCCATTTGTTCTTCTTTATTCAAACCTATTACATACATGCTCAATAGTCTATAGAAGCATTACATAATCTTTATTGAATATTTTTGTGTGCTTCAAAAGTACTTAAACAATCATGCCTCTCAATGCAAGGCCATATTATTACACAATTGACCTTCTAAAGTCCTAAGCAAAACTTGTCACACATACTCCTAGTATACCTTTAGTCATATACACACTTGGAACTCATTATGTTGCGTTATGGCATCCTTCTACATATTTTTGTTCACTATCCTATATGTCTTGAAGCCTCACATAGGTTTAATATTTATTGTTTAGTTCATATCAACCTCCTACAAGTTGGGAACTTGCCACTATATGATATTGGTGCCTTCTAGCACACTAGTAATCACTTTTAAGCTTTATGTTTTATTGTTCCACCCTTCTTGGGACTTAATTCACATTTTTAAATCATTCATACCTCAAAATTACTCACTCTTATTTGCTACAAGTGTCATAGGGTGTCATATTACTTTTTTTACAAATGCATAGCCTTGTTGTATACCATTAGGCACGTGTTTCACTATCTCTTATGCTAACCCTATCTCATATCAATCCAATATGCAAATGCATTGGGATAACCTTAGTAAACATGTGAGAACATCGTTATACATTGTGTGTTTTCTTAAATATTATTTTTAGGCACTAAAACATAGTTTAAACATTCATATTTCACCATTAAACTACCCAAAAGAATAACATCACTTTCAATTTGAATTTCATTGAAAATTTGTAACTCTCTTAATCAAAATAAATTCTTTAAAAAATAATTATTAGCTTCTCATCTTACATCAAGGTATTCATATTTGCATTCAAAATTAGCTTGTGTGTTTATTAGGCATATCAAATTCAAATTTCACATTAAAAGTGCCATAAATTTACATTCTTATTATAGATTGCTTGTAAAAAATATTTATTTTTCCTTTTGAATAATCATTTACTTTTATTGTTTTGTTGAAAGTATAAAAGTTAAAAAAACTACATTAATGAAAGTACATATGAAGTAACATCCATACAAGGAAGACTACATCTAGATTTACATACATGCTAGTTGTGTATACATAGGACAAAATTTGCTTTGAAGTTACATGCTTAGACTAGATATAATTATTGCATTAGTTAATATTTTCCTTCACATTATAGCAATCTAAAAATTAAAAATAAAAAAAATCAATAACAACAAAATTGTAGTCTAGAATCATTTGCATCCCCATACTTTCATAGTCCTTGAGATCCAACCTAACACAATTGAGGATTTTTAAGAAGAGGTCCTTCTTGCACCTAGTTTTTCCATTCTTCACCTCAAGAAAATCCATGTTCTTAGAGAAAAAATAAGAGTTGTTACTCCCATGTTGGATCTAAGACTTTCTTTGTAACCTAGGTGTAGATTCAAGCACCTCCATATAGCCCCTCCTACCAACTACCTTTGGTTTCCCCAATAACAAACACAACCAATACCTTAGCCCACTTGTCCTTGAGGACCCTATTTATATTTGATTTTATGGAGATGATAATTGGAGCAACTTCATCAGTTATGGTAGGAAATCATCATAAACTTGAATCAATCATTGTAATTATAAGCATTAAAAAACTAATAGACCTTTACATGTAATTATAAGTATATATATAGATTGATATATATTTAACTACAGTAGATTTGTTTTATAATTGAGTGTCATTAAAAAGAATACTTGAATTCAAGTATTTAAGATAAGGGGTAAATTTTAGTTTAATCAAGAATTTAGGGAGATAACTCCCAAGTACGAGGGCATAAGTCAAGGGGGAAAAGTGGTAGTTAAGAAGTGAAATGGAGTCTCCATGGTGGCACGGGGAAAAAGAGGAGAGAAGGAAGTTTTTAAAAAATGAGAATAAACTCTTGGAAGCATCTCTCGTAGGATCTACACAAGAGGAAGAAGGGAAGCAATTAACACAACCAAGGAGGAAGGAAGGGTAACCAAAATCCTTGGATTATCTCCTCAAAATCATAGGTATTACTTGATTCCTCTCTGCCAACCTTTATTTGTTGAATCTACTATTTATTATCAATTTTGTGCATGTGCTAAATTCATTTCAATCTTGTGTCAAATGGATTGTGTGTCAAGTCTTCACATATGTACATCTTTAGCCTCTTCATTTTAGACTATAGAATATAGCTTTAAATTTCAAGTTTGGCATCCATGCACTTGCATACATCTCATATGTGCATATAATTTTTCCCCATTTTGAACTTATGGTGACATTTATGAATACTATCCCTTTATTTTTCATACTGCCAAAATTCTTAAAACAAATTATGCCAAAAGGATGTCCCCACAAGCTATGGACTAGATTTGTGAGTGGGGAAATTGGTATTAATGGTTTCCTACTTTACTTTTTTTGGTAACTTAGGGTGTCTTTGACAAGTAGCAACCACAACCTTATTGCCAAGTCAGTCTGGGTGAGTCAAAACTAAACCTTGGGCCACATGAATACTTGAGGATGGCCCACTCTCGATGCAGTTTGTTGAACCGATGTTTGAACTTGGGTTGGAAAACTACCACATACTTAGAGAAAGTAATCACATCACTCGAGCTAGAACTCAAGGACTTAATGGTTTCCTACTTTCACATACATAAGAATTGTCGATTTTTAAAAGGTGTCATTTATCAATGGGGAAAATAGGAGGAAGGCATGAAATCATCAATAGCAACCACAATTATCTAAATCAAGCCATAAGAGACCCTAATCTAACAATGAAGCACAAGATGACAATGGAAATCACATAATAAAGTAATAATATCTCAAATCTAAAGCCAAAGTTGATTCCCCTCCATTGCTCTTCTCAATTTTGCTTGTTTGCTCTTAGATATGAAGTGTGCACAATCTACAATAAGCTCAAGATGAATGATAGAAAGAAAAATCTCAAATAATGTGGTTAGTTTGATATGAAGTTGATCACTTTCTATAGAAATTCAGATATGATGAACAGTGGAGATTAAGAGGTACAATGATAAAGATCAATGGTTGAGAATTGTTGAGATGAAGAGGTGGATTTAGTCAACTCAATGCTTAATAAGATAAGAAAGCTAAATATAGATTTAACTCTGCTAATTATAGAAATAATTGATTGCATGAAAGATGAACTAGAAGAAAGTGTTAGATAGAAGGTGAATTTAGATTTGCAGGAGAGGATTAATAATTAATTAAATTAATTAATTATTATTGAATATACAAGATGAGCTAAATAAATAAAATGAATAATTTCATTTATTTAGAGAAGAGATAAATTTAGATAAATTAAATAATTGAAATAATTACTTAATTTAGGAGATGGTGCATGAATAATTAAATAATTAAAGTAATTATTTAACTATAGAGGAAAAGGATAATGAATAATTAAATAATTAAAAATAATTATTTAATTATAGATGAAAAATTAATGAATAATTAAATAAATAATAATAATTTATTTAATTAAATTAGAAGAATAAATTAATTAGTGACATGATTAAATAAATAAATTTAATTAATTAATCAAAGAAGAATAAAGATAAAGTGAATGAATTAAGTAATATGAAATTATTTAATTAATAGAAGAATATGGAATTAAAGAATAATTAAATAATTAATAATTATTTAATTTTGTGGAAGATAATTCAAACTGGGTGTGGGTTAATGGTTAAATGAGAAGTGAAGTGAAAGAATGAAAGAATGAATAATTAAATAATTAAAAATAATCATTTAATCATAAAGGAAGAGAGGGAAATGAATAATTAAATAATTAAGAACAATTATTTAATTATAGATGGAAAGTGGTGATGGATAATTAAATAAATAATAATTTATTTAATTGAATTAGAAGACTAAAGTAATTAATGATATAATTAAATAAATAAAATTCATTTAATTAATCAAGAAAGAATAAAGATAAAGTGAATTAATTAAATAATATCAAATTATTTAATTAACAATAGAATGTGGAATGAGAGAATAATTAAATAATTAATTTAATTATGTGGAAAAGATGCAAGTTAGTGTAAAAATGTTGCTTGCAGGCTCAAGACATTTTCCAGTGTCTACATTTTGTCCCTCTTTGATACAATGTGATTTTGAGTGTTGTGTCAAAGAAAATTTGAAAATAAATCAGTTTAGGATGTGCCTCGACATGCCCTAGTAAAGGCAGGATAGTGTGGTGCCCCCTCAGAAAATTTCACAAATTTTCAAAAAATTCAAAAAAAAATTGCAGATTTTCTGATAAGCTAATATGATGTGTTTAAGTGTGAGGACTAACAGAAGAAATATTGTTGAGAAGAAATGTTAGTAAGAAGTGAAGAATAGTTAGATGAATTGAGATTGATGTAGGATTGTGTTGATAGATTTTTGAGCTTTAAATTTAGTGCACGATTATCGTCATAGAGTATTTTATTTTGGAAATGAATAATGGACACCAAAGTATGACATAGACCAAGGTGTGAAATGTTATCCCTTTGCATAAAAAAACACATTGCAAACAAGGAGTACCATAACGCATACCAGTGACAATAGAACCTTGTTGGACTATGTGATGAAGTAACCATAAAGCATGTTAGTCCTTATACAAGAAAGTGTTAGATGACCTTTAACTTGCATAGGATATTTTGATTATGGTAGATGGAACCCCAATCACACACAAGGAACTTAGTTGCCCCAATCATATTATCAAAGACAGACTGCAAACAAAAATCAAAGAAAAAAAAGGTCATGATCCATCATCACTTATGGACTTCCTCGAGGCGCATAGTAACATGACCAAAGATAAATCAAATAAAAAGATAAAACTAAATGGATCAAATGAGTCAACAACCATTTAGATATTCTTGCCAATCAATGAGTGTTTGTTGATAGGATTGTAAGGATAGTGTATGGTTTTAGGAAATGAAGCTTCTTGTATAAGACATCAATTCTGGTTTCTATGATGCAACCTCCTATATAAGACTAACGATAGGATAACATATGGTTTTAGGAATAAAACACCTCGTATAAGACACCTAGTCTGGTTTTGATGGTATAACAACTTGTATAAGACAATTGATTTGATTGATAAGGGTAACTGATGTTGATAGGTACTTATGATTAGGCAATTGATCAGTTAGGATTGGAGACTAGCTGGATAGTTTGTCTGTTGTTTCATGATTTTTTAATCTTAGTTCTCTATAGGATATCCTATTTGTGTCTAATCAAAGTGTTAACCTTAGCAAGGGACAATTTATTATGAGATGTGGATTGCGATGAATGGAAAATTTATTAAGACAAGCCCTAAAGAGAAAACCTAGGCCTCGAGGGAACATCAATGATGACCTTGCCTATGTACACATGTAGAGGCAACGTAGTTTGATTAACCTTGACAATGGACATTTTATTATGGGATATGGATATTGATGGACTGGCAATTTATTATGATGGACTCTAAACGACATACCTAGGCCTCAGGAGCTCATTAATGGTGGCCTTGCCTACGTACATGCACAAAGGCAATGTAGTTCGATTACTTGGATTGACATTGGCTCATTCTGGATGGTCAATGTTGTTTTTGAATTTTTTTTACCTTTTATGACCATTTTTAGACTTTTTGGAATATCTCGATGTTTTTGGATTTTCAGGAATATTTGGATGTTTTTATATTTTATTGTAATAATTTCCTCTAATACCATGTCTAAGATCCCATGTGAAAATCTAGGTTGAGGGTTTTTCCCCCAATCAAGTACAGGCCCAATTATTATGGATAGGTATGGAAAGCGATAGATGCCAAATGTCAACTATTCTCAAGCCATGAGGGGTGAAAAAGCTTTATTATGTGTGAAGTGAAGAGATCAAATAGAATGATGATAGCTAGTAGAGAAAATATTGGCTACACATGGTGCCTTTTTTTTAGGTTTTCACCATGGTACTTAGCCAAAGCACCATCGAAGTGGTTTTCACTATTGGACAGATAATTTCTCTTTACTATTTTGATTTTTCTATTTTTTTGATGTCACACAAGATGCCTATTTGTCAGGTTTTCATCATGGTGACGATTTTTTTTATTTGTTTGGACTCTCTAAAGACTAGGAATGGTACTTGCAAAGGTGCATGCTATTGATAAGATCTGATAGTGATTCACCTTCGGGAGTAGCAAGTTGGTATGAATTGAATCCATATTCTATAGTGATAATGCAAGGATCCAACCAATTAGGCTCAAACTTTCCAAGATTTTCTCTATCTAGTTGATTCTTCTTATTCTCTTTTAAGACCAAGTCACCGATGTCAAAATTTCAAACTTAGACTCTCTTGTTATAGCTATGAGGAAGACGATTTTGATAAGCTTCTAAGTGGACTAATGCAGTTTGTAATCTCTCATATAGTAACTCTAGCTCATGCAATTTGGATATTTGGTAGTCTTCATCATCAATGAACTACTGCATGGAGACTCTCAGTGATGGTAACTCAACCTCAATGGGAAGAATAGCTTCGGATCCAAAGATGAGGGAATACGGAGTGGCACCAGTGGGAGTGTGGATGTTAGTTCAATAGGCCCATAAGGTTGGATTGAGTTGGATGTGCAAGTCATGACCAACATCATTAATAGTCTTCTTTAGGATTTTGACAATGGTTTTGTTAGACGCCTTTGCTTGATCATTACCCTAGGGGTAATAGAGAGTGGCAAAGTGATGCTAGATATAGAATTTCTTGCACAGTTCTTAGACATCCTAATTTTTGAAAGGACAACTGTTATCTGTAAGATGGGGTCAGAAATCAAATAGCATAGACAAAGTGACAGCCAACACTTTTAAACTATTAACCTCATCCAAACAAGAGAAAACAATAAAAGCATAAGGAAAATAAAACATCAAATCAAAATACTCCCCATGCTTGAACTTGATTCACTTCTCTTGCTCTCCTATTTCTCCTTTTGCAAATATGCCCTCAGATTTGTAGTCTAACTTGTGCAAATACCTGCAAATTGTAAGTAGAAAGTTGGAGAAGAATAGCTGTTAAGGTGAAAATGGAGAAGGAAGATTGCTTTTATAGTCAACCTTTTGAATGGACGACTGAGATTAATCTTCTAGAAAGATTTCAAGATCAATGGATGGGAATGCATGAGAGGGATGTTACGAAATGGATGGTTGAGATTAAGTCTCAAAAAAGATGCCAAGATCAATGATCCAGAATTGATGCACCAAAAATATTCCATGCATGGAAAAGCTATGACGTCGACGGCTATGATGCCTAATAGCTATGACAGACATGCAAGACATGCAAGCAATGATAGAAATGAATGTTATGGCAAGGGATTATGACAGAATATCTTTGACCAGATGGTGCATAAATTATTTATTTTAAATTATTTATTCAAAAATGGAGAGAGTGGAGGAAATGGACAAGTGGAAAATAAATTATTTATTCAAATTATTTATTTGGAGAAAATGAAAAGAGGAGCATTTAATTAAATTTATCAATTTAATTAAATGGAGAGATGAAAATTAGACCTTAAATAATTAATTTAGATTAATTATTTAATAGGGGAGGTGGAATGGGATAGTTAAATAATTCTAATAATTATTTAACTATAGAAGAATTAAAGGACCGTGAATAGATAAATAATTAATGGTAATTATTTAACTATAGATGAAAGGTGACAAAATAATTAAATAAATAATAATTTATTTAACTATTGAAGAAGAGGGAGAAATTAGTGATGCGATTAGTTTATTTAATCGATCAGGATAGAATAAAGATTAGAAATTGAATTAATTAAATAATTATTAAAAATTATTTAATTAATAGAGGAATATGATCAAACATAATTGAATAACTAAAATTATTCAATTATCGAAGGACGAGGATGAAGGAAAATGACACTCGCAGGCTTAAGACATTTTTCATTGTCTACATTTTTCCCCTCTTTGACATAATGCAGTTCATCGCATTGTGTCAAAGAAATTTAATTCTAAAATATGCCCCAGTGAAAGAAGAATGACGAGGAGGGTTGTGTATGCCCCCTCGAGAGGACAGGTGAGTTCAAAGAACACAAATGTGCTCTCGAAATGGATGATAAGACTAGAGGATGAATGATAGAAGAAATGTTAGCTTGGAAGGGGATGGATATTAGCGTGGAAGAGAAAGGAGGATGAAGATGGAAAGGTAGATGAGAAATGATAAGGGAACCAACTTTCATGCTTACATTTTTATATTTATCATCATTGGGTAGATTATTGTAATGGCCAACAAACACCGTGATATGACGTAGACCAAGGTGTGCAAGGTTGTACCATCACATGAGACAAGCAATCACAAACAAGGATGATCATGACTCATACTAAGAGAGCGATTGCCCCAGTATTTTTGTCATAATCAACCACAAACAATAAACATAGGCAAGAAAAATCATGAAACGTCATTGCTCCTCTAAATCCTGTTGTCAGGACATCCTCGAGGAACTAGCATCATGATTGCCAAAAGACAAAACAAGCATCGTAAAATTAAATGCCAAGTGCTTGCCAAGTGTCTGAACGTCAAAATGTCAAGTTTGTCAAGTGTGGTGGAATGTCGGATGTCTTGGTGTCAAAATGCCAGGGTTGACGATACGAAGATGCCAAATTGGTGTCGAGTTCAGGAAGGACACATCCTGAATGATGTTGAGATGTTAGATTTAGAAAGGACACATTCTAAATGACGTCGATGCTAGAGGGATACCAAATTCGGGAAGGACACATCCCGAATGAGGTCGATGTCAAGATGTCGAATTGATGTCAAGTTCAGGAAGGACACATCCTAAACAATGTCGATGTCAAGATGTCGAATTGATGTCAAGTTTGGGAAGGACACATCCCAAATGATGTCAATGTCAAGATTGTCGAATTCAGGAAGGACACATCCTGAATGATGTCGATATCAAGAGGAATGTATCTCAAATGTTGTGAGAA
The DNA here is from genome assembly GCA_007258455.2 of Sequoia sempervirens. Taxonomy (NCBI): domain Eukaryota; kingdom Viridiplantae; phylum Streptophyta; class Pinopsida; order Cupressales; family Cupressaceae; genus Sequoia; species Sequoia sempervirens. Next base: position 62,881,363 of record VDFB02047230.1, on the reverse strand, counting down.
TCCTCAAAATGCCAGATGACAGTGATGATGCCTAAGAAGGACACATCGTAGGGCATGATTAAATGATGGGCTACCCTTCAGAAGACACATCTGTAGAGTAAGCAAGATTTGACTAGTTTGACTAAGTTTGAATGTGTTTCACCAATTTTGATATGCCAAGATGATTGTTGTGCTTGATTGACAGATTGCAAAAGTTCACTTGGGTAAATTGTTCGTTCGAATTTGGAAAAAGACCATGATAAATTTAAAGACTATTTCATGTGTGTGATAAAATTGTGCAATGAACCCTAATGGACTGACCTAGTGTGGCCTTGGGGACTCATCAATAGATGGCCTTTCCTACGTCATACACTCAGAGACCTTGTAGTTCAACACGACCAATGACTAACATGACTCCGTTTTTTTAGGAATTTTTGTATTTTCTTCAGGACATTTTTCAATTTTTAGGTATTTTTTCAAGACATTTTTTTATTTTTAGATCTTTTTTCAAGACATTTTTCAATTTTTAGGTCTTTTTAGGACATTTTCAATTTTAGGTCTTTTCATGACATTTTTTTATTTTAGGTCTTTTTTCAAGACATTTTTATTTTCAGGTCTTTTTTTAGGACATTTTTTTATTTTTAGGTCTTTTTTCAAGACATTTTATGATTTTTAGGTCTTTTTTCAAGACATTTTATGATTTTTACGTCTTTTTTTTGGACATTTTATGATTTACAAGATCACGTGCAGTACCCACTGCAATCTCATGATAAAATTTTGCCCCTAGTCAAGTTGAGAATGAGCTAGGAAAAATAGAATGTAAAGAAAAGGTATGACTAGCATGGACAGTGGATAGTATGCAAGACTTGATTTCAACCATTGTCAGCCATGGATGGAAATGTCATGATGTTGGGGTGAAGTGTTATGATGAATTTTGGAAAAGAGTATGTTTATTAGGGACAAAGGTAGATAGAGTGACAGTAGATGGCACAACAATGACTGACTACACATGGCGCCTGTTTGCTAGGTTTTCACCATGGTACTTATCCAAAGCGCCTGTTTACTAGGTTTTCACTATTGGACGAATTATTTCTCTTTATTTTTGTCATTTTATTCATCATTTTTTTAATTTATTTTTTGGTGTCACCAAGACGCCTGTTTGCCAGATTTTCATCAAGGTGATGATTTTTTGTATTTTTCATTTTTTTTGTATTTTTAACTGGTTTTCGAGCAGACTTTCTGATGCTATGCATAGAATTTGGGCAAATGTAAACTATTGATTGGCTCTGTCAACTGTTCACCTTCGGGAGTAGCTAACTAATATGCTCCATAACCAAATGATGCTATGATGACGTAAGGGCCCAGCCAATTTGGCTCAAATTTTCCTGGCTTCTCCCTATCTGACTGATTCTTAGGATTTTGCATGAGAACTAGGTCGCCAATGTCAAACTTCCCAGTCATCACCCTTTTGTTATAAATTCTATAAAGACGATTTTGGTATGCTTGTAAATGATTCAATGCATTGTGTCTGCGTTCATCTAGCATTTCTAACTCATGCAATTGTGACTGTATGTATTCTTCATCAGTCATGAGGCCTTTCATGGAGACTTGCAAAGATGAAATTTTGACCTCTATGGGCAAGATGGCTTTGGCTCCAAAGACAAGGGCGAAAGGAGTGGCACCGGTGGGGGTATGGATGCTCGTGCAGTATGCCCACAAAGCAGGGTTGAGTTGGATGTGCCAGTCACGGCCAACGTCATTAATGGCCTTTTTAAGAAGTTTGATAATGGTTTTATTAGATGCCTCAGCTTGACCATTTTCTTGTGGGTAATACGGCATGGAAAAGTGGTGGCTAATATGGAAACGTTGATATAGTTCACAAACCTCATGATTTTTGAAGAGACGACCATTATCCGTGATGATGGATTGTGGAACATCGTACCGACAAATGATATAATTGAGGATGAATTTGGAGATTTGTTTTCCAGTAATGTAAGTGAGTGGAATGGCCTCGATCCACTTAGTAAAATGCTCAGTGGTAGTAATAATGAATTTGTGTCCATTGGAGGATGTAGGGTGAATCTTGCCCACGAGATCAAGTCCCCATTGTACGAAAGGCCAAGGAGAAGTGATTGGCCTCAACTCTTGTGCTGGAGCGTCAATCAAATCGTTGTAAATCTAACATTGGTGACATGTTCTTACAAATTCTAGTGCATCCTTTTCTAGTATCGACCAATAGTACCCAAGTCTCGTAATCTTTTTAGCTAAGGTCGGGCCACTCGAATGGGACCCACATATACCCTCATGTACTTCCTGTAAGGTCATTTTTTCTTCATTAGTGTCGAGACAACGAAGAATGGTATTGTCGAAGCTACGACAGTAAAGGGTGTCATTGATGATGGTATAACGTGCAGCTTTGCAGATAAAGGAATTTCTTTGGTTATTGGAAAGGTTTTGAGGAAGGATCTGCGAATGAAGGTAGTCAAAAATGTCCTTATACCAGGGGGAACTAGAACCAACAATCTCACAGACCATTTCTGATTTAGGGACATCATAAGTCAGAACCAATAACTGCTCAACCAAAAACTCAAATTGTGGGACATTGCTGGGAATATCAAGTAAAGATCCAATTATTGCCATAGCATTAGCAGCCTTGTTCTATGTTCTTGGAATTAATTCAAAGGATAGCTTGTGAAAATATGTCAGAAAATTGTCAACCATCTGCTTATAAGGAATTAGCTTCTCATCTTTTGTTTCATACTCATCATTGACTTGGTTTATAACTAACTGGGAATCGCCTAGGACTTGCAGATTCCTGATTTTCCACTTGATAGCCATTCAGAGTCCTGTAATTAGTGCATGAAAATACAATGCGAAATTACCTTGGGATGGAATCTCCTTGTGGAGTAATGAATAATATTCCAACTCTTGAGCCATGATTAGTATGAGATCCATCAAAGTATAATTGCCAAGGCTATTGGGATTCCGCATGAAATACAGACTCATCTGGAAAATCTGTTGTAAGAGGATGATTATCTGGTATTGGTGCATCTGTGAGTTGGTCTGCTATTACTTGTCATGGCTTTCTGCTCGACATAATGAATATCATATTCACTAAGGATCGTGACCCATTTTGCTAAACATCCTGTCAATGTTGCTCGACTCAAGAGGTACTTCAAGGGATCGATCTTGGCTACCAAGTATGTCTTATGGTTTAACATGTAATGCCTTAATTTTTGGGTTGTGAATACAACTGCCAAACAAGCACGTTCAATGGGTGAGTAATTTAGCTCATACCCCACCAGTGTTCTACTAATATAATATATGGCTCTTTCTTTTTCTTCATAGTCATTTTGTGCTACTAATGCCCCCAGTGTTGAAGTAGTTGCAGAGATGTACAGAATTAATGGTTTTCCTTGAATAGGAGGCATTAGAACTGGAGGTGACAATAAGTATTGTTTGATCTGGTTGAATTCCTCTTGGCATTTGTCTGTCCACACAAAGGGGATCCCTTTGCATAGGAGATACTGGAATGGTTGGCACCTATCTACGAGTTGAGCAATGAACTGTCTGATAGATTGAAGCCTTCCTTGTAGCATTCTTAGGTCACTGATTCCCTTAGGAGGAGGCATATCCAATATAGCTCTTACTTTAGCGGGGTCAACTTCAATGCCTCTATGGGAGACTATGTACCCCAACAACTTGCCTGATATTACACCAAAAACACACTTTTTCGGGTTCAACCGGACCTTACACTCTTCCAGCCTCCTGAAAAATTTGTCTAATACTAAAAGATGGTCTTTTCTTTTCAATGAATTTTCCAAAAGGTCATCCACATAGTCCTCCATTAACGTGTGCATCATGTCATGGAATATTGTTGTCATTGCCCTTTGATATGTAGCGCCTGCATTTTTAAGACCAAACGGAATTACAGTCCAACAATATGTACCCCAAGGGCATGTAAAAGCAGTTTTGTGTTGGTCTTCAGGGGCAATACAGATTTGATTATAACCAAGAAAACCATCCATAAGGGACAACATCTCATATCCAGTTGTAAGGTCCACAATGATGTCAATGTTCGGCAGAGGGAAATCATCTTTAGGACATGCTTTATTGAGATCTCGGAAGTCTGTGCATATGTGAATCTGTCCAGTATACTTGGTGACGGGGACGAGGTTGGATATCCATTCTGTATAGTCAATTGCTATATAAAACCTACATTCAACAATTTTTTGAGTTTAGCTTTAACTAGCAATGCAACTCGCGGGTGCATTTTTCTCATCTTTTTTTTACTGGCTTGGCATCTGGAAATAATGGCAAGTGATTTAATACTAACTCAAGATCTAATCCCGGAATGTCAGCATAAAACCATATGAAGTTTATCTTGCTTTCCAAGAAGAAATTTTGAAATTCTAGTTGTTCAGCTTCTGTCAATGATGCCACAAAAAGAACCATTTTGGGGTCTTCCACTGTAGCTATATTAATTGCTATGGTGTCCTCGACAAGCATTGCTGATTTTTCTCTGTCTACGGGGAGAAATTCCAATCCTCCACCCTTGGGTGCCTCATGGAGGTTTTCACCCTTGGATACGTCCTTTATTTTTACTATTTTTTTGTCAGAAGGTTCCTTTCATTTTTCACCTAGAGACGTGTCATTTTTTGTTTTATTTTTCTTTTCAATTTTGTGACTAGAGGATGGCGTAGTCTCCCCAAAATAAGTAGCACAATCCAATTCAATGGTAAACCCAGATTTGTGATCCATATTTGGAATGCCCTCACATAGCCCTAGAAATTATGCTAGAGCCTCATCATTTTGAAAAGTGTCCATTACCGGTGGGCCTTGTTGGTTCCAGTCAATTAGGTCAGGGTAAACTAAAGATATTCCATCATTAGCATTTGCAAATTGAGGAGATGACACGGAGAGCATGTGAATGGACGTCGAGACGTTGAAAATGAAGTTGTCATCATCTGGCTCTATGTCAAATTCTATCCAGTATTATCCTTCACTTGTTTCATACTCACAAGCAAAGTAAGGGACAAAGGGGGTAGCATCAGTGGTAGGGTCAATAGTGGCAAGTGATGGTTCAGGTGATTCTGCATGATGGTCATCAATTTGGGATGACTGGGTAGGTATGTCAGGGCTAGGACGAATGGAAATAGAATATGATATGGACTTGGCATCATTTGGTGTTGTATCGATCTTAAACATTTTCCAGAATTTTTCTACAAATGTAGGCTCACCAGGTTCAAGGAATAATTCATCAAGGAAGCAGTCACTTAAGGATCACTGAGATCCAAATTCCCATTCGTGAGAGTCGGTTTTAGAGGAGGCATCCTCAGTTGTCTCAACACAGTCTGAAGCATACACTAACTCACATGGAAGCACACTGGTACTTGGATCACCAGATTCTTGTGGACCTAACCCTAACCCAAGATTTTTTGGTCTTTCTGAAACTGATAATGGCTCACGCCTTCCATTCTTATCCTTTCCAAGACCACTTTTTCCATCATAACCTTTTGCTTTTATCATGTTGTATCCTTTTCCATTTATTGCTACTAGAAAGGGAGTCAAATCTTGTGGTTCTTTATAAATCCAGGATAGTATATCATATGTGTCCTCTTGACTCATTTCGCCCCACTTTATGAAAACTGTATTTGGAGGAACCTTGAAAATTTCTTTTGCCTGTATTCTAAAGCAGGGTTTGCCATAGACCTTGGGAGACTTGGGCATCTTGGTTATACAATAGGTCATATTTAGCTTGTACTCTCCACATCCTTGTTCCTGAATTTGGAAGCTTGGGTCGACACTTGAGGTGATAAATGAAGTAGTAGGTGTTATGGAGGTGGTTATGGTGGTTGAAGGAGCAGAAGTGGATGTGGTGGATGAAGAAGCAGAAGGCTTCACGAGTGTTGTTGGGTCAAGTAATTTGGAAGATAGAGATGTCAAAGCTTCCCTATTGATAGGCACTTGATGCTCTGAGATACTGCGTAAGTTGGTACAATATTGGAATGGATCAGGGTCTCCATATATAGTAATCCCAGTGCCTTCAAAAGGAAACTTCAAACATTGGTGATACATGGAGGGAACAACTTTTAGTGCATGGATCAGAGGTCGACTGAGTAAAAGGTTGTATGGAAGGTCCAAATCCAGAACTTGACAAGTGGTGTCGACAATGACTAGCCCAATTTGAATTGGGAGTGTAATTACGCCCCGAGAGGAATGTTCTTCATCATCATATGCCTTGATAACAATGCTTCTTGTGGCGTCTACGCAAGCATCAGAAAATCCTAGTGCCTTGACCAATTTTAAGGAGCATATATTCAGTCTCGCTCCGCCATCTACTAAGACTCATCTGACCTTATGTTTACGAACAAAAACTTTGATATGAAGGGCATCATTATGGTTGGATTTGGATGATGAATAGTCTTGCTCAGAAAAGGTGATATGGTGGGGAGTCATGAGATATCCTACCATGGCTTCGAATTGGTTGACATCAATATCTTGGGGAACAGAGGATTCTTGCAATTTTTTATCTAGGATGGCCTTATGGGTAGGCGAGATGCGTAACAACTCAAGAATAGAGATTTGTGCGGGCATTTTTCCAAGCTGGTCAATAAGATTAAAGTTTCCTTTAGGTTGGGCTTGCTTTTTTTGTGGACACGATTGTGACTGTGAGGTGGACAAGCCAGCTATTGTTACCTTTGGTTGTCTAGGGGGAGGAGGGTCGGCTATTGTGACCTTTCTAGTGCGGTTGGTGATATTGCATTCAGGGGCCTTTCTAACGGTGACTGCGCAGACATGTTCATCAATTGTTCTAATGTGATGTATGATAGGTCCCCCAAAATAGTCATATCCAATACGGGCATAGTTGACTCGACTATTGTTATTTGTATTTGACGTAGAAGGTTTTCTAGAACCATGATCCTGCAGTGGGTTCTTGTGTATTGTATAATCTACATTAGAAGCAAACTGTGGTCCACCGACTTCAATGATACACTTTTCAATAAGGTCTTGTACCAGACTATTCAATTGTCTACAGGAAGAGGTTTTGTGTCCTTTTATTCGGTGATAGTCAAAAAATGTGTTATCATCACACCAAGATGGTTTAAACTGCCCAGGGTCATATGGTTTGGGGTCCTAAAGTGTGAAGACACCATTCTGAAGGAATTTCCTGAGAACTTCAATAGGCTCACCCAAGGGAGTGTATGTACGTCCTCTAGGGAATTGTTTGGGTTGCCTAGGCTGCCTTTGAATTTGATTTTTTTGATTGCCTTGGTTATTCTGATTTGTCTGGACAGCATTAGTAGCATAGGTTTGTGTCATCATCTGTGTGTTTTGTGGTTGTGTCCCTTTTAGATTAATCATAGGACCCATAGCATTGACAGCCTTAGCATCGACTACACCATCGTTGGTGACATGTTTGTTCTTAACCCAGTATTTGTTTTTGTCAGCAAGAGGAGGGTTTGCATTTGTATTTTTGGGACCGTATTTTAGTCTTCCTTTGGCTATGCGATCTTGTTCAACTTGGACACCTCGCTTAACTAGATCTTAAAAATTTGTGCAACAATGAACACGCAAGCCATTTTTCAGTGGGCCCAATAACGTTTGTACGAACATGTCGACTTTTTCCTTTTCAGGTATGTCTATATGACAGCGACTTGCTAGGCCCCTCCATTTTTGAAAGAATGGTAAAAAGGTTTCACCCAAATATTCTTGTGTGAGTTGGCATAAGTTGGCGATGGAGGTATTTGTGTCAATGTTGTATGTGTAATTTTTCATGAATTTTTCAGCAAGTTCTTTCCATGACTATATTTCGGGTTGCAATGTATAGAACCATTCTAGGGCCAGTCCTGCGAGACTTTTAGGAAACAGTCGCATTAGATATGTGTGCTCATGAACAATATCCACACAACTTGTTACGAACTCTCTGATGTGGTCAAGTGGATTTGTTTTACCCTTGTATTTGTTGAAGTTTGGAGCCACATAACCATGTGGAAATGGTGGCATGTACAAAGTTGTATCAAAATGATATGGACATAAGTCGTATGACATTTGTGTCTTCTTGTCAATTCATATTTTCCATCTATTTTTGAAGGTCATCCACTTTTGCTAGCAAGGTGTGTACAATGGGATCATTGGTTGCCTAAAAGTACGGTATGTTTTGATTAGGTGTTTGTTGATATTGCCAGTTGTGAGTGGGAATTTGTTGTTGAGTATGAATTTGGGACGAGTATGTGGGAATATGTGACCCAACCATGTTTGTTTGTATTTGAGATATCTGAAATCCCTAACTCATTTGATTTCCAAAGTTATACATTCATTGCATCATTTGAGTTCCTTGTCCTTGTTGAAAGAATTGTCCATGTAGCATGTTGGTGTTTGTTCCTTGGAAGTGTCCATATGGTATGTCGATATTCTATCCTTTTCCATCTGTGATGTTCATATTTTGTCCTTGTCCATGTGGGATGTTCATATTTTGTCCTTGTCCATGTGGGATGTTCATATTTAGTCCTTTTCCATGTGTTAATGTTGTGTTGAGGGCCTTGAATGAAGACTTGTCATGGGTTTCCTCTAAAGGGATTAAATGAGATTCCACCATAAGGTTGTGATGAAGATGCCCCCATTGTCATAGATGAAGATCCCAACATAGGGTTTGTGGGATTTGCTCCCATTGATGTGAACCCAACGGTTATTCCTATTGTTTGTGATGATGATGTGGACGTTGTAGGAATGGACATAGTAGATGTTCCTCCAATAGATGTTGTATTAGTTGAGGTGGAGGTGTTTTGACTTGTGGTGCCACTAGATGTCACATTAATGGTGTTAGTAGCAACTTGTGTGGTGACCACAATGTTATTGCTATTGGAGGCATTGTTCGTGTTTTGTTGAGATGTCATAGCTTGTGTCATGTTGTCCAGAGAAGGTCTTATGGTATTAATGTCGAAGCCTTTTGGTAGTTTTTCCCCTTGGTCCAAAAGCATAGCAAGGTATCTATCAGGATCGTTCAAGACCAATTCTTCTACAAATGAAGCTATGTCAGGGTTTTGAGCGGAAGCGTCTAAATCTTCAGCTAGTACTTGTCCATTTTGGTCTCTCTGTATGAATTGTTCAAGAAGTGGATTTTGAAAGGAAGATGACATGCTCATGGATGATTGTACGTTCAAGTTTCCCAATGGGTCATCATAAATCCATTCATTGGGATTAGTGTTGGTGTTGGTGTTGTTGTCAAAGTCTTGTCTGAAGTCTACCATTTGTCTTTTCTTTCTTTGAAGTCTTGTTTCCACCATCAAGGAAATTGCTCAAATGAAGATGATGACAATGCAAGTATGACACTAGTCTATGTTTTTGTATTTTTTTGTGATAAAGGATGGCAATGCAAAGAGATGATAATGCAAGTATGCCCAAAGCCAAGGTGACTAGGATGACGATGCAAAGAGATGATAATGCAAGTATGCCAAAATCCAAGGTGACTAGGATGGCGATGTTGACTTGGATGACAATGTTGATTAGGAAAATGACAATGTGGACTAGGAAAATTGCAAGGTCAAGGTGCAAAATTAGGACTAATGAGAGAAATAATGCAAGGTCTAGGTTCAAAATGACAACTAGGATGAACAATATTTTTGAATTCTTTTAGGAATAAAGTATACAAGGTATGAACTAAAATGAATGCAATTTGGAGAAAGGGGCACCTAAGCACTCTAAGCTTAATATTTGTTTTTGATTTTGGTTACCAAAGGACTTGTTGAAAATGACAAAGTGACAAGGTCAAGATGACTACTGATTTTTCCTAACTAGACTGTTGAGTTGGAAATTCTCACAAAAGGGACAATGACTGAAAATAGGAATGATGACTAAGTCCAAGATAACCTAGTTTCAAAAGCAATGATTTTGTAAATTGTGATAGGTTAACCTAATCCAAAGTATGCAAAGATGAAAACCTAGGGTCAAGCTAATGCCTAATGTATGCAACTAAAATTTGAAAGATTAAGCCTATGGTCAAGAATACAAACTAATGGTTGAATAATGAAGATTTTGAGCAATTTCAAAGCTGATTTCTGACAGAGACTTCTTAGAAAAAAAATGTTTGACAGCAGGCTGAGACTTTTTTTTTTATGTTTTGTTGAAAATTCTAAGTTTTCTGAGGTCGATTGTTTGTGTCTAGATTTGTGAATGTTGTGTATATTGTTTGAAATTCCAGAAAACACTTGACAGGCACGATGTTTTAGTGTAAGCAAACACACGTAAGACAAGTACGATCATAATAGGCCAAGGGTTTGTATACTTGGTATAGCCCACCAATATACCTTGGATTGGTGTTGAACACCTCTCCTTCTCAAGAGCGGATAGCTTAGAAGTTTAGTGGCACTGGCTCCCCTCCATGGAACTCACTTCTACAGGCACACCAACTTTGGATTCTTGGGTAGTCACTTCCTAAGAATTTCTATCTCTACTCAAGGGAGTTAGTAGTGAGTATCTTCGGGCATGATACTGTACCCTACACTATACCAAGCAATGGCTGAAAATGGTTGGCTTCTAAAACAATAGGTGTCTAGTTAGGGCATCCATTCGAGTGGCCACACATGGGGCGAAAGATTAATCACTGATTAGGTGGCACTCCAGCTTGAAGAGGTTATGCTCAACAGGGTTTATGGGAGTACTAATCCGTCTGTGTGACACATCCGCACTCGTGGTACTTGAACTTTCCTCAAGCACCCATTTTACATCCCGGCTGGAAGTGGCTTGGCTTTAGCCTGTTACCGGTCAAGTCGTCCCTTAAGGTGAGTACTTTTTCCCTTAAGGAAGGCCCATTTCTAGAAATAATAACCATTTCTCTTACACCCAGGATTGCTTGAAAGCGCAAGGGGAGAGGATACTTCGATTATTAAGTCGTGAGGGTGACAAAAAATAAGGTGGGTCTAGTTTTCTGATCACCTAGTTTTCACAAGGTGAGAGCATAATCACCTACCACCTTCAAGCACAGTCAGAAAAAATCAAGCACATGTTCATTTTAATGCACCAATGGAAGTGTTTTCTAAACTAGCACTGGTACATTTTGACCCAAATTTTGACGAACATTTGTCAAAATTTGGGTCAAAATGTACCAGTGTAGAAATTGCAAACACATTGTTCAAGAAATAATTCGTCGACTAATGGAGCTACAAAACCACAAGTTAGTAATTTCATAAATGTCTTGGACCAATGAGAAAGCTGCAAAAAGTGAACATGCCAAGATGGGGTCAGAAATCAAATAGCATAGACAAAGTGACAACCAACACTTTTAAACTATTAACCTCATCCAAACAAGAGAAAACAATAAAAGCATAAGGAAAATAAAACATCAAATCAAAATACTCCCCATGCTTGAACTTGATTCACTTCTCTTGCTCTCCTATTTCTCCTTTTGCAAATATGCCCTCAGATTTGTAGTCTAACTTGTGCAAATACCTACAAATTGTAAGTAGAAAGTTGGAGAAGAATAGTTGTTAACGTGAAAATGGAGAAAGAAGGTTATTTTTATAGACAACCTTTCGAATGGATGGCTGAGATTAATCTTCTAGAAAGATTTCAAGATCAATGGATGGGAATGCATGAGAGGGATGTTACAAAATGGATGGTTGAGATTAAGTCTGAGAAAAGATGCCAAGATCAATGGTCCAGAATCGATGCACCAAAAATATGCAATACATGGAAAAAAGGTGCTTTGGGTAAGTACCATGGTGAAAACCTAGCAAACAGGCACCATGTGTAGTCGGACATTGTTGTTCCATCTACTGTCACTCTATCTACCTTTGTCCCTAATAAACATACTCTTTTCCAACATTCATCATAACACTTCACCCCGACATCATGACATTTTTGTCCATGGCTTACAATGGTTGAATTCAAGTCTTACATATTGTCCACTGTCAATGCTAGTCATACCTTTTCTTTACATTCCATTTTGTCTGGCTCATTCTCAACTTGACTAGGGGAAAAAGTTTATCATGAGATTGCAGTGGGTACTACACGTGATCCTAACAATCATTAAATGTTCTAAAAAAAGACCTAAAAATTAAAAAATGTCCTGAAAAAAGACCTAAAAATTGAAAAATGTCCTAAAAAAAGACCTAAAAATTAAAAAATGTCCTAAAAAAAGACCTAAAAAAAAAATGTCCTAAAAAGACCTAAAAATTGAAAAATGTCCTAAAAAGAGCTAAAAATTGAAAAATGTCCTAAAAATACCTAAAATTAAAAATGTCCTAAAAAAAGATCTAAAAATCAAAAAATGTCCTGAAACAAGACCTAAAAATTAAAAAAATATCTTGAAAAAAGACCTAAAAATTGAAAATCATCCTAAAGAAAACACAAAAATTCCATAAAAATGAAGTCATGTCAGTCAACATAGTCACGTCAATTCAAGTCTTGATTAGTCTTTTTCATTGTCGAACTATGTTGTCTCTGTGCATTTGCTACGTAGGCAAGGCTCATCTTCGAGCCCCTGGGACATTAGGTTAGTCCTAGTAGGTTTGTCAAAATAAGTCATGACTCAATCTTTGGTCAACAAGAAAAATTCATTGGTCGCGTCGAACTACAGTGTATGACGTAGGCAAGGCCATCTGTCGATGAGCCCCCGAGGCCACACTAGGTCAGTCCATTAGGGTTCATTGCACAATTTTCTCACACACATGAAATAGTCTTTAAATTTATCATGGTCTTTGTCAAAATTCAAACGAACAATCTACCCAAGCGAACTTCTACAATCTGTCAATCAAGCACGACAATCATCTTGGCATATCAAAATCGGTCAAACTCAGTCAAACTTAGTCAAACTAGTCAAATATTGCTTACTCTACATATGTGTCCTTTTGAAGGGTAGCCCATCATTTAATCATGCCCTAGAATGTGTCCTTCTTAGGCATCGTCACAGTCATCTGGAATTTTGAGGATTCTCATGACATTTGAGATACATTCCTCTTGATATCGGCATCATTTAGGATGTGTCCTTGAATTTGACAATCTTGACATCGGCATCGTTTAGGAAAAAAAATGATGACAAAAATAAAGAGAAATAATTTATCCAATAGTGAAAACCTCGTAAACAGGCGCTTTGGATAAGTACCATGGTGAAAACCTGGCAAACAGGCGCCATGTGTAGTCAGTCATTGTTGTGCCATCTACTGTTACTCTATCTACCTTTGTCCCTAATAAACATACTATTTTCAAACATTCATCATAACACTTCACCCCAACATCATGACATTTTTGTCAATAGCTGACAATGGTTGAAATCAAGTCTTGCATACTGTCCACTGTCCATGCTAGTCATACATTTTCTTTACATTCCATTTTTCTTGGCTCATTCTCAACTTGACTAGAGGCAGAATTTTATCATGAGAGTGTAGTGGGTACTGCACCTGATCCTGACAATCATAAAATGTCCTTAAAAGACCTAAAAATTGAAAAAATTCCTAAAAAAGACCTAAAAATTGAAAAATGTCCTACAAAAAGACCTAAAAATCAAAAAATGTCCTAAAAAAGACCTAAAAATTGAAAAATGTCCTAAAAGATCTAAAATCAAAAATGTCCTAAAAAGACCTAAAATCGAAAAATGTCCGAAAAAAGACCTAAAAATTGAAAAACGTCCTAAAGAAAACACAAAAAATTCCATAAAAACGGAGTCATGTCAGTCAACATAGTCACGTCAATTCAAGTCTTGATTAGTCTTTGTCATTGTCAAACTACATTGTCTATGCGCATTTGCTACATAGGCAAGGCTCATCTTCGAGCCCCCGAGACATTAGGTTAGTCCTAGTAGGTTTTTCAAAATAAGACATGACTCAATCTTTGGTCAACAAGACAAATTCATTGGTCGTGTTGAACTATAGTGTATGACGTAGGCAAGGCTATCTGTCGATGAGCACCTGAGGCCACACTAGGTCAGTCCATTAGGGTTCATTGCACAATTTTTTCACATACATGAAATAGTCTTTAAATTTATCATGGTCTTTGTCAAAATTTGAACGAACAATCTACCCAAGCTAACTTCTACAATCTGTCAATCAAGCACAACAATCATCTTGGCATATCAAAATCGGTCAAACTTAGTCAAATCTTTCTTACTCTATAGATGTGTCCTTCTGAAGGGTAGCCCATCATTTAATCATGCCCTAGGATGTGTCCTTCTTAGGCATCATCACAATCATCTGGCATTTTGAGGATTCTCACGACATTTGAGATACATTCCTCTTGATATCGGCATCATTCAAGATGTGTCCTTCCTGAATTCGACAATCTTGACATCGACAATGGATTGGGGAACACCGTACCGACATATGATGTAATTAAGGATGAACTTTTCTATTTGCTTACTAGTGATGTAGAGCATTGGTATGGATCTGATCCATTTTGTAAAGTATTTGGTTGTAGTGAAAATGAATTTATGGCCACTAGCAAATGTAGGGCAAATCTTTCCCACAAGGTCGAATCCCCATTGAGAGAAAAGCCAAGGTGATGTAACTAGATGAAGTTATTGTGCTAGTGCATGGACAAGATCTCCATGTATTTGACATTGTTGGCATTTCTTAACAAAGTGATATGCATCACATTCCATGGTAGGCCAATAGTATCCAGTTTGTATGAGCTTCTTAGCTAAGGTAAGACCACTAGAGTGAGCTCCACACATATCATCACGTACCTCGTGTAAAGCTATTTGTGATTTGTCAAAGTTGATACATCTAAGGAGGGTACTATCTAGGCTACAATAGTATAGGGTATCTTCGATGATGATGTATTTAGAGGCTTGTCGAATAAAGGTTTTACATGGGTTGGATGAAAAGTCGGGGGGAAGGGTTTGGTCATGTAAGTAATTATAAATATTTTTGTACCATGGGAATCAAGACCAACAATTATGCACATGAGCTCAGACTCGGAGATATCGAATGCAGGGATCAAAATTTGTTCCACCAAGAACTCATATTGAGGCACGTTATTAGGTATGTCCAAGAGAGATCCTATGGTATCCATTGTGTCTACTGCTTTGTTCTGAATTCTGAGAATTTTCTCAAAGAAAATGGCATCAAAGTATTGCTTGAAACTTTTGACCATTATTTTGTACGGCATAAGCTTTTCACCTTTTGTGTCATACTCATCATTAACTTGTTAGAAAACTAACTAAGAATCACCATAGACATGTAGGTTCTTTATTTTCCATTTAATAGCCAATCAGAGTCCTGTGAGCAATGCTTCATATTTGGCCATGTTATTAGTACAAGGAAATACTATCCTGTAAGATTTAGGGATTGTATCCCCCTGTGGCGATATGAAAAATATTCCAACCCTATAAGCATGGTGTATATAAGATCCATCAAATTATAGCTTCCATGTTGTCGATGTTTCTAGTGTAAAAAATTCCTAATCATGGAACTCTGATACTAGAGGTTGAAATGTAGGAGTAGGAGCATCAACTAGTTGATCTTCTATTATCTATCCCTTTATAGATTTTCTTTCCACATACTTTATGTCAAACTCACTAAGGAGCATTACCCATTTGGCTAATCTACTTGTTAGTGTTGCCTTACTGAGTAACTATTTTAGAGAATCTATCTTTTCTATCAGCTTAGTTTGAAGATTCAACATACAATGCCATAGCTTTTGTGTTGCAAAGATAATTGCTAGATAGACATGCTCACTAGGAGAATAATTAAGATCATACCCTACAAGTGTATGAGTGATGTAACATATTTCTCTTTCCTTTCTATCTTCGTCATTTTGTGTTAACAGGGCTCCCAAGGTTGATGATGTTGCTAACACTCATCTTCCTCTTCCATGGATCCATATCCAAATCCATCCAACCAATCAATCTCTTCATCATAGTATTTATCATTTTCATCCTTGTATGGAGTTCATCAACCTTTTCATGAACCAAGTTAGCTACACAAATAACAGGGTCATGCAAAAGGTAGATAATGTCACACAATAAGGGTGTGTCTTAGAAATGAATGTGGTCTTTTCGTAGAGGATTTAGAGTCACTTTATGCTATTGTCTAAAATCCATCTACCCAATGACATTCTTTCTATCATATTGTTGTGGTCTTTTGGACAAATCATAATTGTAAGCTCTATTATATAAACACTAACCCTCATTGAAATATCTTGCATTGTTTGGATGTGGTAGCCCCTTTTCATTCTCCACTACCTTATATGACAAGTATTTTACCACACCCATCAATTTATTCAATATGTCATCAACTATTTGTGGCTTTCTTGGGGCTTTACTATCAAGTTGGGCTATCTACCAAGTCCAAACTTTCACTCAAACCACCAATATTTCCAATTAAATCTCAAATTGGTTGTAACTATGTATCTCCTATAATTAGTCACATAAAGTATTTTATAACATCCATATTGAATTATACAATAGAGAAAATTCATTCTCTTCTCTTAAATCAAATTCAGGAGCACCATTTGCACCCTCATAACTGGTACAAAAATAATACATTTCATGAGTGATTCATGCAAACCAAAGTATCTACAATAAATTGCATGGGAACAACCAATTATCCACCAAGGGAATCTTTATAGAAGGAATTTTTTAGTAATGTTGAATGAACAAGACAACTAAGAGGGGGGGTGAATCTGTTGTATCAAATTAAAACATAAAAACCCTCAACGGTAATCAGATCCTCAAGCATTCATTAAACCTTTATTCTTTTATAGTCATTAATCATGAAATGCAGATAACAAAAATTGAAACAACAACACCATACACAAGAGAACACCGGATTTACATGGAAAATCCAATGAGGAAAAAACCATGGTGAGGATTAGCTCACAATATAAGTAATTGCAAAACTAGTACAAGGGCTCACTACCAGAATAGGACACACTATCCAATAGGGCTCACAGCCAAGGATCACTTTCACAGAAAGAAAAGAAGATAGAAGAGAAATGTTACATAGAGAACAACTTCTCAATGCAACAAAGAATCGACCACAATAGCTCCAACACCTCTGCAGTCTTGTTTGAATGATTGCAGACACCTTCAGCTGACTACATTCAGAAGTCCAATACTTTGAAAAATTCACACTACTCTGCTCAAATTCATACTCTACACTTTTGTAATTTGCACCACATTCATCACTTATATCTTTTTCACATCCATCTTGAGATCTTCCAACAACACTACTCTTATGTATATCATCCTCGCCCTTGAAAACCTTCTCCAAGGTTGGAAAAACATCCTTTACTCTTACAATTTTAAATTAGGTTAGCACCCAAACATTCTCGCGGTGGATATGAATGAAGGAAACCCACACAAATCCTTAGTTAGGACCCAAATTTTTCCTAACACACCTCAACACGCTTCCATAACCTTCAAAATTGCTTTTCATGTAGTGTTAACACCAGGTTGGCCATTACCCATGCTAAACACCATAAAAATGTTAAGTACACACTTCCCACTTGATCACGACAACACACAGAACACACAAATATATTTTACATGATCTAGAACAATTCATGAACCACCTAAGATCCAACAAAGACTTCATCCAAACTTTCATCATAGAAATACTTCAACCCAGAACATTTGGTTAACCTTATGTGCACACTACCACATGAAACACACACCGTAATGTACCAAATCATGAGTACTCTTGAATTCTAAAAAATACAATCAACATAAGAAACTTCCCAAATCTGCACAACCTGAAACCAAACTGCAAAGAAATGTAGAGCAAATACATTTCTCCTAGACCACAACAACCAACACTAAAAATCTAGTTCACATACTAGTGAACGTATCTCACTCTGTACAACGATCCAAAAATTCAAAATCTGGATATAGTAACTATTGAAAACCTTGAAAAACATATCATATCTACACAGGCATAGCATCAACACAAAAAAAACATGAAGCACATCCTGGAGCACGTTCTGAACCACTGTTTTCTCTTTTTATCAAATTTTCTCAAAAGCACTTGGAAACCAAGCACCAGAGACACCATCTCAGCATATTACATCATTTCAACACATCTACAAACATTGCAACATAAAGATAGCTCCATGTACTCACAAAAATTCCTTAATATCTCAACTACACATGCACAAACAAAGTTATTCCATTCATACACCAACTGCAACAAACTATTTCCCTCTTTTTCACAATTTTCTCAATATCCTTCACATCTTCATCATGTAACAACCTTCCTCAACACATTTTTGACATCAATGACAACACCAACTTGTTGACATCAATGACAACACCCTCATACTTGCAACAATCTACCCCTTTGTCATTGATGGAAACACATGATGTGAAAAATCATCAAAGATGCAACAACTCTGATCATACCTATATTTTCCTTTTACTTTCTCTCCCTCAAAGTAGATAGACTTTTTCACATGATTATTTCTCCCCTTTGACATCAATGGAAAAGGATAAAGTTCTTTGCATTGTTCTCCCCCTTTGACACTGAACCAAGATACTTGCAACTACTCTGAATACTCCCCCTTAGGAGTACACTCGACCAAATCAAGAACTCTGCACAATGACAACATATATTCCTTACTGCAACAATGACACTACCTACTCCCCCTAAGAGGTAGCCACCAACACAATTACAAACAAGAAATGAATTCATAGATCCACTAGACTAATGCATCTCCATATGCATCTAGTTCAAAGGAGAGGCAATAACCCCCAACTTCTCCCAAAGATAGTCAAAAGTATCTTTAAGAAGAGTCTTAATGAATATGTCAACAATCTGATCCTTTGTAGGTACATATTCAAGCTTCACCTCATTCTCCAAAACTTTTTCTCTCAAAAAGTGATACCTGATTGATATATGCTTTGTTCTTGAATGCGTCACTGAATTCTTTGAAATGTTAATTTCACTTGTATTATCATAGAAGATAGAAATATGCTCATCATGAATTACTGTGATATCCTTCAATGTATGTCTCATCCACAATACTTGTGTGCAACAATATTTTGCCACAATATACTTAGCCTCTGCAATGGATAAGGAAATTGAATATTTCTTCTTACTAATCCATACCACCAATTTGCCTCCAAGAAAGACTGGTACTTTTCCTGTCATCAACACAACCAACCCAATATGCATCTTTGTATGCCCTTAATGTGAAATCAGTATCTTTAGGATACCATAAACCATAATCCAAAGTGCCTTTTAAATATCTGAATATCCTCTTTACTACGGCAACATGTGACTCCTTAGGATCTTCTTGAAATCTAGTCACAAGAAAAATTGCATACATAATATTTGGTCTAATAGTAGTTAAATATAATAGTCCACCAACCATAGATATGTACTTGCTTTGATCAACCTTAGGTGATTCATCATCCTTGCTCAATTTGCAACTAGTAACCATCGGATTACATACTGGTTTGGAGTCATCCATTCCAAACTTTTTCAACATCTCTTTAACATACTTTGACTATGAAATGAAAATGCCTTTATCTGTTTGATTGATTTGTAGCGCAAGGAAGAAATTCATCTCCCCAAACATTGACATCTCAAACTCTTTCTACATCTCCTTTGCAAATTTCTTACGCATAGCTTCATTTCCTCCAAAGATAATGGCATTCACATTAACAACCACTATCAAGATCTTATCTTCCTCAATTTTGAAGTAAAGATTACTAGTTGTGGTACCCTTGTTGAATCCTTGTTGTATCAAATATATATCCAATCTTGCATACCAAGCTTTGGGAGCTTTCTTTAATCCATACAATGCCTTTTCAATCTACAAACCATATCTGGTTGATCTAATAACTAAAATCCTTTCAATTTTTTCATGTAAACCTCCTCTTCCAACTCACCATTCAAGAAAGCAGACTTCACATCCATTTAATAAGCTTTAAAGTCCTTGTATGCTGAAAATGCCAAAAACATTTTGATTTCTTCCATTCTAGCCATCGGGGAAAATATTTATTCAAAGTCTATTCCTTCCACTTGTGAGTAACCCTTACACACAAGCCTTGATTTATTTCTTACCACTTCTCCATTCTCATTCATTTTTTTTCTGAATACCCACTTAGTTCCAATTATATTCTTATTTTCAAGTCTAGGAACTAGTTCCCAACTCTGGTTTTTCTCAATTTGTTGCAATTCTTCTTCCATTTCTTTCATCCAATATTTATCTCTACATGTCTCACTATTTTTTGTTCAACTTTGGAAAGTGAACACAAATTTACCTTAGCTTTAGCAACTTTTCTTCTTGTCAAGACACCTTTTCTTTTGTCTCCAATAATTTTTTCTTCAAAATGATTTCTTTGCACATACTTAGGGGTCTTAGGGGTTTTTTTTTCTAGAGCTTCTTCCTCTTCATTCTACACTTCATTTTCCTTAGCTTTATCTTTGTCTTCTCCTCAAGTGGGTTCATCTAACACATATCCATCTATAACAACTAAATTATGCAAATCTTCATCAACCTTGACATTTGCACTTTCAACAATCTTTCTCAACCTTTTGTTGTAACATATTTAAGATTTTATTTTAGTACACCATCCAAGGAAGATACCTTCATCATACCTTGCATCAAACTTTCCTAAGTTTTCATCATCTCTTTTGATATAACATGTGCTTCCAAACACTCTAAAGTACTTGACAGTAGGAATCCTTCCAACCACAACCCATAGGGAGTCTTTGTGTTGTTAGCTTTAGCTTGAACTCTATTAAGTGTTTAAAAAATTGTATGAATTGCTTCTTCCAGTAGACTTCCAGTAGGTTAGCTTATTTCATCATAGCCCTTGCGGCTTCTTGAACAATCCTGATTTTCCTTTCAACAACTCCATTCTACTAAGGAGTTCTAGGGGCAAACAAGTGCCTCTTTATTCCATGAACTTCACAAAATATGTTAAACTCATTGGAGGTGAATTCTCCACCTCTTTCAGACCTCAAGCATTTGATCTTCAAATCCATTCCATTCTCAACCATAGCTTTAAATGCTTTGAATCTATCTAGAGCATCAAATTTTTCTCTAAGAAAAGTAACCCATGTCACCTTGAAGACTTCTCACCCTTGTAGGACAACAAAGATATGTATGTATCAACTCCAGTAATCTGGTAGAAAACTTCTCTTTTCCTTTGAAACTACTCCTTATTTGATTTTTGAATTGACAATCTTTGCAAATAGCATTGATAGGATTTGTCACTAACTCATTTGACTGCAAAATCCGATGAAAATTTCTAACAAAATATGTATAATTTGATGTATTGTCGGGTTCTTGTAAAATTTTATGTGTAATTTTCAATTTTTTAAAAGTTTATCTCCGACGTTCATCGAAATTTCGACGAACCTGGGTTTCGTCAAAATTTCGACTAGCAATTTCGTCGAAATTTCAACAAACATGAAAAATAAGAAAAAAATAAAATTGTGGCCAACATAAAGAAAAGTGAGTTTGCTGATTTATTGCGACAGTGTTTTGCTATACTTGCGAATTTTCTCTACTTGAGACAATTTGTGGAGAACTAAGGGCGATTTTCTTGGGAAAAATGAGAAAAAATTCAAGAAGATATCGCCAGGTTGAGGGTAGTCATTGTTTTTGCAGAATTCAGTTGTGAAGTCAGATTTGTAGTTCCAGGTTTGAAAATCATATTTTAAAGCAACATGTCATCAGATTTCATTTTTAGAGGTTTAGGGTTTTGAGAATTTCATGTCCAAATTTTGTTGTGTGGAATCACCATAAGATCACAACCAAGGAACAGATTCTTGTGACTGTAATTATGTGATCCATAACTCTATTGGTCATGTGGCACAGTTGTGCTATAACAAATACAGGATGCATTCATGTGTTACCCAAGTTTAATGTGGCTATGTTGTGATAGAAATGGAGGCACTCATACAATGTAGTTAATTCAGGTTGTATAATGTAGGTGTCAATCATCATTGGGTGCATTTGGGTTGTCTCAAATTTAACAGGTTATGATGTAATTATAGCATGATCCAAGAGTGATTACCTATTACTGCAATAAAGATCCTATAACTCTGGTTGATATGTAGAGTGGTTGTCTTATATCAATTATGTAGTGCATTCAAGCACAACCCATGTTTAAAGGGCTATTCTAGAGAGTGATCAAGATTTTCTAAATAGCTTAAACTACAAACCAAGTTTGTTACATACTTGAATGCAATCTTGGGTTACCGCAAACTATAATAATGTGATCTTCTAATAACCATTATGGAAAGTATTAAAGCAAGACCCATGCTATATAGGATACATTTCCTTGATCAGGTTTACATACCTTAATGATCAAGCACAAGCTTCTCACACACTCTAGGATACAATCCAAGATCATACACAACCCTGTCAAGACAACTAATTTTCTGACCCAAGATTTAAGGTTGTTTTTTAATACCAACAGAAGCATTGGTAAGAGCATGATTAGGGTACAAACCCTAGGCCTCCGTAGAAACATAAACAATAACTCTAGCGGATTAGTGAGGTTCCAATACTAGAAAGATTGAGACATTGTAGCTAATAACAAAATCTTTCAATCTAAAGATTGTAGCCAATAGCAAGCACACTATGTAGCTTAGTGACATTTGTAAATGCAATCTATGGTAAGAAGAATGACAATCACTTGAGATGTGACAGTCAAAAAGAGGTTGAGCAGTGATAAGATAATAAAGCTCAAACCTTGCATAGTAAAGTGGAGATTTTAACAATGAGTTTCCTTACCCCTTGCTGACCTTAAGGGTTTTAAAATGCTTTTGGTAGTGTTAGACAAGGAAAATGCAATCAGGAATGACTGTCCAAATGAAGTAACAGCGGTAATCATAGGTTCAATGTTTCTTCTTAGCCATTGTATAATGGAGGTAGTGGATTGCATGTTTGAGCAATGTTTTGAGACTCATCAAAGATGGGAGAATAGTGAATAATACCTTGTGGACTGTGAAGTAGTGTCAATAAGGTTGAAGGATCTTAAGATCTACAATACCATGAAACAATGAGTCCCATGAAGTAAGTAGGCAGTTTATAGGGCATAGTTTGATTTTATAGAAGAATGCTCATGAAAGGAATCTTCAAGTGATAGTGAGTGAGTTGTTTGAGATTGCAGCTGAAGGTGCAATACCCAGTCTTAAAGGAAGTTAGCAAAGCAGTAAATATGCAAGAAAATAGCGTTAAAAGCTACAGCATTTGCAATGTCCCACTCAAGAAAAATCAAGACACCAGCTTGATTTACCAATTTTCTCCCCTCCTCAGGAGTGATGCTCTTGAATTCTTCCATTAATTCAACTCTCACTTCATCATCATTCTCCTGGTTTGACCTATCAAGTCTCAATTCTCTTCTCCTCTTGCATTTATCATGATATTCTTCCAATTTCATTCTCCATACTAGTTGCAAGAAGACCAAAGTTTTTACAAATGCATTATCATCAATAAATTCCTTACATGCTTCCATTCTTGCATCTTGCACACATTTCCTTTCATATCCAGATCAGAGAGAGTCAATTCAGCCAGCCTGGGAGGGGAAGGCATACCAAATCTGCATGTCCTGGTCAGTGACAACAATTTCACTCACCAAATCTTCTTGTGATTGTTCAATATTTTTCCTCTTAGGGCTTGGCTTTGATGGTGGCGATGAGGGACTACTCTCAGGTGATGATTCCAAATCAATAATCTTAATTTCCACAGGAGTTTTGAGCTTTAGACCTGGTTGTGCAGGAAATTTCATTATTTGTTTTCTTTTTCTATCCTGTTCTTCCTCATCACTGCTATCATTTCTTTTCCTCCTATAAATAGGCCTTTTCCCTGTAGGTTGGTAGGTTGGCCTCATTTCAATTGGCCTAGTATCTTGCTTCTTATGCCTAGATCCGACTCCAAGTTTACCTTCTTGGTCATCAAGGTACCCATGATTTCTTTGAAGTTGTCCATCAAAAAGTCAATTTTCTTATGATTTGGACTGAACGCCATCAATGGATCATACTTTGGATCCATTTTGTGCACAATGGCCAATAGCTTGTCATTATCTATCCATTTCTCCTTGTTCAACTCCTACCTACTTAGGTCAAACTCATTTCTAATCAAGTCCTTAAGGAAGTTGAACTCATGCACAAACTTGCCACCTTTTATCCTTTGTCTGAAAAGAGAAAAGAAGCCCTCACGATCATGCTACCACTTGGGACCACACCTCAAATGGTATTCTTCAAAAAAATTCCCAAAGTGTACCCAACCTCCTTTTGAAAAAACAAAATCTGACACCACAGTATAGTCTGGGGAAAAAGTTCCTTTACCTTTCCCAGTAAGGTTGTCTTTATGGATACAACCAATTTGCCACATAACCTCTGCAAATCCCACTCTTAGTGGCACATTGTATGGCAATATATGAGGGGTCCCTTGAAAACCATACACCCTCAAGATAGTGTTGACTGGGTATGGAATAATGTCACCCCAGTTGTGGCAAACCTTCAACTTTGGCTTCCTCCCCTTTGGTCTGAGGAAATCATGCAACTCCTCAGGAATCCTAGGTACATTTACCATCAACCTGGCTCTCAATCTAGAAGAAAAAAAAATTTCAAAGTGCACATAACTAAAATTCTCCCTATTACATGATAAATCTGTAGTCCACACCTGCACTGGCAATCTTTCTCCATTAACCAGCTGCCTTAACTCCATCTTCTCAGAGAAGAATTCAGCATTCTTATACAAGAACATATACATTAACATGGACTACCAGAAGAATGGAGTGCCTACATCATTTTGTTGCAACTTCAACAGTCCTTCATGTATCTTTTCAGCCAAAAAGGAAGCGAAATCATAAATCATTGAGAAATTAGGGAGTTGTATTTGCACCTCCATGAACATGTAAGCAATAGGCATCACTGTGTTGGGGTTAAAACCCAAAATCTAGCACAATGAGTAAAAGGTGGCCAAGAAATGATTTGTAAAGCAGTTTAGTTTGAAAGGTTCTTGGTCATTAGGGATAATATGGAATCTTAAGCCTCCTGCCCTAGCCAAATGAGGTGGGAGAAACTTAACTCTGAAAAGTGATTTCAACTTCCCGTATTCCCATTTCATCTCTTCAAGATCAATAGGAACCAAGAACATACTAGGCTCACTCAAATCAAAAACCTGTCAGAATTCCTCTCTGTTAATGCTTAACAGAGCTCTTCCATCATTATCTCTAATCACCCGTGTGATAGGGTCATATCGTGCATCCACTGCCCTAAGAAAATCTATAATAGGGAACACATTCGGTACCACCAGTTTCCCCATATCATACATCCAACCATTCGAAAAGGGGTGGGGAAAATTCCTCTGTCCAAACCATAATCTGAACATCTCTAAACCTGTAAGAGGAACCCTACCATCGGCTATGTTGGAACACTTATATACAAATCCCTCCCCTAGGGTTTTTCCTCGCATCAAGACCAACCCCTTCTTCCTATCATTCGTTGACAAGGGCAATTGATCCAAAAAATCATCAGATAGGTTTCTATTTAAATAATCAATCTAGCTAGAATGTTGCTTTGACGGTGCCATCTTGGGTAACTAGGGCTTCCTTGCTATTTCAAACTTCAAACAAACTAGGGCTAAATAGAAATATTAAATTACAGAATAGAACCTTGCAATTTCCCACAATTCAATTAACCTATAGCCCTAAAACAATTATCAACAAGCCCTCTGATAAGCTCACAGCAAATTTCCCCCAAATTCAAATTCAGATTAACCAGGAGATACAGAAATCAGCTCACGGCTTTGTGTTTGCAGAAACCCAAATCTTTGTTGTAACAACTCGTAACTTCGTCCTTGGCCTTGAGACTACTCCACAAAGACGTTTGAATGTTTTGTGACACAATAAAATCAGGAGAATAGTCGCTTTATTTCAATCAAATCATGCCATTAGATGTCTCGTCTACCATTAAAGCTTACTCGTGTGTTGCATGAACGACTCCAATCGCATTTGATGCAGATTCAAATACTAGTCGTCGATCCTTCACTTTGGTCAGATGATCAAACGGCTACCTTCAAAACAAATTGACACGATCTCCATCATGGCAATAAGGGCCCACCATACTATGTGTTTCCAAGGAAATCCACGTGGCATCGCTCGCGATATCGCGATCAATAAAGACCTCGCAACTTCTGATCACACGATGGTGGGCAATCGTGGATCTCAACCATCGGTAATCCTGTTCATTCAACACAGTCACCGGCTTTGTCATTAACCATCAAGCACCTTTCCTATCGACATTATAACATCTTTGTTGATTTGAAACACATGCATCTCATAAATTCTTTAGTAACCCACTACATAATGTATTAAAACAAGATAAATGTATCAAAGTATTTCTATCATCTCTTCGGCTTCAATAAATGAGACACGTGGCGATCGCTCGTGATATTGCGATCAACAAAAACAATGTGGTGGGGTCATCACAAGATGGCGGGGAACGACTAAGATCAAATGATAATTGATCTACGGTCACGCAAACTTGTCCCTCTGCAAAATATAAAACATTTATTAAAAGAACGAGGGGACATCACTAGCCCGATGATAAACAATGACATAAGTTGTTTTTTAAACGAGGGAGCACGGGACCATCCAAGACTTAAGAAATAATAAATTCTGGCGAAGGAAATAAAATGATAAATCAAAAGGGGCCCAGCCTAGATGAAGCGATTGGGGTTAAGTTGTTTTAAAAACCTCCCCAAAAAGTAACGGCCCAAAAGATCCCACCCAAGGCGTAAGATAAACACTAGGGTTTTACATGAAGACAAAGGTAAAACCCCAACCTTGGGATTTTCCCAAACACCATAGATGACCAGAGACATAAGGAAAGATAAAAATGGAACACAAAGAGCAAAATTTTGAAGTTTCATCATAAGGAAAGGTCTCCTCCCTTCTTGGTAGTGATAACCTCCTCCACACACAACCCTTAAAAATTATGAATAGAGGAATATAATCTTTGAAGAACTAAAAGTTGATTCTCTCCTACCTGATATCATTAGTCATTTTATCCTTATAAACATTTATAGTGATTACTAGAGGCACATAGACCAATTCTTCATAATAGAATAATTTGGTCATACTTTTCCAATGATGGCATTATGAGAAAATCTTAGGTTAAATGAATAATTCCTAGCTAAGTTCTTTAAATCATGTCCAACCTTATAAGAGAAGATTGCTGCTATGTGTACCTAGATACCATGGAGAAAGGATCTTTGGGCTCTTTCATCAATCATCCTACCTTAAAACATACCAAAAGTATCCTAGCAATTAGACATAGGAAGATTTAAGATGACTTAAAAAAAAAATATTGCCAAAGCATAAACTTATGATGACTTAACCAGGCCTAGTACACACTCCCTCCCATTAACCACTTAGAAATATGGAAATTAAATGTAAATTTGCTACTATTTTTAGTCATGTAGGTTTCCAATAAACCACTTGGTGGTGTTTCCCTTCAATTTTATTTACTTGAATGAAGAGAAAAAATCCTTTGATTACAATTAGAGAATACATTTGATGCCTTGGTTGTGTAACTGGTGGACCATAGTCACATTTAACACTTGTTACAAAGTTTGGGAGTTAAAACGTTAAGTAGATTTGATTTGTGATGGACCCATTTGGACAGTAGTAACAATAACTTGCAATCTATCAAGACTTGATTACCTTATAACCTATGAAATTCTAGCGATGAAATGATAGATTAATCATAATGTCACCTTGGGATCACATCACCATGAAAGAACTTCATCCAACATCCTTATGAGTGTGAGTACCACCAAATAGGTATTTTCATATCTGTCTTCCTTGAGCGAGGGAAATTCAGGAATAGAAGAGGAAAGCAAGACATGTAGTATGTCTAAAAGAGGGAGATCAACTAGAGGTCAAAAGATTAGAAAAAAATTCTATAAACACATGGAATTTTTTCTTGTTGAAGGGGGGTCATGTTCTTATGTTGATGAGAGCATAGGCGATGTCGAGGTTCCCTTGAGGTACAAACATCTACGGAAACAATCGATACCCAAGGAACTTCCTCTAATAAACACTAATTTTTGTGTCAACGAGAGGATATATCGCATAGCACCATCATCATTACATGGTTTGGGCCTATTTTGCATGGACGGCATAATGGTCTGTTACAGAAAAGTTACTGGATTGATGGAGTATGTCGAACCCTGTTACAGTTACAAAGATTGGATGCAACTGGTTCGATATACACAAAGTATGCATAGGTATGAACTGTTAGCAAATTATATACAACTAAAAGATAAGGATCAAAATAAAGGAGTGGCTATGTACATTAACAGAAGGCCAAAAGCATCAAGGAATATTGTAGGGTTTATAAATAGTCCATGACCTAGGTCAACAAATAATCAACCCAATTGCATATGCGAGGCGCGCGAGGGAAACCGTATATTCGTATGTGCGATAAAATCAATAACTATTGGGGAAGAGTTGCTAATCAATTACAATTTGAATCACTTCATTACAAACACAATTACTATGGGGGTGGTACGTACTATGTACCATTTTACCCAACCTCCAATTAATGATTCCAATATACCATTTTATTCTTATGTTTTTTTCGTAAGTCTATTGGTTTCATTTCGGTAATATTTTCTTATATTTAATTTTTGTCACAGCGGGACATTGATCGTACGAAGAAGGCTCTAACCCAGAGCATAGATCACGATGTATCTTTAGGCACTTCTACCTAACAGGTTTACCTCATTGTAATTGTACAAATTAGATACGAGCAAAATGTTTTACTATTATGTTTTTTCCATAAGTTTATTGGGTTAATTTTGATAATGTTTTAATATTCTTATTGCAGTTGACTAATCGGGGAAAGGCACCAACAGTAGATGAGAGCATCCATAGGGAGGTGTAGTCAATATTATGTGATGATGAAATCACTTATTCAACAAACCCTCTCGATATGATAAGGAAGACCCAAAAAAAATGCAATGAATAAATCCTTAAGTTGTTATTCATAGTGCCTCAAACAAATGAGATAAGAGAGAGGGTTAAAATATTGACTGAGAGATCACAAGACTTGTAAGTAAGTTGTCATGAGGTCTTTAATTATAACATAAGTTCATTCATGGTTTTATATTTTGTACTCTTTTATGTCATGAACTAGAATATGTGTTGTTTTTACAGGATTTTTTGCATCCTCACGATGCTCCTGGCCATGATCAGGGTACTGCAAGTGATGCCCAAGGATTAGGGGTTGGTACAAGTCTCCATCCTGATCTTCCTGCGCATACATCACATCATCTGACCCCATCATTCGTGCCTATATTGTCATCTGAAATGTCGGCAACACATACCATGCAGGCATCCATTAGTGCACCCTCTGGCAGCGAACACATGCCAGAACATGCGTCAAGACATGTACCTGGGGATGCAGAGGCCACTAGTACTGGTGATATTTTAGCAGCATTTCTTGGATCTTCCCGTATTACTAGTACAAGAACATTTCCGGTCACATTTGTGGTGACCGAGGATTTCATTCCCATAAAGATAGAGAAGGTCCCAGGTACTTTAAAATGTTTTAATTATTATTATATATAATCCAATTGAAATTTACTTATTGATCGCTCTTTTTAGACTATTGATCCCATGATCATTTTGCAAGAAATGATATTTTTTATAAACATCTAAGTGATATTACATTGGAGCTCTCTGGGCCCACCATACGTACACGATGGAATGCCCAAAATCAAGATTTAAAAGATGAGCTCATTAACCGTTTAGTTGTGCTCTTCAGTGATAAAACATTCAACCGAACCAAGGTCCTTAAGAAAGTTGGTACCTATCTAAAGTATGTGAGGGACAAATATAGGTCACATTTAGAGAAGAACAAAAAGTATGAGCGTCCCCCCATGATTTCGGAGAGGGAGTGGAAGGACCTGGTGTCGAATGGAAAGGAGAAGGCTGAAAAGAAAAAAGGAAAGACACCACCAAGCCAAGGAAGGTATGTGATACTATCAACAATGTAATTATATACTAATTACTCTTTCTTTTTACATAATCTAAAGTATTTCAAAATTTTCATAGGATGTTTGACACATCGAAGGAAACAATGGCAATACTAGAAAAACATGGGCAGCACAAACTTGGCTCTGGTGGTTATATGATATTAGCCGCATGAATTGAAAGTATCAATAAATGAAATATTGTATCCAAATAATAAATTGAAAACAATTTTGGTTTTATCACACCATAGAAGCAAAATTCATGATATTATGCAAAAATGTAGGGCTCTAAATTCAACAGAGTTCCCACAAAATAGGAAATAAAGATTGCCTTCCAACAAGGCTATGGAGCCGTGGCTGAACACCTAAGAGTCTTGACTAGGAAAACACAATCTTCCACTGCATCCGACACGCAAGTAAATAAACTCAATAAAGTTTATTTAAAATTGAATACTTGTGCAATCTATTCAATATTAATTTCCACCATAAATTAATTACATGCCTATTTTTTAAAAACTTTCAAGCAATGATAATACTACACATAACATTGGAATGCAGCCCGGTGAGGGTGGAGCACAACCTGTAGATGAAGGTCATGGTGTGCATCCCGGTACTTTAGAGCATGTAGAGCATGATCAACATGTTGAGCATGATCAGGCTAGAGAAGATCAGGAACATGATGTGGCCCCATCAGGTAAAGAGGACCACTCTAAATTTCTTTTAAACATATTAATTGCAATTGGTGTATTAATTAATGTAACCTTTTGTTTCAACTTTAGAGCATGTAGAGCGTGATCAACGTGTTGAGCATGATCAGGCTAGAGAATATCAGGAACATGATGTGGCCCCATCAGGTAAAGAGGACCACTCTAATGTTCTTTAAACATATTTAATTTCAATTGGTGTATTAATTAATGTAACCTTTCGTGTTTCAACTGTAGATCAGGATTTAGAGGGTGTTCAAAGCATGTTGAGTATGAGTCTATAATGAAGTTCAGGAACATGATGTAGACCCATCAAGTAAAGAGAACCACTCTAATGTTCTTTTAATTAATGAAATACTTGTAACAATAATAATAAAACATATCAATTTAACATTTCTTTGTTGTTGTAGCGGACCTTGCGGGGCCCGTGAGCGATCTAATTGTACATTAAGATCACGAGCAGAGGGCAGAACAACTAAAGGGGGGAGAGATGATTTAGAAAACGATACTCCACTTCAAAAAATTTTAGCTTTAAAAAAGAAACAAAAAAAAAAGTGATTGTAATCATATCGTGACAACCATATTTTTGATAATATGTAAAAACTGAAAGAATGAATATTATATGTTAATTAATGAATGTGAATATGTTAATTAATGAATGTTATATGTTAATGAATGAATGTTATATGTTATTAATGGATGAATGAATGATTAATGTTATATGATTGGGTATGGGGAATTGAGAGTGATGTGAGGGGGCGGGGAGGCTGAGGGGCCAAATGAGCTTCCACACGTGGTTGGCCTAAGTAGAGAATATTAAACTATTCTCTAAAAAAGAGAAGCTCAATAAGGTAATGCACTTTTCAATATAAGAAATGCATCGTTTGAAGCATCAAACCAATATGCAAAGATGAAAGAAAGTGCTAACTTTTCACTATGGTGGCAGAAAAATGATTCTTTATACCCTGAATCCATGCTCTGCATCATAATTTGAAGTTTTTCCATTCCAATATTTTGAGTTTAGTTTGTTTGTATGGCTTTGTATGAATACCACATTGTGTTGTGTGTGGATTTGGTTTCAAAGCTCTATTTCTTCTGTTTTTAGTGGTGACATAACTCTAAAATTTGACTTTTGTGCATAACAGGTTAGTGGAAAAATTGACAGCTCTTGAAGGGTTTAGAGGCTCGATTGAGATAGATACATGGATATTTGGATCTTGTTGTTGATGGGAGGTTTCCACTTAACCATGAAATTTTGTACCATCTGCAGGTATGCAAAAGTTTCTCTACTTACATTCATTCTTGATCATAAATGTTGTAAATGATATTAATGCTTCAAACTTAAGATTCGTTTCATTGTTATAATGATCAAAATGTTATACTTTGCTATACATTCAAGAATTCTCTTGCCCCCTACCCTTTCTCTCTCCCCCCTCCTTTTAAGAATTTTCTTTGTCATAAAAGATTCACATTTCTGTCTCATTTACACAAATTTATCAAGCGCTAGGAGTGAATAAAGATATGTAAAAGATGATGGATTATGTCTAAACAACAACTTTCCATCTTATAGCTAATTAAATCCTTAATATTTGAATAGTTTAGAGCTCGAATAATGCTTGTATATGCATGTGTAGCAATAAGGGAGCCTATGTGAAGATTGAAATTTAAAACATCACTTTGGTATTTTTCCTTAGGTAGTGAAATGATATTTTGAGTAATACAAACCTACACACACATTGATATTTTTCGGCATTGCATTGAGGAAATTTTTTTCTCTTATACCTACCCCGGCTAGACATGGAGGTATATAATATTGGTTTCTGGGTTTTTTCTGTAAGTAGTTAATTTCACAGAGGAAGACTAAAATATTCTTAATGTCCTATCAGGTGTGAAAGCATATGAATCACTTGCTGAAGGTACCATTTTGTATTCATCCAAAAACTAATTTGTTCTTTTTTTTATGTTTCTTGCATGTGTTTTTTTTAGGCTCTAGAGATGTAGCTCGGCTCTTTCCTTTGCACTTTTCATCTATTTTGATGATTATAGTAGATTGTCCTCATAATTTTTTATGTAGATCTGTTTGTAACCTTATTTTCTACTAATCAATTTGCAAACCAATCACATATTAAGGACCATTTCACTAACTTGTAGTCATCCATTACTTCATATGTTGCAGGTTGTGTCTGTGTGCCAATAAATCCTGATGATTGCGAGAACTTTAATCGTACAAGTGTACCCAATCTTTCTCAAGTAAAAGTCTTACCTTATTTTATAGTACTTTAAATGGTTAATTGAATGTGCTTCTTTAGATCTGAGATAATTGAACCCTGGATTAAAATATGGTATTAGATGGGCAGTATAATGATAAAACTGAGGTCCAGTGAACACAAATTACAAACATAATTTACTGGACTATGAATAGTGTTACAATTATAATTATTTATCCTTTACCTACCTCTGCATTAATGAAAAAGATAGCAGATGTTGGAAGTTCATTACATGTCTCATGTATGTGTTAGTATTTTAATTTTGTTTAAGTTGTTCAAGAGCTTGATTAGGTCAAGAATATGTTCTACAAGCTTTGTTCTCTTGACACTGCTCAGCATTTTCCCTACACATTTTCTCTTCAATCCAGATGTTTCTTAACTCCTTCCCTTGTTAGCCCTTGGTTGTTCTCAAGTGTAATACTTTTTCTATGCATCTTGCAGTCTGTATGTATGATCAGTCATCTCTTATGAAACATGGATAACCTTTCATGGAATTGTTGTTGTGATTAGACAATTGCCATTGTGAGAATAATAATTTAATTTGTATGGAAGTAAGTATTTTTCATATTATTTGACTTGGTATTGTAAACTTGTCTTTGCAAGATTCTCTAGGGGGGAAGAGCAGAACTGTGATGATAGGTAGATTTGTACAACACCATAAATCATTTGGCATTATCAATATATTACTTATAGAATACTTTGTGCAAGTAAAATGGAATGTGCAATGACAATTGGTCTCGAATTCAAATATGAGTATAAGTACATTATACACAAGAAGATGGTATCTATTCTATGATTTAAAGAAAGCCAAAATAAGAAAATTAATAGGTTCCATCTGTTTACTTGCTCTTAGACACTTGTTTAATCAGCGAGACCCTTAGAATGTCTTGTTGATAACCGGCAGTGTTCAAAACTCCTGAAGAGGTCAAATCGGTGTGACATAGGATCTATCTTGTCGACGGAAGTCATCGGCAAGACATGGACTATCGGAGTGAGTTTTCTATCTTGTGTCGATGATTGATCTCACCGATGGGCTGGCTTTAGTGGTCATCGCCAAGAGTCTTCGCGATGACATTGTGTAGGTCTATTTAAAACTCCTAAAGAGGTCAAATCAGTGTGACATTGGATCTGTCTTGTCGACGGAAGTCATCGACAAGACATGGACTATCGGAGTGAGTTTTCTATCCTGTGTCGATGATTGATCTCTCACCGATGGGTTGGCTTCGGAAGTCATCGCCAAGAGTCTTCGCGATGGTACATTTCAACGAATATTTTTAAAAAAAAATTGCATTGTTTCGTCGCAATTTTGACGAAGGCCACCGACGAATCATCGAAAAGGTCTAACGAAGTTGCTATAGCTGCGATGAAGGCTTCGTCGTAACTCCTTGCCCATTTTGTCGAAATGGCGAAAAACTTCTGGTGTTGTTTCGACGCTTTGGAAGAGCCATTGCAATTGCATTTTGGTTATAATTCCTCGATGGATACACAAAGTTGTCGTCGATATTCCAAAGAACATCTGATTCATTTTATGATGCCGACAACCGATGAATCTGCGTTGTTATTTCGACGTTTAATTTGTCGTCAAAATTTCAACGAAAAAATGGCGACGAAAATTCTTTTGTCAATTTTTCGATTGTCTGACAAATGTTTGTCGAACGACCAACGAATGTTTGTCAGAAAATGGAGTCAAATTCAGTAGTGTGTGATTCTTGGCAAGTCTCTTACTGCATTAACTAAACTGATTCTAACCATATTGTAAAAGTTCATGTGACACATCCTCTGATGCCATAACCAACTATCGTTGATCTGAGTCATAAAGCAACAACCATCAACACCCTTGAGCTGATAGATATTTCCATTTGTCCTCTTACTAGTAGAAATCACAATTTTGGGCCCTTTTTTGATCTCACATGCATCATCATGAAACACAAGATTTTACCATTTGCTACACATTTGTCCAACACTCAAAAGATTATGCCTTAAGCCTTCAACATAGTAAACATCTTTAGTGTTCTGCTTTCCATCAAAACTAATTGAACCTATTCCACAAATCTTCGCTCCTGAATCATCTCCAAATTTAACTAATCCTCCATCATACTTTTTCAAGTTTAACAAACTTACTTTTGTCTCTGGTCATGTGATTAGAGCAACCACTATTAACAACCCAATAGTTCTTATCCCTTCTAACATGAAAAGCAAATACCAAAGTACCTTCAACCTTATCCTTCTTCTTTGGAACACTTTCCTTCAGCCAACTTTCTAAGTTAGAAGAAGTATATTCATCTGTTAAAGCTAAGAACAAGCATTCATCATCTCCATAATCAGATTCATCATCTGAAATACTAGCATCTTCCCTAACATAGTAACTTCCCTTAATCGTCTTTCATTTGTTCTCCTTACTTTTATTGTTCACAGCTCTATTTGGACATCTTGAAGCATAGAGACATGTATTTCCATAGCTAAAATATTTGAAAGGTAGTTTACCTTTGTACTTACCGGTGCCCTTTTTCATCCTTTTTACAAAGTTAGCTTCCACATCATCACGATCATCTCCATTTGAATCTTCAACCTTGAAAGCAGTCTCCACTTTTGTACCATTTTTCCAACCATGTTTTCTCATTTCAAATGAAGTTGGTGTACCCAACAACTGATCTCTATAGTAAGTATTGAAATATGCAACTTCCTCAATAACAGATATCTTTTCATTGTAAGAATCAGGAAGAGATCTGATAACTTTCTTTACCACTCTAGGTTATTTGACTTGTGCACCAAGACATTGCACTTACCAGCTCATCTACCTTCTACATATAACTTGTAATTGTTTCATCTTCATACTTTCGTAGGGTCTTAAATTGTGCCTTCAGATTTTGCAACTTTTCTTGTTTAACCTTATCATCTCCTTCATAAATGTTTTCTAGCTTATCCCAAACTTCTTTAGCAATCTTAAGATTCATAACTTTTACTAATTCAAATTTTGAAATACTATTCACAAGAATAAATCTTGCCTTTCCATATATTTCATGGCCTTGATCTCATCACTTGTACTTGGAACATTCACAGGTGCAACATATTGAGTCTTTATTGCCTTTTTAATCTCATACCCAAACAATGCCAGATATCCTTCCATCTTTGTCTTCCATAATGGATAGTCTATGCCATCAAACTTAGGGCTCTCTATCTTGTTCGTCATCCTGGATCTACCTCAAGTAGTTAAGCTTTTCCCCAAGGAACCTTGCTCTGATACCAATTATTGAATGAACAAGACAACTAAGAGGAGGGGTGAATCAATTGTATCAGATTAAAACATAAAAACCCTCAACAGTAATCAAGTCCTCAAGAATTCATTAAACCCTTATTCTTTTATAGTGATTAATCATGAAATGCAAATAATAGAAATTAAAACAACACCATACACAAGAGAACACCAATTTTGTGTGGAAAACCCAATGAGGGAAAAACCACGATGAAGATTAGTTCATAATATAAATAATTGCAAAACCAGTACAAGGGCTCACTACCAGAATAGGACACACTGTCCAAAAGGGCTCACAACCAAAGCTCACTACCATAAAAAAAAAGATAGAAGAGAAATGTTACACAGAGAACAACTTTTCAATTCAACAAAGAATCCACCACAATAGCTCCAACACCTTCGTTGTTTTGTTTGAATGGTTGTAGACACCTTCATCTCACTGCATTCAGAAATCTTAACACTTTGAAGTTCGCACTGCTCTGCTCAAATTCGCACTCTACACTTCTACAATTCACACCACATTCATCACTTATATCTCTTTCACATCTATCTTGAGATCTTCCAACAACAATACTCTAATTTATATCATCCTTAACCTTAAAAACCTTCTCCAAAGTCAACAACACATCCTTTACTCTTACAATTTCAAAATAGGTCAGCACCCAAACATTCATGCGGTGGATAAGAATGAAGGTGACCCACACAAATCCTTAGTTAGGACCCAATTTTTTCCTAACACACCTCAACACACTTCCACAACCTTCGAAATAGCTTCGCATGTAGTGTTAAACACTAGGTCAACCATTACATGTGCTAAACACCATAAAAATGTTAAGTACACGCTTCCCACTTGATCAAGATGACACATAGACCACAGAAATATCTTTTACATGATCTAGAAAAATCCACGAACCACCTGAGATCCAAAAAATACTTCATCCAAACTTGCATCATAGAAATACTTCAACCCAGAACATCCAGTTAACCTTATGCGCACACTAACGCATGAAACACACACTATACTGCACCAAATCATGAGTACTCTTGAATTCTAAAAGATGCAATCAACATAAGCAACTTCCTAAATCCGCACAACCTGAAATCGAACTGCAAAGAAATGCGAAGCAAATACATTTCTCCTGGACCACAGCAACCAACACTGAAAACCAAGTTCACATACTGGTGAACATATCTCACTCTGCACAATGATCCAGAAACCCAAACTCTGGAGCATCAACACATAAGAAACACAGCACATCTCAGAGCACATTTTGAACCACTGTTTTCTCTTTCTATCAAATTTTCTCAAAAGAACTTGGAAACCAAGCACCAGAGACACCATCTTAGCATATTGCATCATTCTAACACATCTCCAAACTTTGCAACATAAAGATAGCTCCATGTACTCACAACACTTCCTCAATATCTCAACTATACATGCACAAACAAAGTTATTCCATTCATACGCCAACTGTAACAAACTATTTCCCTCTTTTTCACAATTTTCTAAATATCTTTGGCATCATCATCATGTAACAACCTTCCTCAACACATAGTTGGCATCAATGACAACACCAGCTTGTTGACATCAATGACAACACCTTCATAATTGCAATAAGTAACTCCACACTCACAGAATACAAGTCTAAACAAAAATTGAAAGCTTACAAATTGTCCAGACTATAAGCACATGGAGCGTTTGTAGCTCCACTCCAATTTTTATTTAAGATCTTAATTTGACTACACTAGACTTATAGCCCACAAGACAATAGCCATATTAAAGTGCTTCTCAATAGTGCTCTACACAAACTTACACAACACAACTTCAACATTAGACATCAAAAGTCTAGCAATGTTCTTATGAATCATTGATTTCAACACTATGTACTAATTTATGTTCTAGCTCTTGTGTACAAAGACAAGCTTCTATGAACAAGGACAAAAAAATTCAAATAACACCCCCTCCTTTTAGAGATTGACTATAGGGACAAGATTACTTGACCATCTACAAGCATGCATAGTAAATACTACAAGGGAGACCACAACCACATCAACACACTCTAGACCTTCATTGGTCCCTAGCTACAGGTATGTTTTGGATCTCCACTAGCTCCTAAACTTTATAAAAGTTTTATAGATTGACCTATGTAAGTCGTCAACAAACATAGAAATCACGAAGTCATGCCTCACATGCAATTCGGCCCACTTTCTACATTGGCACCTCTAATTTCTTTTATAGTGCAATAAGGAAAATGCTCTATAAGAAAAGGCATCACTCGTTTCACTTTCTACGCTCATATATCCAATTCCTTTTCCAACATATTGAGGATGCTACTTTACAAGAAAGGGTAAGCTGATCTAGATAGCCATGCAATAATTCAACGACCAATAGTTTTTACATCAACATCAAATAAGTTCCTTACTGGGTACTAGACGTAATGGAGACCATTGCTCTACAAAAAATGGGTGACTGATTTGTGCGCAACTCCCTACAACTTGTACTCATGTGTACAACTCAACATGAGCTTATATCAGAGTACAACCATTCCGTGCATGTACATTATTGTGCCAAGATGTTGTGTACAAGATATTAGCAAATGGCTTCACAAAAATCTACGAAACCACCATTTCTAATAACTTCAAGCAACACATTATAAAATCATCCATGGACGTACCCTTCAATCATGTCGTGCGAATTTCACGAGCCTAGACTTTGGCTTCGATGACAACATTGTCAAATACAATCCTTTTTACATTGTGCACAAATTGCATATGGGTATCACATGTGCACCCTGACCACATGGGAAGTGCATCATATGTGCATACGCTTGTCAACATTTTATAGAAGGCTTGGCTAATAGCCTATTATAAAATACCTATGACCATACATTTTGTACACTAATCTACTAATTAGGGAGCCCTTGTTACATCATTTGGAAAAGTTTCGTTATAATCCATAATGTTTTAATAAATTGGATGGAAAAATTCTTGCTACATAAGAACCTACATTATCACCATTATAGGTAATATATTGTACATTCACACAATATTAATAATAAAGGATAACATATTTGTCACATTATTTGCATGCTTTGTTATTTCATGGTCTATTTTTATAAAGCTTTCACATAACAAGCACCAAATGAACATAAACGTATCCCCATTTGTTTTATTTTATAACCATGTTGCTATACACAAGGTTATCCTATCTTAAATCTAAATCAGATCAAGAAATATGACCAAAATCAATTTCCTCAACTTGGAAATTTTCTTTAACCACTAACTCTGCCTTGCACTTCTGAATCTTACCTCCAAAACTATACTTCTTGAAAACCCATTTGTTGCTAATAGATTTCTTATCCTCTAGCAAGTGTACATCATATTGTGTTTTTTTTTTCAAACCTAACCATCTCCTAACTCATGATTTCTTCAAGAAATTCATATGCTTATACTTAATTCACTCCTATCGATTTCAAGCTCATCATCATTAATAGAAAAAGAAAAAATGTCTTAAATATTGAGTGGGTTGTAGTTTTCCAATTTACTTCATTTGTAGACCTTCTCACAAGTTGAGTATGAAGTTATTTTTCATATTATTCCTCTTAATCATTATGTAATTCACTAACAAACTAACATTCTATATGCTCATGCAACATGTGTCCATTAATCACATGTATTATGGAAAAGTAATGTAAATCAATCCCAACAATGCACTTATGAATGTAAACCAATGAGAAGCAAAGTTTACAATATGAAATGTTCCAGTCATCTTACCATGCTACCTTGACATTCAAAAGGATGAATATATATATCCATAAGAAAACCCATAACTAACATTAATTCAAATAAAATATTTCCATGGCAACAACCTTTACCAAACAGCCCATTAAGAAAACAAATCCATATCCCAGACATAATTCCCTAAATCCACTTAAACTAGTTGATGCATGGAACAAAAGGCCGTACTTCCTCATTTGTTAATTCCTCAAATCTAGAATCTAATGAAAAAAGATCATTTTAATTAAATATTCACTCAATTATATAATAATATATTTATATATAATGATAGTACCCATTGAAATCACATATTTTCATTGTTGATTGTACCAAAATAAGACATCATTTAAACTATCATAGCTTTTACGTTATTAAGTCAAATTCAAAACTTTAATATGTTGTAGAAAGGTGGAAGAGTGAAGAATAAAATCTAGAAAGCATTTGCACGTGAACAGTTTTCTCTACAAATCAGCTCAATAGATTCCTATCAGAATAACAGTTGATAAATAAAACCAATTTTAAACCATACTTATATATGCATATAATTTAACAATGATTCTAAAGAATTATTTAAGTAGAAAAAAAAACATGTATGTTGATGTGGATACTAAATATGAAAAATAATATGAGCAAATGAAACTATATAGGTCAATCAATCCCCGTACTCTTATTTCATACTTATTAATTGGTCAACCAAATCCAAAATCACGTCATCATGACTTGAATTTGGTAACAACTCCCAAATCAATTCAACTTATAGAGTTAAGCTTTTATTTCTTGTTTTCATCTAAGTTATTCTCTTAAAGAAAAAGGAACATTATTGCACCCATGGAGTGGCAAGCTCTACTACTAACAGCGCATGCCCGCCTACACTAAATATTATTGTTGGGCAGAATTGACCAATGGAGAAACATTGAAATATTAGGGAACATTATAATGATGATATGCATCTTTGTGACCAAGGTTGTAGTTATATTAGTTGTATATTTTATTGGACAAAAGGAAGTTGGAGGAGAAAGCTATTCAGATAAATTAAAAAAAAATCCATGAATGTCCATAATTATGCAGATCATGAAAAGATGGAATAGACCAAGGTAGTAGACACGTTTCCATCGTGAATGGCTAAAGTTTACAAACCTTTAAAGTTACTAGACAATAGGATATATGAAATGGAATTTGGATAAAATAGTTATTTAAAAGAAACGTTTTTTTCCGGCCCCCAAAACCTCAAAGGGCAGATGTAGTCAGCCAAGTCTTTCTATTATGCAACACACAGCGTTCCTCAATACATAAGTTGGGATTTTTCTAGTGTAGGAAGACATTTGCATAATAAGTTAGGAGTATTTTGAATGGTCAAATGCCTCTACCATAACAATATGGCAAGCAAGAAACATAGCAAATAGCTATGTCCAATAGATTTGGCATACGTCAACGATCATATCCCCACAAAAGGGTTCTCAACAATGCAGGCATAGATGAGAATTTCTTTGCTCCCGTAGAAAGTGATAAATGCAAAGTAATTTTCATAAAAACTGCAATAGTTGCATCCCAGAGTCACTTACAATCCAATAATATAAATGTTTTAAAGTTCAATTTTACAATATTAAATATCAAATGAAATATGTCCAATGGGCAATAAAGTTGGGACCTTTTTTACAGTGGTTGCCATGTTAATGCAGGTTGCTATAAATAGAAAGGAAGCTGATTTTATATAATTCAACGATCCAATGGGATGTT
This sequence comes from Sequoia sempervirens, assembly GCA_007258455.2. Lineage (NCBI taxonomy): Eukaryota > Viridiplantae > Streptophyta > Pinopsida > Cupressales > Cupressaceae > Sequoia > Sequoia sempervirens. Next base: position 62,839,706 of record VDFB02047230.1, on the reverse strand, counting down.
AAGGGTTGGTTCCTCAAGAAGAAATATTGTAAGGGGTGAGGAAATCATGCTTCCCAATAATTAACAAACTCCTTTAACCTTGTCAAAAAGGTAGTGATTATTGATTATTACACTCATACTACTTAAATACCAAATCCAATTTGTTTTATTATATAGTTTTTTAATCATTTTACTATTTATTTATACTATTACATATATCTTAAGATTTATTTATTTTTATTAAAAAACCATTTTCCTACATGTTGAGCATTCCCATCCCCTTGATTTGAAAATAATTTTATGTATTAATCACACATTTTCTTATATATATCATATTGAAAGAAAAAGACAAACAATTTTCAACTCTTTGGATGACACCCCTGTTTATCTAGAATTCTAATAATAACTGAGATTTAAAATGTATGTAGATATAAGAAAAGGATTCAACATTTCAACCTTTTATTTCTCGGACAACCAAATACCTCAAGGCTAACCATACCTATGTCTTCTTTTGTAATACAAAATAGAAAAAAGTCCATTAACTTATCTTACCAATCTTTTACCTGTTAAAGAAGCTCCTACTAATACAATACCCACTTCAACTCCACAACTCCACACACCAAACGCAGGAAGGGGAAAAAAATGAAAGAATATGTTGTAGATCTCTTTTTTCCAAAAGGCCTTCTAAACCTCTTTTTAAACCAATGCAAGTGTCAAGCGTAAACCAAATTCCAGTGTTTTGCCAACGTCCTCCACGTTAGCTTTCCATGTAAATTGTGGAAGCATCTATCTACCAGGCACATTAAGGGGTGGAATGAATCAAATTTTAAGTTCAATTTACTTTGCATTTTATTTTTATTTTTCTTAAATGATCTTTAAACCCTTTCTAAATAATTTGAGTCTTGCTCTCTTCGTTTTTTTAAATAAAATAGAATTACTTAACATACAATTTTAAAATTCTAAGGCATGCTAAGGCTACGCAAGTGGAAGAAGGTTGGATAACTGTAAAGGGCAAGAAAGAAAAATTCTCTAAGCCTTCTTTTGACATGACTCTCCACTCCCACAAGAGCAATTCTAAATGTAAACCTTGAAGTGTCTTGTTTGGGGACTTTTTCTTTCTTTGGTTGTAAAGGGTTTCGGATCCCTTCAAAACCTATTTATCACCTAATCAAAAACATACAATTTTAAAATATAATATTACTAATAATATTAACTTTTATCACTTTAATATAATAATATTTAATATTATACTATAATGTTATTTATTTAATATTAATTTGATTTTCTTATTATAAGAATATTAAATAAAAATACCAATTCCCATTTAATTTAGGGTCTATTTTAGCAATTTTTGGAATACAAATACATATCAACTTGCAACACACTCTTGTGCTAAGTTTAAATCATGATCCAATATTGACACAAGCTCTCCAAAATAATTAATTTGCCTAGATTTATATATAAGAGATTTTATCTTCATGCAATTCAATCATCACCCTTAGTTGAGGTCTCCAACAATTTGGACATGAAACATTAATCATGGTATGAATGATGTTTTTCTTATGGAACACTAAATTATTTCACAAGGCTATGCAAGTAAGGCATCTCAAATCTTTTCTCAAATGAGAGGCTCCAACCATATCTATTCATAAACTAATGCAATTATTTTCAATATAAGAAAACTTGTAATTCCAAATCTTATTCTCACACATACAACCTAGCTACACGAGTTTAAATGAGCGTGTATTGATTCTTTCATGACAAATTACCTCCATCAAATTACAAGTCATCATCATAATCATTTTTATTTACCCTTTAAATAATACTTTAACATAATCAAACTGTCTATCTAATTGTTTGCTATTAACCAACTAATACAAAATAATTCAATAATTAAACTAGGCTAATTAAATAGGATGTGAGATGAGTTGAATTAAATGTCCATGGTTGCATAAGATTGGGGCATATACAAGCTAGTTGGTCGTAGATGCAAAAGAACCAATGCAAAAATGGCATACGACCAACAAGCAATCCAAATGGTGTCACCTTATAGGCATGGCATAAGACTCCGAACACATTGAATGTGTGCAAGTGTGGTACCATACTAGAAAAAAGACGTGTTCAAGAAAATTTGTATTTTCGGAACTTTTTGTTTTTTATCCAACTCCACAAAGAGAATAACATACAACTAAAGAAAATTACAATTGAGACGTAATCTTGGCTCTATCAAGCCTCTTGATTACACTTTTTGTTCCATGGTGGAGGTTAGGCAAGGTATACCACAGCATGGAGTCTATTTGGTAGCATAAATTAGGGTCACAATGGTTGAATTTAGCACATGTAAAAACCATGCCCCTCTCTCCCTCCCCACTTTCCTCTGCCCCATTATAGACTAACTTTTTATCATTTGTGTAGCATCATGATGAGGTGGACCTCAAACCTTGTATTTAAGCAGTTAACTTGCCAAGTAAACCAACGTAAAAACAATCTTCTAACTAAGACTCTTCCCCCAATCATGATTTGAACTTTGTATATGGGCATCCCTATGGCGTATATATTAAATATTCAAGGTCCCAGAAAACTTGAAGTTGTCTTCTCTACTCTTAAGCTGTCTACCATGCCAATTACTGATTTTTAAGTCTTGTTTGAGATCGTATGACTTACACAAGTTTGATCAGCTTTTTTTTCCATTAATACTTTTTTTTTTAAGCTTTAAACACGCAAGTTCCAACTCCTATGCTTACAATTGAATACCGATGCTGGGAAATTTTTCTTTGCCACTTATAAATAACAAAGCAGACTACTTTCATAATAATATATTTATCTTCTAATGAAATTTCAAACTACATCCAGCATGTAGGCTAGTTCCAATATTCCACAAACTATAGATTACCATTAGCTCCAAAATCAGACTTTTGACATTAGTTGAATGTCAAAATATCATCCAGCATAGCTGTGGAAAAACAATTAATTTCCGGTAGAGAAAATCACATGGACTAATTGATGAATGATAAATAGTACAAAATTCAAATTCACATCCTTTTATGTAATTTTACTTTTAAAGAAAATATATTTTTAAGCTGTTAAAACATTGAAGTGCTCATCAGCTCTATTACGTCAAATACTATTCGAGTTGGTTAACAACAATATTATCAATTTTCCCAGCATTATTACAAAAATAGAGTTCAGAATTCATTGTAACACCCATAAGTTTCCGTGCAATTACATATTTCATTTTCTAAGTTGTGCCTGTCTGGATCGTTGCTTTGCAGGCAACTCAGCCAGCTCTGAAGATATTTGAGGATTTTTTATATGAATCCATTCAAACAAAGATAGATGAGTTGTGGTTAAAAATTATGTTTGGCTTCACAGGCTCAATGGTTCAGTTCCCTACAAAAGACATATTGTTCATTTAATAAAAATACTGTAAATAGTTGACCATAAAAGGGAATCAATGGCTTAATATATCTTGACTAAGGCTACTACGGTTGTCATTCAAGCATCCAGCAGGCCATCAGTCAAAAAAACTATGATCTGTGTTCAAGAACTGAGCGAATACGCTAGGTCATGGAATAGAAATGTTTGCAGTGTCCCCAGGTCATATCAACAAGATGTTCTAATATATTTGCAGAACATTAAAAAAAATTGTAAATTCTTCTGTAAGTTGAGCTCGTACTAAATACTAAATGGGTGTAACAATTTATTGTGGTTTTCAAAAACTTCCGTGGAAAGAAGAATTTTTACAATCACTGACATGTCTAGCAAAAATTCTGCAACCGAAGAGAAATACAAATGTAGTTAAAATAAATCCAATGAGCATATGAGCCACCCATCAATTATCAACATACCAAACCAAGCAAATTACTCAGAGAGGAATGGAAAGAGATTTTTTCAACTTTTCCACCTCCAAATATGCTGTAGAGTAGGGCAAAAATTCAGAGGCATGATCTTGTGCAATATAACTAACAGCTTTTGCAATCTTAGGGATTTCTGCAACTTCATCAGCTGTTAACATCCTTACAAACCTTGCAGGATTTCCGGCCCAAAGTTCACCCGAAGGGATTCGGCGTCCTGGAGGAAGAACTGATCCAGCTTCCAAGATTGCATGTGTTTCAACCAAGGAACCTTCCATGAGAACACAACGTTGCCCTATAATGCTTTCAAACTCAATATGGCATGATCGTAAGAGACTGTATGCCCCAATTGTAACAAACCTATCAATGAATGTCTCTGCAGGAAGGCCTGAATTTTCCTCCAGAAAACAAAACACAATTTCACTCAAATCAGGATACCATATAAATCCAAAATGAAGCAACTAAGCAGTAAGAAAGATCTAAGAATTACTTCCCATTTATACCAAGAAAGCTTAACAGGTTAAGTATGTGTGTCAGCAGAACCAGTGAAACCTGCATAAAATTATCAGAATACTCGAGTGTACCAGTGAATAGGCCTTGTATATAAGCACATGCTCAAACACTAAATGTCTTTCACGGGTTTCAAACTCAATGACACAATTGCAAAAGAATGTATGCCCTTTATAACAACCTATTGATAAATGTCTCAATAGGAAGGACTGAATTGTTATGATGTTAGAAGGTAATCTACCTCAGGTGTGGTATTTGCATAGGTTGTTGAACTATTTTTTAGTCTTCTATTTTGTTGGAGCTTAGAAATTTTTATGCTTTTGATGGGAAGTAATTTGTAGACCTTTTGATCTGAGTTGGAATCCATATCTTATTTGGATGGTTCTCTTCGCTGCTGTGTATTCCCTGATCTATTTTTCAGCAATATAGTTATTTTTTCTTTCCCGTTTCAACAATCCCAATACTATTTAGCAAATTAGCATAGATTAGTTCTTTCATAAATATTCTAGTTTTCCAGTATTTAAAGAACAAAAGGTTCAAAATTCAGATTTATATTCAGTTTAGATTTTGTTAGACCTGGGGTATTTTTTGTTGTAGGGTTCACCGCAGCTTTAGCAGGTTCATAGTTGGGCTCATAGAGTTATTCCAGTAACTACCAACAGAAAATGCTACAGCATGGAACACACAAGTAATTGCAAGTATCATGTAACAGATAGAACTGATATTTTCTACATTTATAAATCTAGTGTACATACTAGAGTACAGCAACATAAGAAAATTTATGAGAGCTCCCCTAACCTCACCAACAAATGTATACATATATAGTAGTTTCGGCCATCGGGCATGTACGACACAACCATCTTATACCAGACAACACTAACAAAAAAATCAGAGTACACTACTCAATCAGCTGCTGAATAAAACCTCTGTTACCGGGTTTGCCCCTGCTAGGCCCGGATCCAGGTGCAGTTCAGGTCCTGGGCCAGTCCGCCTATGGGTTCAGGCAGGAACCGCCAAACTGGGAGCAGGTTCGGCTGGAACAAACCCAAACGAACCCGGGCAGAACCAAAGCGAACCAAGACAGAACCCACACGCCCAGCTGGCCAAAAAGGCACTTTTTTTGCATTTTTTTAATATTTTTTGGGGTTTGACTTCGGCCCACGCCCAAGGGAACCCTAAAAGTGACATCTAAATCACTCTAAACACCTAGACTACCTCATTCTTATTCATTTGTTTTGCAAACAAGCATTTTCATTCCAAGAGGCTGAGCATTCATTTTTGCTTGTTGGATTGACAAAAGGAGTTGAAGATTGATCATTGAAGCTTCTACAAACGATTGCATTGCCATTCCTACACCTTTGCAAGTGTTCATTGGCTGCCACAAAGATTGTTGAATGATATATTTGCAAAGAGGTGAGATTTTTGAGTTTTTTTTGAGTTTTTTCTTCCATATTTTTGTTTTACAAACATGAAAGTTTGTTTTGTTTAATTTTATCTATGTTTTTCCATTCTTCTATGAATGTATGAAAGATTCAAAAGAGCTAGGTTTTATAAATCAATATTTTGTTTTCGAGTTTTTTGTTTTTGTTTTGAGTGTGTTGTTTGCAAATCACAATGTCAACTGGTTCTACCTCCGTAACTCAATCTAAGTTCAAAACAGATCCGAATTCTCCTCTATGGAAGTATGTTGAAATGATACAACCGGTTCCAGGTGGTGGTGGTTACATTTGGAAATGCAATGGATGTGATGTTCAATATTCTAGTTCATATTTTAGGGTGAAAGCACATTTGTGTGGAATACCTGGAAAAGACATCAAAGCTTGCCCTGGAAAGAACAATGTACCTATTCCATCTAAGACAGTCATAGGATACATTATGGAGCAAGAAGTAACAGATGAACGGGAAGCCCATAAATCAAATTATACCTTACTAAAAAAAATTCAAAGGGAATGCTGCCCCCATCTAATTCCAATATTGTGGTAGAAGACCACCCATTTTTGGCCACTCCGGATCCTCAAACTCAAAGCGTACAACCCATTGCAAACAAAAGAACAAAGGGACCTTTGGAACTTGCATTTCAAAATGAGAATAGAGCCATTGCCAACCAAAATGTAGCAAGATGTATATATGCAAATGGAAAAGCTTTTAATGTCGTTCATTCTCCATATTGGAAAGAGATGTTGAAAACAGTTAATGAATCTCTATAAGGGTACGAGGGCCCGGGTTATGACAAGGTGTGTGGCACCTTATTGGGAAAAGAGGTCACGTTGGTTGAAGATCCATTGAAGCCCATAAGGTATTCATGGATTGAGACAGGTGTGTCCATTGTTTCAGATGGTTGGAAAGATTCAAAAAATCGGCCCTTGATCAATGTCATAGCGGTGTCCCCTAAAGGGACAATGTTTTTGAAAGCCGTGGATTGTGAGGGGCAAGTAAAAGATGGACAATTTATTGCTAATATTCTCATTGCAGCCATTGAGGAAATGGGACCCCGCAGCATTGTTCAAGTTGTAAGGGACAACGTCAAGAATTGTAGAGCTACAGGGTTGTTGGTTGAGGAACGATATTCACATATCTTTTGGACACCTTGTGCAGTCCACTCACTCAATCTTATGCTACAAAAGATTGGGAATAAAATTGCTTGGATCAAAGAATTGTATGCAGAGGCAGAGGACATCCAAATGTTCATCACCAACTACCACATGTCTCGAGGGATCTTTAGATCATTTTCAAAATTGGAGCTATTGAAGGTAAGTGAAGTAATATTTACATTTTCATAATTTCATTGTGTATTCTAATTCTTCTTTAAAATTTATTTTTAAATTTTAATTTTTTTTTAATTTGCAATAGGTTGCAAAGACCCACTTTGACCCACTTTGCCTCAACACAATCGTCTTGAGACGGCTTGTGAAAGTTAGAGAGGCACTTTCTAGCATGGTGATTAGCAACAATTGGTCTATATGGAGGCAAAGTAGCACTGAAAGGGCAACAAGAATTAAGAAGATGATATTAGATGACTCATGGTGGGATCGTGTGGAGTATCTCCTTAGTTTCGCCGAGCCCATTTTGAGTATAATTCGCTATACTGACATGGACAAGCCATGCATTGAAGAGAAATATGATGGCATTGACTCAATGCTTGAGAAGATAAAGTTCACCATCAATGTGAAAGAGCAAGACCCTAAGGAGACTTTCTTCAAACAAGTGCAAATAATTGTTGAAGAAAGATGGAACAAAATGACAACTCCATTACATCTTACCTTTGCATTGTCTCCAAAATACTATAGTAGTCAAATTCTTTCTATGCCAAGAAGGCTTCCTCCATATAGAGATTTTGAAGTGGCTAACGTTACAAGGCAGCATTCATGAGACTCTTCCCTGATCCTAAATTGTGAGGTATAGTCACGAATGAGTTCATTGATTTTGTGCACTCAAATGGTCAAGGTGTAGATGCTCTTCATGATAGGTTCTTAAAGGATGCTCATAGTTAGTGGTACTTCCATGGCCAATCCTTCCAACATCTGCAGCCCCTCACAATCAAAATTTTATCACAAGTTCGTTCAATAAATTTTCATATTTTAGTTTTTAAAGTTTCATTTACAATTTTATTTTTTTTAATGTATAACTTTAATTGTTTACTTTTGTCTTCATAGGTTGCTAGTTCATCTGCATCTAAGAGGAATTGGTGCACATATTCTTTCATCCACTCAGTAAAGCGCAATAAATTGCTCTCAAAAAGAGCGGAGAACTTAGTATATGTACATTCCAACTTTGGTCTTCTTTCACACAAACAACGTGACTACAAGGAAGGGGAGACGAAGTTGTGGGATATAGAGCCAGAGTATATTGACTTGGATGCTTCTAGTTCTCACCATATTGCATATGAGGAGTCCGATAGCCAGCATGAACACAATAGTAGTGCTAACGATAGTGCCACTAGCACTGCTTGTGATTCATCTAATCTTCCTACATCTAATGTCAATGTTGACATTGATATTGATGTTTTAGATAATCCATTTGATGATTAAAACCAGTGTTCCACGGAGTTTCAGGGACGGGGATGGGGGGATGGCGGGGGACGTGTTTCAGGGACGGGAGACGGAGGGGCCTAGGTTTGGGGGCGGCGAGGGGGCAGGCAGCGGGAGAGCGGTACTGAAATACATATAGTACTTGAAAAATTAGTTATAAAAAGATGTATAATAATATAACTGGAGAAGCCTACAGAATAAGTAAAGTTAAAAGTAAAACTTAAAAGTTTAAACACATTGCAATGATTTCATTGAACTAGTGAACCATTGAACATTGAAAATCAAAATATAGACATTGGAACGAGAGCTAGATGTTTCATAATTGAATTTCATAATCATGATTCATAATTACAATCAAGTATCAACAATGTTCAAACTTCAAACTTCAAAAACAGAAATTATCTTAACAGGTGCCTAAACAGTGGAAAAAACTGCTTAAAATCGGCGCTCAGACATAAAGTAAAGACCTAGGTCCATTTTCTTAAAGTATTTACCACCTTTCATCCTACCCACACACTTTTAAGTCGCTTTGCCACTCCTAAACTCCACCCAAGCTCTAAGTCAGCTAGCTTTTCAAAATTTCACACCTAAGTTCAGTCCCAAAAGGAAAAATCAGTTGAAAAGGGGTGCCCTCCTATTCTTGGTCAGCCCAAGTGCAGATTTAGGCAAGGAAACTCATATGCATGACAGTGAAGCCCTTTCATAAACTCAAAAAACAATTTTCATATGTGGTTCATTGCAGAAATAGGAGCTACTTTTCTGATTTTTGCACGGATTTTTCAAGACTAGCAGCTGTGTTCCAGAAGTTTTCAACAGTGATGAGAAAGAGGTCAGAACATAACAACAGAAACAAATGCTTTCCATGTATAGATTTCAGTGATGAGGGTTTTGGAAATCCCATAACAATATCAGTATATCACTGATTTATGGTTTGTTTGAGTAGATTTGTATTAGGGTTTAGCTATGGTGAAAAGAAGTATATATGCTACTGTCTAAGTATTCTAACCACCATGGTGTTCACCATATTGAATGCTTTCCAAAATAATTTAACTTTTACTTTTATTTTTTAACAAAAATTATTATTTTAATTTTTTATTGCTTTTTTGAGGGGACGTCCTAGACATTTCTTGACGTTGAGGAGACGTCTGAAGGTGTCCTTGGCGTTTCTTTGGCGTCTCCCGACCAGAAATGGCAAGGAAACATCCCCCTCAGGAAGGAGACATTAAGGAAACAGTGGAGGGACGTTTCCCAGGCGTCCCCCCGTCTCAGGTGCGGGTGGTTTTTTGGGGGGGACACATCCCCGTGGAACACTGATTAAAACTTTAAAAGTGTTGTAATATTGAACTTGAAGTTTGAACGATGAATATTTATCATGCATGTTTTAAATGACATTCGAGTTTATGGCCGTTTTGTTGTTTATATGATGTTATGTGATATTCTAATCCTAGTTCATGCTTCTAGGCTGCATATATATATATTATTTTTACATTTTTTGTAGTACGAACCTAAAACAAGCCGAAATGCCCACCCCCTTCCCCCCAAAAAAAAAAGTTTTAGCCGAACCCGCAAACCTGAACCCAAACTCTTGATGTTTCATAGCAGCGTCGTACGATTCTTCCAGCCCAGTTCACTTGGAGAAATCATAAATTAAATAATAGCTCATTGGCTATTTAATTTATATATGCGATTTTATGATGGGGCACCTCATTTGATAAATAATGTTTTAACATGTATTTAATGAGGAGGCGCGATTTTAAGGAGGCCGACTTCTTGTTTATTAAAAGACATGCTTGTTGATTAAGGCCGACATGCTATTCTATAGAAGAGATGTATCTTTCTGTGATTGGCCAACTTGAGTTATTGAAGGGTCATGTCTCCCTTCAATATTGTATTTATAGCCGATTGATCTCTCATTGTCACTCATTCAATTCATTCGATATACTTCAGTCATTGGTGTGAGTTCTCTATAAGGCAGATCGAGTTTATTATCAAGAGGAAATCGATAGAGTTATTGGCTGAGATTATCATCAGATTGTAGTGCATGTGATAGGCCTTCACATGGGCCTCAATTGTAAAAGAACTCTCTATTGTTAATTCAATATATAAGTGATATATTGTTGCTGGGTTTTCTCCCTCAAGAGGAGGGTTTTCCCAGGGTATCTGCTGTGTCTTTGTGTCTGATTTTGAATTAATTTTCTGTGCATTTAACCTGATCACTAAATTTAACAAATACCAGAACCGGCAAATTAGAAATTTAAAACAAAAGCATACGGCAAAGATGATAAGAAAGAGGTCTATGGAAAAGGAGGGGCCAATGCAAAAGGAGTGGCTTCTGTTTGGAGTGGCTATATTGCATCAACTGAATCAGACCTGTGGTTCAAACTTCCAGCCACTCTTACCTCTGCATGGCCTGATTAATCTTTCCTTGTAGCTTTTCCTAGTTACTATCAACCTGGACTCCTGCATCAGTCATTTCATCAAACTGAGCTTGCACAGCTGCCAACTTATCTAATTCCACCACTTTCCTATCCTTCTGCCCAGTGGGTTGAGTTTGTTGCCAGAGCTGCTCCTTATATCTCTGATTTTGTTTCTCTAGTTTGTTGTGCATCTCATCTCTTTCCCTCACAGCCTTGTGCATTTCTTGTGCTAATTGTTCAGACACATACCTTCCTCGCTGCAAAATTTAGTAGTCTAAATTGCTGCTCAATCGCATACAATCATTTAGAGCCTTCCACAGGGATAGATATAATGGAGTGTGAAACATGGCCATAAGCCATTCCTCAGACAATACAGTATGGTTTGTCAACCAAGTTGCCAACCTTTACTTTCATAGACACGTGTAAATTAAATTATGTATTGCAATCCTTGTGTATAAATTTCCAAAACCTCAACACCCTCACGGAAGCATTGACCTTAAATCTTTTTCCCTGATGAAAAGTCCAGTTGAGAGACCCAAAATGTCAGAAGCTAATACAACTACATAGTTGATCCCAGAAGAACATTGCAAACTACAATTTGATACACTGCAAATAAAACACTCTTAAATATAAAAAAGAGGTGGGTGTTTATTTTGCTAGACTTCCCCATCAAGGATTTTCTGCTACAATTTCAATATCTACCACTGCATTAAATGTTGGTCTAATGTTCTTCACAAAATAGTGAAGTGTTTCATAGTGATCCTTGTTCTTGTTCATGGCAAAAACATATATGCATACAATAAATCGAGCCCTATTGACTCTTGGGCCCTCCTGCACTGTATATGCATATGAAGAACCATCATCCAAATTATTCTCAGCTCCTGCTCATGCAGTGTTCCATCCTCTTCAATATCACCCTAGTGCTCCTCCACGTGTGACTGCCACATCATCCTCAGCCAAGAATTCTTCTGAAATGTCACCCAACTGCTGAATTGAATTTTGATTTGGATCCATCCCTCTCTTTGTAGAATATGGTCTCTAAAGGGGAGCCTGGTTTGGAGCAGCCCCCAAATCAGTAAACCAATCATCAACATACTCATCACCTGTTATGCCGTGTGAATCCTCTCCTATGGGGGCACTAAAAGAGGAACTACATTGCAGTTTTTTAATTATGGAACAGAATGCAAACTATACCTTGTAGGTGTCCACATTCTAGCCACTATAAGAGCCTCATTTATGCTCATCATCTGACACCACCATGTCTTTGGCTGTAGCCTTTGTTCTCTTATTAGTTGTCTTTTTCTCTTCAAACACTTTAGACTTCTTGAATAGGACACACAAGTGTGTTCGCAGATATATTGTAGGCAACGACTCATGATAGTATCATAAGGTTTTATATTCTCCTCCAGTTCAACATCCTGTGAATAGATAACATTGAGAAACAAGTCAAATGTATGTTGTGTCATATAGAACCCATTCTGTTTCAATGACAAGATATCATGTATTTTGGCTGACAACAACTGACAACAACTCTCCCCTGATATTGATTTTATGATTCCCCTTACTCACACTTATCTAGTTTGTCATCCAGGTAGTTATGTCATGTGACAATCTCGCTCCTACAAGCTGACAACTGCTCACGTCAAGTATGCATCTCCACCCTTCATTTGTGAAAAGTTCCTTATGTATGCCTTTATGTCTCTTGCCATGTATGCTAGCCAAGTCATCTGTGGTCAAATCCATAAACAATTGTTGTATGTCATAATCCTTCTGGGCTAGTGTGCTTAATAATTGATTGTTCAACACTTATCACTTCAATCACTCATGAATGATCTATAAGTGATAGTTACCTCTTTGTTCATGTATTGCACAGAACACAGAATGTTCTTCCAAATATGGTTCAAAACAAAGTATTTGGAGAGCTTTCCTTGTTGCTACCATAAACTCATGATATGACATGCCAGGCCAACACATCCTAGTCCGATTCATAGCCAAGCCCATTCATATACAAAAAAAAAAATATATTAATGAACAAGAATTGGTTAAAGAAACATAGAAGAGTTATGAGGCATCAGATATGACCTTTGCTTGTTTTTTTCAACCCCTCCCTTGGTTACCTTAATCTTTTTGTTGGGCCTTGATCCTCATGTCTGAGGTGTATTCTGGACCTGAATCCTCGTATCTAAGATGTTTTATGGACCATGATCCTTGTGTCAAAGGATTTGTGCTTGAACCTACTGCCACCTGAAATTGTGGAACCAAATATGCATGCACGATTTTTTGAGAAGGCTCAACAGTTGAAGAAAGGATTAATCTTGAGGCAAGATACGTGAAATGTTGATGTTACTTAGCAGCATCGGGCTGCTTCTTCAGATCCATGCACTTGAAGGCAATTCAAATGATAGCCTTAACAGCTATTTGAATTGTGAGTTTATCCTTTGAAGCTAAGTTGCCGGTTCGGGTACGGGTTCAGATGCGGGTCTAGGTTCGGGTTCGCCGGTTCGGCAATTTTTTTTTTTTCCTAGGGTACGGTACAGGTACGGCCGTACTATATATATATAAACATAATGATAATGCCGTAGACTCATAATCATGCTCAAAATTATAATCATATGATCATAATGCCATAATGCCATAGAATATTGAAACAATGAAATACGCCATACAGTAATACCTCATATAATCTGTAATCATATTCATAATTTGCAAAAATGTAAATGTAAATACGCCATAATGCCATATAATATGTAATCATATTCATAATTTTTTAGCTTGGAGGCAAAAAAATGGTGTTTTTGCTCTTTTGAGTTTGCAAAATGAGCCTCATTTGGTCGGCCAAGTCAATATAAGGCAATCTGGGCACTTTTAGGGTTTTATTTTTTGATTTTAAGTTGAGTTTTTGCCTTTTTCTAGGCTGGATGACATGGGTCCTTCCAGGTCCTTCTGGGTTCTCCCTGGGTTCGGCCAGGGTTCTCCATTTTCCACCTGGGTTCTCTGTAGGTCCTTCTGTGGAAAATGGAGAACCCAGGCAAACCCAGAAAAGAACCGAACCAGAACCAGAACCCACACATATTTTGGCCGGCTCGGGGGGGCTAAAATGAAGAACCCGGTAACAGATCTTTGAAGAAGTCACAACTTTCTATGGGGGCCGATCTCATGAAATGGCACGACCTTATGGTTGTAATTAATGATTATTTATTGTAATTAATATTTGTTGAGGAGGCACAAATTTCTATAGAGGCTGACCTCCCTTGATATTGATTTATATTATTTGTAATTACATTTTATGAAGGCCGACCTTGCACTTGAAGAGGTGCGACCTCTCCACCATCATGTATATATACAACCTCGTTTCATTCCATTCATTCATCAAGCAAGTTCATTCCATCCTTCACTCAAGTGTGAATTATTTCAAGAGCAGATTGAGATCTGTAGGAGGCTGAGTCTATTGTTGGCAGATTGCATCACTGTATTTCTGTAGTTACATCAAATTGTGGTGTTATCTCTTGGCCCTCTTATTGGCCTTCATTGTAAAGGAGACTTTGTTTTGAGACTCAATATATAACTTATAAGTGATATATTGTTGCTGGGTTTTTCTCCCTCAGGAGGAGGGTTTTCCCAGGGTATCTGCTGTGTTGTGTGTTTATTTTTGAATTAATTTCTGTGCACTTAAATCTGATATTAAAATTAACATGAAAGACATTATGAATTCAACTGTTTGCTGGTAACTCCAATTCATAAGCAACTTCGTCGATCCTTCTTTACAGAATCAGTTTACTCAATTGCTGCAACAGTTTTTTCTTTAAACCCCAATAGCCAATGGATATTTGTTTCAACCTGGCTAATACACTTGTTCTGTGCTCAGCAATTTATACAAAATTATTTCAGTAACTGTAATAACTGTTCTCTGCTGAAAATATATTTGGAAGTTTTAACTCTGCCCACACACCTCCTATATATGCACAACTAAAAATATTATTTTATGAAAACAATTGGAAGGGTTGTGTAGTAAGATTTAGAGGCAAGAATCATACAATCTATACAGTTCTAAACATATTATAAGGCATTGCACAATCTACCACAAAAGCATTGTACAAAGGTGAACTGCACATTATGTGAGCAAAATAACCAGCCATCGGAATCATATTGTAGAGTATTCGTCCTTAGCTTGCCAAGAGTATTCAAGGGCTTTTGTCCTTAAAACTCTTAGTCCACCTTGGAGGCTTTTCGTCCTCCTTGATCAAGATTTGGGTTTTTGTCCAAACTTGATAAGAGAAATAAGGATTTTCGTCCTTAATCTCTCATGAACTTGGAAGGGTTTCGTCCTCTCTATTTGCAAGACACTTCCTCAAAATTCAAGACTAATTGCTTAATGTATTGATGGATTTGTTGCAGTTTGCTTGATTGATCCTTGTTGATTGATATTTTTTGATGGATTGATGAGTAAACGCTTGAATGATTAATTGCTTGTTGGCTGATTGATCTTTGCTGATATTTTGATTGCTTGATTTCTTGATGGATTGATGAGTGGATTCTTCAATGATGCTTTATTCCTCCTCTCTTCCCAATCATAGTTAATCGCTGCCTTGAAACTCTTGATTTAGTTTTAATTGCATGCTTTTAGGAATCGCTGGCCATGATATTCTTTAGTTTAATCTTAATTGACTCCTTTTATAGAATCGCTGCCATCTTTATTTCGACCACCTAGGCTATAAGTTTATGGGCTGCAATCTTGATTTTTTATCAAAGCTGCTATCTCCTTACCTTGGCGGGGGCATGGCAGTCCACCCTTCCCAAGATTGCTTGTCCACAAGCAACTTTAAATTGGGATAATCAAAATTTCTGCTCCTTCCCAAGTGGCATCCTCCATAGGCAGATTCTTCCGTTCAACCAAATATTCCAGAATAACCTTACTTCTTAATTTCTTTTCTCTCATCATCATGTCAATGACAGCCTCAGGTTCTAAAATTAATTTTCCCTCATCATCAAGCAGGGGTAACTCTAAACATGGTGTGATATGTTGACCTAGCACCTTCTTGAGGTGAGATACGTGAAAGACATTATGAATTCAACTGTTTGCTGGTAACTCCAATTCATAAGCAACTTCGTCAATCCTTCTTTACAGAATCAGTTTACTCAATTGCTGCAACAGTTTTTTCTTCAAACCCCAATAGCCAATGGATATTTGTTTCAACCTGGCTAATACACTTGTTCTGTGCTCAGCAATTTATACAAAATTATTTCAGTAACTGTAATAACTGTTTCTCTGCCGAAAATAATAAATATGTTTGCAAGTTTTAACTCTGCCCACACACCTCCTATATATGCACAACTAAAAATATTATTTTATGAAAACAATTGGAAGGGTTGTGTTGTAAGATTTAGAGGCAAGAATCATACAATCTATACAGTTCTTCACATATTATTTTAAGGCATTGCACAATCTACCACAAAAGCACTGTACAAAGGTGAACTGCACATTACGTGAGCAAAATAACCAGCCATCGGAATCATATTGTAGAGTATTCGTCCTTAACTTGCCAAGAGTATTCAAGGGTTTTTGTCCTTAAAACTCTTAGTCCACCTTGGAGGGTTTTCATCCTCCTTGATCAAGATTTGGGTTTTTGTCCAAACTTGATAAGAGAAATAGGGATTTTTGTCCTTAATCTCTCGTGAACTTGGAAGGGTTTCGTCCTCTCTATTTGCAAGACACTTCCTCAAAATTCAAGACTAATTGCTTGATGTATTGATAGATTTGTTGCAGTTTGCTTGATTGATCTTTGTTGATTGATAATTTTTGATATATTGATGAGTAAATGCTTGAATGATTAATTGCTTGTTGGCTGATTGATTTTTGCTGATATTTTGATAGCTTGACTTCTTGATGGATTGATGAGTGGATGCTTCAACAATGCTTTATTCCTCCTCTCTTCCGAAGAAATGATTTCCCCTTAATATCTTATTATTAAGGGAGTCCCAACTCTTCACACTATGGCCTTTGCAAGAGTTACAACCTTTCATAGTTAATCGCTGCCTTGAAACTCTTGATTTAGTTTTAATTGCATGCTTTTAGGAATCACTGGCCATGATATTCTTTAGTTTAATCTTAATTGACTCCTTTTATAGAATCGCTGCCATCTTTATTTCGACCACCTAGGCTATAAGTTTATGGGCTGCGATCTTGATTTTTTATCAAAGCTGCTATCTCCTTACCTTGGCGGGGGCATGACAGTCCACCCTTCCCAAGATTGCTTGTCCACAAGCAATTTTAAATTGGGATAATCAAAAATTTCTGCTCCTTCCCAAGTGGCATCCTCCATAGGCAGATTCTTCTGTTCAACCAAATATTCCAGAATAACCTTATTTCTTAATTTCTTTTCTCTCATGTCAATGACGGCCTCAGGTTCTAAAATTAATTTTCCCTCATCATCAAGCAGGGGTAACTCTAAACATGGTGTGATATGTTGACCTAGCACCTTCTTGAGGCGAGATACGTGAAAGACATTATGAATTAGACTGTTTTCTGGTAACTCCAATTCATAAGCAACTTCGTCGATCCTTCTTATAATATTATAAGGCCCATAGAATTGTGGCTTGAGTATTGTTTATAAGGTTGCAACTTCCGGAAAACTAAGTATCCAACTTCAAATGTTCTATCAGATCTATTACAATCAGCATACATCTTTAGTTGATTTTGAGCATATTGCAAGCTTTCTTCGAGTGTATTTAAAATATCCATACTTTGTTGCACCAAGTCTCTTGCTCCAGGGACTCTGCTATCTGTACGAAATCAAATCTCCAAATAATACTGCCTCATAACTATATGGTGCCTTGAAGGGATTCATTCCTATCGACATAGGATGAGTAGACTTGTAGCAATGTTCTCCAAGATGTAACCATTTGACCCATGCTATTTGTTGCCCTGTGACATAGTTCCACAAATATCCTTCAGGCCACTTATTTACAATTTTGGTTTTTCCATCCATTTGTGGGTGGGTTATGTTCCATCCAACTTAAAGAGTTCCTGCCAAAATAAACTAAGGAAATTACTATCTCTATCACTTACGATGTTTTTGCATAGTCCATGTTGCTTGAAGATTCCTCTAAAGAAGAGGCCAGCTACTTGTGGTGCTCTATATTCCGAAAATATGGCATGAAAATGAGCATACTTAGTCTATTCACCAGCACAAATATACAATCCTTTCCTTGTACTTTCGGAAGCTCTGTGATGAAGTTCATTGAAATACTTTCCCATTTTTTATTTGGTGTGGGTAAGGGTTGTAACAAACCGGCAGGAAATGCTTGCGCTATCTCGTTTCTTGATAAACCATACATTCCCTGATATGCTTCAAAACATCCCCTTTAAGGCCTTTCCAAGAATATATTTCCTTCAATCACTTGTATGTTTTATACTAACCTCGATGACTCGTTGATGGAGTATCATGGTATGCCCTCAAAAATATTTCTTTCATTTTCGATCCTGGGATGAGATATATTCGGTCTTTGTATAGAATGAGCTCCTCCACCACGTTGTACTTGTCCTCTTGTAGTTCGCCTTCCAATATATCATTAGCCAATGCATCCTTGGCATATTCAACAAGTATTGAATTTTTCCAATCTGCAAAAATATTCATCAAAGAGCATAAATGAGGTCTTCATGATAAAGCATCAGCCACAACATTGTTCTTTCCTTTCGTGTACTCAATATTAAAATCATAGGCTTGCAATTTGCTAACCCATTTCTGCTATCTATCATTTAGATCCTTTTGGTTCAAGAAGAATCTTAGACTATTATGGTCGGTCTTATGAATAAATCTTCCACAAACTAGGTATTGTCTAAACTTGGCTAGGGCATGCATAATAGCTAGCATTTCTTTGTCATAAATAGAATAATTATTTTCGTCTCCTTAAGCTTGCAACTCTCGAAAGCTACTGGATGTTTATTTTACATTAATACAGCTTCAATACCTTCTCTTGAAGCGTCACATTCTAATTCAAATGGAATAAAGAAATTTTGAATGGCTAATACCAGACAAGAACTCATTATTTCTTTGAGCTTGTCAAAAGCTCTTTGTGCCTCCTCGTTCCATGAAAAAGCACTTGCCGTAGTTAAATTTGTCAATAGGGCAATTAGCCTTGAAAATCCTTTGACAAAGCTTCTATAATAACTACATAGTCCTAACAATCCCCTTAAATGTGTTAAGAGTCTTAAGTTGAGGCCAACCTACTATTGCTTTGATTTTCTCTTCATCTACACTAACTCCTTCGGCATTGATCTTATGCCCTAAACACAATATTTCAGTCATCCCAAATTCACATTTAGATGCTTTAGCAAATAGTGATTGTTGCTCAAGTATCCCCAAAACCTCATCAATATGCCTTAAATGATGTTCCCAAGTTTTACTATAAATTAGTATGTCGTCAAAGAATACCAAAAGCAATTTCCTTAACTGTTTACTAAATACGTGGTCCATGCAAGATTGAAATATGGTCGGAGCATTAGTTAGTCCAAATGGTAAGACTAGAAACATAAATCAATCCTAGAGAAGTATCTTGCACCATGGAGTTCATCAATTAATTCATCAACAATAGGGATGGGGTATCGATTCTTTATCATTTTTTTAAGTGCCCTATAATTCACACACATCCTCATAGTACCATCTTTCTTTTTACCAATACTATGGAGGAAGCGAAAGGGCTAAAACTAGGTTGTATAGGCCCCATCTCAAGTAATTTCTTAATTGTCTTCTCAATTTCTTCCTTATATCTCTTTGGGTGGCCGATAAGGTGTAGTAATGACTGGTTTTGCTCCCTCTTCTAGTCTGATGGTGTGCTCAAAACCCCTCTTAGGAGGTGATCCGCGTGGAATATTGTTGAAAACCCCCTTGTGCTTGTCTAAGATAGATTAGATATTAATATAAGTAGTCTTTCCTTCTTGGGGAAAATCTATCAAGGATCATACATTGTGCTGCCCATTCTACTTGCCCAAGTCTAAATGCTCTCTCCACGCTTTTGGATGACACAACCCTTAGAGATCCATTTGATAGACCTTGTAGAATTACTTCCTTGCCATTATGTTGGAAACATGATTCCATCTTTTGAAAATCTTGATAGTATCTACCTAAAGAATGTATCCATAGAATGCCCAAAACCAAATCTGTATCACCCATGTTTACCACATAGAAATCTTCATGTATTTGGTGTCTCCCCAAGGTAAAGTTGAGTTGTTGAATTCTTTGTGTACAAGGGGTAGTGAATCCATCAGCCATAACTACCTTGAAAATTTCAAAATTTTCAGCCTTTAATTTCATCCTCATTACTAGATCTTCATGAATGTAGGGATAGCACCTCACTCTTTGACCATATAAAATACTACGAATTCTAAAAGGGTGATACTTGGGTGCCCCTGAAAGTGTTGCAAATGTACCACTTGCAAATTCTTCTTCTTGTTGTTTCCTCTTCTTCTTTTCAGGTTTAAGTTCTTCCTCCTTTGATCCTTCATTCGTCATTGCATCTATGTTGCATACTTATCACTTTTTGGAACATCAATGACCCGGCTTCAATTGTTCCTTACAATTAAAACACAATTTCTTCTTTCAAAGCTCATTCTAGGTTTCTCCCACCATGTTGGATTGAGGAGGTAATGCCCTTGGTTGCCAATTATCCTTGAAAAGAGGTTGCTTTTGCAACCCTGAAGGTATATTCTTGGGATAGGTCTTGTTTTTAGATGTGGTGTCTTCCAAATTTAAAGCCCTTTGAATAGCATCTTGTAGAGATGATGGTTCAAAAGCTTGTACCAATCCCCCAAGTCATAGATGTCATAACATTCAATGACCAAGATCCTAATCCTATGGGCTTCATGAGGGCATTGATTGTCTTGTCATAGCACCAAATATGGAAGAAATGTCTTCTTACACAATAATCAAGGTATCCTAGAAAATAAATAAATAATAAATAAAGCCCCCTCCCCCACATGGGCATCCAACTTTACCCATTCCATGATGTTTGGAGACTAGACATTATTTATCGTATTCATAATTAAATACAATTTCCAAGACTTGGATTTGCAAGGTGAATGGTACACCTATTCCTAACAAATTTGAGCACCCTAATAGAATTCTACCAAGATTTGTGCTTAGTTATAAAGCACCTCCTAGTTTCACATCACAAAGGGTTGTTGAAAGTATCAAGTGGCTTCAATTCACCCTGAGAATCAAGGGTGTACAATTTGAAGGGCTCAAGGTTCCTACAAGTTATAAGTAGAGTTCAAAGCCAAGGTAGTGGTTGTGTCTAGTAGTGGCATGTTAAACCATGTGTATAATAGATGAAGAGATGTGCCTTGTGGCTCTAACAAGGCTCATTGGAGGTCTCACCCTTCTCTCGCCCTTCCTTTAGCTGTGTTAATCCTAGTCCTTTGTGTGTTTGGGGTTTGCTTTTTGTGCTTTGTTTCTTCTCCTTGCTTTTTGCCTACTCCCCTTTAGCAGTTGCTCACGTAGACATTTAGTAATATGTTTTGAATGTATCTTTGATTTTAGTTTTTGGATTGGGTCCCCATGAGCTAGTCTAAAAAGTATATATAAGTGTCAGTACAAAACAATTTTATCATGTTATCTTTCTAATCTACTAATCAAACATTTTTCCCTGCATTAAATTTAATTGGGCATCCACACTAATTGCTCAATTAAATTGATTAACCAATCAAACAACTAATTAAGTAGAATGGAATAAGTTTCCACTGTCCATTGTGAGTAGATTATCAAATTTATGGAATCCTTGTGTACGAATTGAAACCTCAATTAATTATCAATTCATTATTTAGCATACCAATCAATTCATTGATTAATTGGATAAATTGAAAATATGACTAATTATAGCCACTAGCCTCATTTTAAAATCATTTCTTAGACAAGTTGAATTGTGACAAAAGCCCTCATGCAATGAGATTGAATGTACCAAGAAAGCTATATTGACACAACATTCATGGTAGAGACTACATGAGACAACGATGATGAGGTTATTCTTTGGCCTCAAAAATCTTCTCATTGGATTCTAAGTTTGAGCATCATAATCACAAAATGTCATGAATTGGACCATCCTCTTGACTAGGAATTGTGTTCTTTAAAAGTTACCAAGTCAAGATTTTCACAGTAAATGGATACCAGTACACAGGTGCTAGTTCACTTATTCTTGTGTCAAAAAAGAGCCTTGGATTGCCTATCATTATTGCTCATGAAGTAGGAAAATGACCACATGATGGTTATGTATACAATCACTTGCTTTCTTCTAAGCATTTTATGTCATAGTTGAATGATTGAATTGTCATCATCACATCACCAGAGAAAGAAAAGATCAACGTGCCAATTTTCAATGTAACAAACTACTTCATCCATCATTTCTGGTTGTCAGCTTGTGGCAGTAAATGACAATTGAATCATCATCATTCATTTCTACAAAAAGCACTCAACTTGAGAGTGACTGGGCTGTGGCCCCACGCACCCAGCTATTTTTTTAAAATGTGCTACATGAAGCATATAAAAATTGAAGATAACATTGATCAAGTGAAATGTCATTGTAACAGCTTTATAGTCCTGGAGTCCTTCAAAGCTACATGGGATCAACATCAAGAAATCATCAACTTGCAAGGAATCTGTTTTAATGTCTACTATTCAATGAACTGTCATTATTTCACATTGACTGGCCTGCTGAAAATGGACAGTTATTACAGAAATGGATACAGTCATTCTAGTGATACCATAGTTGGAAAACTTGACTTGGCAAAAAACTCGCCAAGCCCAAAATTGACGAGTCAACAAAAACTCGGCAAAAAAACTCAGCAACTTTTTCAAATTTTTTTTGGCATTTTTCGCAATTTTTATGTATCTGGCGAGTCTTTTGTAAAGACTGTGAGTTTTTGGTGAAAACTCACAAAAAACTCGTCAAGTTTTCGGAAAAGACTCAGCAGGAAGACTCGACGAGTTAATGTCATGAAGACTCGCAGGGCAAAAAAACTCGCGAGTTTTTCAAGACTCGCTGAAAACTTGGTGAGTCTGCCAACTATGAGTGATACTATATGTCCATTCAAGTGGAACAAATTCTCTGTTCTATGGCTAAACATCTGTTGAATGCTTTGAAAATTTTATGTTCAGCTTCATAGATAGGTTTTAATTGCTTGTAAGAATGCAATTGAAGGAATCGTTATTGAACTTGTCCTCTCCAGTGATATATGGTATGCTATACATCCATTCAAAGATAGTGGATGGAATATCCTCATTGCAGATCCAGTGCTATGATGTATATATGATAAATGACTTAAATCAAACTATATTCAGGGAGGGAACCTAAGCTGGGGATATATTTGACCATGAGAGGCTAGCGCTACAAGAGCTTTTCTTTGGGAGAACCATTCTCCAATTATACTGTGGCTTTTTCTTCATGAAGCGCACACTGGAAAGATGGCTGAACATACTGATCATATCATTAGTAAAACTGCTAAGGTGTTAAAGATTGGTGGAATCATGTGAGATGCAATGCATCAGAGCTTAATGCTCTGTACCATAGTTGGCAGACTCGCAGAAAACTTGCCGAGTTTTCAAAAACTTGCCAAGTTTTCAAAAACTTGCGAGTTTTTTCTCGGACGAGTTTTTCCAAGTTTTTTCAAAAAACTCGCGAGTTTTTGCCGAGTTTTTGCCGAGTTTTTCAAAAAACTCGGCTATGCAGAACTTAAAGCTGAAAATGTCTTTTTTGATGTTTATTAAGCAATTTTTTAAGTTCCCGAGTTTTTCTGAGTTTTTTCCGAATTTTTGGCGAGTTTTTAAAAACTCTCCAATTTTTCCCTTGGCGAGTTTTTTGTTGGGGCGAGTTTTCCAGCTATGCTCTGTACTATAAAGATATCAACCGACATGATTATCATTCAATAGCTGCAGTGTTTTGAAAATAGAAATTTAATAAAAATAAATTTTCCTGCAGAAGAGGACCCAGAATGTTGCAGGAGACAAGTTAAATTTATTCTTCTCTGTTAATAAGTATTTTTACTAAAATTGACAGTTGTATCTTTACATTTTTTTCCAAGACCTATTTCTTCAATATCTGCTAACTTACAAAGTCAAAACTTTATACGGTTTTTTAAAGTAGCTACACCAAGAACTGCATTTTAATTACTACACCAATTCAGTAGGTTTTGTTTTTTATGCACATTGTTCCGACATTGGTGGCATTTTGATAGTGATGAAGTCACTTGGCTTATAAAGAGCCTACAAGGGGTCGAATCTTACTGAATGTATAGTCCTAATACCATAAAGAATGAGTCAGGGATCATCCCCAGCAATTTGGAAGAGTGGATTGTGCATCCTAGCAATTGGTTGTTTACAAAATTCCAACAAAAACATAAAATAAATAAATCTTGCATTTTTCATTTCATCAAGAGAGGGATGTAATTATCGGAAATCGCTTAATGGATCAATCTTTGTCGTATTATTGTTACGCATGGAGTGGAATTGTAGTGTGGGTGGATCCCCAATGTTCATGGATTGTAGTTATGGTTTAGGGTTGTTACCCTTGCAAGGGACTAAAATTATGAAACAAAAGGCGTAGAAAAAGTTGAAACAGCATTTAGGTAAGTACAAGGCCAAACCAAAAGGTGAGAGGGAAACAAAGAGAGCACCTGTTGGCGAAGAAGGAGCAGCGTGAAGAACGCACTTTTCCTGAACATTGGAGCAGAAGCCCACAAAAATTTTGTTAAGGTCGCCGCGGAGAACGGAGCCGTACCAGAGGGAGGAGGAGTCTTGCACCTCCACTTGCCCGCACACCACCGCATTGGGCGCCACGTACGCATCCACTGCGATGTCGGGCACCCAAGGCCCCAGTGGCACTGCCTTCCTCTGCCCTCTGTAGTCCCATTTTACCCGCCGCTCTACTCCTCCCGCGCTCTCTGCCGCCGACGCGCTTGCTAACGCCGCTTCCCCCCTCCACTGATGATGATGATACGGCGAACGAGAAGACGTCAGTATCTGCGTGATCGCATTTCTCGCTAATCGCATATGCTTTGCCATGCTTGCGCCCCGGCTTCAATTTCCAGATTTGCCTTGCAGAAGAGACCCCTTTGGTTTTATGAAGGGGCTTCGCATTGAAAAGAAATGAAATGCTTGTCTAGTTTTCTAAATTAGTAAGGTAAATAAATGACAAAATATGATTATAGTATTCTAAACTAGCACTTGTACCATAAAGAGGTGTTAGGTAATCCTATTTGTAGTAAAATATTGGAGAGTATAAATGGAGGGATGTGGCACAAGATATACTATTTCATTTATTTAATGTATATAAAATAATATTTAAAATTAGGTAAATTGGTATGATGTTATTTTTGGCAATCAAATGTATACGATGGATTATTTTGTTAAATCTTTAATTTTTTTATTTATGGTATTTTACCCAAAAAATATTACATCATAATTACAATTTATCTTCAATCACAACTTGGTAGATTACAAATAATATGGGGTATATAATTGTTTCTCTAGTTTTTACAAAAATTGTTTTTCATCATAGATTCTCAAAAATTGATGCTTTCACTATATTGATTCATATCATTCCACTCAATTGGTGGTTCAATTTTCGACATGTCTTCATTAGATCTTATCACCTCCTCTTGTGAGGTCTTCTCCTTGATTTACAAAGAACCTTGGTCCTCTTTGGAATCCCAAATCTTTTTTCAATGTTTTCTCTTTGTATTTCTTGTTGTACTTCCTTTGAAAATCTAGGTAGTTCCTCAAGAATGGGATGTTATCTTCCTTGTTAAATGACCAGTACCTTGCATATTTAATTTCTTCTTGTTGACCTCCACTTTTTCGTTCTTCGGCAGCTTGACGAATTTGCATTTGAATATCTCCATTGTCACTGTAACTTGCATTGAAATATTGAAAAAAATGAGTCTTCTAGTAGACTCAGTAAGTGCCTTCTTTTTGCATCAAGGAACCATTCCTCATTTCTCACTTTCCATATAAACCACAAAACTTCAATAGATAACAATAACCAAAAAATATTTAATATTTTGTTTAATCCTTCAATAAATCTCATCAAAATTTTATGTCACTTTGTCTTATCTAAGGCCCCCCCACCCTCTCAACTCTATGCAAAACATGTACTAGATTTCTTTAACAAAGAGACATTCAAAGAAAATATGCATGATAGTTTCAAGCTTTCTATAAATTTCACATATTTTCATGCTATGAGAAGATGAAATACCTAGAAGTTTATGTAATATTAGCAACCATTTGAAACAAGCTTTCTTAGGTTCAATAATTTCATTCCACAATCATTTAAATGTACTAAGCCACTTTTTATCCTTTATTTCTAAATTTCAACACTTATTTAGATGTTTGAAAATTTCTTGGGTGTTCACTAATTAATTACAAGCTTGGGTTTTATTTTATCTAATTCAAAGCCATCACTCCATTTAACCCTATCAATGTTATCACTATTGGGCACATACATTACTAGGCAGTGAACAATTTTAAATGTTTCCCTAAGAACATAATAAGTTCTCCAATGGGAAGGTGTTAAGTCAAATTTTGTGCTAAGAGAATCCCAATCTTTAAAAT
Organism: Sequoia sempervirens; assembly: GCA_007258455.2. Taxonomy (NCBI): domain Eukaryota; kingdom Viridiplantae; phylum Streptophyta; class Pinopsida; order Cupressales; family Cupressaceae; genus Sequoia; species Sequoia sempervirens. The sequence continues at coordinate 62,813,322 of VDFB02047230.1, read as the reverse complement.
GGAAATCACATAATATATCCTTAAGCACTTGATACATTTCTTGTACCAGACTTTTGCAGAGCATCCTTGTATTAGTGCAAGGGGCTTCCCATTATGATATAGGTTCCACCAAATTGAATTGGAGGGACAAATTATATTTCTACTAATGTTTATCATTTATCTATTTCTTAACGAATTCCTAATTTGTTCTCAAGCCTTCCATAGGATTTTGAAAACATTGGATCCAGCATGGGTTATAGGGAAGTTTCCAAATAATAGATCACAAAGGGGGAGATATTTCCGTGATTTTGCATTTTTTGGAGTAGCTAGTTGAATGTTAATCCTTATTAGAACCTTCCATGGTTCATTACCTTTTAGGGCATTAAATATATATTTAACAAGAAGGGAGATGCCTTGTTCTTTAAACCTTTTAACCCTAACCCTCTTTCACCTTTAACAAGACAACACCATTCACATCTTATTGCATTCATTTTCTTTTTACTTTTCCCATCAAACCATAAGAATTGCCTAATTTTCTTTTGGATATCATTTATTTGGTAACTATTAAATAGCCACATAGAAGAATAATAAAGACTTTAAGATGAGAAATTTTTTTGACACACTTGTAACCTCCCAACCATGGATAAGTATTGCTTATTCCATTTATCTATATTTTATCAATTTTTCCTTTTATCTAATTCCACGTATCTTTCAAGCATGGATTAATAGCAAATGAGATACCTAGGTATCTAACCTATTTACCTGGCCCTCCCCATTGAAAACCATATTTGGTGAACCAATCAAGTGGGTGTTTACCCAACTTAACATGATGTCCCACTAGCACCAGATTTTTCCTTTAAATTTTTTCCCTAGAGGCTATACAAAATATATTTAATTTTTGCATTAGATTTTCAAAATTTTCCTCTTCAAAATTAAAAAATAGGGAAATATCATTAGCGAATTGGATATTTAAGAAATCCCACTCATTAGGCAGGGTTAGTCCTCTAACCTTGAGCCTTTCAGTTGATCCTCTTAACAGATAGTAGATATCATCTAAGGCTATCACAAATAATGTTGGGGCAAGAGAGCACCCTTGCCTTATTGACCTCTGTAATGAGAATTGATTTGAGAGTGATCCATTTATATCCATCTAAGCAACTACATCTTGCATCAAACTGCTTACCATCTAACAAAATTTAATTGGGAATCCAAATGCTTCTAAAGTCATTAGTAGAAAAGACCATTCTACCCTATCATATGTATTTTCAAAATAAAAAAGGAGCATTCCTATATTCTGATTGGAACCCTTAGTAACATACTCTCTCTTAGTACACAATAATTACTTTATAAATTATCATAGAAGTAAATGAACATTTGCTTAAATAGGATAGCACAAAATTCACTTTCGTATATCATTTATTGCACACGACCAAAACATGAATGAATAATATAACTTTTGAATTTTGAATATATATTAAATAAAACTAGATAGATAAGATAATCTTTTATTTACAATTCATACATGAAAAGCATTTCAAGTATACAAGTTTACATAATACATCAAATGATACAAGGTCAATTCTTCCATATCTGAAAATCTTACCTTATTTCACAAGCCTCAGTGCTGTCATTTGCAAGAGGGAGAGCATCACTCGAGCTCTTTACCTCTAACCACAAACCAGTGATCCCTTACACACCTTCCAACTAGAAGTATAGATAAAAGAACCAACAATTACATGCCATTTAAGTTCCAGGAAGAGTATAGATAAAAGAACCAACAATTACATGCCATTTAAGTTCCAGTATTGTGTCCTACATAACCAATCGACCATTAATAGTGTTGGTAAAAGTATAATATAAACTACCAATTTCTTTTATAAAAAAGAGTACATTATTGTGGTGTTTAAAATCTTTTAACAATTCAAATTATTAAATTGATTTCTTTCAATCAACTCAATAGAGTAAGCATTAAGCTTATCTTATAATTTTATAAATATATAACACAAAATATCCCTTACACAAATATGAAATATATATACATATATATATATATATATATATAACAAACTGGAAATATAATTTTCTAAGAAAAATGGGATTAATTATTTAACTTATCATAGCTGAGAAGTAAATCACTTCTATGATGTCTATTATAGATTGAAAGAGAAATAAATAAATTTGTACTTAAGTATATAAAAATCAGACCTTTCATTCTCTATTTCATCATATATGATTCAACATATTATAACTAATCTTTTATTTTTCATATCTGAAAACTCTAGATTTAAACTACAAATTACATAGGAAAAATAAAGTAAGAAAGCATGCTTGTGTTAGCTCTCTATTTTTTCACTTTTAGAAAATCCAATTCACAATCATAGTGCATGACCGAGCTGTTCCAAGAAATCTTAGCTTGTCAATGACTAAAATCTGATTTACTTGTTTAATTCCTTCAGTATTCACCACAACTAGCAACAAAATATAAACTCTCTTCTCAAAACTAGAAAGATATGTCTGTATAATGCAAATAAAAGATGTGATGCTTTGCAACATAGCTCACTAACTCACACAAACCTATGCTTAGACTCTCACAGACCTGCCTCTACTTAACAATAATCCTCTATGATAATGGACTATCACTCCACACAAGTTCACACTTCCCTTTCTCCAGCCCATGATGTGTATAATGGATCCGACAAAATGCATCAAAAGTTAAAAATGTAAACCAACAATGCCTTTTCCTATGGCCTTAATTCCCCTTAACTTCCCTCACATAAATTTTTTTAAAACTACCTTAATAATGACCACTAAGAGAGTCATAAACTCCCCAAACAACAATGTCACTCCCCCCTTCTATTCACATTAAAATGCATACTAAAAATAGAAGGTGTTGCCACTTAATGGCTTTTGCATTCAGTTGAAACTACAATGCCACCTTTGTGCCCATATTAATGGCCTTAATGCATTTTAAAACTCCTTGTTTTGAAGCCTTCAATTAAGGCTTTAAGCCCCATGAAGTGGTGGTAAGGTTTAAATATATTTAATTATCTTTACATGATTTTATAAGCATGTCGATCAACCTTCAATATGCCATTTTAATATATATATATTAAATACACTTAGATAATAGTCTATTTGACTTTATATAAACAAAATAGATAATTTGAAAATACGAAGATGATACTTATGAAACATTATTTTTATCGAAATAGACTAGGCCAAGGACTCGACAAAGCTCATCCTAACCTTATGACTCGACCCAAACTTAGACATAACATGAAATTAACTCAACGATAGGACTAGAGTTACTTACTTGAATTAGTTACATAGACCTATGTGAGTGTATGTTCAACTCATTTGGTATAAACCTATTTATTTCCCAAGTCTATACTCCTCTCTCTGGTGATTCTCTCCTCCTCCCTTTGGGAGGGTAAGAATTTGATCCTGCATTTCACTTAGAAATCCAATAACATAGTTAGTTTATTATTAGACACAACATCATCATAATCTTGATTAAATAATAATAATCATTAAAATCGAAACACATTGCATTACATTATAATTTCATCAAAATGTCAAATAACATATAATCATCTATTGATATCTAAACACATGTTTTTAACACGAAAGTTAAAAGTAATTTGCAAGTCAAAATTTAGGGTGTAGCATATATCCCTCATAAGGATCATCGTCTCTAATGATTCAGTGTATCATATTATAATCATAAACAAGTTTTCTTTAACTATTTAAAAAGCAATAAATAAATGAGGAAACTTTTGGTAATTTTTTTATAGTCCTCCCATGTAGCACTATCTTTTACAAATTGGTCCCACTAGACCTTATACTGAGTAAGTTCCTCTCTATTATGCAAGTGGATCTTATGTACTTTGAGCACCTTGAGAGGCTCGATCGTTACCTCTCTTGGATCCTATACCTATAGTGCATTCCAATAAAGTATATGATTAATACCTAATATATACTTCTTAAGATAGGAAACATGAAACACATTATACGTCCAAGCAAGAGCTGGTGGTAGAGTAATTATGTAGGCAATCGGGTTAATCACTTTGAGAAATTTGAAGGGACCCACATATCTAGGGGATAGTTTGGATGACTTCCCAAAATTTATGGAATTCTTTAGAGGTTTGACCCTCAAAATAACTTTTTCTCTCATTGAGAATTGTTTAGGCATACGCTTAGCATCAACATAACTTTTCGTCTATCATTTTCTTTCGCTAATCTTTTCCTAATCAACTTGGTTTATTCCTCCATTTTTTATAACATTTTTGGTCCAAGGCTAATCCTATCCTCTAGCTTATCCTAGCTTATAGGATTTTGACACTTTCTTCTGTATAATCCTTCAAATGGAGCCATCTTTATTGATAGGCTAAAAACCTATTTGAATTTTTATATCTAAAAGCCCTTTTGATGCCTAAACCTATCTATTCAATTTCCACCATAATTCCCTATTTTTCCATTATTAGCTTATATATATTAAAAGTTATTTAGTATGTTTTAGGAGAATAAAATATGCTTAAGTTTTCAATTTGTGAGGATATTAATCCAATCAGTTAGAAATGGGTGAACAAGAGTTGTTGTAGCAGGATGTGCATAGAGTTGAATACTACCAAAGATCTTTTTCTAACCTTTATTATGTAGAAAGGAAATATATTTAGCATACTATTTTAGATTTGTGGCCAACATCCAAGGTGTTATGTTAATCGTACATTGTAGTTTGTTGGCTATAGGCCAAAACAAACTACTTAATATTTTATTGGACTTAGTAGTTATAGACTAAGTATATATAAGCAATATAGTGTGAGCTATAAGCTAAACAGACTATGTATCAACTTTTTGGCAAATCTATCAAAACTCTTGTATAATTAAACTGGTGTAGAAAAGCATTTCGTGTTTCATCACTTGGTGGACTAAGGAGGCAGGGCCCACTTCTTGGAACACCAATGATTCCAGTGATTTATGTTGCTTTTGTAATGTGCAAATTTATTTCACATTGTGTTTTTCATTTCTATTGTTGATTAGATTGAGTTATTTTTGCATTAATCGTGAGTATAGTTTGGTGTTTACTATTGGTAATTTCATCATGAACTATGGGATTATTTGCTAAATCAACTGTTAAGTACCCCATCATGTTGTAAGATTAGATTGGAATATTGGAATGATTTAAAGTTGTAGATTTACATTATGGAATTATTGCAAACTGTTGTTGTTCCTATCGTAGATTATTATTGTTCCTGTAGCAGTTCTTGGCATAGAAGCAGAACATAGTTAGTAAACTATATTTTTACCTACACATTTTTTGTGAGTTTTAGGTCATTCCATTCTTGCTTGACTTGTTTTTCAACCCTTAGGCATATATTTGTGATGCCTTTCACAAGTTTTACGCCCTAGATTGGAATAGGTACAAACTGAATTTATAAATCAAAATTGTAATAATCTTGAAACCCAACCTTCTCAGCTTTGTCCAAACATCTTGGCTCCATTGTCGAGGAAAGGCATTAAAGGCCTATTAGTCCAGTAAGTTAAGTTACGACCAATGTGTCAAGGATAGAGTATGTGCAATTGTTGACCTTTCCTAGGCAATTACCCTTGTTTTGTGTTGTATTAAGTCATATAGATGCATGAGTCATGTTAGAGATTAAAAAGGTAGATTTTTCAAACAAACTATAGGAAGTAGTTCCATTAAACTAGAAAATCTAAAACAAGAAATCATGCCACAATTCATGAACAAACCATCGAAAAAGGAGCTAGTTGAACCTGATCTTGAGAAGTGTGTGATTGAATCCACTATTGTTGAGTCTGATCTTGAATCACCATCTAGTACACAACAAGAAATACCTAAAATTTCACAAGATTATTTTAAGATCATTACTCCTAATTTTTCCAAACAATTTGAAGAATCTTACAAATTATGAAGTGGTAAGCCTCTAGGAAGTAATCAATCTAAGTTATTTTCATCTTTTTATACACCTTGGGCATTTGAAATTATGGACGACAATAATAAAAATGAAAACAACAATAATGATCAAGCTCTGGTCAATAATAATCCTATTACTTTTGAATTTCCTATTGTTCATCCCATAGACAAAGCTCCTATGAAAAATATACAACTACCTTACCAATTTTTAGAGGATTTTCTATGAAGGATCTTGATATATTTTTATTTGAGTTTGATGTCTTATGTCACAATTATGACTACCAAAATAATGCTCAAAAGCTTCATTTGTTTCCAACTACATTGAAAGATGCATCATTACGATGGCTTATGGGCTTAGGACCACAAACTATTTGCACATGGGAAGATATGAAGGAAAGATTCTTGACAAAGTATCAGGAGTATTACAAGACAGAGGAGGTTCAAGATGAGATCTTTCATATGATGCAATGAGAAGAAGAAACTTTGGAAGATTACCTTGAATGATTTTCATTTAGTCTATAGAGAACAAGACAAACAGGATTAAATAATGAGGCTATTAAAATGCTTTTTCTTAGAGGAATTCATGATGAATGCATTGATGTTTTTAATCTTATAAGTTGTGGAGACATTTCTAAATTAAGATTTGATGATATTTGTGATATTTGCAAGAATTATTCAAGATCCACCCAATCTATAAGGGATTATCCTAGGAATCATGTCTCCTCTAGAAGTACAATAGGTATCACTAAGCATGAACTAGTTACATTACTTGATGACTTGAAAACTAATATTTTAAGTCATATGGGAAAACAAATTGATACCTTATATACCTGTAAAAATCAAGAAGAATTTGAAAAAGAACTTGCCATTTTATGTCCTATATGTCATAAGAAACATACTAGTGGAGAGTGCCCTTATAATAAAACAAAGATTTCTTCTCTAGAGGATGCTAGTAGAACTACCAACTTATGACTTCTCCCAATAGACATGGTATCTATGTTGAATATTCTAAAGAACCTATTTATTATATGGCTCGGCGAAGGCCTTGGCCCCCATGAACCATGCCCCCAAGAATGATGAATGAATTTTATGCATCTCATAATATAGGACCTAGTAGTCAACCTAGACCTTTTTCAAACCAATCCAAATGGTATGGAGGTTGGCAGCATCCTCCACCCTGTCTACAGTGGCCAAATTCATACCAACATGCTCCACAACCATGGTAACAATCATGGAGGGCATCATCACCACAATAACTGTAATACCCAGCATATCCAACACCACCTATGATCACTATGTACTAGCAACCACAACAATTTCTACCATCGATACCACCCACATCTAATAATCCACCATCCAATTCATTATAGCCACCAAAGGCAACCCCAATGCCCACTCAACCATCACCCAATCCAAGCAATAAGGTGGCACAACCTGTCTATAATAATGAGGTGGTAGGGTATCCAACTTATCTTATGATTATATTAGACATTAATGGAGTATAATTTAGGTCAGAAAAATCTATTTAAGAACCTACAATTATTGAAGTGGATGATTGACAAGAAGAGTTTGAAGAAATTCAAAATAAGCAAAACATGCCACCAAAGTTTCCCCCGTATCTCGATTGATTACATTCCCAACCAATATAAAAGGAAATAGCTCAACCTAAATTTGATCTTGTTAATGAGTTAAGGAATGTCAATATTAAAATTCCTCTTTTGTAGGCAATTAAGGATATTCCTATATACACAAAGATAGTTTGAGAGCTATGTACCTGAAAGGAAAAAAAAGAAACAAGATCCAAAAACTATTCAAGTTATTGGACAACTTGTTGATCTTATGTTAGGGAATGTCTCAATTCACAAATATTCAGATCCAGAAAGACCCATGATATAGGTACGTATTGGTCATACTCTTATTCCAAAATACACTAATAGATTTAGGTGCTACTATAAATGTTATGACAAATGAAACTAAGGAAAACTTATGTCTCCAAGGACTTAGACCCACACCTACAGTCCTACAAATGGAAAATCACTCTTTAGTTAAGCTTGAAGGTATGATTGAAGATGTAATTATTTTTGTTGATTCTTGGGAGTATCCAACTGGCTTTATGATTTTGCAACCCACAATAATGTTGGTGGGATACCCTTTGATACTAGGAAGACCTTGGTTGGCTATAGCAGATGCTTTCATTAATTGTCGACCAGGTAACACATGGTCATCTCTAATGGTGAACAAACAAAGTAAATAACATTGTACCCACCAAAATAACCTTTATTGGAGACTAAGGCTCCTTTATGTTGATAGTGACTTGGATGAATCACTTTTTGTTTTAAAATTTGATCAAAGTTTTGATATTGACGAACCATCTAAAGATACTATCCTTGCTAATTTCTTTCAAAATTGGTATTCATCTAATGATACCTTGGAAAGATTAGACCTTCATTCATGTATAGGAGATAATTGTCCATTTTACAAATTTTCCTTTGCTAAGTGATTCACAGTCTCTTCCACATTTTATCACATTCTACCAATTATTACCACATGACTGTTTGTAGAGCCCTTTTTGTTTACTAAAACATCTCTACTATCCACTTCATAATTAATTTCTATAAATTTACCTACACAATCCTGTAAGGAAAATCAGATGCGGAAAGCAATTCTCCTAACGTCAATACCTCAGGAAAGAATGCAGATACACTTTAAAATTTACAATTACAGTCAAGTCAAGATGCACTATGAAACAGATTACAGAAACAGAGTTTTGACAATCACACAAGAACACCAGATATACGTGGGAAAACCCTTACGGGAGAAAAACCCACCACACCAAGAGAAACCACTTTGTATTACAGTAATTGAAATTACATACAATTCCAGACTTATATTTCTGGTGTCATTATACAACAACAATCACCATGAACATTCTTCGAACAAAAACTTTCAAGTTACAGCCTCTACAGATTAGAATACATTCACTAATCAACAATCTATCAAATCAACCAACGAACCAATCAATAATCCAACCCAATCACAAACTGCTATCTCAGAGTATATCCATGTCGAACTCTGTCTGTAGAACTTCCTCTCAGAACCATCGCAGCTAACTGTCTTCCAACTATTCACATTCGGATCCTCCTATTCGTCCACGAGATACCACATTGGAAGGTCTTACTTGGTCAATAGAATTTGCACTGTGTAGGCATCTCGGTGAGACACTAACAGTGTCTCGTCGATGTCGTAGATCCTTCATACCGATGTCGCCAAGAGTCTCGGTTATCATTAAGATGTTCTATCGAGCTCCATAAGTTACACCGAGTCACCAAGCAATCACCCAGACCTACCGCTTTCGCCAGGAGATCATAGCAAGTCACCAAAGGTATACCGAAGACACAAGTCATATCAAGCTCCAAAAGATAGTCGGCAAGACTCACATCTTTCGCCGAGAGTTCATAGCGAGACAGAAAAGTTACCCCGAAGTATTCATCCATCACCAAGACATTTCCCTTCACTGAGAGATCATTCTGAACTCCATATGTTACCCCGAAGGCTTCCAACACAAAGCGTTGTCGGCGAGACATGTAACTCTCGCTAAGACTTCTCACCGAGCCTACCGAGTTACTCTGATGATCTACCTTTGAATCTTCGTCGGTGAGACATTTGTTCATCAGTAAGACTTCTTACCGATAGACCACAAGATACGCCGAAGAGAATAACATGTAGCATACAGTCGGCAGGACACTTATCAATCGCTAAGAGTTCTTAGCAAACCCTTAGTGCTATCCCGATAATTCCAAGTGTGTTCCCGTCGGCAAGAATTTCACGATTCGCTGAGACGTCTTCCCGGATCATTAGGGTTACTCTGAAGACTTCAATACATACGCTGTCGGTGAGAGATTAACACTTCACTGAGACTTCTTAGCGAGAACCCTCAGTTATCCCGAAGCCCGTAGTCGCCAAGAGTCTCCCCGACTAACGATTGAATGGCCTGTCGGCCAGAGGTCTCCCGAGTGCTATGAGGTCATAATGAACACACTATGTCACAGTGATAGACTCCATAGTGTAACCTTTCGGCAAGACTTCTGCAAGGTCACAGTGACCTGTTCAAAATAGAATGATACAAACTGCTTGTCGGCCAGACATTGAAGCTGTCACACCGACTTGGCTCTAATGGAGGTTTCAGCCTGTATAGTTTGAGGCACATATTTCCAACAATCTCCCACTTGACGAAGATCATACAGGCACCTCCAGAGCACAACATAACTTACTGAAAGTCATGGGCACTAAGGCCCATAGAACTGGCACACCCCCTGAACTTGTATGTGCTTACTGGCTTCGTCAATGCATTTGCAACATTCTCCAGAGTATCAACTTTTTCCAAACTGACCTTTCCATCCTCAACCATATCTCGTACAAAATGGTACTGTACATCAATATGTTTCGTCCTGGCATGGAAAGTAGGGTTCTTTGCCAGACAAATGGCACTTTAACTGTCACATAAAATTGTTATTTCCCTCGTGATCAAAACCAATGTTAGAACACAAACGTTTCAAATCCATACACCTTCTTTACAAGCATGAGTAGTCACTTAGTATGTATTCACAAATTCTCCAGAGGGACAAAGCTGACTACAGCCTGTCATTGCTCATCCAACTCACCTGCACTAACTATCTATCATGAAAATGTGATCCACTGTGGATCTCCAACAAGCCAATGTCCCCGCCTAACTGCATCTACATAACTACCTAATGTTGAGAGTCCTCCCAGATTCAACCATGTTCCCATGGTAACATAAAGCAAAAATCAAGTTCCTTCAAATACCCAACACTCTTTTCACAACATCCCAATGTATCTTTCCCCGATTAGCCATAAATCCCATCTAAGTAATTTCTAATCTATAATTGTCTAGCCTTTGTATGCACCATTGTATTATAAGACTCATTTACAACACTAGCATAGGTACACCTGTCATGTCCTCCATCCAAGAGAGATTTTGGATACCACCAGATAGCTTCGCTCCCAGATGACTGGAACAACTAACTGCTACAATCATTCATACAAAATCTCAAGAACAAATTGGAGATAATTTACCGACTAGTTAAAGTTTTCTATTCTTCCCATTATTCCATCCCCAGAATATACCTTGCTACACCAAGATCCTTCATTTCAACTCTAGCGTATTAAATCGAGATTCTTAAGATCAGTGATCATTAGCCATATTCTATGAACAAATACTCCAATCAACATAAAGAGTAATAATAAGCACTCGATCACTTTCAGCTTTATAGTATACACAGTGATCAGATTTTGATCTCACAAAGTCCCAAAGATAATACAAAAGTATCAAATTTCTGGTACCACATTCTAGGTGACTGCTTTAACCCATACAAAGACTTCTTTAATTTTCATACCAGTTTTTCTTTACCTTTCTCAACAAAGTGCTCAGGTGACATATAGATTTCTTCTTCAAGATCACCATGAAGAAATGTTGTCTTCACATTCATCCGTTCAACCTCTAAGTCACGTTGCTGCAAGTGACAATAGAAATCTAATGGACGTCAACTTTGCTACTGGGAAAAGATTTCCCCATAATCAATTCCCTCTACCTGGGAATAACCCTTTGCAACCAGTTTTGCCTTGTACTTTTCTACACTGCCATCCAGACCAATCTTTTTCTTAAATACCCATTTACACCCACAACTTTCTTGCCTTTAGGCAAGGGCACCAAACTCCAAGTTTCATTTTTATCTAATGACGCCATTTCTTCTTCCATGGCTTCTAACCAAGAGTCTGAATCAGACATTTTAAATGCCTCTTTCACAGTCCTAGGCTCATTAGTACTAGAAATCAAAGCATAGGCACAAGTAGAATCAATCAATGAGAACCCATACCTATCTGGTTGTTTCCTTTCATGGGTTGACCTCCTCACTTGCTGACGCTGAGGTTCTTCTTCTTCAGAACTTTCAGAACTGCTCGAGCTCTCCTCAGTTTTAGGTACATTTTGAATTTCCAATTCCTCTTTCTCTGGTGTAGGAGGAATTATTGCTACATCCTTAATTTTATCTGACTTTGTCTCTGACTGCACATCCAAAGTGGAAGGTTTCAGCTCACAAAAGATTACACTTCTGCTATATATAACCTTCTCTGTATCAGGATTCCAAAGCTTGTATCCTTTTATATTAGCACTATAGCCAATAAAAATACACTTGACAACCTTGTTCTCCAACTTACATCTTTTTACATCCGGCACATGTGCATATGCCTCACAGCCAAAGACTCTAATATGTCTAAGAGAGGGCTTCTTACTAGACCACGCTTCCAAGGGTGTCTTCTCAACAAGAGCAGAGTTTGGAGATCGATTAATTAAGTAACATGCAGTAGCAGTAGCTTTAGCCCAGAACTTCTCTTCCAAACTAGCACTACTAAGCATACTTTGTGCTCTCTCCATCACTGTCCTATTGAACCTTTCTGCAACTCCATTCTGTTGTAGAGTATAAGGTGTAGTCTTGTGTCTTGATTCCATGGTCTTTACAGTATCTTTCAAATTCATCAAAACAAAATTCACCGCCATTATTAGTCCTTAAGCATTTTATTGTTTTACCAGTCTGATTTTCAACAAGATTTTTAAACTCTTTAAATCGACTGAACACTTCTGATTTACTTTTCAAAAAATATATAAATGCTCTTCTTGAATAATCGTCAATGAACAAAACATAGTATCTTGATTTAGACAAAGAAGGAACATCTACTGGACCAAATACATCTGAATGAATATAGTCTAACAAACCAGAAGATTTATGAGGATTGTCATAAAATGAAACATGATGCTGCTTTCCATATATACAGTGTTCACATAATTCAAATTCAAGATTACAATCATCGAGCCCCTCAACCAAGTTTTTATTCTTCGAGGTTTTTAAACCTTTTTCTCCTATGTGGCCTAACCTATGATGCCAAAGCATAGTCTTTTCTGCAGGAAGCTTTACTTCCATAGAGTTTACAAAATTAGGGATATGTCCCTCTCTACCTCCATGAGCAGCTTTCAATGACTTTACAAAGATACTGTTACATTGAATAGCTTGTGCATCCAGCTTGTACAGGGTACCAATTCGAGCACCTCTAGCCAGCACCATTGAACCTCTAGTCATCTTCCATCCATTACCAGAGAACAAGACTTGTACTCTAATGTCATTTAGCATACTTACAGACAATAGATTTCAAGCCAGACTTGGTATGTGCATAACATTATTGATTCCCTTCAATCTTCCATCAGGGAATTGTATCCTGACTCTTCCACGGCCAACAATCTCCAAAGTTGAATCACTTGCCAGGTACACCTTTCCACCATCGTATTCTTCATACTTTGTGAACCATTCTCTATGAGATGTCATGTGGAACGATGCTCCAGAATCAATCAGCCAGACATCATCTGATGCCTATGTAGCCAAGGTTGCAATGAAGGCGTCACAATCACTATGAGAATAACCATTATCGGAAGAGCCCTTCTTCTTTTTCTCCTCTTTACAATCCTTTTGGACATGACCAGGTTGCCCACAGTTCCAGCACTTCACCTTGGACTTTTTGCTAGGAGACTTTGATCTCCCCTCTGATTTCGATTTGGACTTCTTGTCCTTCTTCTTGCCTTTCTCCTTTGACATTCCTCTGACAGCAAGAGCCTCCTTCGCCATCTCAGAAGACTTCCTTCTCATTTCTTCTGACAGCAAAGAACCAACAATATCCTCCATCTTGAAACTGGATGTTGTACTCTCGATAGCCATCACTAGATGATCCCATGAGTCTGGCAAAGAACACAATAGTAGCATACATTGATCCTCTTCTTCGGTCTTCACACCAACAGATGTCAATTGAGCAAGCAACATGCTAAATGCATTCAAATGATCAACTACAAACCCTCCTTCCTGCATTCTCAAAGAGTATAGTTTCTTCCTCAGGAATAATTTATTCACCAAGGACTTCCCCTGATAAATAGACGCCAGTCTCTTCCACAAGGTAGATGCAGTCTTCTCTTCATGTACATTGAGAAGAACGGAGTCTGCCAAGTAGATCCTTATCAGCCCCTTAGACTTCCTATCTGCAAGGTCCCAATCTTCTTGCTTCATGCCTGTAGGTTTCACTCCAGCCACAGCAATCCAAAGATCACGATCAACAAGAAGATCCTCCATCTTGAGTTTCCACAACTCAAAGTTACTACCATTGAATTTATCTATTTCAATCTTACCAGATGTACTAGCCATCTTAATATGTAATTAGAAATAACAAACTCTACAAGACTCCCATTGAATAGAATTGACACAAAAAACCCAACGTACCCACAAGGATAATACAACTAGCCAGGCTCTGATACCACTTGTAAGGAAAATCAGATGCGGAAAAAAATTCTCCTAACGTCAATACCTCAGGAAAGAATGCAGATACACTTTAAAATTTACAATTACAGTCAAGTTAAGATGCACTATGAAACAAATTATAGAAACAGAGTTTTGACAATCACACAAGAACACCAGATATACGTGGGAAAACCCTTACGGGAGAAAAACCCACCACACCAAGAGAAATCACTTTGTATTACAGTAATTGAAATTACATACAATTCCAGACTTATCTTTCTAGTGTCATTATACAGCAGCAATCACCATGAACATTCTTCGAACAAAGATTTCAAGTTACAGCCTCTACAGATTAGAATACATTCACTAATCAACAATCTGTCAAATCAACCAATGAACCAATCGATAATCCAACCCAATCACAAACTGCTATCTCAGAGTATATCCATGTCAAAATATGTCTATAGAACTTCCTCTCAAAACCGTCGCAGCTAACTGTCTTCCAACTATTCACATTCGGCTCCTCCTATTCGTCCACGAGATGCCACATCGAAAGGTCTTACTTGGTCAACAAAATTCGCACTATGTAGGCATCTCGGTGAGACAGTGTCTCGCCGATGTCGTAGATCCTTCATACCAATGTCGCCAAGAGTCTCAGTTATCGCTAAGACGTTCTATCGAGCTCCATAAGTTACACCGAGTCACCAAGCAGTCGCCCAGACCTACCGCTTTTGCCAGGAGATCATAGCGAGTCACCAAAGGTATACTGAAGACACAAGTCATATCGAGCTCCAAAAGATAGTCGGTAAGACTCACATCTTTCACCGAGAGTTCATAGCGAGACAAAAAAGTTACCCCAAAGTATTCATCCATCACCAAGACATTGCCCTTCGCCGAGAGATCATTTCGAACTCCATATGTTACCCCGAAGGCTTCCAACAAAAAGCGTTGTCAGTGAGACATGTAACTCTCGCTAAGACTTCTCACTAAGCCTGTCGAGTTACTCCGATGATCTACCTTTGAATCTTCATTGGTGAGACATTTGTTCATTGGTAAGACTTCTTACCGATAGACCACAAGATACGTCGAAGAGAATAACATGTAGCATACAGTCGGCAAGACACTTATCAATCGCTAAGAGTTTTTAGCGAACCCTTAGTGCTATCCCGATGATTCCAAGTGTGTTCCCGTTGGCAAGACTTTCATGGTTCATTGAGACGTCTTCCCAGATCATTAGGGTTACTCCGAAGACTTCAATACATACGCTGTCGGTGAGAGATTAACACTTCACTGAGACTTCTTAGTGAGAACCCTCAATTATCCCGAAGCCCGTAGTCGCTAAGAGTCTCCCCGACTAACGATTGAATGGCCTGTCGGCCAGAGGTCTCCCAAGCGCTATGAGGTCATAATGAACACACTATGTCACAGCGATAGACTCCACAGTGTAACCTTTCGGCAAGACTTCTGCAAGGTCACAGCGACCTGTTCAAAATAGAATAATACAAACTACTTGTCGGCCAGACATTGAAGCTGTCACACCGACTTGGCTCTAATGGAGGTTTCAGCCTGTATAGTTTGATGCACATATTTCCAACAAATCCCAAGCAATAGAAAATTTTTCAAGTTGTACACTTAATATCGACCCACACTTGAGCACTGCACAAATTTTGGACCTAAGTACCATGTTACGAATTCATAAAGTTGCATTTGCATGGGAATACCAGGACATGCATGACATACATCTGAAGACTTGCACACACCATATATATAGAAGAAGGTAGTCATCTATTTAGACAACCACAAAGATAATTAAATCCAATTTTGTGTGAAATTGTTCAAGAGGAATTGTAAAAATTGTTAAATGTAGGCTTTATTTACCCAATCTCAGATAGTCAATGGGTCTCTCCTTTGATTGTGGTGCCTAAAAAGAATGGTAAGTGGCGAATTAGTGTCGATTATAGAGCTCTTAATAAAGCAACTAATAAGGATCATTTTCCATTACCATTGTAGTGTAGAAAAATGTACTCCTTTACATTTTCACACTATGTTTGCATCCCCTTAATTAATTGGACGTAATTAAGCTTCTAATTGACCAAATTATGCATTCCAAAGCCTTATTTGTTCCTGTTTGCTGAAAGGGGAACCTATATTAAACAATTTCCAACATTAATTTAAACATCTTGGAAATTATGTGTCCTAGATTTAGGTCCTAAGACCCATTCGCCCTTGGGCGAATGGGTCTTCCTTAAGTGCCAAGACCCATTTTTTAATATGTTTTTGGCAACATTTTAATGATTCAAATTTAAGTTTCTAATGTCGGCTTTTTGAATCTATTTTTTGGGAAATTAGATAAACACCTATAAATAAATAGTTATTTTATCAATTCAAATCATCAAGAATTAAGGAAGCTTTAACAAGAGCAAATATTATTGTCCAAAGCATTGAAGAGCAGATTTATCAATCATCTATAATAACAATCAAGATCATATCATCATGTCAAAGTTATGTATCTTCATGTAATGTTTTGGAGCTAACATTGTGATGTAGGTTTCAAGCATTCAAGCATCAAATCAAGTGTCAAATCAAGCATCCAAACAAGCCATTTCATGCAAGATTCAATCCTTAGAGTGATATGTTAGACTTCAATTCTCTAAGGGTAGCCATTAAGGGTTTGGTGAGTTGTGATATAACATTGTTCATTCATCAAATCCTTTACATTTTTTCATTATTTCATCATCAAGGTTTAATTACCAAACTAGGGTTTGACCAAGGAAAACCCCTATTCACCCAAAAACAAACATTTATCCCTCTCTTTATATGTGCAGATCTGTAGGTGAAGAAGGAATGAAATTGGATCAAAAGAGCAATTTTGCAAAGGTGTCAAGCCATGGAAACTCACCTACAAAATTTATTTCTAACTTTTTGATATTGGAATATGGAGAAATTAGGAGCTAAGTTTCAAGATCAGAGGACTGTGAAATCATATTTTGGACCCCTGTAAAGAGACCCATTCGCCTTAGGGAAATATGTCCTTACAGAACACTCAAAACCCACTTTTGATGCCTAGTACATATCATTCTACCATTCTCAAATCTTCTTGAAATTTACTGTTTCTATTTGTGCTATCATTAATTTCTACATTTCAAGTTTTACATCACATAATTGAGTTCATTAGGTATTTTATTTTTATCTCCTCGAGGTGCATTTCATTCATTTCTTTCATTAGGAAACAATAGATCCCCATCCCCATAGAGTTGACTCACCTCAAGGTTGAAAGTCAATTCTATCCTTGGGAGATCTCTTTTTCTAATGAAACTAGGAAAGTGAGGGTGTCCTAGGTGAACCCCTTTTACCTATATGTATATATCCCTTCCTATTTTTCGATGTTTCAACCATTTATTGATCAAGATCTTGATACTCTTGCAAGTAAAAAAATATTTTCCTTCTTGGATGGTTTTATCAGATACAATTAGATTCAGATAACACCTAAAGATTAGGATAAAACTACTTTTACTTGTTCTTAGGGAATATTTGCATACAATGTTCTAGATTTTGGTTTATGTAATGCTACTACCACTTTTCAGAGGGAGTATTTTTGTTGATCTTATTCATGATTGTGTAGAAGTTTATATGGACGATTTTACTGTATATGGTAAAACTTATGAGGAAGCTAAAGGAAATCTTGAAAAAAAAATTGCAACGATGTGAAGACACTAATTTGTCCATCAGTCATGAAAAATGCCATACTCTAATAACATAAGGTATGGTGTTAGGTCATTACATTTCTTCCAAAGGAATTCAGGTTGATCCTAAAAAGGTAAAAATAATTCAAGATTTACCTACACCTGCTTGTCAAAAAGATGTTAGTAGTTTCTTAGGACATGTAGGATATTATCGACGGTTTATTCAAAATTTTAGTAAAATTGCCTCACTACTTTTTGTTTTGTTAGGAAAAGATAATACCTTCTCATGGATGATAAAATGTCAACAAGCCTTTGAAACAATTAAGGAAAAACTTATTACCACACCAATGTTATGTGGACCAAATCGAGAATCACCATTTCACATTCATATGGATGCCTCAGATACTTCAATGGGAGATGTACTATGCCAAAAAGAGGATACACTCTTCTATTCCATTTACTACATTAGTAAAAATTTCATAGGTGTTGAGGTAAATTATATAGTCATTGAAAAGGAAGTTTTAGTGGTTGTATATGTAGTTAATAAATTTCATCATTATATTACTAGATACAAAGTGTTTATTCGTATTGATCATTCAACAATATGGTTTTTAATGAATAAACCTATTGTTACCGGTAGAGTTATCATATGGTTATTATTATTACCAGAATTTGACATTACTATACTTGATAAGCTTGGTCATGAGAATGTTGTTGCAAATTTCTTATCCAAGTTACAACGTGAGGATGAACCCGTACCAATTGATGATGCTTTTCCACATGAACACCTTTTTGCAATTTCTATCAAAAGTCCATGGTTTGCAGATATTACAAACTATTTAGTCACTTGCAAGTTTCCCCTGTATTTCTCTCCTAGAGATCGTCATAAACTTGTTGGACTAAGTGGTCAATACGCATGGTGTAGACATGCAAAATTTCCTGATTCGTATCACACATCATTAATCTTGCATTTTTGTCATATTCATCCTCGATCATTGCATTCACATCATTTTCATCATTTGCATTACTAGTTCCCCCTTTAACATCATTTTCCATCATCTCACTCTATTTCGTCTATTAATTAAGTAATTTTTAATTATTTAATTAATTCATCCTATTTTATTAATATTCCTCTAATCTTCCCTAATTGGATCATTTTAATCATTTAATTAGCCTTTTTATCTAATTTTCTTCTAAATTCCAATGATTAAATAATCTTGAATTATTTAATTATCTAATTCTCATCCCATTCATTTGAAATATTCATTTTTAATAAAGAATATCCTAATCCTCCATAATTAAATAATCTTGAATTATTTAATTGTCCTAATTTCCCTCTCAAAGGCATATTCCCAAGGAATATTCTCTTTCAAAATATCTCATTCTTCTCATTCATTCTCATCCCTCCATTTTTTGATCTAATCTTATCCCTCCATTTCAAATACCCTCAACCATTCTTTGTGGGTCTTGAGGTTTAATCTACTCCATTGATTCAAACATAAAAATCTATGAAACAATCATTCCTCCTTCATTATTACCTTACCTAGATCATTTGAGAGCACTTGAGCATAGCAATATCATGAGCATTTGAGAAATTATCTCCATCTAGGTCATCAATCTTCATGCTTTTGCAACCATGGGAGCTTCATGATCAAGCAATCTAACATTCCATCACCATGAAAATGGAAGGCAAGGTTTGCACATTAGTTGATTTCATAGTTTGATTTGTTTTCATTGTTTATCTTGATTTCTAACCCTTGTATGCATTCTCTTTCATTGTGTGAGTGGGATTTGAGCTTCCATTTTTTTAGGTCTTGTTTGTTTCTAACCCTTGTTTTGATATCAATTCCATTTTCCACTTCACATTAATTGGCATGTCTAATGGGAGCCACATCCTTATTTTAACGAAATTGTGTGAGTTTTAGTGAATTTACAGGTTTTTGGGTCACAATTGCATTTTACAGAGGTCACTTTTGCTATTTATGCTACCCTTGCATTACATCCTAGTGTATTTGACGTTTAAGGATGACTAGTTTGACAATCTTATCGTGTTTTCTCACTAGTTTTTAACTTTGTTTTTCTCTATATAGGAATTTTGTCACATATGCTAGTTAACAGTCATGTTTGCTCAGCATCTGGTCGCATCTATGAGTTAATAGAGCCACATTTGTTAACAGGGTCACGTCTGCTCTGAATCAAAGTCACGTTTGTAGGTATACATGGTCGTGGTTGACTATTTTTTTGTCTCTATTTTGGTTTTGATAGTCACTTTTTTTGTTTAAAATTACCTTAACCCTAACCGTACGTGTTGTGTCTATTGTTTTGTGTTTAACTTACATATTTGTGCAGCCTTTTCGATGGGAGAAGACAATTATTTTAAAACTTCTAACATCATTTGTCTTGTAGGGTTTTTGAAGGTCAAAGACAAAAGCATTTGAAACTTCTAATACCTTGATTGTAGGTTCCTAATGCAATGCTTTATCAAACATTTTATAATTTATGCTTTCATTACTTGGTAGTTTAGTTCACACTTGAATTTGGGGCCTAAAAATAATTTGTCTTTCGTGTATTGTAAGTTGAAGTGTACGTATCCTCTCCCCTTGCACTTCATGCGATCATAGGTGAAGATAAATACCTTCAATTTACCTTTATTTCTCTTTGGCCAAAAGTATATTATCTATGTATCCTCTCCCCTTGCGCTTTGTGTGATCTTTTTTAAGAGGCTTTCCTTGAGACACATCCTAACGGAGGACTCAAGGGTTTGACCTCAAGCAATGTTTTTTAGCGTGTTATATAAATTGGTTGAGAGTGAAAGTTGTAGATCAATCTGTGCATGTAGCACTTCATACTTTCACTAGGGAACTACAGTTTTCTAATTTCTTGAGGAGATGTATGAGAGGTCGACGGTGTTCACCAATTTACTACTCACTAAGAACCAATTTTTATTAGAAGCCTAAGACCTTTTGAACATATTTTAAGTGGTGCAAGGGATGTGAATCATAACCTGAAGCTACTCACCATGTACTCTCTTAGGTTGAGATAGAAACTTTTTGTGTTGCTAGAAATAGCTTCCTAAGAAGTGAAAGAAGGTGTGCATGTGGCGTCTGTCGATGACCCTGTGTCACTAGACATCTACTTGTTAACTACTGAAAGTGCACCCTGTTGAACCTGATGTTCAACATCTCAGTGTAACATGGGAAGACCTCTAAAGCTATGGTTTTCTTGTAGATTGAGGTCAACCTCCGGAGAAGGCCGACTTCCTATGGTGTTATCTAAACTATTGAATGATGAGGAAAAAGGAAGAAAGATATGCATAAAATGAAGATAATCTATTTCTATGGTGATGCACCTAATTGAAAACAGGACTATGAAATTCAAAACTTCGACACTTTGCTTATAATGACTGAAAAACCTTTTTAAAAAAAAATTACACAGCTTACTCTTGTATGTCACTACATAAATATTTCATAATAAGGTCATAATGTTCAGACTTCTAGAAGGAAAATGAATTCACAACCATAAGCCATTTACAAATTTTGACACAAACTATGACCTGCACTAACAATATTTTGCACAAAGGTGCTGAATAAGAGATAAAGCTATAAGGAAATGATAATACCTCACAAATAACTTTGATGAAAATCTTATTGAAGTACACAATGAAGCAAAGAAAGAGAAGCCAAATTCCCAAGAAATCATTAATGTTCAAAGGTCTCCACTGTATTCCTTATCCAAAAAGAAAATTGAGTTACAAAGTCTGCCAATCTGAGAAAGGATTTTGCAAAAAATCACTAACTCTCAAAACTGCAAAGTAAGAACTAACTCTACAATGAGTAGAAAAATGTGACTAAGTAGCTAACATCCAAGTTGCTCCACAAAACAAGGTTCTAGAAATCCTTTGGTCGGATGCAACAATAAGGCCTAAAATATAGCCTTCAAATCCACTCAAAAAGAGCTCATGTTGGATGAAAAAGTCATGCAAGACTTAATCCAACCATAACTACTCCTAAAAATGCTCTAAATGGAAACAAAAGGCCTATATTCCCTCAACAAAGTGATGAATCACCCTATCTCTTCTCCACATGTTTGCAAACAAAACTTAACTTCCCTAAATGCCCTCTATAATCATAAAGATTTCAACAAAACTCATAAAAGCATAAAAGGTATTTATCCTATTTTTCATTAAAATAGTCATATAACTTTATGATTTATAATATCATCATAAAAGTTAATGTGCTTTACATTTAACTCAAATGCAAAAAGAAATAAATAAGAGTATAGTTTGACCTCTATATGCAAGTTAAGGTGAAAATACAAGTTAAAGGTTTTGTTATGGCATATGTAATGCATAAGACAAAGTCTAAGCCACGAGAAATATTAATTTGTTTTGCATTTTTGATAAATAGTGATAAAAATCACTTCACTCATATCAATGGAAAAATAAGGGTTTTCAACCCTAATCCAAAAGCAATGAATGCTTTATTTTTCACATTACTACTTTTGAAGCTTCTGAATGAAGCATATGCCACCGCCATAAGGGTTTGAGGAAGCACTGTTGAAATTTTGCATGGCAGATTTCAAGTTTTTCTTGCAAATTCAACATAAATTTTGAGGAGAAACAAAACTTGATAGAGAATCTTTCAGGTAAGTTAATGATGAAAACATTTTGTCGTTTCTTACCTTTATGAGAAGGAAATGAGCTCGAAATCGAGCCAAAGATCTACATTATGATTCAAAAATTGTGATCTTTTGTTCTCTTTCTCAAAGATTCAATGTCACTGCAAGTAAAAATCTGAGTTTTCTTATATATTTCATGCAAAAACTTAAAGCTTTATCTCCTTCTGTTGTTTGTTTCTATGGTTGCATGCCATATATGTAATGGAAATTTTTATCTGTTCATTGATGACCCATTGAATGGATTATTATACTTTTCTAAACCTGTATTCTTCTTATCAAAATATAAAAAACTAGCTAACTTAGTGGCTGCGATTTTATACTGCTCTTGTTGATTCCATGAAATGACTTAGCCAGCTATTGGCTTGCTTTACTATAGGGATTTGAATATAGGAAACCTGCAGGTTTCTTTCACTCAAAATGGCTTCTGATGACTTCTAGATAACCATAATTTCTGCTTATCCATTCCACTAGTTCTACTGTAACTTCTTTATATCCATTTTTGAAGAATTTTTATATTTGCAATTTTTTGGGTTTTAATGAAACCCGTGACAACTTCCATCAATCTTGCAGGCCGAGGTTATTGTGACATTTCTATGCTTCATTGTATTGTTAATTTGTTGGTATCTTGAAGGCTTTGTCTTCATTTTGATGTATTTTCAGCTTATGGGTAGTGGCCAAAACTTTTCCTTGTAGATTTAAATGCAATAAAACACATAGGTGTTTTCTTTTTATTAAATACTTCATAGAGCCTACTCCCTCATGTGCTTCCATTGCTATCTTTATTGTTCACTTTCAACTTGAACGCCTTCATTTGATGAGTCGGGTCACTTCATTGATGGAAATTACTCTGCATTTTTCCCTTCTTACCATTATATTTGATTGGCATAATGACCAAAACCTGCACTTGATAACATAGCACTACAAGACCACGAAAGACTCATGACATCCTCTTCAATATCTTTACAAACTGATTTATTCCCTCTTGCCTTCATGAATATCATGGACAGATTTAAAATGTATCTTTCATATCTACATCCATTACTGAAGGTTCTTCTAAATCTCATTTTAACAAACTGCTCCCTAAAACACTGTAAGTGTTTAACAAGAAAGTCGCAAATGAGGAGAGCCCTTGTTGCAAAGAACAACAAGAGAGACAAAAGGGAATTATTTCTCCTAAGTGCATGAAGACAGTAGACCAGAACTTGTACATCAGCCCTTTATAATGCTAAAGTTAACTGTCTCATACTCTTTACTCTGAAAGAACCTCATCAGCATGCTTCAATTCTTGTAAGCTCAAACTTATGGATCTCATGGTATTGTATGTAGTTGAAACCATTTAATCCATGAATTCTTTCTTTGTCATTTGATGAGACTATCTTTCATACCTTGTGGCATGAACTCTGCTCCTTTCTTTGAACATCCTTGATTTTCATTTTGTTACTATGCACCCTCAAAAACATGCTAAGATCTCTTAAGTTGCTCACTTGTACCTACTTTATGGTACTATCCTGGTTATTCATGCATGTGCTTTGACTGTGGCCAACATGATTCATATTTTGTCATTATGATCTTTAACTTTCCTTTGCATAATAATCATTGTCCTATTGTTGACCTCTCTAACTGAACACTATCCTCCCAAGTCTGAGATCTGTCCTCAATCTTTGATAGCTGCCATTATGTTAAATGCATTATTCTTTTCAAGAATTTCTGGAAATGTACTTGCAAGAACACATAATAAACATGATTTCTTTTTTGTGCTTCATTTTCCATGAAATGAAATAATCTTTTAAGCATTATGTAAAATAGTTCCTTATGTTTTTATTTTAGATATAGTAATTCCATTGAGATTTTCAATACTCATTGTTTCAATGAGCAAATATTGCTATTGTAATCTGCATTGAATACACTAAAGTGTACTTAGAAAGTTGTGCATAAATAATGAGTTGGGCTCAACCCTCATGGGAGCCACATTTATCTCCACTCATATTTAATCTGATAAATGATTGCACATGTTGTTGCACATGGAACAAACAAGTTAGGAAAAATGACTTTTTTTGTGTGTACATTGACCAAATGGCTTTCCTAGACACATAAGGCTTTCATTGATCTTTGATGCACATGGAGACAAATTGATACATGGATAGGTGGATAATATAAATGATCATGTATAGTTATGACTTTTCATTGCTTAGAGTATAACTCTAACATATTGCTTGACCACTGCAGGAATAGGAGCACATGAAACTAAGAAGGACAAGCAATGAGGACAACATCAGAGGGAGACAAACCTCAACCAGTCATTCAGGAAATGACTGGTCATCCCTTCTACATGCTTATTTATTTTCCTTCATTTGTTCATGTATTGATTTACCTTTATTTGTATCAAAGAAAAGTCAGTCTCACGGCTTGCTGTGTGAGACACATGTATCTTATCACATTCAATAAAGATTACATTTTCAGAAATATGTGAATCTTTCTCTATTACATGCATGTGTATGAATGTAATAGTCTGTAGTTGCAATTTTTTTCAGATTTTTCATTTATACATTTGAATGTGATGAAGAAGGATAATAAAATGTACCTTATCTTTCCTCAGTTTAAAACAAATTCTACCCTTTTGAACCAATGAGTGAAAAATGGGTAACACTACTATCCACCTTCATGGGAAAGGGTTTTGAAGTAATTAACTACTTAATCTATTTGGGCATTTACCCCTTAAATGGGAGGTGGGCCTACTTAAATTTACACACCTACTACTAAAATAGGTTGTACTTGTTTGGTTTTATTAATCATTTGAAGTCATTCTTGATTGTTCATGTTTTTTGTTCATATCACTTATTACAAAAAAAAAACTCAAACATGAACATCACATCAAATTTCATCAAACTTGCAAGAACTTTAAAACACAAACACATAAATCATGTTTTCCAAAAAATAGGGTCGCTTTTGCACAACCAATCACGTTTGATTTGCATCTGGTCGCCTTTGCTCAACATATTTTTTCCTTTTTTAAACTTGTCACTTATGCAATTAATTTGTTCTACCAGACTAAAACCTGCACAAACTGCCTTTGGTTTCACTCTACTGCATTTGACTTTGCATCTGGCCGCATTTTCTTTGCATCCTATTGCCTCTGCTTAATGCTTTGCTGTGTTTTCTAGAAATAGCAGTCATTTTTGTCAAAAATATTGCATTTTTTTAGACTTGTTAACATTTAGAACTTGAAACTATCATAATTCTTGGTACTACCATCAAGACATCTATCAAAATGGATATTTAACTTCTGTACAGTCATTTTTACCTTCAAACATCACAACTATACTTCAACTAGCCTTTCATAGGAAATATCAACATATCTCTTTTGAATCAAAACATCAAAACCTTTTCAAACATCAGCAAACCTAATCAACATAAATCTTTTAAGACCATCATTAACATCCTTTTGGATCAAACATCAAACATTATCCTTGGACATCGACCATATCAAACCTATCAACCTTTGCTAGTACCTTTTGATACATCTTTCCATATCTTGTGAGCTTGTCAACTTAGAAGAACTATCTTTATCCTAGGTCTATAAATCATCACTATCATCCCTATTTATTTAGATTCATGAGTCTAGTCCAAACAAAGAAATCAACAAATCATTCATCAACATCTTGAGATACTAGAATAAAATAACTTTGTTATCCTTTTTGTCCAAAGGTTAACCATACAGTCCAAAATCAATTTGAATGCCATCCAAATTCTATATCAACTTGAAAATCACTCATTTTACCAAAAGAATTATCTACATATCCTTTGAAATCCAAATTTGAAACAAATAAATCTAAGCAGCATCACACGTCATAGATCCTTTCCATAACTTAGGTCTATTAGGACTTTTATGACTACAACAAGATCACAACATAAAAATAAAAGGGCACCCAACAATAGTAGCTCAAATATTACAAACACTACCAATGTCAACACAACAAATGTCCATACCACAAATGTTGAAAATCCAACCAAAATTCAATGGGGGTACTCTACTCCTCAACCAACAAACATAAATCCAACAAACATGAATCATTTAATGCAAACATCAATCCTTATTTTCAATGGACAAACATAAATCCTTCATTTCATGTAAATGTTAATCCTTCACAACAACCAAGTGTTGATCCTTCACAACAAGACCTACATCGTACACATCAAGATTACATCACTCAACATAGGAATCAACCAACTAGAGGACAAGATGGTTATATAGAAGAGGATTCTGATGAAGACCTTATCGAAGAGAAGATTTTAGAAATGTCACAAAACCCAAAGATGTTGATGGTCATGGATAAATCAAGCTTAGTTTTGATCCCAACACATACTTTTATAGACTTGCACAATATGGGGCTAAGTTACCCTATGATTATAATGTCTACAATATTAAGGATACAACCCTTATTTCTAGAGATTAATATATGGTGATTAGACAAGTCTTTAAACCTCCTATACCACCTAAGGTTCCAAGATTTTTTGCACAAACAAATGATCCTTATTAAGCAAAACAAGTGGAAAACCCATTGTATAGGCAACCAACCCAAATAGAACAAGCAATGGAAGCGCAACAAAATCAACTTGATCCTAATATATTGGGAACACAAAACACACCTCAATAATTCACAAACCATTTTACAACTCCTTCGGTAACTAACAATGCTTCCACTAGTACATGGAAACCAAATGTATCAAGAAATCTATATGCAACCTCTTGGGCACAAAATGTACCTCCACAAGGTTAAAAATCTAACGTACAAAATGTGTTGAATCTTCCTTATAGACTACCAAACCCATCATTGCATGCTACCATGCCACCACAACCCCAACACATGGTGTCACCCATTTGTATTGTACCATTTAATCCACCTACAAAATCACAACAACAACCACCCATACATCAACACACATAAATTGATGCACCCCAAAAACAACCCATGTATCAACAACATAACACTCCTCAAGGCATGGTACAACATAACACCCCACAAGGTTTGGTTTGACAACAAACTTCTCATCAAGACCCTTCACAAAATGCTCAATATCAACAAGGTTTAAATTTTCAAAATCAAGATCCCAATGCAATGCAATATCAACATGGTCCTTCATATACACAAACTCCTCAACAACAAAACCTTGTTCCATAAAAAATTGTGTTCCATAACAACAAAACATGAATCCACAATACCAACAAAATCGTGTTCCTCAACAAAACCTTGTTCCACAACAAAATCTTGTTCAACAACAACAAAACATGAATCCACAATATCATCAAAATCTTGTTGCTCAGCAACAAAATCTTGGTCCACAACAACAAAATTATGGTCCTCAACATCAAAATATTAATCCTCAATATGCATGCATCAATACACAAGATCTGAATGCTACTCAACAATATCAATACAAGATACACAAGGAAATGAGTTAGCATTACAAATTCAAAACATTAATAAAAAGTTATAGGATATACAACTTGGGAAGACCAAGAAAATTTATACCTTGGAATACATTTGTCCTTATCCTTATGATCGAAGCATATATATGATTCCCTTCCCTGAGAACTTTGAAATTCCAAAATTTAACAAATACAAAGGAAGAGGAGATCCCATTGAGCATACATGTGAATTTTTTGTAGCATGTATGGATGTGGCTAACAATGAATCTTACATGTTGAGACTATTTCCAAAAATCCTTGGTGGAAAAGCCATAGAATGGTTTTCTCATTTACCTCCTGGACTTAAGACATTCAACGAACTATCAAAAAATTCATCAATCACTTCTTGTACAACATCGAACAAGATATCACCATACCTGACTTGTATAAAATCAATCAAAATCAAGGAGAGTCTTTTGCTTCTTTCTTGCAATGGTGGTGACACAAAGCAAGTAAGTGTAAATGGCTCATCCTGGAAAAATAACTTGTAGAAATATTCATGGGAAATCTAAACACCGACTTAAGCTTCCAATTAACCATGCTATGTCTTAACACATTTGATGATATCATTGAAAAGGGTATACCCATTGAAAGAGCTCTTATTACAAAAGGAGCTATTAAATTATACAATAATCGATATCAACCTTCTAATTCAAATGACAAACCTCACTTATGGGTGAAGAACAAAAATATCACTAATGATGGAATAGTGGATACAAAATTCATATAAACCATCTGACCTCCACCTAATAATCCTCAACCCCATGTTCAAAGAAACCAATAAAATAATCCTCTAGGCTATCAAATGAACAATCAAAATCAAAATCCTCCAAGATAACCACAAAGACCTAATAACAATACTTTCAATCAAACTAGACAAAAAATCACTCCTTTGGAAGAACCCGTTGAAGTGGTCTTATGAAAAATTTTACAATCAAACCTTATCAAACTACCTAAACAAAGTAACTATGAGTAACCACAATTCAAACCCCCTTGGTACGATGAGAATGACCATTGTGAATTCCATAGAACTAAGGGACATAAAACAAATAACTACATGAAACTAAAGAACCTCATACAAGATCTAATTGATAAGGGAGAGGTTCATACTGAACATTGTCCTGGAACTTTCGGTAACAAGGACTTGGGAATCTACAAGGATCCAATCCTCAATCATAATAAAGGAAATGAACAAGGCCACGGGAGTGATTATAATAAAGTTGTATATAACTATGACCAGAATATAAGTTTTGGAAGAAAATTTGCAAACATATGGCCATGGTACAAAATAGGATTTATTGGCATAGTTGGCTATTACTAAAACAAGGGATGCAAAAAATTTACTACCAAATCAGATACCTCCTCCCATAAGAACTCCAATTCACCATACAACCTTTTCTTTGGGTTATCATCTATGGAGGGTGAATGATGAGTTTGCACAAGCAAGGGAAAAGTGGAAGAAAGAAAGAGAAACATTGATTGGAGAACATACTAAATTACTAGAAGGAAAAGAGATGGAGCTAAGAAAAACAACAATCAGACTAGAGGAAATGGCAGAAAAAGCTCACAAATCATAAGATGTAGGCCTTTAGCAAGGACATATGCACTATTTTTGTAAGAAAGATTTCTGATTTTTTAGTTTAGTAGGCTAATTAGTAATCAGTCAATTGGGATGAACAGGCAGTTTGAGTTTCTTAATGTTTTTTTCTAATTCTACACCAAAGGAGCAGGATCAACTGTGTGAATTTTATTTACACAACTATGTAGTGCCAGAAGAAACAGAGTGGAATCCTCTAATATTTGTAGGGGATCTCCAAGTAAGGGCACTTGCATCTTATTACAGGAATGAACAATTCAGGGGAGAAATAATGGAAGAATATGAGGAGAGGGAGAAATTAGTTGCTATCCACATAAGGAAAGAATCTAAAGACCCTAATGCAGTTCTAGATGAATGGTTGAAGCTCCTAGATCATACGGGTGTAGGAAGGAAAATTATGAAACTGAGGACAGAGGATTACAAAAGGATGCAAACATTAGTTGTAGGATTGGGACAACAATGTTACAATTATATGGAAAGCAAATAGAACAACTTGACCCTAGAGTTGCAAAGAAAGGAACCTCATTCCATGTATAATTTCACCACCATGATTGAAAGGGTGCACAGATACATGAGAATTGGTGTTGATATAGGAATTCACTGGGTACCACTCACATTTCACCCACCTATGCTACTCTATCCAGTTCCACATTGGATCGGGGAAAAAGGTGAGGAGTGTGAGAAAGTTGGGATCATCAAAATGAAATAACTTGAAACTTACGAAGGTTTATACTTAAAACAAATCAAGGGGGTTGATGCTATCATGAACCTCAGGGAGATCACCTTGTGGTATAATCTCTTCCCCTAGTGTTTTGCTTGAGGGCAAGCAAAATTATAGTTGGGGGGAATGATGGGTTCCTTTATTAGCCTCTTTTCTATTGTTTTTATGCATACTTTCAAACACTATTAGACAATATTTTCATACCATACTCCTATATTATGCTATATTTTCATACTTATTATACAACCTTGGACCTAAATTCTAGCAATGGAAATATGATTATGATATAATAGTATTGCATGGTTTATATGAAAGTATGTATGAAATGTAGATGGAATTCTATGTTTAATTATGGTAGTTAGCTTTGTGCACATGTTTTATGGATTAACCTTTTTGCAGCCAAGGAGAAACTATAGCCCGTAGCAATTGAAGTTGTAACCTGCAACAAAAGGAAGAGTGGGACAACAAAATAGGGGAAGTGCAAGATTGAGCTGAATGCAACTATATGAAGACACTTGATGGAGTTGAAGGTGCATCATTATGACAAGTTAATAAATCACTGGAGGAGAATAATTCTTTTGATAATAGGATTCTGCATAACTGTTTATGTTTTACATGCAAATCTGTTTCATAGAGTTTCAGTTCTATTAGAACTCTTCTTTCTTTTCAGTTATGGTTTGAACAATTCAATCTTAACTATATACTCTAATATCTAGGAGTTGCAGTTAATGATTGCAAGAAGTTGTTGCTTAGAATAAGACTCCCCTATGCTTGTATATAGCTGGTGGTTGAGTCCTTAGATCAATTAGTTGATTTTAATATTTCGTTATCAATTGTTTTTTAGTTTCAGTTATCAATTACAGACATGTTGATTATTTAAAATGATTTTATTGAATACAATCCGTGAATAAGATTTTGTGTAATCTTTTGTGTTACGTAATAAATGGAGTTCAATTTCACATGGATGCATAGAATATGATAGTTAGATTTGGTTCTAGTTAAGTGAGGATAACCACTTGAGCATGCCAGTTAAGGTAACTGTTCTTCACTTCATTCATAGCTATTTATTTATGTTCAGTAATTGTTTCTATTCATCATTACTTTATGAATTACATGCAAATTAATTTGGAATATCATACTTTGATTATTAGTAATGAATGTTCATGAGCATGCATGTATTTGGTTAATCAATAGTACTTCAAAGGTTAGAATAAGTTTAGTTACTAAGTTTTGATCAAATTTGAGTTGATACAGTAATTCTTTATTACCAGCACTTCAGTTAAGAGTTAAGTTGTAGGCACCCATAGCCATTAGCTCTGGTTTGTTTCTTTCACTATTATGCAATTCTGTAAATTTCTAGCAAGTAGAACATCTTGAATAGGATAACCTAGGTGGCCTTAAGTCTCTGAAGGCACATACAATGTAGCATCATCACAAGTTTACAAACCTTGGGTTGAAATTTTAATGTAGTCTTTACAATGTTGAGTGGACTGTTCAACCAGACATACCTCTAAATTGTGTAGGTTCTACCAAGTTTACAATACATTAGTTTAGACTCTACAACTACCATATCCTTTGACCAACCATATGAGAAACATGAACTTCAACTCGTTTACCCTCAATTGATAGACTAGGACCAGCAACGACTATCAGTTCTAGACATATTCCAAAAGAACAAAGATATTGTTGAGTTTATGGGACTAAGATATGGTATACCACCTGGGGATCATAAGGAAATCTTTGGCATTGAATTTGGTGAAGACACATACTTTGGAGGAGAGATTGGGTCCCTTAGTCACAAAATTAAAAATTAAAATATCAAAAAGAGATCATTTTGTGAAAACTATAATATCGCAATATCAGATCAAGGAAAAGCAAAAATAAAGGACGTATATGAGGGTGAAAACCTCTTTGAGGTACCCGAAGATGGAGGATTCAATCTCCCCAACATCATTCAAAAACCAAGAAAGATCAATAGAATTGGTAGAAGACTCAGAGCAGATAAATGTGGGAACATCAAATGTACCTAGAATCACCTTTTATGTAGCTCTTTTGGACCTTAACGAAAAGAAGAACTTCACAACTTTCTTGGGCAACCGTACAATCAACTTTGTTTGGTCCTATGCAGATATTCTTGGATTAGACCCATCCCTTGTGGTTCATCATTTGACAATATTTCTTGGAGCAAAATTGGTAAAACATAAGCTTCGTAAGATGCATCCACAAATAACACTTCTAGATAAGGTTGAAATACATAAACTTCTAGATGTGACTGGTTTTATTAGAATGATTGATTACCCCGAGTGGATGTCTAACCTTGTACCTATTTCTAAGCCCACTAGGGGCATAAGGATTTGCACTAATTTTGGAGATCTTAACAAGGCATGTCTGAAAGATGACTTTCCTTTGTCAAATATCGACATGATAGTGGATTTGATAGCAAGTCATGAAATGTTTTCCCTCATGGACAATTTTTTGAGATATAACCATATCAAGATAACACCTAAAAACCAGCACAAGACTGCATTCACTTGTCCTTGGGAATGTATTGTTGGAACATAATGCCATTTGGGCTTAAGAACGTGGGAGCCACCTATTAGAGGGTGATGACCACTATATTTCATGGTATGCTCTACATTACCATGGAAGACTATGTAGATGATATCCTAGTGAAATCCATAACAAGACAAGGTCATCTAGACAACCTGGCACACATATTTGACAAGTTAGAAGAGTATAGTCTATGCCTTAATCCAAATAAGTGTGTGTTCGACGTAAAATCAAGAAAGCTCTTGGGATACATTATATCCCACAGAGGTATAGAAGTAGATCCAGCTAAGGTTAAGGCAATCATGGAAATTCCTCTTCTAAATACTTTGAAACAACTATGTAGCCTTCAAGGCCTTAATCCAAATAAGTGTGTGTTCGACGTAAAATCAAGAAATCTCTTGGGATACTTTATATCCCATAAAGGTATAGGAGTATATCTAGCTAAGGTTAAGGAAATCATGGAAATGCCTCCCTTAAATACTTTGAAATAACTATGTAGCCTTCAAGGTAAATTGTAGTCCATCTGAAGGTTCATAGCTCAGTTAGTAGATAAGTGTCATCCTTTCGCGCACCTACTCCATAAGGATGTCTCCTCAGT
Source organism: Sequoia sempervirens (assembly GCA_007258455.2). Lineage (NCBI taxonomy): Eukaryota > Viridiplantae > Streptophyta > Pinopsida > Cupressales > Cupressaceae > Sequoia > Sequoia sempervirens. Next base: position 62,779,764 of record VDFB02047230.1, on the reverse strand, counting down.
GGGAAGAGAAGTGTCAAGAAGCATTCCAATAGATCAAAGACTATTTGGTGTCACCTCCTACATTAATGCCTCCTCTACCTAATAAACCTTTAATCCTTTATATATCAACAACATCAATAGCCCTAGACACCCTGTTAGCACAAAACGATGAGAATAGTAAAGAAAGAGTAGTGTACCATATCAGTCATACACTAGTGGGCTACGAATTGAGCTATACACCTATAGAACGGGATTGTTTAGCCATCTTTGTCATAGAAGCTCAAGAACTACATGTTGAACCGACATATCAAACTAGTCTCTAAGGTGGATCCTTTGAAATATCTATTAGCTAAGGAAACTTTAATGAGTCGGATGGCGAAAAGGGTCATGATTCTTACTAAATTTGACATAGAATACATTGATAGAAAATCCATTAAGGGACGGGTGATAGTAGACCAGTTGGCCGAGTCACCTCTTGATGACCACCACCCTGTGATATCAAAATTCCTTGATGAAGGAATCCTACTAACAACTCAAGTGACCCGATGGAAATTGTATTTCGACGATTCTCACACCCAACATGGGTCAGGATTTGGAATCCTCTTTGTTACACCACAAGGAAATAGTATACTCAAAGCATATAGGATCAATTTTCCCTCTACCAATAATATAGCAGAATACAAAGCATTGATAACAGGGTTAAGAATGGAAGTTGAGTGGTAGATCAAGGAATTACAAGTCTATGGAGACTCGCAGCTAGTGATTAGACAAGTAAATGACTAGTATTAAACTAAGGATGATAAATTTTTTCCTTATAAAATAATGGTATATATTTTTAAGCAATAATTCTTAGTCATTCTCTTTGGGAAAATCCCGAGAGTAAATAATAGATTTGTTGATGCTATGGCTACCATTGGTTCTCTTCTTGACATGCCATAGAATAGTGCTAAGTATGAGTTTCTTGTGGAATAATTGCTTATACCAACCTTCGATGTCCCAGAGTATGAACTTGTATGTGACGTTGTTGGTCCCAACTCACCCTGGTATCATGATATTAACACCTATCTCCAACATGGAATCATACCCCTGAACCTTAATAGTAATCAAAAGAAATCCTTCATTCGTCGAACCTCAAGATTCACCATACTTGGTGATACTTTATATAGATGTAGCCTCAATGGAACATTACTTCAATGTCTTAACCCAAAAGAGGCATTAATTGCCTTACAAGAAGTGCATGAAGGTGTTTGTGGTTCACATTCTAGTGGACCTAATCTAGTTAAGAAGCTATTAAGAATGGGATACTACTAGCCCTCGATGGAATAAGAAGAGAATTAGTTTGTAAAGAAATGTCTCCAGTGTCAAAAACACAGTGATCTTATTCATGCCCCAACATAAGAACTACATCTAGTTACTACACCGTAGCCCTTTTCATAGTAGGGACTCGACCTTATAAGTAAGATATCCCCACTTCATCCAATGGACATAAGTTTATCATAATTGCCATGGAGTATTTTTTAAAGTGGATAGAAGTCATACCTTTGACCTATATCATGGGTAAACAAATGGCTAAATTCATTTTGAACTAGTTTGTTTGTTGTTACGACATACCTCAAACCATTGTCACTGACAATGGGGCTCTATTTAAGAATCAAGATGTCCACAAAATCTGCTCTAGATTCCATATCTATCACTACTTTTCAACCTCGTATTACCCCTAGGGAAATAGTCAGGCGGAAGGGTCAAATAAAACTACCCTAAAAATCCTTAAGAAGATTGTTAATGGTGTCAACTATGACTGGCACCTACAACTAAATCCTGCTTTGTGGGCTTACTGAACGAGCATCCATACGCCCACTGACGCTACCCCTTTCTCCCTTGTATTCAAAACAAAATCCATCTTTCCCATAGAGGTCGAGATCCCCTCCCTAAGGGTATCCTTACAAAACCTAGTTGACAATGAAGCATACCAAGTATTTAGACTCCAAGAGCTTGAGTTGTTAGACGAAAGGCATTTGAGCGCTCTAAACCATCTCCAAGCTTATCAAAATAACTTCAAGTGTAGTTACAATAAAAGAATCAAGAACATAAGCTTCCAGATGGGCGACTTAGTCCTAAAAGAAAATCAACTTAATCAAGATGGTAAGGGAAAATTTGAACAAAATTGGTCAGGACCTTTTGTAATCACTACAAATTATGGCTCTAGTGCTTATCAGTTCTGGAAACCCCTGAAGGTGAACCTTTGGCAAAACTCCTCAATAACAACCATCTTAAGAATTTCTATACCTATCCCATTGGAATATCCTAGCAAAAAGTCAAAAAAATCAAAGAAAGAGGAAAATAACAAAAAATAGTAAAGAGAAATAAATTTTCCTTTAAGTGAAAACCACCTTTGTGGTGCTTCTAGGACATGTACCATAGTGAAAACCTAGAAAATAGGTGCTACATTTGAATAAGGTTTGTCTCACCATCTATCAAGGGTCGTATCCATTCCATCCATCCATTATCATGATCATGCCTTCATTCATTCCATCCATCTATTTCATAATAAATGGGCATCCAACCATGGCTTGATCACTTGAAAAGTGTCTGATGTTGCTGCACTATGGCCATCCTCTATTTATGTCATCCCATTTATCCATAATAAATGTAAAATCCTAACTGGGGGCATCTTCATTAACCTAGAAGATAGATTTGATCCTTGTTCATATCCCAAGTTGCATAAATCTTCAAAAAAATAAAAAACATATAGATCAACCTTCAAAAATAAAAAACATCTAGATAATCCTTCAAAAACAAAAAACTTCTAAATAATATTCAAAATAAAAAATCCAAATAACTCTTGAAAATCCAAAAACATACATAAAATTTCAAAAACATCAAAAACATTATTATCCATCCATGTATGAGCTAATAGCCTAGTCCAATAATCAAACTGCATTGTCTCTGCATGTACGTAGGCAAGGCCATCATCGATGAGCCCCTGAGGCATTAGGTCAGCACCCTTAGGTCCCCCTCACTAGGTTTAAATATCGACAAAATACCAAAAAAAATTCAAAATACTAACAAACACAAAAAACAACCTCAAACAATCTCAAAAGCACAAAAACATTCAAAATATCTTAAAAATTTTGTCGTCACCCATCCGTAATAAACTATTCATCCCTTATAAACTCATCACCATCCTCATCCTTTGACAAGACAATCAAAGCAAACATAGTAGCTATCGAAATCCAAAATATTCAATCAAGAATTGTGAAAACTTGATCATTATCAGCCGAAACAATGCTTAAGTATCAATTGTCTATCGATATCATCATCTAAAACGTTAACATCCTAGTATGAGCCTTAACAGATATATTGTTCCTACAATAGGCATTATCAATGGATAATATCCCTAAACTGCAAAGATCCAAGTGGCAAGTGATATGGCAGCTTTGTTCGTCCATTTTAATCTTTAATCTTTTGATCATTGATTTCATACGTCATGTTTGTTTGGATGTTCTTGTAATACAACCATAGTGAACACTTTCCTTGTGTGTGCATGGATAGTCTCGAGTAATACAACAGTTGGTGCATATCATGTTCTTCATACCTTTTGTGTATTAGTCTCCTTACTTCGATGGCTTTATTCTCTCACATTACATAACAAGGTTTTTGCATGCCAGGTATGAAGAAGAATACTCCTATCTTGTTTGTAGACTCAAATTCCACGCAATAGATACAAAGTTGCCTTGGTTCTTCATACCCTCATGCATCATGTCTATTTTCTATATTAATAAGGATTAATTATCATTAGTTTCTCTTGAAAAAGAAAAATCATGTTCATCACATTTTCATACATCAATTATCATTCATCATTCATTCATTCATTTATCATAACATAGGGATCTCCATCAACTGGATCATACATCATCAATCTCTTCTATCTTCTAATCCCTCTAATCAATTCTTATGACTAACATCTCCATCATGTATCATAGCATTATTATTACCACATGCAACTTGCATCCACAAACTCACCAACATAGCATATCATCTATATCATCCATAATCCATATCATATCATCACATAAAATATATCATTCATACATTCTACATATCATGGAAATATAAAAAAATACAAAGAAAAAGATAATCACATCTGCATATCATCATAACATAGCATCGCATCCTGCACCATCAATATCAAATCATAAATAACCATCACATCAATGCATCTCATAATCATCATCATCGCATATCACAATCATAAATGCGTCTCATAATCATAAACATCATGACATCATGCAAAACATCATAAGGATCATACATAATATATGTTGCATAAAAAATGGTCTCATCTCATATATCATCAAAAAATGGAAATATCATAGTACATCATCATCATAACATGTGTGATATAATCAGTGAATCAAAAATATACATATGTATACGAGGCCCAATGGCCAATGAATGTATATACATCAATATAAATAATGTCTACAAAGTCTCTACATTATGAAATAATGTACAAAAAAAGATCTTAGCCCTATGCCTCTCCATCTAGCAAGGGTCTCTCCTGATCATCTCGAGTCGGGGACCATTGGGTAAGTTGGTTGTGTGAGGGTGACCTATGTGGCTAATTTGAAGGCTTACTCATAGAAGCACCCCCTAACCTACTCAACTCTATTGAAGCACTGCTCCTCACACCAAACCTAGGTTGTCTCTACGACCTAAGAACTACAGCCTCATAAAGAGTCTTGTAGTAGGTCCTCTCCTCCATTAGGGCATCCCTTTCCTACATATACCTATCCATGTTGATGGTGGAAACTTGTGATATCTCAAGCTGCACTTGTTGGCTCCACTTTATGTCTTGCTCAGCTATAGCAGTGTCCCTCTCCCTACAGACCTGATCCCGCTTAGCTATAAGGACTACAATATGTGCATCTGCAACCTATTTGAGGGCTATCTTTGCATCTCTCTCTACTGCCCTGATATCTTTATTAGCAAGGACCTAATCACGCTTTGTCATCATCTTTGCTAGCTTAGCTTCTAGGTCTCCATGTCTTTGATCCAGCAGTGAGGGTGGTGCCTACTGATCCTACCTAATTTGATGGTCCTAATGACCATCCCCATGTTTGTCCTGATGTTCGTCATGCTACTACACCTATAGAACCTATGCTACGTTTTACTACTTTGCAACCACCCTCAGTCTCTATCTGGCCTCATGACTTCCAATTGCACCTCCTCACCTCCTACTACCACCAATAGGTCTTAGAACACCTCTTGGAGGGAGGATAAATATCAGTGGCCTCCTGCAGGCCCACCATGCATCGTAGCCCTATGTAGTGCTTAGATCATCTAGACCTACTGTCCATACCCATCCAAGCGGAGCCATTTGTCAGAACTCTGAAGTAGTTTCCCTAGATGATGTTGTGGGCCCCCATGCAGCCACCTATCTGGTTGTCCACACATATCGTGCATGATGCCCCTGATCTAGAATGACCTATCTATCGTCGAACTAGTGACAAACCCTCTTTGGTAAGTATCTCTCAAGAATATGGTCAGATCACTCGATGAATCTTCTGGTCTAGCAACAAAAAGTAAAATGTGCATGGTCATCATCCCATGCCTTGCATCCCAACCAAGGTATCCAAACAAACTGTGTCATATCACCAAAAACTTCCCTCCAATATTGTAGTCTGTCAAGTTATTTGTAGTGCGGATAATCATGATACCTATAAGAGTAAGGGTCGTCAAGATCCTTATCAATGATACCGAGAGGTTGTGTAGCTATGATCCTCTCCCATGCCCAAACATGTAATACGTTGATACCCATAGAAATGTTGGTTCCCCTTCGTAGCACACCTGGTACATATCGTGGTATAAATGCGCTAACATGCATGGCCCCCCAAGTGTACCTAGTCCCCTCTATCATCATAGAGTCTATGTAAATCCCCCATCTGATAGGAAACTGTCGAGAGTGCCTGTCGAGCATCAATGGCCCTATGGTCAATCTTGCTAATATGATGGTCATCTCATGAACCTCCCCAATGTAGGGAGCCAAATTAATCTATCCATCCACCACAATAATCCACTCCTCTTTGACCATTTTGGGCATCGTCATTGCTCCTTGGTCTACATCATACTCCGTTAGCTCTACGTGAATAGGGATCTTGAGGATGTGCCAAACATCCTCCAATGTAATGGTGCACTCTCTAGTCGGCAAGTGGAATGTCATTGTATTTGACCTCCACCTCTCTACTAGGGAAGTCATCATAGCCCTGTGCACACAAATCTCTAGCATGTAGGCTATACATGGTCTAATCCAATTGCTTCTAGGAATTGAACCCTCAAAGTCTCTGATATGAGCTAATTGATCCAATAACTGTGATCTCCTCTCCCTCGCGTACAAAGGATGAAGAGTGACCTGTAAGCATAAATCCCACAACGTCAAAATTACAAAAACCGAGAATTTTTTTTAAGTCTGCTAGTAAATTAAGAAAACACATCAATTCGTGAAAATACGTTAGTTTTTGCAAATGTGGTTCTTTTTTGTTGCAAACGTGTTCCCTATTGTAAACACGATAAAGCCCTAAAAAAGGTCAAACACATCAACATTTTGCAAACGTGTCATTCAAAAATGTCGACCTAAGTCAAACACGCCAAAGCTTTTCAATCGCGTCGATATAAAGCAAATGCGAACATCCTAAAACTATGAATGTGGTTGTATCGCGACAACCACGACAATCCTTAAGGATTGCTGCATTTTTTTCCTACCTTTGGCTAATAATTTGAAAACAAAAATTAAAGTGCAAGTAAAAGTTTGAGGTATGCTTACTGCAGTGCTTGCACCAGCTGGCCTCTAGTACTGATGAACGAGCTCCACGCAGTGTGGTGCTACTAGTACTTGAGCCATCATGAATGTGTGTTTGAAGGCTAAGGATGCGAAAAGCTCTAGTAGTGCTAGAAATCCTGAAAGTTGAGTGTGCAAATGAGGAGGTTTTGAACCCTAATTGCATATATAATCCCTTCAAAACCTAGGGTTTTTCCCGTGGTCGCCCTTCTGAGGTATCTTTTGAGCATCCTAATTCATCTTGATCGTTATATGTGGCCCCTAGAGCCTTATTTTTCATCCTCTTTTCATCTGAGTTGGTCCTAAACTCTTGTTGTGAGCCTGACTCGAAAATTTATCTCCCAAGGGGGTAGCCTAGCATCATATCATCCTTTGGACACTCATTGGGGCACAGTGGGGCATCAAAATTTTGATTTGAGAAACATAAGTCTTTGAAACAACTTAACAAGTACATTATGTCGATGAGGGGAAAAATGTAGACATGCAAAATTGCATGATTTGTATCACACATCATTAATCCTACATTTTTGTCATATTAATCCTTCATCACCACATTCGCATCATTTTCATCATTTGCATTACTAATTCCCCTTTTAACATCATTTTACATCCTTTCACTTTATTTCCTCTATTATTTAAGTAATTTTGAATTATTTAATTAATTCATCCTATTTCATTAATTTTCCTCCAATCTTCCCTAATTGGATAATTTTAATCATTTAATTAGCCATTTTATCTAATTTTCTTCTAAAGTTCAATGATCAAATAATCTTGAATTATTTAATTATCTGATTCCCACCCCATTCATTTGAAATATTTCTTTTTAATAAAGAATATCCTAATCCTCTGTAATTAAATAATCTTGAATTATTTAATTGTCTTAGTTTCCCTCTCAAAGGAATATTCCCAATGAATATTCTCTTTTAAAATATCTCATTCTTCACATTCGTTCTCATCCCTCCATTTCTTGATCTAATCTCATCCCTCCATTTCAAATATCCTCAACCTTAGATTTTCCTAAAATTGTGGAGATATTTGAGTTCAAACTAATCTTGATCCTTCATCTTCCTTGATTCACTCAGATTCATGGGTCTTAAGGCACAATCTCAACCATTATTTGTGGGTCTTGAGGTTTAATATACTTCATTGATTCAAACATGAAAATCTATAAAAAAAATCATTCCTCCTTCATTATTACCTTACCTAGATCGTTTGAGAGTGTTGGGAAAATATGTCTCAATCTTGCAAATACATAAGGTACCATTGATACGTCAACGTGGGGGGGTTATAGGGGGGGTTTCCTCCCTTGTGGGGGTCTGGGGGCAATGTGCCCCAACGGGGGTTCGGGGGCAGCACCCTTGAAAGCCACATTTTATGTATATTTTATTATTGTAAATCTGGACTGTTCATCATTAGGTTTCATATCTAATGGTTGATATTTTGTTGGCTTGACTTTCCCTAGAAGGCAACCCTATTTTATGAGGGCGTTGTATTACTGCTATGTATTATGATGTATTTTGAGAGTCTGATAGCGGTTGTGTTGTCTTTGGATCAGTGAGTGGTGATACTCCTGTGAGAACCTTGCTCTACAAGTATATTGTAATCTTTCTGATTTCTAAATAATATATTGGGCGGATTTTGGAGTGTGGGTTTTTTCTCCTGAAAGGGTTTTCCCCACGTAAATCATTGTGTTATGGTATGCATGATATTTATGTTTATTCCTGTTTAAGTTTTTGTAACTGTTAAAGATTTGTAAAAGTCTTGTAGTATTCTCCTCTCAAGATTACTGTAGGAAGTTGTTTTGCCACCTTAGCTTCCTTACATAGAGCACTTGAGCATAGCAATATGATGAGTATTTGAGCAATTATCTCCATCTAGGTCATCAATCTTCATGATTTTGCATCCATGGGAGATTCACAATCAAGCAATCCAACATTCCATCACCATGAAAATGGAAGGAAAGGTTTGCACATTAGTTGACTTCATAGTTTGATTTGTTTTCATTTTTATCTTGATTTCTAACCCTTGTATGCATTCTCTTTCATTTTGTGAGTGGGATTTGATCTTCCATTTTTTTGGGTCTTATTGATTGCTAACCCTTGTTTTGATTTCAATTCCATTTTCCACTTCCCACATGGGTCAATGTACTTCTCTTCTGCACTAGCATTGATAATGTCATGTGGTATTGTGTAGCTAAAGATGATACCTTCGACATACTCTGTGCATGTCATACTGAACCATGTGGAGGATATTTTGCAGCCCAAAGGACCACCAACAAGATTCTTACTGCTAGATATTACTGGCCCACAATTCACAAGGATTACAAGTGGTATGTTCAACATTGTGACAAATGCCAATGCATGGACTGACCTATGTGTTTTGACAAAATTCCTTTACAACCTCAATTATCTATTGAACCCTTTGAAAAATAGGGTTTAGAATTTGTGGGGCCTATCAATCCTCCATCTAGAAATAAAGAATACATATTGGTTTGCACTAATTATGTTACCAAATGAGTTGAGGTCATCACACTGAAGCATGCAAGGGATACCAAGCTTTTTTATTTTTTGTACACAGATTTTCACAAGGTGTGTCACCAAAAAATGTATAGTTGATGTTTTTACGCTCACTTGAGTCTTTCTAATGGGATTTGGCTTGATTTTATCTTGATTTAATGTTGTAATGTGGTCAAAAAAATCACATTAGGTCTTAAACATTCAAATTATGATGTCTTGTGAAGGTGTTGTGAAGTGTTGTAAGACATTTCTACACTTTTCTAGACTCTATTCACTACAATTCACCTAAAATTACCTTTTCATCTCTTATTAAGTCCTATTTTGAAGTGTTGTAAAGTCCTGTAATAAGATTTCACACTTTTCTAAGCTTAATTTTATTAATTCAACCCTTTCTTATGTCTTAATGACCCCTTAATACACTTTTTGACCATTTTTAAGTGTGTTTTTGAGGATATTCCCGTTGGAAAACTTTTAATGCCCCAAAATTCTCAACACCCACTTAATTTGCTTTAGTGGGACCAAGTCGCCCATAGGGGTGACTTAGTCCTTTTTGGCACAAAACTCAAAATAATTTTAAATTTCTAGAAGGATTTTGTCCTCTAACCCTTGAGGTCGGCCTGTGATGTGTTACTTTCAGGAAATTTTAGTAAAATCAAGTATAAATAAGGGTTTTTCACCTCATTTTACTTCCCCTAATTCACTCAAGCAATCTTCAAATCACATACAATCTCTTGCACTCATTAAGCACTCAAGCAAATCAAGCATTGTTAAATCAAGCTATTGGATTTCTTCATTGCATATCTTCAGACTTGAGCATCAATGATGTGGTAAGTTTATGACAGTTACATTTGCATGTTATCTATTTATTATACTCATTTCATTCTATTTCACTGTTCAGGGTTTAATTACCAAAGTGGGGTTTGACCAAGGCAAACCCCTATTCTCTAACCCTCAACCATTTTCCCCCTTTTGCATGTGACTTTTGTATGTAGATTTGTCAAGCAATAGGTGCTGAAAAGTGATAAAAAAGTGCATCAAATCAATCAAGTCAACATCATCCTATTTCAAGCTTGGAGAGACTTTCTGCCCCGTTTTCTACATAATCAAGTACAAACACCTGTCAGAAAAGGAAGTGCAGACCCGAGACTACAGGATTTTGTCCCGAATTTACTAAAATATGCAGGAGGACTGAGTCGCCACTAGGGGAAAATTAGTTCCACTTCCAGGCCTGAAAACTGATTTTGACATTTCTGAACACCTATTTGGCAGATTCTTGTTATGGAAAAATTTCCCAAAACTGTGACTAAGTCACCCAGTCTGGCCTAAGTGTCCCTATCAACATTTCAATCAAATTTTCTAGGATTCCAAAATCTTTCAACATCAAACTTCTGATTCCAGGTGCACCTCTTTCATTTTGTTCTATTATTTCATCATATAGTTGCATTTCTTAGGTATTTCTGCATATCACATTGTGTTTTCCAGCAATTTACATTTTCATAGTTTTGCATCATTAGATTACTTCAATTTCAAATTATTGCATTAGTACATCTTAATTAGGTATAATTACATTTCATTAACATAGTATTGAGTGTAAACCCTTGCATTATAGTGACCTCTTTCCATCTCCTTTCTCCTTTTAGGTGAAAAGCCCTAGGAGGAGCAAAGCATTGTGAGGGGTAAACCAAAATCATCGTTTACATTTTGGTGAACCTAAATCTTGTGAACATTGTTCCTTTCTGATTTTCAAGCACATACTAGGTTTCACTTACATTGCATCTTGCATTATTTAAAGTGCATCCTAGGGTTTTCAATTGCATTAGTGAAGAAGTTCATATTAGCTTGCACTCTTGCGTCATTATTGCATTGAAAAAGACAAAAGTCCTGCCATTACATACTGTAGTTGCATTTGTGCACCTAAAAGACATAGATTTTCATTTAAATTTTTTGAAAAAAAACACAAAAAAAATCATCAGTGGGACTAAATCACCACCTTGGGCAACATTCTTTTTGCATATTTTGCATTGCATTTTTTGATAATTTCTAGGTATTTTCTGTAATTTTGTTTTCTATCTCTGTACTTTGTCAGAATTTTTAGATTTACTATTTCTTGCATTTCGTTTCTCTTGCACATCATGGCCTTTTCATTTGATAAGATTTGAAATTCCTTGAAATGATTAGTAGACATGTCCAATTGTGCCTTTGGCTGTGATCTTAACAATCTTGAGCCTATTCATGCTCCTCCAACTACTCATGATTGTCCTCCTCATGATGTAGACATCATTGGAGAAGGTGACGATAGCATGAATAAGTTCTCCAATGAATGTCTTGATAACCTTGAAGCCAATGCAACATTTTACCCATCCATGAGGTCACAAACTCTCCCTACTGTCGCACCCCCTGATACATTTGGTTATCTTCAACCTGAAACAACTGAAGGACCTAAGTTCCCTTCATCAGGTGGACCTAGTTCCTCTAAACAAGCACCTTTACAACCATTTTATGACAATAAAGTTACAAACACACCAATCAACCTTGAAGAAACCTATGGCAAGGGTTTTACTATATTAAGCAAACAAGGTTGTGATACAACGAATGAACATAACGTTCACCAACTCTTTGAACAAAAACCACAAGACCAAAACACAACAGGATTAGGATATCAAGATCCCCCTCATGACAACAAGCCTTCTTTTAAATATTGGAGACTTTGAGATGATAGTACAATGATCTTTGATTCTCCTCCCGACTTGAACATTCTCCTCCCATGTGAATGACCATTACTTGATTCTAATAACAAGGATGTTAGGATCTCCATGGGTCCTATTCCTCCTTCCATTCATGAAAAAGGAGAATCTAGCAAATGAAAACGACCTTACAAATTGAAGAAACTCAAATTTCCTACACTTCCTCCACCTGAATGTGAAAGGAGACTTCAATTGCTTTTAAACAAAGGTATTATACTTTTACCACCTATGAATAGGTTTGTTATCTGTCCTAATGATTCTAATATACCATTTTGCAAATATCATCATGTCCTTGGACACTACACTGAAGAATTTCAAACATTGAATGACATATTAAACAAGTATCAGTTCACTGATACTGAATGCTTTCCCATTATTCCTTAAATTAACATCCCTTTATCATGTCATAGTTGTAGAATTTTCTACTCTCACTATTGCATGACCCTTTTCCATCACCCACCTCAGCTCATTCTTTCCTTTCTACCTTGTGAGGAGGGCAAGAAGTTGTTAGCCTTGTCCTTGTAATGCACTTTTCTTTGTCTCTTAACTATGTTATTCATTTTTCGCTTATATTACTTAAGAATGAGAAACCCATAACTTGTCTTTGTCTCTTTGAATGTGTGTATTGTGTTCCCCCGTATTGTGTGTTTGGTATTCTCTCTCTTTGTACACTTCTTCTATCCATACCTATCTTCTTCTATATGTCGTGCATTGTCTGTTTTGCTTTTGGGGATGACGCAAAGCGTAGAGACGCCCTATGTCTCTTCCATGTTGACCCAAAAGGTCCCTTTTCCTCTTGGTTTTGTGTTTTCCTTTTGGGGATGACGCAAAGCGTAGAGATGTCCTATGTCTCTTCCATGTTGACCCAAAAGGTCCCTTTTCCATTTGTCTTTTTCTTGTGTTTTCCTTTTGGGGATGATGCAAGGTATTGAGACCAAAATGTCTCCTTCATGTTGACCCGGAAGCTTTTCCTTTTCTTTTGACTTTTTATTTTTCTTTTGACTTTTTATTTTTCTTTTCACTTATGTTTTCATTTTGGGGACGATGCAAAGCGTTGAGACCACAATGTTTGTTCCATGTTGAGCCAAAACAAACTTTGTTTTTCCTTAGTTTTCGCTCTCTTTGTGTCATTCTTCCAGTTCTATGTGCTTTGGGGAATGATGACAGTTCCAAGCTCTTTCATAAAAACATTGCAACAACGAACATACTGACCCCAAATCCATAGATCCCTTATGTGTTTGGTGTTCTCTTTTCTAGGGGGAAACTCCCTTTTCTTTTGTTTTCGTTTAGATGAAGCAGCCTAAATTAGAAACATATGACTTGGCATAGGGATTTTTGAGGTTGCTCTCATGTCTTGTTTTTTTTTACTTTTTGCATTTTCTTTCCTTCGCTAATTTAAAGTAATTGCTCATAGAACGGTGTGTAGCAATTCCTTTAAAGTGGGGGGCATACATTGGCATAATTTCATTTGCATTTTTGGTTCTTAGTGCAGCCTTGTCACTTCATACGATACGTTTGTCACTTTGTGGATGACATTGGGTGTGATGTCCTTCATAAGAGTGATCTATCTTAGCATATTGCAATCCTCTTAGTGGCATGATGTGACGCATTGCATCCCCTAAGTTGTGAATATTTTATTCTTTGATTGGTCCTCTCTTGGAGACATTAGACACAATGTTCCTTAAGTGATAGACCTCGCATGAACTTAACAAGACTCCTTTGAACACCTTTAACATTTTCTTTTACATTTTATTTTTGCATTTTACATTTTTTCCACCTTGCATAACACAACTTGCATGCCTATGGTACTTTGAATTTGTTCATGAGTTCTAAGCATACGAAGCTTTGCTCATCAAGCACGAACCGTCATTTTCTCTTGTGGTGCCTTGTTAAAGTTATTAGGAGGTATAACTTTGATATGGTTGAGTGGAAAGCCCATCTAGCGGCATGACTTTCCCCATTGCCACCTTTGTGTTTGTGAGTGCATGCCAACTAGCGTATGTATCTCTCTTTTTGGGTTTTCTCACCCTGCGAACAACCAGAAGTTTTGTGGCCCGAGAGTGAGTATACTTGGGTTTTCTCACCCGATGGACCACCATGAGTTATGTCACCCCAGAGTGAGTATGCATCATTTTTTTTCAAACAATTAGCCTAGATCTAATCAACAACAAGCTGGACAGATGATTGAAGCTTCCATTCCTTTTCATCATCATGTGTGTTCTTTTGTTCTTATGTTTGGTTTGCCATGAGATCTTGATCCTGGGGGATTGATCATCCCTCTTGGTTATTGTTATTTTGGCTTACCAATGTGAGTGCATTAGGATCCCTCTCTATGTGTATGTTGAGCTACTTTAGCGAGAGTTTGAAGCAAGTTCATCCTCTCACTATAGTGGGGGCTTAATGTGTTGCCAAAAAATGTATAGTTGACATTTTTATGCTCACTTGAGTCTTTCTAATGGGTTATGGCTTGATTTTGTCTTGATTTAATGTTGTAATGTGGTCAAAACATTCACATTAGGTCTTAAACATTCAAATTATGATGTCTTGTGAAGGTGTTGTGAAGTGTTGTAAGACATTTCTACACATTTCTAAACTCTATTCACTACAATTCACCTAAAAATCACCTTTTCATCACTTATTAAGTCCTATTTTGACGTGTTGTAAAGTCTTGTAATAATATTTCACACTTTTCTAGGCTTAATTTTATTAATTCAACCCTTTTCTCATGTCTAAATGACCCCTTAATACACTTTTCAGTCGTTTTTAAGTGTTTTTTTGAGGATATTCCTGTTGGACAACTTTTAATGCCCCGAAATTCCTGACACCCACTTAATTTGCTTAAGTGGGACCAAGTCGCCCATAGGGGCGACTTATTCCTTTTTGGCACAAAACTCAAAATAATTTTAAATTTCTAGCGGGATTTTGTCCTCTAACCCTTGAGGTCGGCCTGTGATGTGTTACTTTCAGGAAATTTTAGTAATTTTATCAAGTATAAATAAGGGTTTTTCACCTCATTTTACATCTTCTAATTTACTCAAGCAATCTTCAAATCACATACAACCTCTTGCACTCATTAAGCATTCAAGCAAATCAAGCATTGTTAAGTCAAGCTATTGGATTTCTTCATTGCATATCTTCAAACTTGAGCATCAATGATGTGGTAAGTTTATGACATTTGAATTTTCATGTTATCTATTTATCATACTCATTTCATTCTATTTCATTGTTTAGGTTTAATTACCAAAGTGGGGTTTGACCAAGGCAAACCCCTATTCTCTAACCCTCAACCATTTTTCCCCTTTTGCATGTGACTTTTGTATGCAGGTTTGTGAAGCAATAGGTGTTGAAAAGTGATAAAAAGTGCATCAAGTCAATCAAGTCAACATCATCCTATTTCAAGCTTGGAGAGACTTTCTACCCCGTTTTCTACAAAATCAAGTACAAAAACCTGTCAGAAAAGGAAGTGCAGACCTGAGACTACAAGATTTTGTCTCGAATTTCCTAAAATATTCAGGAGGAATAAGTCGCCAATAGGGGAAAATTAGTCCCACTTCCGGGCCTGAAAACTGATTTTGACATTTCTGAACACCCATTTGGTAGATTCCTGTTCTGACAAAATTTCCCGAAACTGGGACTAAGTCACCCAGTCTGGCCTAAGTGTCCCTGTCAACATTTCAATCAACTTTTCCAGGATTCCAGAATCTTTCAACATCAAAATTCTGATTCCAAGTGCACCTCTTTCATTATGTTATGTTATTTCATCATATAGTTGCATTTCTTAGGTATTTCTGCATATCACATTGTGTTTTCCAGCAATTTACATTTTCACAGTTTTGCGTCATTAGATTACTTCGATTTCTGATTTTTGCATTATTACATCTTAATTAGGCATAATTACATTTCATTAACATAGTCTTGAGTGTAAAACCTTTCATTTTGGTGACCCCTTTCCATCCCGTTTCTCCTTTTAGGTTAAAAACCCTAGGAGGAGCAAAGCATTGTGAGGGGTAAACCAAAATCATCGTTTACACAAGGTTTGAGGTACTAAAGGAGATTGTAAAAGATTAAGGACCACAATTCATATATGAGATAATTTTTGCTCTGGTTCATGAATATGAGATTCAACATCACAATTTTTCTATGTATCATCCACAAGCCAATAGCCAGGTCAAAGTCACTAATAGTGTAACATGCCCATTGTTCTACTCTGAAGAATTTTCAATGTTTTAACCACAAGTGAAATTATTCATGATGCCATCACATAGCAATAAAAAAATCTCTTTAAACAAAGATATCATGCACCTTTGAAATAAACACTATTCCAAACTTCCATTGCATTACATTGCGATATAGCAAATAATTCATCTTTCTCATTAAATTCAATGAAATGTTACAATCTTTCCAAAGTAATGATTTTGTAAACAAGATACAAAATACATTTTTCATCTTTTCATATAAATAGATACAAGATACATACCTAGCTCATCTGAGCTCTGTTGGCACTAGAAATACAAATGAACTAAGAAATCCCCTTTCAAATCTTGGCTCGTCGATTGAGAGGAGAAGCATCACTCAAGTGCTTTTCTGCCATCCTCAGACTAACTATGGTCCTCATACACATCTACCACATATGGTAAGATGGCCCTACCCTTCCACAAAGATTTTGGTCTGTAAACATCAAAATATTAACTAGTCCTGAGCTGGTGTTGTGTCCTACATAACTAGAACTTTACCATACAACTCATCTATATTCTACGTCTATGACAATCTCAGACTAGCATGGTAATAGGTAACACAATGAATTGACAATGTAACCAGTGGAAAATTGCATGACTTTGGCCAAAGTATTCATCACCTAGTACTTCGAGTGGATGTCACACACTCACCCACCATTCTAGCTTGATTTGTTAAGACCATCCATATTCTATGCATAAGCAATTCCCTCCATTGGATAATCTTTAACCCCATGAACAACCTATATTCACTAAGTTCACTATAACTTGTCTAATAGGTAAAGCATGTGTTTCCATAACCTACTACTTCAAATCTATCTTTGGCTATATAGACTCCACTCTATTGAAGTACTTAATAGTATATATAATCTATTCCATTCATTGGGTTATCCTAACCTCAGGGTTAACCTAAGAACTCCTCATGGCTCTAATTTATGAAGATCTTCGTAACAAATAACTTCATAATCTAAAGTATAGCTACACAAGCTTCATTTTATCATATAATAAATACTCATCAATAAATGACTCTATTCAGGAATATATCACATCAACAATTGATTCAAAAGTATATTCTCATCAATAAATGACCTTAGTTCAAAGGTATGACCTCAACAATAAATGGCCTCAATAAAAATAATAATCATATCAATAAAAGGCTATTCAAAAGTAGTTTTACTTCAATAAAATGACTTCATGTCAAGAGTATAAAACAATCAACTTCGTAGGGTAATCCCACCTATGGCTTCCATCAAATATTATTCACAAATTCAAGTGATCAACTTAATCACATAGGTTAACCTCATCCTTAGTTTACCCTAATCCAAGGATAATACTAGCAATCAATGATCAATCTAACCATGTAGGTTATTATCAACCTATGTGCTTCATACAAGGATCAAATAATCAACCCAATCAAGTAGGTTATTCTCAACCTAGGGTTTCAATCAATATTCAAGTAAAGCAATGATCTAATGATCATTCTAGCATAGACTAACAATAAGGTTCGCATGATGTCACATCCTATCAATGATGACACATCTTTCAAACCATCACTATCATTGTGTTGCAAGCCTTATCATTTCCAAGGTTTTCCTAGCATTTAAGCTAAACAATTCAAGTTATTCCCCCTAGGTATTGATGTAATTTTTTTCTTTCATTTCAATTCTACGTATAGTATAGACTAACTACGCAAATTCTAAATAGAAACACATCATATAAAATCCCATATAGGGTATATAAAAGCTTTAACCTATTAGATAGGTTCCATAAATCAAGTAATATCCAAGAACATTCAAATATAATCAAGTTTCACAACTTATTTATACTATTCCTTTCTAACATAGTATTCAAATCTATTTAACCTTTTTGATATGAAAGACTAAGGTATAGAAACTAGCATGCTTGTTTATGCAAAGCTCCAATTGGATAATCTAGGTTCCTAGCATAGCCCTCTTCCACAATCAACTTGAAACTTTAACAACTGTCACTTTTTCTCTCCAATGATCTTCCCAACCTTCTCACAGAATCTCTCACTAAAACTGTAATAACCCGACCCCCTGAGGCCAAGATTATCATTGATTACCCCAAATTTGACAATGTTATTTGTCAAATTATTCAAGTGTTCTGCCTAGAAATGATTTACCTTTATATATGCAGGGAAACCAACCAACTGTTTACAAATACTCCTAGAAATTTCAACCAAGAACATCACTTCAAATACATGGCATGAATAACCAAATGTCCGTAATTTCTATCCTCACTAGACTTGGAGAAATATATGTAATCAATATGCTTGGAAGCAACACAATCAATATGATTTAACCATTCAGATTGAATATCAGTTCAACTCATCAAATTAGGGAATTACAAATATATTGGACAGTTTGTATAGAGGGCATCGACTAATGCAGATAATACAGAGATTATTTTGTAAATTCCCATACATGAGATTCTATGTAAGTAACTTACAATGCACAGAGGAAGATAATAAGTGTTGAGCATAACTGTGAACATACCCGGTCTTTAGATTATCAACCAACCAATATTTATTAGGTACACAGTAGTGCCTTCTTGCATCGATTATATCCATAACCAATAATGTCTCCAATAGGATGTATACAAAGTGTAGAAAATACGGCAAGATGATCATGTCTTTACAACAACTAAGGATTTGGTTCCGACATGATGAATAGAGATGGTAATGAATGTTGTATATGCATATGAATGATGACCTCTGAATATCAAAAACTCATCAAACATTGGCAATAGAGATGCATGATACTAATCACTGAATATCACAAACCAATCATAGTGAACTCGATCCTCCTGTCAATGCGTAAGTGATGTCATAAATATGAATTATGTAAGATACGTAATGGCTTTCGCGTCAATATACACCAATGGCATCACTGCGATGCCAACATACATATACTCCAACGCCAAAGGTTTTTCCGGAAAGAACATGTAATCACTGTTTACATTTTATAGATATTTATGATGCCGCAATAATAAACTGTGTGATAAGTGTGAATATGCATCATTCGATATTTGAATGCATATACCCATGTTTACTTATTCTAAAAAATAATATAGCATGTGTATATATACATATTAATATGTTCGTATGGACGTTCATTTTTGTCAACGCATACGCACACATTAATATATATATATATATATATATAACATTGTTTCATCAATTATCTCACACACACACACACATATATATATAAACATATGTTAAAATAGTCATACACACACACACACATATATATACATATATACGAATATTAATATGTATATATGCATACATTACATTAACGTAACAACATACATATATATTAATATATGTATATATTTAATATATTTATACATAACATTATTTTAACATCCATGCTTGAGTACATATACTCATATTCATCGATCGACGTATATACATGAAGTGTATATACTTCATCGATTAGCACAAAAAGAACATATATTCTATTCAGAGGTCCAATCACATAATTCAATCCAAAGAAACAACCTATCTCAATCAAGTACAACTACCCAATTATTCCAATAAGTCAAGACTATGACCAAAGGCACTTACCCGATTCATGGACTAACCCAACTCAAGTAGACCAAATTGGAATGTGAGTGTGTGTGATAGCTCAGTATTGGATTTTTAAGGGTTATTGGACCAAATCCTTCTCCTGATTGATACTTCCCCTCCATTCTAGAGGCATGAACCCTTGCCTGCATCCAACTTAGCACATTTACAATGGTAGTTAGTTGTTCACATATATATGCATCATCAAAGAATTAACGTATTCACACTGTAATATATATTCTTTCATTGTACTTCATCAATATAAACATAATTACTCCTTCAAAGCAATAACATCTTAATACCTATTTCAGTATTTCATTCATTTATTAGGCATATCAAAATCATGATTTATATTCATCATCTTATTTACCCGTGAAGGTAAAAGTAACTCAGTAACAATAAGTTAGGGTGTAACAAATAGAGAACTCGAGAATATCCTTACCAAAATAGTAACACTTCATCGAAAAGATTGGGTAATTCAACTTCCCCAAGGCATTATGGGATTATTGGACAATGTGGGAGACTACCATTGGTCTTACACCTTATGAACTTGTCTATTGTAAGAAGTTTGTATCACCTATTGAGTTTAAAATTAAAATTTTACGTACTGCTTTGGAATTGGGATTAAATCTTACTAATACCCAAAAAGGCCAGAATTGAACAACTCCATTCTTTAGATGAAATGTGTCAACAAGCTCTCTTTCATACAAAAGTAGTTCAATGATAACATGCTCTTTGGCATGATTGTTTCATTCATAAGAAATCTTTTCAACTAGTAGACTGGACACTTTTGTACGACTCAAAGTTTCAATATTTTAAACGAAAATTCCACACCAAGTGGTTAGGACCATATGAGATTGAGATTGTCTACGATAATGGTATTATCAAGCTTCACACTATGGACTCTAATCGTACAACCCTTGTTAATGGCCATCGTCTCAAGTTGTATAAGTGACTTATCACTAAAGATGGTTTCATTTCTAGTCTACAAAAGGAACTCAATATCCTTGAGAGAGTTCATGTTGCCTCTTCAAGTACCTTTTAGGTGCTTCAAAAAATATATAAAAAATATAATATAAAGTATAAAAATGAGAAAAAATAAATCTAGCAATGAAAATTCTCGGGTGTTGCTAGAAAATTGTATTTTGAAAACTGGGTCTCTAGTGGACCGTAACCAAACTAAATAACTTGTGGGAGTTAATGGTGACTCCCCAACACCCCAGGAGTAGTTGCTAGACCAAAATATCTTCCACAAGAGATAAAATGGCAAGAAAGCTTGCTTCAACAATGCGATATTGAATAATGGTTGAATATGCAAATGTACATGAGATGCCTTGCTTATAAAGGAAAGGTAGAGAGATAGGATTAGACAAGATCATGACAAGTGTCTTAATCCTATTACATGAGACAACTAACAAACTAATTACCTAGGAATCAAGCAATACTAGCTAGATAAGATAAGTTCTAGAAAATCCAACTAAGACTTCTAGAAAGAATCTTATATCCTAAGTAAACTTAACATGTGAATATGTGCCCTAATTATCCAGTGAATGAATTATTTAGGTGCAAGATATTTACTGACACCAACACCCCCCCTTAATTGCAACTTAGGGAGAAGATTGTTCTGCAAACTATGCAAAGACTATGAAGATGAATATGGGTCTCGACTACTAGGCCATGTTAGGTACCCATTAACAATGCAATGGAAATACAATACAATTAATCAATCTCTCACAAGTGGAGAAAAGGAGAAAATCCAATGGGACAAAAATCCTCTCCAAAAGAGAGAAAACAAACAAAACAAACATGATGTATGGAGGACTCAATGGTACCCCCAAGGACTACATCCATCATGTATATACAATCAATGACCCCCCATAAGAGGGAATAAGATATCCCCCCATAATGTATGATCACCTACAAGAATGGTTAATGTATGAAGAAAAAACATAATCCAATGCCTACAAACAATGTTTCTCCCCTTGGGAAGAATATACACCAAGTATAAATGTAGTAATGCTTCCATTCTGGATAGGAATTGGTAGGAAGAGGAATCCATATGTATGAAGATTGTCTCTCTGAAATTTTCTCATGTGTTGCCAAGTTCTTGGATGATGAAGATGATTCCACAATCCAATCAAGTGCATGCCCAATCACAAAAAATTGTGACAAACCAGGAACCAATGGAAACTGATCTTGAATTGACTCTAAAGATAAACATGAAGTGACAATAGTGGATCCATGACTATCATCAAATAAGAGAGATAGACCCTCAAATTGGTCTTTTAAATCTGAAATGTGAGACTCCACAAACAATGATGCAATATTTGTCAAATAAGAATCCCAATCATGAAGAATAGTAGATACCTATTGCAATAAATCACTAGAAGTACTCAATGAATCATCAACAAAAGATAATTGTGTGATCTCAACTAGAGAAGTAGGAGTTGCAAATGAAGTCTTTGGATCGTCAAGATGCTCAAGTTCTGCATCATATTAAAAATCCTCTAAGGTCTCACCATCATAGGGTATGTTGTCAACACCATCAAGTGGAATGAGGCAATCTGAAGTAGGATCATCTGGGAATGGAGGCTTGTGTGGTTCTCCAAAAATCTCCCAAACTTTGGTCCAAACTATGCGTGTGCATGAGATGTCTAAGAATATCTTATGATAGCTCTCATTGAAGATGCTTGCACTAAAACTAGAACCAATCAATCCTATGATATGATCATTCTTATTACCCCAAAATGATTTCTTATATGTTGTTTTTGGTTCAAGAATGAGTCCATAAAGATGTGGCAAAAATTTTAGCCACTTACAATGTGTTATTATGCCTTTTTGCCATGAATCATAATTATCCCTAATCAGAACTATTATAAAAGGATAAGTTGCATAACCCATGATTACAACAATGATAAAATTTTCAACTGATATAATATGAGATCATCATATACAATATAGTTGAAATGAAGTACAATGATCAAAACAACACCCTCCCAATTGCCAAAATATCCAAGTATACTTCAGTAGACCCATCCAAAAATGTCAAATCACAATATAGTTGGGATAGAAGTAGGAAAAAGTGCATGGATGGTTGGATAGATCTCCTCAATACCTTTCCAATGTCGCAATAATCATGAAAATCAGAGATCGTGGCAAAAACTTGTGAGCTCGAGAGCCAAAAATGAAGACCTGACTTCAAACAGCAAAAACATGTACCAAACTACAAAATTTATAAAAAATAATTACACCACTGGAAACTTGAGATTGTCATCTTTCTGACGATATTTTGTTTCAAAAATTTTGCCACCATGGGTGAAAGTTATGAAAAATTGAAAAAAAACCCTGTTTTGGGCACTTCGGGGCAAACATAGGTACAATAGAGGCTAAATGGGTGCAAAAATAAAGTGCTTGGGGGCTAAAATCTGGTCACTCATGTGACCTTTCAAAGCTATGTGTGAAAAAAATTAAGACGCCCCCCTTGAGGGTGGCAGGCGATTGGTGGTGGTGGCGGGTTGCCTGCACCACCATAGAGCACCACCGACTTTTTACAAACAATGTCGGCTTTTATTTTTTACAAAGATTTTAATATATAAAAACCTTGATGTGGCTGGATCTTTAAAAAAGTTAATACAAGATTTTTATAAATCTCGCTGATTGAGCAAGTCGATAGAAATGCCGACCAAGGATAATACAAAAGTTTTATATTAATACAAAATCTGTGGTAAATGACTATGATTTGACCAGTCGATGTGGAGCCAACCAAACATTTAAAAAACAAACTTTAAACTCTATAGTATAAATAATGGAAATTGTACCCACTAAGCTCAAAGTGTGACCGCTGACAGATTTGAGAGGTCATGCAGACTCGGTACAGGAGGCGATGACATAGGCTGCAAATGACAGGGAATATTCCCTGAAAAAAGAATATGTCATCCAGAAAAAATTCACCCAATGATGCTAACTGAGAATATTTGCTCAGAAATTAAAATGCTGTGACCGAGAAAATTAAAGCCCGAAACTATATAGATTTGCCCCAATTTTTTTCAAATATTTTTCCTGAAATTTAATAAATACTGGTAGAATTTTTTTAATTATTTTTTTCTACAAAAATAATTATGATGACTTGGGGGGCCATACGGCTTGCCTAGGAATTTTTTTTTTGCCTCACAAACAACTTTACTCGAATATGGCCAAATTTTATATCAAAATTTGTCTCTTGGGCCACCTAATCTCAATGGTGAGGTCGATTCAAACTGAAAATACCCCAAAATTCCATCTACCTCCTAGATCTTGCAACTGAAACCCTCAAATTGAAAAATTCATAGATCATGCAAAACATGACCAAATTTGATGAAATGAAAGGAAAACCTAACTAGAAAATACTAGCTAGATAAGATAAGTTCTAGAAAATTCAACTAACAAAATAATTACCTAGGAATCAAGCAATACTAGCTAGATAAAATAAGTTCTAGAAAAGTCAACTAAGACTTCTAGAAAGAGTCTTATATCCTAAGTAAACTTAACATGTGAATATGTCCCCTAACTACCTAGTGAATGAATTATCTAGGTACAAGACATTTATTCACACCAACATAACTTAGTGGTAAACAATGATTTTTTGGCACCTCTAAGCAGCAACAAACTAAAAAATTGGACACCAATGGTCTATTGTCACAAAAAAAAAGAAAAAAGTGTGTGGCAGGAACTACAAGAACTTTTTAATTTTTGTCGTGTTTTTCTAGACTTTTCTGGAGCAAGGTATGTCATCCAATTGACACTTCTCCCCACTTTGTCGAATGACCTATGAACTAACTACCTTGGAGACCTTTCTTCTCCATGTGTTCTCCATCGGTCATTTTCTTTTGTTAAGTCTCCAGCTCACATACAAAAGCTTTCCTTTCACTTTTCTTGTCACTACAAGACTTCTCTAGTACTCTATTTCAACCCACTGTGTTAATTGGTTCCTTTGGTTACGACATGACTCCAGTAATCTATTTCCATGCTAGACTTTCATGGATGTCTTATGATTACGACATGATTCCATGTCACCTAGATTGGTTACTGTACTCTGTCATCTACGACTCCTTGTTATGATTATAGGATCTTTTCATAGATTGTGAACTTGTCATCCTAGCGAAGTAAATTCCCCACATCATCCTCCACATGTGATGGGAACTCTATCTCGAATATTCTTCACATGCCTTGCGATCATGCCATCTTTTCCACTACCAACTTGCTAGATTATATTTCACATAAGTGGTAACCTTTTTGCATATTTATTCTTTTAAAATTTACTAACTACTTTTTATTATATAAGTTAAGCTCATAATGGCAATGTCGGGATGGCGTTCATCACTAAGTTGGGGGGAATTGTCATATCCATTACAATCTAATTAAAACTTGTTAAACTTATCAAATCTACCCATACGTCTTGTACAAATCTAATTACAACAGGTCTATCATATCTATTCATATGAACGTTAAAATCCATTATTTCCACGTATGCCAAATCTTACCATATATGTTGTATTTCTTTACCATTCATCATCCCTCTCATTTCTACAATATATTGCCATTTTCTTACACCCTAGCTTCTTGTCACAACAAATTGGGTGGAACCCATACTAGGCGGGAACCTTCAGAAATAAAAAAACTGCAAGTTAGTATGAAATCCTACAAAAAAATTTAGGAAGCCAAATGACATGTGTTCTATAGGAGGTTATGTGGCTTTGACGACCAGATTGCACTTGAATTTGCTATGGATTTTGAGAAAAACTAGGTATCTTTGAGGGGAATATTATTTTCCATCACAATTCAAATGGTTGTTGAAGACATTGGTTTGCCCCAAACTAGTGAGATGTTCTTCCCTACAAGATCTAGCAAGGTAATAGATTTAAAGCCCCTTTGAAAATAAATCTTGCAATGTGGTGAATTTGTTGAAATGGTGCATGGACAGGACACAAAATGAGCTTCCTTACTAAAACCATGGGACACTGTTGCCAAAATTATCATCCAGTATATCACCTATGAAGGTAGGTATAGTTATATCTTTGCTCACCATTTCAGATTATTGTGCCATCTACGTAAAAATTCTCTAGTCAATATACCCTATTATTTGTTATGTTCTTTACAGTGAATGAGTAAAGAAGTGAATTCTCTTACTCGTCATGGTTTAATTAAGTTGCTATTCATAGAAGGTTTGAAATTAGTTGTGCCCTCTTTGAGTTGAGATGTTTTTATTTAAGACCCAGAGGATAAACTCTCTAGTGACTCCATTCCTAAAGAAGAGGAAGTCCTTGGAAATCATGAGCAGGAAAATATACTAGAAGAAGAGGAAACCCATAGAAATCATGAGCAAATAAACATACTAAATGAGGGTGAAGCTTTTGAGGGACATGGAAAGGAAAATATGTTATTAGAAGAAGTTTCTAAAATTGGAGCTCAAGAGAGTATGCTACTAGATAATGCAACAGTTGAAATTAATGTTACCACAAGAGCTAGAACTATAAAAACCCTTGAAGTATTGACTCCCCAGATCCTAGACAAAAGGAAACCAATAAACGAAGGATGGAGGTTAGACCTATTTCTAAGCTACAAAACCTAGCAGTTGTAGCTAGCACCATGGGAGGAATAAAGCAGGGAGATGAATATGATATGGAGGTCTTAGATACTTCTCTCATAAGGGGGAAGGATCGTATTAGTAGGGAACAACAAAAACAAAATAGACAAGAAAAAGGAGCAAAGGATGAAAGCACAAATGGAAACAACAAATGACATTGAACCCCCTACTTCATTAGGAGAGAAGAGTGCCACTCAGACTGAAACCCTTACACAAGAACATAAAGAACCTCCATAGGAACTAAGTGTAGATGATAACAATCAAGTGAATATACAAATGACTCAAGGCATAACCAAGCTATAGGAAGTTGGTAATCCTACTCTTGAGCTAAATGTTTTCTCTGGTTTTGGGAATTTATGTGAAGAGGACATTCAAACCTCGAAATAGATGTTTCATATAGATTCACCACCATCAAAATGACCTAACCATATGAAGATAATTAGCAAGAGAAAGAAGAAATTTGGTTTTTACAAGACTAGGTAAACCAAATTCAAAGTGAAATTTAGGCTTTTCAAGGGAAACTTTTGGTTTCTTCCACAGTTCACCAACAATAAACAGAGAAAATGTAGGGGATGAAAATCCAATTAAATCAATTGATTAAAAATGTAGAGGATCTTGCAACATAAGACCTTTACATATCTGTAAAATATCATAAGCGAACAATTGAACATTTGAAGGCTTCTTGGACTAGTGAAATCATGGCAACTGCGCAGAAATTGGCTACCATATCATCACCCATAGGAAACCTATAAGTCTATAAGTAAATGATTTTTGCATGATGACATGGAAAGTCTTAAGTTGGGGGGAAAATGATAGGCTAAAAACCTGTTTGAATTTTTATATATAATAGCCCTTTTTATGTCTAAACCTATCTATTCAATTTCCACCTTAATTCCCTATTTTGCTATTATTATCTAATATATATTAAAATTTATTTAGTATGTTTTAGGAGAATAAAATATACTTAATTTATCATTTTATAAGGATATTAATCCAATCGGTTGGAAATGGGTGAACATGAGTTGTTGTAGCAAGACAAGCATGAAGTTAAAGACTGTCGAAGATCTTTTGTTATCCTTTGTTATGTAGCAAGGAAATATATTTAGCATACAATTTTAGATTTGTGGCCAACATCCAAGGTTTTATGTTAATCGTACATAGTAGTTTGTTAGTTGCAGGCCAAAAGAAACTACTTAATCTTTTTTTGGACTTAGTAGTTATAGAATAAGTATATATAAGCAATGTAGTATGAGATATAGGCCAATAAAACTATGTATCAATTTTTTGGAAAATCTATCAAAAATCTCATATGATTAAACCAATGTAGAAAAGCATTTCTTGTTTCATCACTTGGTGGAGTGAGGAGGCAGGGCCCACTTCTTGGAATGTCGATGATTTTTGTTGCTTTAGTAATGTGTGAATTTATTTCACATTATGTTTTTCATTTCTATTATTGATTAGATTGATTTATTTCTACATTAATTGTGAGTATAGTTTGTTGTTTACTATTGGTAATTTGATCATGAACTATGGGATTATTTGCTAAATCAACTGTTAAGTACCCTATCATGCTATAATTATTAGATTGGAATATTGGAATGATTTAAAGTTGTTGATTTACATTCTATAATTATTGCAAATTGTTGTTATGTTCCTATCATAGATTACTACTATTCTTGTAGTAGTTCCTGTCGCTGAAGCAGAATAAAGTTAATAAACTAGATATTTACCTCTAAGACAATTTCTATGAATTTTAGGTGCATTCCATTCTTGCTTGACTTGTTATTTTCATCCCTTAGGAATATAGTTGTGACGCCTTTCACAATTTTCACGCCCTAGATTGACATAGGTACAAACTGAATTTACAAATCAAAATTGTACTCATAATCTTGAAAGCCAACCTTCTCAACTTTATCCCAACATTTATTATGAAATGATAGGACTCATTATATGAAAATTCCACAAGAAAAAGATATCCATCCCACTTGTACTATTGATCCATGTAATACATTCTCAATAAATCTTCAATAACTTGGTTTACCCTTTCTATCTGAGCATTTTTCTCAGGACCTGATAAGCTAATCTTATCTTGAGCTAAGTTCCAAGTGAAGAAAATAAGGTTTTCCAAAACTCAATGTCATTCATGCATCCCTATCTAAGATTATCTTCTCAAGAACTTTGTGTAATCTAAATACTTCCTAGACAAACTTATGAGCTATTACTAGTGTTCCATCTATTAGATTCCCATGTATAAAATGAGCTACCTTAGCGAGTCTATCCACCACTACTAGAATAACATTATGCCTATTTCTATATATAGGAAGACCTTGTACAAAATCCATACTAATGATTTGCCACTTCCATTCTAGAATCTTATGAGGATACAAAAGTCATGTAGGGTGATGATGTTCAGCCTTTACCCTCTGGAATTTTAGACATCCTGCTACAAATCTTGCAGTGTTACTCTTCATTCCTTTCTAGAAATAAAGTAGTTTTACACCAACTAGGAGTTTTGTCACTCAAGGGTGCCCTGAGTATGGTACAGAATGAACCTCTTTCCACATAAGATTTCTTAACTCCTCAGAGTTTGGAATGCACATTCTTCCCTTGAACCACAAAAGTCCATTTGGTTCAAAATAGAACCCGTCATACCTTGAATCTTGAGGATTGATTGAGAGAGCTTGCTTAACTTGCTCATAATACTCATCTCCCACAAAATTTTATAACACTTAGTCTTTGAAATTTGCATGAATAGAGACCATTGAGTAAATGTGTCTCCTCCAACTTAAGGCATCCACAACTTGATTTTCCTTTATATTGTGATTTTTACAACCCAATATCTCTACTTGGGTAACATAATTCAAATAATCCTTCTCACATACATGTCTCACTCAAATCCATTCACAAACCCTATTCACACTAATCTTGTTTTCACACACAAAAACTCCCTATAAAGATACTTTCATGCCCTCATACTATAACAATAGAACCTACTTCCACACCCACCAATTCTCCTCATGTGGATGCAGGGTTTGATTATAAGGCTTCTCTTCAAGCCTCTAATTTTCAATTAAAAATCTTGACCAAAAATTACATCAATTTAGGAATTCTAGCTAGTAACACCCTCTCTTAAGAAGTGTCTATCCTTGGTGCTACATAAAAAATATTAATATATCTGAGGGATTGGAAATTCTCTATTGCATAGAACACATATTTCATTAAAATCTCTCATCCTATACCTCAATCTTCACAAACACAAATGATTCACACTCTAATATTATTGGCACACAAATTTCTATGTCGATACTAGTTCTAATCATGTGCATGGTGATTACTACAACCATTCCCATGGTTATTCCACCTCTTTTTACTTAGATGACTTTTGGATTCTACATAAGAAATTTTTGCACCTCTTTACCCCTTGGGTCCACTGCTCTCACAATTTCTACTCCACAAACCTCTACCACTTTCATGCAAATCATAGATTTCATAATCAACTAGCTCATATAAAATGCTGGCCAAAAAAATAGCCAACACAATTCTATGACTACCACTTCCACTCAATCCCTTATTCCCCTGTAGAACAAAAATATCCCTCTATCACTCCAAATACTTGTTACTGCCTTGCCTTGTGCAATGATTTTATCTTTTAGAATGCCTTGGTAGAAAACATTTTCTTGTGATCATTAAAAGACATTGTGTCAGATTGCCTTTGCTAAATTCTTACATCATTTCCAAGTAAATATTTGATAGAAAGTCACATTCACTAGCTTCTTCCACTAAAAGTAAGGAAAAAATGATAAAGTAACTAATTTTATCTTTAGATATCAATCTATTTTCTCGCAAATACCTTACACACTACTAGATTTTGATGTAAAATATGTGTTCATTTTCAATCTACAATCTTCCCTATTTGAAAAAATGTTTTAATGAAATATAATTCTTGTGTACACATTTTCACTACTCGACATGATTGTCAGTAGTTTGATTCAAAATGGGGGCTCTACCTCATCAACTTCCTTTGATACTCGAGGCAATTCATCTTCTTCTCAAAATTATAGAAAAATAAATATTTTCAACAAAATACTAATATTGTAAATAAAATAAAAAACTCTTATGTTCATATTGTAGTACCTTAGAGGCACAAATAGTTTATAAGAGTGTTTGAGTCTCTCCACAATATAATACAAATATTATTTAAAAATAATATAATTCAACTTCCACCCATTTGATCCCTTCCAACTAATCAACCATTCCATGCTTTGTACAACTTGAAGGCTTTTTGTCAATTTCATCAAGCTCCCAAACATGATAGTGAATGATGTATACATCTTAGACACTAGTCCAAGACCACATCAATTTAGGTATCATCTAGCTCCTTAATGGTTTTGATAAGTCAAACAAATGTGTTGTGATGCCTAACTAAAACTTACAAATCTATACAAACTCCTTCACTAAAAATTATACCAATTTCATTGGCCTTTATTATACTCTTATTGTCAAGCTTCCTTCCTCCTTAGTAGATATGGTGGGTATGGTGGATGCTCACCCCCAATCATCTCAAGCACATGAAATTCCTAATCTCATCATATCCTTATCTTTTTTCACTGCGTATGTTATCATAAAGGATGAGGCCCTATATATACCTACTCAAATGAACAAGAAAATAATCGATAGGCTTCTTGGTAAACTTTTTAGTAGGGTTAATGTTATCATAGAGGAAATTCTCTATGTCAACTAATTGTATGGACATAAGTATGATTATTTGAAAGTATTGATATAGAAACATGATGTCTTGTCTCTTTCTACCATGGGTTATATCATTCTATCGATCTAGGTTGGACCCAATTTCTTGGATAACCTATTTTCTATCATTCCTACCATAGATTACTTCCACGTGAAGTTGGGTATTCCATGGCTGATTTCCATGGAAGAAGTTACCTTATTTATTCATAAGTGCCTTAATTTTTTGCATGATAGGATAGTGCATATTATCCAACATATTGGATACAAACCAATAGTGTTTCATTCAATATTTTCTCTGGATCATTTTTGTCCTTCAAATTTAGGGCCCTATTGTCACATGAAATCACACCCTGTTGAACATGGGGTTCAACATTCCAATGACACAATGGAATTGACCTTAAGGTGTGGGACCTTGAAAATGAGGTTGGATCTTTAGAGAATGTTAGCTTCATTTTCTAACCTAAGTGTAGATGTGTTGGTCCAACCCATCACATGGAATCCTACCACTGTCTCTACTCTAGAAACTCATAGAGGAAAAGGAGGAGAAGGAATGCATAAAAGGGAAAGGGGAGGTGATACACCTAGATCATAAATATTTCGTCTTACTCAAAATTTGCATAAAGCATAAATGGAAATAATCAAAAGGACTCACACAGTTCTCTATTTAACCAGCTTCTAGGGGAAAATATGGAGGTTAGGGTTTAACAAGATGTTATAAGGAAAGGGAGACATTCACAAGAAACACATACTAACCAATTTAACACAACATATATGCATAGAAAATGATAAAATTTCACTTATAAATGAAGGTAAGGGAAATACACACAACACATTTAAGAGAGCGAAGAGGTAAAATGAGTAATTTCCATTAATACATAGGCCTAAAAGCCAGTTTACAATTGTAGAATGTAAAAATTACATTTCTCCAAGAGAAACCAAGGAAGAATCCATCAAGAAGAACTCTTTACAATGAGCACAAGGTGCATATATATATACGTTGATTGATCGTGAGAATAAGGAAAGAAAGTGGTTGGGTATGAGACCCTAGCCAAAATCACCTACAAATTATATATAGACAAGTGTCTCCCAAATCTTAATATGAAAATCCAAAAAAATGGGCTTGACAATCGTGCCACGCTTCCTCAATGATAAATCCATAAATGAAGAACATAAAATCCCACACAATCCATCATGAATTGTAGCCAGGGTATGGTCCCTTGATATAAAATTGGTTTGTACGTCATAAATGAAGCATGGGTATCACTTTTCCACTAGCAATAGTTGAGGGATGCATTAAATGTCATCCTTGTAGCTTAAAAAATTTGGATCCAACAATTGGGAAAGTTGTAGCATTAATGGCATTTATAACCAAAAAAATTGTCATTCAAGAGTATCGCCAAAGTTTTGGGCCTGAAACAACCATTGTATTGAGCATTAAATGGTCCAAATCTCTAATAAAACACCCTTATCATACACTAGGCATTGAGCCTGTTGGATATCACTTATTGCATCCATGAAGAAGAGGATACAAAGAATTTCAAAGCCCAAAACCCCAAAAAGGGTCTCCTATAAGACATCGGGAGTCGGGCTTAACACTTGCTAGAAAAAGGGAAGGAAGAAAGTGAAAGCCAAAATGTTGGAGGAAAGATGAAAGAGTGTAGGCAAAATGAAGATGTCGGGGATCAAGGATCGAGGATCGGGAGAGAGACTTATATCTTATCACAAAGATAATAAAAAAGATAAGAGAAAGGCTCAATTGCTGAAAGTCGAAGGAGTTGGGGATCAGGGATTGAGAGGAATGTTTAAGGCATGAGATAAAAGATGATAAAAGTTAAGGAGCATGGCCAATCCCCAAAGTCTGAAACTCTAAGACTTTAGCCATTTTAAAAGGATTCCATTGAAACTTCAATGATCAAGGGGAGAACTTAAGGATTATGAAAGAGAAGCGATAAGGGTTAAGGTCGATGCCCAAAACCCAAAACACTTGGGTAAGTGATGGAAAGAAGGGGAGAAAGAGATAGAAAATTGGGAGTGATAGGGAAAGCATGTGGGTATGCAGACAAGAAAAATCCTGAAAGCCCAAAACTTTGATACTTAGCCATTTTTGGGGTTTTTGAGACATAATTCATGCAAGATGACCTATGTAAGATCTCTCAGATTGGTTTTCACTGATAGGTCATATATGGTGGCATGAAATAATAAAATTTTGGTGACTTATGCAAGATGATTGTCTGTTAGTCATGGAATCCAGAAGCCTTATTAGTCTATTGGGTATAGAGTCAAAAGGGGAAATTGCAACAACTGGCCTTCCTCAGAAAATAAAACATGTTCAGGTTTACACTTTGAGGAAAATAAAACCTCTAGGATCATACATTCCCTTAAGGAGAATGAAAGGTGTGTAACCAAAGTTCTTAGAAATAAAAAGGGAAACAACTAATGTGTACATGACTTAAAACTGTAACTACAAAAATCTACCTTTGTCAAAGACAAACCTTCTAAAAGAATTGATCTCCCTCAAACCATTGTTGCAATATTTACCCAATTACAACCATTGAAAAAATATTCCCATATGCAAGGAGTTGCACACACTACTTGCATGGTGAAGGATCACTTCACTATAAACCTTGTCACTTTAGGGGAGCCATTTAATGTAAGTGTTAGATTCATCTGACATTGGTGCCGTAAGTAAACATACAACAACAAGGATGAAACTATCCAAGGATAGGTCAACATCAAAGAGAAAACCTTCTATAGAGAAAAAATAAATATCCTCACAAAAGGGTGAACTACTATCGTAACTACTGACCTCCACACATATATGTTGCTCATAAATTTCGTCTTCAAGGGATGATGGTTTGATATCCAAGTTTGAACAAAATTCCTCTAAATCATCCCAAAACAAGTCCTCTTCAAAATTTTCTTTTCTTTTAGGAAAAAGAGGGTTGGTTTTGAGTTCATAGCATCTCTCATGAGGAAACATAGACACATAAAAGTTGATTTCTTGAAGCTGGAAATCCAACTTGATATGATGTTCATCTTGACTGGCAACCTCGACTGTGTCAACCTCTCCATTTTGTAAAACAAGTTTGTCATTATTTTCTTCCTCATAGACTAGCACCTTGTCATAGTCATTTGTACCTTCCAGTTTCTCCAAAGTTATTGTTAACATTGGCATATGTGCATCTTCTTCATCCTCCTCAAATAAAGAAAGTAGCTCATTAGACCAAAATGCAGATTCTTCCCTTTCTTGGTGATTGGCCGCTACAACCTTAGGCCAATGGTCTAACTTTTCCATCATGTCCTTTGTTGCCATAACCTCTCTTTTTAATATCTTCTCTTCCAAGGAATTGCAAGCTTCAAAATATCAAGGACCTTCATCTACTACATTAGAAAATAAGAAAGCTTGCTTCCCCAAATCATTCAAGTCATCCCCACTCCAGCTCGTTTAGTTGGACTCTTGTTGTTTAGAGGCTTCTACTAATGTATGTATGGGTAAGCTATCCTCCTTGCTATCAATGGAACAAGGGAGCTTGTCAAAAGGGAGGGTCAAATCCTCTATTTCATCATCATTCCCCATTTTCTCAATGTTTTGATGTTGCAACTTGTTATCTTTAACTTTTTCTTGTAGTAGGTCAAAACATTCATTCTTTGGAGCATGTGAAGTCTCACAAATAGTAGGTTTCTCCTTCTCTACCAAGAAGATCTCCCTCTTTTTTTGTTCTGACTAGTTGGCCTACCAAACAATTAGTCCACCTTTATAAATTGAAATAGTATCAAGCAAAGAAAAATAATCAGAAAGCCTTTGAAAAGCTTATTGAGATTCTGGAGGGAGATGTTCATCAGGAACAATAGACTAAGCCTACACAGGTACAGTCTCCTGTGAGGGGTGAAGTCTCTTAAAACTTTGGATTTCTAGCTAGGAGATTTACATGATGATTCAGGAGGCTTATTGGAAGGTTCAATAGGCTTATCTTTCTTGAAACTTAGAAATTTGAACTTATGGACCTCCTCCTTTGTATGTTAATATGGGGTTGTAAGAGGTGTCTGTCTAAAAATAGAGACACAAGGGGTTGATTGAGCCTCTGGACTTTGTACTTGAGCAAGTAATAGCTTCACCCACTCCTCAACAACAATTTTTTTTTTCAAGATGAGCCTCATGTTGCACTCTTTGGACCTCTGTTTGTTTCTCATATCTCCACATAGATTCCATCTCTTGCTATTCAAAATGAGTTTGATGGACAAGCCCCTCTTGCTATGGAAAATAATCTTGCTCCCCTTAATATGCTTGATAGGCCAAATCCTCATGTTACAAATCAAAATCTTGTTGTTTTTTGATATCAACCAATTGCTTATAGAGGTCTAGCATCGTGATTTTGATTTCACTTATCTCCACACTATCAATATTTTGGGGTTGACTAGAAGAGCAATAATACTGGTTTGTAAAATAATGAGTCTCTTTGGGTTGTTGATAAGAATGTGCAGGGTGTATGAGAGGTAAACATCTAAAAATGATTGATAGTACACCATGACAGGGCTCTGTGAAGCAAAAGTGGTGGCATTTCTAGCTTCATATTGCTTGTAGGGAGGTGTAAAATTTGCATTCTCATGAAATGGAGTGAACATATGTTTTCCACTATACCCTAACATTTTTGAGCATAGGGAGAGCAAGAATCCTTTTTGTAATTATTTTAAAATAAGAACATAAATCTACTCAACCAGAGGAAATGGGTACATACCAGCAAAGTCAACCAAAATAATTGCAAAGTCACTAAGTGTTTTGTAGAACTGCCCCTTCAAGGAAATATGCACTAGAGAACACACTAAATATCATAGTGAGCGATATAAATCTCATGAAACTTTGTCCCACCGCGTGTGTCAAAATTATTGTCACATGAAATCGCACCATGTTGAACATGGGGTTCAAAATTCCAATGACACAATGGAGCTAAAATCAAGGTGTGGGACCTTGTAGATGAGGTTGGATCTTTAGAGAAGGATAAATTCCTTTTCTAACCTAAGTGTAGAGGTGTTCGTCCAACCCAACACATGGAATTCTAACACTATCTCTACTCTAACAACTATGAAGAAAAAATGAGAGGAGTGTTGGAAATGGAAAGGGTGATACACCAAAGATAGAAATGTTTCTTCCTTCTTGAGAAACACAGAGCATCGATGAAAATAACCAATAATTCTTACACAATTCTCTATTCTATGAGCTCCTAGAGGCACATGTGGAGGTTAGGGTCTTGCAAGATGTTGAAAGGAAAGAAACATTCATAAAACAATAATTGCAAATAATTTTAACACAACATGCATGCATAGAAGATAACAAAGAAACATCAAAAACAAAGTCAAGAATTATTTACATAATACATCCAAGGACAAAAGAGATAAAATGAGCAATTTTCATTGACATGGAGGCTTGAAATCTAGTTTACAATTGAAGAATACAAAAATGCATAAGTCTACCAGAGAAACTAAAGAAGAACCCAGAGGAAGGACCCTTTACAATGAGCACAAGATGCTATATATACCTTGAAGATTGTGAGAAGTAAAGCAAGTGGATTGGCATGAAACCCTAACCAAAACCTCCTAAAAATTATATGCAAACAATTTTCTACCAAATATCGAGCTGAAAGTCCCACAAGACAACCCTAACAATCACACCACATTTCTTCAATGATAAATCCATAAATGAAGAATAGAAAATCCAATGCAATCCATGGTGAATCATAGCTAGGGTACAAGGTCCATTGACATAAAAGTGGTCTACACATCATAAATGAAGTATGGGTGCTGCTTTTTCCACTTTTAGTAGTTGAGGGATGCATTAAATGTTACCCTTGTAGCCTAAAAATTTGGATCCGACAGCTGAGAAAGTCGTTGCAACACTAGTGGAATTTACGACCAAAAAACACGCCATTCGAGAGTATCACCAAAGTTTCAAGCCTGAAATAATTATTGTATTGAGCATTAAATGGTCTGCATCTCCAAAAAGAACCTTTGTTGGATAGTGGGTGTCAAGCCCCCTAGATATCACTTACCACACCTAAGAAGAATAGGATACAGAGAATGCCAAAGCCTCAAACCCTAAAAAAGGCCTCATGTCGGACATCAGGCGTCGAGTTTAACGCTTACTGGAAGAAGGGAAGGAAGAAAGTGAAAGCCAAAAGGTTGGAGGAAAGATGAAAGAGTGGGAAAAATGAAGATGTCGAGGATCCAGGAACAAGGGAGAGACTTATGACTTATTGTAAAGATAAGAAAAAAGATAAGGGGAAGACCTGATCATTGAAAGCTGAAGGTGTCAAGGATTGGGGATCGAGAGGAATATGTAAGGCATGAGATAAGATGATAAACATTAAGGAGCATGTTTGATCCCCAAAGTCTGAAACTTTAAGATAATCAGTTTTTAAGGATTGCAACGAAACTTCAGTGATTGAGGGGTGTACTTAAGGCTTACGAAAGAGAAGCAACAAGGGTTAAGGGTTAAGGCCAATGGCTGAAACCTGAAACACTTGGGAAAGTGATGGAAAGAAAAGGAAAAAGAGATATAAAATTGGAAGTGATAGGGAAAGCATGTGGGTATGCAAACAAGAGAAATCTTGAAAGTATGAAACTTTGACACTTAGCCATTTTAGGGGTTTTTGAGGCACAATTCATGCAAGATGACCTATGTAAGATCTCTCAAATTTTTTTTCACTAATAGGTCATATATGCATGCATGAAATGACAACAAGCCCTTAGCACCTCACACTAACATTTTATTCAAATGACAATAGGCCCTTCGATCACCCAATCATTTTTAGTTTTCTCTTTTCCTTATGCCTACCCTTGTATAGCCAAGGTCAAGAAATTTTCATTGGGATGACCTCCCATTCTCCCCTTGATCTCATAGGCTTCAATGGTGCCTCATGTTCCTCCACTTGCCTCTACAATAGAAAGGGAAAAGACACCCCTATTGCATAGGTTTTCTCCCTAGGTATTTTTTCCTCCTATGGTTCTTGTTGTTCCCGAACCTACCCCTATGATAGAAAAGTGAAAGAAATCCATAGAATGGGAATCCTTCTATTAGCGATTGCACCTTACCCTTCAATGGTACCTCATATTTGTCCACCTGTCTCTACAATAGAAAGAGGAAAGACACCCATAGTGTAGGTTCCATTGCATGCATCCAAGCATCTCAACCTTCACTTTCTAGGACTATTCATCCTAATATTCCATATATGAAAACCATACCACAACCATAGAAAGTAGATTATCCCCCTCTTATAGCTCAATTTGTATCCTGCCACCATAAGTACCAACTTGCACAAGAATATAAGCATTGACAATGTGTCATGGCTAGAGAATGAGTTGCTATGGAGACACCTCACACTAAGTTTCCTCCTCCCATGTGGTTTCTAATTGGTCTTGTAATTCATCTATATCTTGCTTCTCCACCTCCTTGTTTTGTTGTTACAACCCCTTTTATCTATAATTTAGAGCCAAACGAGCCTCACCCTAAAATAGTGTAGGTTACATAGGCTCCTACAATGGATCCAACCTTCTTAAAGTTCCTTATTTTTTGATGCCATTGGACATGCCAAAAATAAGTGTCATTTTTAATTCCACCCTTGCTTCCCTTGTTCCATTCTATCTCACTTGTCATCAAGTCTTCCCTGATATTATCCATCTTTCCACCATTGATATTGATATCCACCACCCACCTCCAAAAAGAAAACTAGAACATTACCCCACTCCACCATATTTTAAACAAAATCTTCATCTACCTTCTCTACCACCTCTAGATCACTCTACATCATTTATTTTCATAAAAGAGGCCCTACCCTCTTCTAAACCCATCCCTTCTCCCTTTGAGGATATAAGAAGTGATATTCCCCTTGTTACCTATCATGATAGTGACTCCACCTGCCTACCCTATTGAGAAGTCTTTGTTTGAGTCCTTCATGGATATTTTGGTATTATCATTGATCTTCACAAGATCAGTGAGCCTCACAAGATGTTCAAGAAGATGTACTTGTATTCAATTCCTTATCTCTTGTTCTAGGTGAGACACCTAGTACTTCCCTAATAGTTCTTCCTTTTTGGTTTATCCTCCCTTATTGTATGATCAAGATTGGGATACCAGTGTCTTGTTTGATGAGGACCTTTAGAGCACTACCTTCATATATTTAGAATTTAGGTGTTTTCATGTTTGTCTTGTAATCCTTGTGTATATGTTTGTTTATGTTTTTTAATCTCTCTTGGAGGGTCCATGATACCCTTGTAGGTACATGGATATAGGGAAGATAAAAATATCTTGAAATTCTTCTATTTGTATGTACATTCTTCTTTTTGTCATACTTTCCTTTTCAATTTTTGGGGATGATGTACATTATTGGAGCATTTAGGCCTCTTCAATCTTGACCCAAAAAATATATTTGTTTTCATGTATACTTCCTCCTTTGTACTTGTATTTCCACAAGGCTTGGGGAATGATGGCATTACATCCTTCCTCTAATGATGCACATAATTATGATTACTTTAAAATATATACTGACCAAATTTTATGGATCTTCTAGTGTGTGTGTGTGTGTTTTGAGTGATGTATTTTTTAATGTGATATCCCTACATTGTGTGATGTCATACCATGAGCATAATTTTATTTGTTTCATTGCTTACAACATCCTTGTAGATTTATTTTTATATTTATACATATTTCTCTCCCCCTCTTTCCTTCTTAAAATAACTTATATTATTTGTATCATGTTATTATTTTAAGGGGCGATCTCATTGCACACACCTCACTTTTGTGATCTCTAAATCAATGTTGGTCTTTTCACTCTTCATAATGTTGGTAGCATATGTGCCACCTAGCATAAAGTAGCTTGCTAGCATGTGGGTCCTCATATACCCTACCTCTTTTCATGTTCATCTTACAATGTAGCTTGTAGTGACCATGGTTGACCAAAATCATTGTATGGACCCTAGCATAACATGTCTTACTAGCCATACTTGGTATTCCTTCTAGCAATACATCGCTAAAAAATATTGCTTTTACATCTTCTTAGTGTTCCTTCTCTTTTGTCTTTTTGAGTGTTTGTTTGTGTATGTTTGTTCTGTATATTTTTTGTACTATTTTTTCTTTAGCATTTGATATGTTTTTTAATTAGTATATAATTCAATTAACATATGTATTTTGTGAAAAAAATTCATATCGTTTGTGTCTTGTGTAGGATTTTTTGGTTGTTTTGTAGGGCTTCATTTGGGGGTGTATTCACCTTATTTGAAGACTCTACATCCTCTATAGTATCCTTGGGTAAATTTTATGATTTCTAAATTTATTTTAACATATATTTAATGTAGATCATATGTTTTCTAGAGTGGGGGAAAAATAAAGTGTCATAAATTGCATACCCTTAAAATTTCACAGTGCATCATGTCCTCACTTTAGCATCTTGATATAAAATATCTTAGATATTAAATGTTAGTACTTTGGTTTTGTATCTCTTGTATTTTTATGATGATCTAGCCTTTTTGAGTTTAAATTTATTAGGAAATTTATGCAACACACGAACATCTACATGATGCGCTAACATCTCCTAAAAATTCATGAATCCAATTATTGTTTGAGTGTTAATTTACCCTAGTCTCATTGGAAGTCAAGGAAGTAATAGATCTGCATGCAAATCTGACCAACAATCTAATTTCTACCTTCCCCTTTTAGCTTCCAAATGGATTTTTCATTCTCATTTTATCATCTTGGAAAATAAATTATTGAATCTCTAACTTCTAAAGAAAAATACCAAGTTATACAAATATACCAACCTTTTGCATGTGATTTCTATAATATTTTGT
This sequence comes from Sequoia sempervirens, assembly GCA_007258455.2. Lineage (NCBI taxonomy): Eukaryota > Viridiplantae > Streptophyta > Pinopsida > Cupressales > Cupressaceae > Sequoia > Sequoia sempervirens. The sequence continues at coordinate 62,738,658 of VDFB02047230.1, read as the reverse complement.
AGTAATATCTTCATGGAATTATGGAAAATAGTTGAAGTAAAGTAATAGCATATTTTTTGGAGATTAATTCAAAATATTCAAGGTGATTTTTTTCTTTGATATTGTTACATTTCTTCTTTACTTGATTTTTTCATTTTCATTTGAAAATCCTAAGTGCTACCATAATATATTTAGGATTTTTTTCTCTTTCAGCTATTTGCATTCTCCAATTAAATACTTTTTATTTATTATTTCAAATATATAAAAAATTTGGGCTATCCATAGAGGTAAAGAAACCAAAATGGAGGTTTGACTGAGGCAAGCCCCTCAACAGTAACAAAACAATTTTCTCTCTTTATTTTCAAGTTTTATTGGAGAATAATCAATGTCACTTGATGACAACCTTTTCAACCTTTCTCCTATATTTCAAATTTTTTCCTTTGATTATTTAAATAGTTCTTTTTACTATTTTTTATCACAAATTTTTTCTACTTTAAATTTATTTACTTTCGTATTATGTGTGTACAAGAAGCATTCCCATAATTGGCAACACTTTTGGTTTTGCATATGGAATGGACGCCAATGCAACATGAAGACAACTATGCAAAATCGCAGGTGTCCTAGGTAGAGGCTTCTAGATAAGAACCCCAAGTTCTTTGTGACTTTTACTTTCTATTTATATCTATAACATTTTGTAATCATTTTTATGTCAGAAGATATTTAAATCACCAATTTATTTTTAGCAAGAATTTAGTTAGTTATCTCTATTATGTTTGTTAAAAGTTAAACTCTTAGAAAATGGATAATCAAAGTAGATTTAAAGGTAAACATAAACTACTATATTATCCCAATTTAGAGAGTGAAGTTATCTCTCAAGAGATATTCCCTTTGTAACAGTTAACTTTTTCACACACTACATTTTTGGTGAACTTGTCGAATTATACAGAATATTTTTATTTTTAAAATAAAAAGTAGAAATCCCTAAAAGATCCTTGTTACTAGTGTTAGAGTTTTATATTGTGAGTTGTAAAACCTTTTATTATTTTTACAACCCAATATCTCTACTCAATTAATATAGTTCAAAGAAGCCTTCACACATACATGTCACTTACATTCATTCATAACCCCTATTTGCACTGCTCACAATTTTGTACACAAATACTTCTCTAAGGGGTTCCCTCATCCCCTCATCACATAACAATAGAACCTACTTCCCCATCCACCACTTCTCCTTGTGTGGATGCAAGGTTCAATCATGAGACTTCCCTTCGAGCCTCTAATTTTCAATTGAAAAATATAGAGCAACAATTTATCAATTTCAAGACTTCTCACCTAGGAACACCCTCTTTGAAGAAATGCTTGTCCTTGGCACTATTTAAAACATGTTAAGTAATGATCATAAGGGATTGGAATTTATTCATGTCTTGGAACACATATTCCATAATAATGTCAACCTATACCTTAGTGTTCACAAACATAAATTATTCACACTCTAATATCATTGGCACACAAATTTCTATGTTGACGAAAATTCCAATTATGCACATAGTGACTACTACACCCATTTCCATGGTTATCCACTTCATTTTACCAAGTTGAATTTTTTCCTCGAAAAAAAAATTGGTACCTCTTTACCTCTTTAGTCCACTACTCTCATATCATTTTCTCCACAAACCTCTACCACTTTCATGCACACTGAATCTTTCAATCAACCAACTCATGCAAAATATTGGCCAACTAAAAGTCCAATTTGCTTCTATGAATACCACTTCCATTCAACCCCTTATTCCCCCATATTATAGATCTAGCCTTCTATCACTTAAAATATTTGCTACTCCATTTCCCATGTGGTTTGAAGTTACAAGATTCAAGAAGTACAATGGTAAAGGGGACCCTCACATACACATCTCTAATTTCACTATCTTGTGTAAAGATTTTCTCTTTCAAGATGTACTACTAGAAAATATTTTCCCATGGTCATTAAAAGACACCACACTAGACTAGTTTTTCTCACTTCCTAATAATTCCATAAACACTTTCAAACAATTGATAAATCAGTTCTTACAATATTTCCAAGAAAATATTGGACCGAAGGTCACATTCACTGACCTTGTCCACTATAAGCAAGGATAAAATGAGAAATTAACTAATATTATCTTTAAATTGCTACCAAATTTTCACCTACAAATTAATTTGGTAGAGCTTTTGCAACAGAAGAAATTGTACAGATTCCATAATATTGTTATTTTTCATTCATTTTGTAATGAAAATATACTCAACTGCATAAATATTTTTGTTTCATATATTGAAAGGAAAAGAATAATCAAATGTCCCACACAAGTCATGGGAGTAGCTGAACTAATACAACATAAGGATATGCTATACAACTGAAGACAAAAATACTGAAAAAACACATGAAAAGAAGTATATCCATCATTGCTAAGGTAGTCTTGTAGGTCTTCTTTGTTTCCAGCTCCTCCTTGCTCCTGATCTTTAGATGAACTTGTAGATGATTGAAAAGAGTTGGTTAGAGCTCTGGATATAAATCTCATCATATGTCCTATCAACAGAAATATAGCATATGCCTATGATACATTAAATCAGTTGAAAAAGTATCAGATGTATGCAAGAGAGCCTAAAAATCAAACATCACAGGAGCATTGAGCTTCATTGTTTTTTATCTAACATGTTTATTCACTGTGCAGGTATAGGTGAAATTTTGTTGTTGGATTTGTCTCTTTTGATATCATAGCATGTGAGTTGGAATGTGGCTCCCACAAGGGTTGAGCCCAACATGTTGTCTCATGATGCAGGAATGTGCCATAGTGAAGCTTACCCTAACCACATTGGTGCTTTTTCTTATGAAGATATCATAATTTGCTGACTTCATACTCTTGACAAGAGATACATTCATAGAAAAGGCAGCCAATGTCAAAGGAAATAGCACAAGGGTAGTTTGAAGCTTCTTCATAAGATAATGCAACTCTCAATGAGCAAGAAATTAGAGCAATATCATTTTCAATTTAAGGTAGCATTGAAAATTGCTCCATAATAGGGTAAAATATAGTGATAGACATCCATGTGGGAGCAGTTTGGAGTGATCATAAGCCTTAAAATGCTATGGAGCAACCTTGAAACAGTGCAATTGTAGAAAACAGTGCCATGGAATACAAGCATAATCATCTATTGAACAAAGTAAAAGTGCACCAATTCTCACCAAGGGGTTGTGTGCACCTACAAGTTTTTAGGTCACCTAGTTTTGTACCATTATTTTTATGTCATTCATTTACTATCACAACACTATTTATGTTGTTTTCAACATGTGAAATGCTTATTTTAGAAGAGCAGTTATAAATCATTGTGCATTAACAATGCATAGATACAAATACAAAGAACAATGAGGTCATAATGCCAAAAGGGACAACAAACCAAATGATCTTTGTACTCGTTCATGCTTTTAAGAAGAAAAAAGGTTTCACAGTTTGAAGGGGTAACAAAGTGTAAGTTGTGCATATTCATGTAGTCATGCTACCCATAAGCACAGTCAAAGCCATTCAAAGGAATCAAGGTAATCATGTACACATCGAGCTATAACTCCCTACAACAAAAGTTAAAAAATGCATGAAGAGTACAAAGGGGAATTTAATCTCTATCAATCATGAAAAGACAAGATGATAGCTTACAGGTTAACTAGGAAAAGAGGTTTCAAGGAGTTGTGCAAGCATAGTAATTGTATTTCACAAGATCTCTTATGCTTTCATGAGATAAAACACTTTATTGGCTTCTACCAAGCTTTTATATTTCAAAAACCTATGAATAAATTTATTTTGGAGGTTTGTTTGTAGCAAAGGCTAATCATCTACGAGAGATGAAAGAGTAGAATTTTCCATGTAAAGGTGTTTTTAGAGAATACCGGTCTACAACACTGAAGATATACAAGCTTCAAAAGGGTTGTATACAACAAATGGAGTGAACAGTGTCTTGTTAGCTAGTTGTTTCTACATAATGTCTGTGAGACTGAAATGGAGCCTTATCAAAAGAGTCAAAACCCTCATCATCTATAGAAAAGAGAGAACCTAGAAAATGCAAGAGATTATACAAGAAAACCCTGAAAACATACAAAGTACAGTGGCACACAATGAAACCCAAATTTTTGTGTTAAAATGTCGAGGGTTTTTCAAAAAATGAAAGGGTTTGTGGTTTTAATTATGAGGCTGAGCCAAGGAGAGGGGGTTCTTGTTTTCTGTAACCCACAATGTTTCTCAATAAAATGAAGCCACAACTATGGTAACCCAAGAAAAAATTTAGATACATTTGCATATATTATAAAATGCAGTGATTCTTGAAGGGTTAAGCATAATGAAGTCACAGGTTTTCAAAACCCCATAGCATATTTACACAATGAAGGAGAATACATAGAAAATAATGTTCAGATTTCATTGTTTTAGCCGTGGCCTAGAGTTTCAAGGCCGATTGCAGAAGTAAATGGAGAAAACCTTCAAGCACTTTTAAAAATCAGAAATCTATATCAAATGTTGAGGGTTTTCTACAAAAGCAATGAATGTTGAAATGGTTACCTTGCGGCTTGGTGAAGATTCAAGCACCACACACAGAAAAACCACCCAAGTGTTAACCTCGTAAAGTCCTCAATGTCGGCCACAAAACACAGAAAGAGAGTTTGTCAAATATGGAAGTAAAAAATGCATCAAAAATATAATAGTGGTCACGGGTAGGAGCCATGAAATGCTCTAAAAAGTACAAAAAATGTGAAGATTCTTGTCTCCTGTGCAAGGAAGCCTCACCTAATGGGTTTCCTGTGAAGGAAAATCCATTCAATCTCCTGCAAAGCTCGATTAAACCCTCCATGGTGGCGGCACCCAACAAAGAGAAAAAATCAAAGTGAAAAGTGGATGCAAAATGATAGGAGGCCAAAGTTTTATTTTAGGGTTTTCATTTTCCCTAAGTTGGATGACCTTGATTTTTTCCAAATTGTTTTAATTTTTTGCAAAATTTTAATGTTATAGTGGTGTTAGGGTCCTTTCACATTTTTGTAGAAAAAATCAAATGCCCAATACCTTTGAATATTTTATACTTGGCAAAATTTAATCAACACCATATTTGCCTTGTATTTTTGCAAATAATCAAATCAAATTCAAGACGACCTTTCTTTCTATTTTGCAAAATTTGAAGTTGTAAAAACATTGTAAGGCCTTATTAAAAGCAATGTTTTTATAAATTTCTTTAATAATTATCAATAAAAATGCAGTAAAGTAAAGCAAGTGTTGAGTGGAAACTTTCTTATTTTTGTTCGAGTTCCATTTGTGCAAGATGGAAAAAACAAGTGAACTAAAGTTTCTATTTCTATTTTTCAGTCAGTTCTGACTTGTTTTTTGAGTCTTTTTGGGTTGATCTGCTTAGGGGAGAAAGTTTCCACCTATTCTTACTCAATTTGAGTCAGTTCTATGCCCTCATTTTGTGGTTTTTTCCCTTTGCTCGAAAATGGCACTTGAGTTTCTATTATGGTGAGTAGTTAACTCAAATTTTTCCCTTCTCACTCTGGGAGACACATTGGAGATATATATTGGAGAAAAAATTAGTTTTTCTCAATTCGTATTATTGCTTCTTCCTCTCTTGTTCATTTTTAGACAGTTTTGTAAGCATTTTGTAACTCAAATATTATGATATAGCAGCTCCTTTCAGATCAATAAAAGCAACAGTGCATTCCTCTTTCATGGTTTTTGTCTTGTTTTTGCAGTGGATGATTTGATGTCCAATTGTGATTCTAAGTGTTGAATCCTTTTTCATTTCTTATTATTGCAAGTGTGTGTGCAGAAGTTGTATGTAATACAAGTTGTATGTTGTGTTTAGTTTTAAGCATTCATACAAATCACTGTTGTGTTGCACATTTCACATTAAATTGTGAGAGTAAAATATTTTTTGAGAGCTAATTGTGAGTTGAATTAGCGAATAAGTTTAAAATTTTTGGTGCATCACCCTTTAGGTTTTAGTATTTTCATTTCAATTGTCCTTTTGTCCCTTTTATCAGAAAAATCTTTAGTTTAGGTGATCTACCATGGGAACTAGCCCTCTCTGGAGATTCATTCTCGCCATAAGTCACCCACAGCTTGAGAATGTTTCCATGTTACACAGGATAGTTGAGTCTAACTTGACTAAGGTGCAATCCTGATTGATAATAGTTTTTGGCACGCTCGGTAGGACTCTGAAAATTTGTTTTAGGGAAACTTTTTTAAGTTTTAAGCTGTTGTTCTGGTATATGCAGCAGTGTTTCTCACCTCTAGAGGTTTTAAGTTTATACCGAGCGGCTCCATTCTCAGGTTTTGCATGCAGACCTAGTGTAACCAACTTATGAGAAGAGTGTAAACTAGATCAAGTAATTCTCCATTCGAGTATCTGCAGTTATCACCACCAAAAAGGAGGGGTAGGACAACAAGAAAAGGTCTTGACTCACTTAGGAGATCAAAATCTACACCTCCAAACCTCAGCCCTGCAAATCCAATGCAAAAAAATCTAGTACTAGTAGTACAAGCATCAGTGATGGAAAGGAAGTTTGCATTTGCACCTTTTAATGGGGGAAGCCCATTATATCTTGCCCGGCATGATAACATTCCTGTTGTAGCCCTCAAAATTCTGCCATATTTCACCGAAGAAGATCAGATCACCCCTGTTGAGCAACATTCGAGATGTGGCAACATTGTGCTCGATTCATAATATCACCGAAGAGAACGTAGCACTTAGGATTTGGTTGTATCACTAAAAGGAAAAGCCTTGCATTGGTTTAGAGGTCTTCCAACAAATTCAATCACAACATGGGATCAACTAGGTGATGGCTTGCACCAACAGTTTGAAGACAAATCCGATCATTTATCTTTGTTGGAGCAGTTAATTACCATCAAGAGAGCTCCTCATGAGCATATGTCAAATTTTAACTGCCGTTTCTAGAGGACTTGGGATAGGATTCCAATGAGGGTAAATCCTTCACCTAAACATGCATTTATTTTCTTTCTCAAGGCTTTAAATAGTGAGATATCTATGATGATTCAGTCTATGGGTAGATTTACACTTCCTAATGCTTATGACATAGCTATTAGAGAAAAAAACTACCTTATACAAGCTGGTAGAATAGCCCCAAGGCCTCCTATGCCAATTTTTCCTAAAGTACAACCACCTATTCCTTTGTCATTACCCCCTTTAGTTGATGTTCCACCTACTCTTGCAATAGGTTATCAAGCTACAACCCAAGAAGATGATGTTCCAAGTCCATCCCAAGAAATCCAAGAGCTAAAAGGCATGCTTCAAACCTTTAGCAAGACTGTTAGTAATGAGTTTGTCAATCTCAAGAAGCAGGTTGGCCAAGATCCTAGACCTTATCAAGCTCCATATCATCCTAATCAGTCAAATAGGCCACCCTTTCAAGCTAATTCTCAGGGTCAAAGAAGAAACTTCAATCCTAGACCCTTTCAGCCTTATAATCCCAATGTTTCCATCTCTTCAAGGGATCTTATGCCTGTCCAAAACAATATTGCACAGGACTGTGTTTGGTGTTATCCCTGTGACCAGCCTCATAACCAAGTTGCATGCATGAATGGAGTAAGGAATCAAGCTTTGATGGTTCAGAATAGTTATGTTGGTTCGGAAAGTGCATCAAAAAAAAATCCAGAGCAGCAAGGTAACCCTAATGTTGCCTTGATGAATTGGAAAGGCATTGAGTTTTGTGGGGTAAATCATCCTCAAGGTCAAAACCAACCAGATTCACTTATTGCAGCCAATACTAGATCAAAAAAGAGGGTTGTTGATTTGGGGCAGCAAGCTGAAAAAGTTCAACAACAACCAGATAAAGGTAAATTTCAAGCTCCTCCAGCTCAAGTTGCCACACAACTTACCAAAAATTTTAAATTTTGCAAAGAGGACAAGTTGTACCTGATAAAGAGCACCCTAAGGCACAATCACAACCTTTGCAAAAAGAAAATGATGTTGTTGTTCCTATGGGACAACAAAAGGTGAGTCTCGCTTCATTTAATGTTGTTGAACATCTAAAGAAGGCTACTGCTAGCATGTCAATAATGGATGCATTGCACATTCTTGGGCAAAAAGATTTGTTACAAGACGCTTTGGCTAAGATCTTTGTTTCTAGCCAAGATTAGACTAAGATTGTGCTCACAAGCAACCCTGAAGATAAGAGTGAGCAACAAGCCCAAGAGGTAAAACCTCCTCCATTTTATCTAAGTTTGATCATTGGTGACAAGCTAGTGCACAATTGCATGATTGATTCCAGTGCAAGTAGTTCTGTAATGCCTAAGAGCCTAGCTGATAAGTTAGGATTAACATATGAGCCTCTTTCAAAGGGAGTGATTCAACTAGATGGTTATGTTGTTAAGACTGTTGGGGTGTTTAAGAATTTGGTTGTTACCTTGCATGCATGCCCAAATTTTGCAATCCCTCAAGATATCTATGTTATTGATCTACCATCTTATTTTTACATATGCCTTTCTAGGGATTTTACTGCTAAGTTGGGTGGGTTTTTATCTTCTGGTTGGTCCCATTTGTTATTTAGAACAAGGTATGGTACAAAAGTAACCGTAAATTTTAAACATAATCCAAAGATCATATTGAACCATATGTCCCTAGCCCTATAAATTCTAACCTTTACATCACCCATGAGTTGAAGGATCAATCCATGACCCTAGACCCCAACACACCTATGGAAGATGTAAATCTAGATGAGTGGGCAGCCAAGAATCATGAAGTTGACCCTTTTAGTCACACCGATGAGGTAGGATTAGGCATTTACCTAATTCATGAACCTGATGCAGTGGTTCCAAATCTGGTCAAGGATCAAGCTCAGCCTAAAAAATAATATAATCAGCTTTGGAAGTTGTATTTTGATGGCTCGAGAAGCAGAATGGGTGTTAGTGGAGGAGCCATGTTGATTTCGCCTGATGGAGATAAGTATTACTTAACATTGAGGTTTGATTTTAGCTATACAAATAATATAGTTGAATATGAGGCACTTATTCATGGCCTAAAATGGGACAGAAGAAAGGTATAAAGTGCTTACAAGTTTTTGGTGATTCTAAGTTGATTGTAAATCAAGTTAGAAATTTGAATGTTACGAAAAATGATTTGCTTAAGTTGTATAAGCATAGAGTTTGGGACTTAGTTGAATATTTTGATGCTTTCAATCTGTTGTACATTCCTAGAAATTGGAATAAACATGCAAATAAGCTTGTTGCCATAGGATCTCAATTTAACATTCCAAGTGATATTCATAATGTAGAGGTACATCAGTATGTAAAAGTTGTTGTTAGGCCATCTATACCTGATAACAATGTAAGTTGGAAAGCTTTTGAGAGTGATGAAAAAATTGTAAGTTTTCTAATTGCAGAAGCTAAGTTTGCAGTTGAAAATCAGCAGAAATGGCAGTAGCAATATGACAATCAAATTGTGCAACTGAAGTCAAACAAGCTGCCCAAAGGTTTGGTAACCTTGGAATTAGTTTTTAATTCAGATGACCAAGTCAAAAAAGATAAAAGCAACATGACAGTTAAGTAGGAGCATTATGAGCCCATTGAGATATTTAGAGATAAGCTCCTCAAGCTTGGTAAGGTATGTACCAAAGAGGAACAATAAGCTTTTATTCTACTTTGTCCAGAGTTTAGTGATATTTTTGTTGGGGAATATGGAGATTTAAAAGGTTTTTACCTTGAGCTAGCTCAACACACCACTGAGTTAGAACCCAATGCAAAACCAGTGAGGAAAAATCATAGTCCTCTTAATCCCAAGCTTGAGCATCTTATGAAGGTTGAATTGAATAAGTTGATTGAAAGTAATATCATCTTTCCAATTAAGCACACATCATGGGTTTGTAACTTAGTTCTAGCTAGAAAGAAGAACGGTGAGATTAGGCTTTGTGTTGATTTTTGTTATTTGAATAAAGCCTCTCTCAAGGATCATTATCCACTCCCTTTAATGAAGCAGATTTTGCAAGTTGTTTCTAGTTCTGACAAATTTTCTTTGTTGGATAGATATTCAAGAAACAACCAGATTTTAGTAAAGGAGGAGGATCAATACAAAACTGCGTTAACCACCAAATGGGGTACCATGGCTTATAGAAAAATTCCCTTTGGTTTGTCCAATGCAAGGGCAACCTTTCAAAGAGTAATGGACATGGCCTTTCATGGCCTCATGAACAAGATTGTTCTGGTTTATTTATATGATATTATAGTTTTTTCAAAGAATGCTAATGAACATTTTGGTCATCTAAGGCATATTTTTTAGAGATGTAGAGAGTATGGGGTTTCTCTTAACCCAAAGAAGTGTATTTTTTTATCCATGAAGGTAAGCTCCTTGGACACATTGTTTCAAAACATGGTATTACTATTGATCCGAAAAGAGTCTCTACTATTTTAGCTTTACCCCTACCAGCACATAAGAAAGGTTTGCAAAGCTTTCTTGGTAGGATCAACTTTGTGAGAAGGTTCATACCTAACATTGCAGCATCATTGCAGCCTCTTACAGCTATGCTTAAAAAGAACATGAATTTTAGTTGGACTAAAGAGGGTAAGAGAAGCTTTGAGCAGATTAAAGAAGCCCTTATAGCTGCCCCAACACTCATTAATCCTAACTATGATAAAGATTTTATTTTGTATGCATTTGGAGGTGTTGACACTATTTCAGCTATGCTTTGTCAGCAAAATGATGAAGGCTTGGAGCAACCTGTGGCATTTTTCAGCCAAGTGTTGCATGAATATGAGGTAAAGTATTCATTTGTTGAAAAACATGTGTTTGTTATTGTTAGAAGCCTTAAAAAATTTAGGCATATGCTCTCTAACAACAGAATCCAGTTGTTGGTTGCACATCCAACTGTTAAAGATTTCTTGCTTAATAAGGATGTTAATGATAAAAGAGCAGGTTGGATAACTAAAGTAATGGAATGTGATATCAATATTAAAGTTAATAAGCTTGTTAGGGGCAAGGGTTTGTGTGAAAAACTTGATAAAAATGCAAAAAATAGCCGAGAAGGTGATGAGAATGTTGCAATAGTGCTCAACAATGAAGAGCAAGGTGTTGTTCCAGCTTCATCTACAAGGTGGGTGCAACAAATGATTCACTATTTGCAGACTGGTGACTACCCTGAAGGTTTGGACAGAGCAAAAAGAAGGTACTATAGGCTTCAAGCCATTCCTTATGCTTTTATTGATGGTGTTTTGTATAGAAGGGATTTTCATGGTGTTTTATTAAGGTGCATTGAACCAGATCAAATAGACAAGCTACTAAAAGAGTTTCATGATGGGCCTTCAGGAGGCCATTTTGCACCTAGGACTATAGCCCTGAAAATTATGAGAGTTGGGTATTATTGGCTAGATTTATTTAAGGATGCATATGCTTGGGTTAGGAGGTGTGATAAATGTTCATTGTTTACAGGAAAGCAAAGGCTTGCAGCCTTGCCTTTACACCCCATTCAATTAGAGAAACCCTTTGCTAAGTGGGGTCTTGATTTCATTGGACCTATTAACCCGCCTTCAAGTGCAGGTCATAAATGGATTCTAACTGCAACAGATTACTTTACGAAGTGGACTGAGGCTGTTGCTTTGAAGGAAGCAAATGAAACCTCTATTTTGAATTTCTATCAAGATTTGGTGTCTAGATTTGGTACTCCTAATCCTATCATTTCTAAAAATGCATTATCTTTTATTGGTTTAAGGATTTCTGATTGGTCTATAAAGAATAACATTTTTTTTCTGAATACCTCATCTAGCTATTACCCACAGGGTAACGGACAGGCTGAATCCACCAATAAAAATCTAATTAAGATCATTAAAAAGACTATTGAGGATAACCAGAGGACTTGGCACGACAAGTTGAAGTTAGTCCTTTGGGTTGATAGGATAACTCCTAAGAGAGCTATAGATTACTCTCCTTATGTCCTCACTTATGGTAAGGAAGCTAAGTTACCAATTTTTGTTGAATTACCTACACTAAGTTTCCTTAAAGAGCTTGAGTTGTTGGAGGAGCAGCCTATGGAATTTATGCTTGCACAACTAATGGAACTAGAGGAAACAAGAAAAGATGCATTGAGAAAGCTTGAGATTCATCAAGCTCAAATGAAGAGTTCTTTTGATAAGAGAGCAGTACCAAAATATTTTAGTATAGGTGATCTTGTTTTTAAATGGGATGAGCTCAAAAGGAAACCTGGTAAACATACCAAGTTTGATGCAATATGGGATGGACCCTATGTGATCACGAGGTGCAAGCCACACAATGCTTTCCAACTTTACAAGCTAAGTGGAGAGGTGCCACCTATCCCAATCAATGGGATCCACCTCAAGCATTGTCTCTGAAGATAAGTTCTAAATTTGTATAATAGTAGGTTAGCGTTTCCTGCTAATAAGTGCTCAAGGCACATTTCTTCAAAAAAAATTCTTTCCCTAAGTGCTCATGCACAGTTTGTTGGCCACCAAGGCCTTTGTAGTTTTCTTTCTGTTTGGTTTTTGGTGTTGTTTGGAGTTTTAAAACTGAGTTATAGTGGTTTTCTAAGTTTGGAGGGGCAGAATTTTCCTCCATGCCCAATGGACTGTTTAGGCAATTGGTCTAGTATGCTTAACAGGCAAGCATTCAACAAAAATCACTATAAATGTTACCAAATTTTCACCTATAGCTTAATTTGGTAGAGCTAAAATAATTGATTACATTTAAAGGTGAAAAGTATTTCAGCATATTTCTTCTAAAATTTTAACCATTTCATATCAAAGGATGCTATCAAAATATTTTCCTTTTATTATGCAAAGTTCTTACAACAGAAGAAATTGTACAAATTACATAATATTGCTATTTTTCATTCACTTTGTAAAAAAAATATACACAAGACTGCATAAATGTTGTTATTTCATATATTGAAAGGAAAAGAATGATCAAATGTCCCACACAAGTTATGGGAGTAGCTAAACCAATGCAACATAAGGATATGCTATACAACTGAAGACAAAAATACTAAAAAAACACATGAAAAGAAGTATATCCATCATTGTCTTGGTAGTCTTGTGGGTCTTCTTTGTTTCCAGCTCCTTGCTCCTGATCTTCAGATGAACCTGCAGATGATTGAAAAGAGTTGGTTAGAGCTCTGGATATAAATCTCATCACATGTCCTATCAATAGAAATATAGCATATGCCTATGATACATTAATTCAATTGAACAAGTATCAGATGTATGCAAGAGAGCCTGAAAATCAAACATCACAGGACCATTGAGCTTCATTGATTTTTTTATCTAACATGTTTGTTCACTGTGCAGGTATAGGTGAAATTTTGTTGTTGGATTTGTCTCTTTTGATATCATAGCATGTGGGTTGGAATGTGGCTCCCACAAGGGTTGAGCCCAACATGTTGTCTCATCAAGCAGGAATGTATCATAGTGAAGCTTACCCTAACCACATTGGTGTTATTTCCTTTCACATTGGTGCTTTTTCCTATGAAGATATCATAATTTGCTGACTTCATACTCTTGACAGGAGATACATTCACAGAAAATGCAGCCAATATCAAAGGAAAAAACATAGGGGTAGTTAGAATCTTCTTCATTGCATAATGCAACTCTCAATGAGAAAGAAATAAGAGCAATATCATTTTTCAGTTTAAGGTAGCATTGAAAACTGCTCCATAATAGGGTAAAATATAGTGATAGTCATCCATGTGGGAGTAGTTTGGAGTGATCATAAGCCTTAAAATGCTATGGAGCAGCCTTGAAACAGTGAAATTGTAGAAGACAGTGCCATGGAATGCAAGCATAATGATCTATTGAACAAAGTAAAAGTGCATCAATTCTCACCAAGGGGCTGTGTGCACCTACAAGTTTTCAGGTCACCCCAGTTTTGTACCATTATTTTTGTCATTCATTTGTTGTCACATCACTATTTATGTTGTTTTCAACATGTGAAATGCTTATTTTAGAAGAGCAATTATAAATCATTGTGCATTAACAATGCATAGATACAAAGACAAAGAACAATGAGGTCATAATGCCAAAAGGAACAACAAACAAAATGATCTTTGTACCTGTTCACGATTTTAAAAAGAAAAAAGGTTTCACAGTTTGAAGGGGTAGCAAAGTGCAAGCTATGCATATTCACAAACTGAGTAGTCATGCTACCCATAAGCATAGTCAAAGCCATTCAAAGGTATCAAGGTAATCATGTACACATCGAGCTATAGCTGCCTACAAAAAAAGTTAAAAAATGCATGAAGAGTACAAAGGGGACTTTAATCTCTATCAATCATGAAAATACAAGATAGCTACAGGTTGAATAGGCAAAGAGGTTTCAAGGAGTTGTGCAAGCATAATAATTGCATTTCACAAGATATATTATGCTTTCATGAGATAAAACACTTTACTAGCTTCTACCTAGCTTTTATATTTCAAAAGCCTGTGAATAAATTTATTCTGGAGGTTTGTCTGTAGCAAAGGCTAATCATCTACGAGAGATGAAAGAGTGGAATTTTCCATGTAAAGGTGTTTTTAGAGAATACCGGTCTGCAGTATTGAAGATATGCAAGCTTCAAAAGGGTTGTATACAACAAATGGAGTGACTAGTGTCTTGTCAGCTAGCTATTTCTACATAATGTCTGTGAGACCAAAATGGAGCCTTATCAAAAGAGTCAAAACCCTCATCATCTACAAAAAAGAGAGAACCCAAAAAATGCAAGAGAATATACATGGGTTAGGTAAAACCCTTGAATGCCTGTAAAATAAAATCCTGAAAACATACAAAGTACAGTGGCACAAAATGAAACCCAGATTTTTGTGTTAAAATGTTGAGGGTTTTGCAAAAAATGAAAGGGTTTGTGGTTTTAGTTATGAGGCTGAGCCAAGAAGAATGGTTTCTTGTTTTCTGTAACCCACAATTTTTCTCAATAAAATGAAGTCGCGGTTATGGTAACCCAAGAAAAACTTTAGATACATTTGTATATACTATAAAATGCAGTGATTCTCGAAGGGTCAAGCATAATGAAGTCACGGGTTTTCAAAACCCCATAGCATATTTACACAGTGAAGGAGAATATATAGAAAATAATGTTCAGATTTCATTGTTTTAGCTGTGGCCTAGAGTTTCAAGGCCGGTTGTAGAAGTAAATGGAGAAAACCTTCAAACACTTTTAAAAACCAGAAATATATATCAAATGTCAAGGGTTTTCTACAAAAGCAATGAATGTTGAAATGGTTACCTCGCGGCTTGATGAAGATTCAAGCACCACACACAGAAAAACCGCCCAAGTGTTAACCTCATAAAGTCCTCAATGTCAGCCACAAAACACAGAAATAAAGTTTGTCAAATATGGAAGTAAAAAATGCATTAGAAATATAATAGTGGTCACAGGTAGGAGCCATGAAATGCTCTAAAAAATACATAAAATGTGAAGATTCTTGTGTCTCTTGTGCAAGGAAGCCTCACCTAGTGGGTTTCCTATGAAGAAAACTCCATTCAATCTCTTGCAGAGCTCGATCAAACCCTCCAAGGTGGTGGCGCCCAACAGAGAGAAAAAATCAAAGTGAAAAATGGATGTGAAATGATAGGAGCCCAAAGTTCTATTTTAGGGTTTTAATTTGCCCTAAGTTGGCCGACTTTCATTTTTTCCACATTGTTTTAATTTTTTGCAAAATTTTAATGCCATAGTGGTGTTAGGGTTCTTTCACATTTTGCATACCTAGGCATCTTAATGCCTTACTTCATTTTTGTGAATTTTGTAGAAAATCAAATTCCCAATACCTTCGAATATTTTATACTTGGAAAAATTTAATCAACACCATATTTTCCTTGTATTTTTGCTAAAAATCAAATCAAATTCAAGACAACCTTTCTTTCTATTTTGCAAAAGTTGAAGCTGCAAAAACATTGTAAGGCCTTATTAAAAGCAATGTTTTTATAAATTGCTTTAATAAGTGTCAATAAAAATGCAATAAAGTAAAGCAGGTGTTGAGTGGAAACTTTCTTATTTATGTTCAAGTTCCATTTGTGCAAGATGGAAAAAACAAGTGAACTGAAGTTTCTATTTCTATTTTTCAGTTAGTTTTGACTTGTTTTTTGAGTCCTTTTGGGTCGATCTACTTAGGGGGGAAAGTTTCCACCTATTCTTACTCAGTTTGAGTCAGTTTTATGCCCTCATTTTGTGGTTTTTTCCCTTTGCTCGAAAATGGCACTTGAGTTTCTATTATGGTGAGCAATTAATTCAAATTTTTCCCTTCTCACTCTGGGAGAAACATTGGAGATATATATTGGAGAAAAACTTAGTTTTTCTCAGTTCAGATTATTGCTTCTTCCTCTCTTGTTCATTTGCAGAGAGTTTTGTAAGCATTTTGTAACTCAGATATTATGATATAGCAACTCCTTTCAGATCAATAAAAGCAACAATGCATTCCTCTTTCATGGTTTTTGTCTCATTTTTGCAGTGGATGATTTGATGTCCAATTGTGATTCTAAGTGTTGAATCCTTTTGCATGTCTCATTATTGCAAGTGTATGTGCAGAAGCTGTATGTAATACAAGTTGTATGTTGTGTTTAGTTTTAAGCCTTCATACAAATCACTGTTGTGTTGCATATTTCACATGAAATTGTGAGAGTAAAATATTTTTGAGAACTAATTGTGAGTTGAATTAGCGAATAAGTTTAAAAGTTCTAGTGCATCACCCTTTAGATTTAGGATTTTCATTTCAGTTGTCCTTCTTTCCCTTTTCTCAGAAAAATCTTTAGTTTAGGTGATCTACCAGGGGAACCAACCCTCTTTGGAGATTTATTCTCGCCATAAGTCACCCACAGCTTGAGAATGTTTCCATGTTACACAGGATAGTTGAGTCTAACTTGACTAGGGTGCAATCCTGATTGATAACTTATATATCTATATCTTTTCTCATAGATACCTTATGTGCTACCATATTTTGATGTACAATATGTGTTCATTAGAAATCCATAACCTTCGCTATGAGACAAAATTCTTTAAGTGAAATACATTTCTTTTGCACATATTGACAATTTGTTGCATGATTATCAACAATTTTTGAGTCAATATGGGGGCTCTACCTCATCGACTCGATCTAATACCCAAGGTGGTTCATCTTCTTCTCAAAATTATAGAAAAAAATATTGTTAACAAAATGCTAACATTGTAAATAGTTCTCAAACCTTTGATTTTCTTGCTACATTGCCTCACAGGTGTAGATAGTTTATAAAATTATGTGTCTCTCCATAACATAATGCAAAAAATATCAAAAATTAATATAATTCAACTTCCACATATTCAACCCTTTCTAATTAATGAATGTCTCCCTAGTTTGTATGACTTAGAGGCTTCTTGTTGGTTCCATTGAGTTCTTGAACATGATATCAAATGATGTATGAATCTTGAATACTTAGTATAAGACCACATTGATTCAAGTACCATCTAGCTTCTCGATGATATTGATAAGTCAAACAAGTATGTTGTGAAACCTAACCACAACTTACAAATATATAAGGACCCCTTCCCTAAACATTCTTCCAATTTTATTGGCCTTGATTGTACTCTTATTATTAGGCCTCCTGCCTCCTTAGAAGATATGGTGGGTATGGAGGATGTTCACCCCTAATCATATTCAGTGCATGACATTATTGATCCTAACCATTGTGGAAGTGGAAACACTAACACAAGGTTTGACTAAGGCAAGCCCCTAAATGACACAACATTTCTTCTCTTTTTGAATGTGTAGATTTTAGGTTTGAAGAGGATTGAAGGAATCCTGAAGATCATTTATTCATTATTGCATCCAAATCCCTACACCTTGTCAAAACATAAAAACTCGCCTACAAAACTATTCCATAGTGATCCGACAAGTCTGCAAGCGGGAACAAGGATCTTAGATCTGCCATCAAAGGACTGTAAAAATAGAGTAGGACACCCCTACAAGGATAGAGACGCCCTTGGGTGTTGATGTCCTCCTATAGTGATTGAATTCAAATTTATATGACAGGTACACAACACTCTTCCCTTCCTAGATCTGCTTGCAAATCTCTATTTCAGTTTTTCAATTGTCAAGATCTTGCAATTTTCATGCTAGGGCACATAGTCTAATTAGGTTAATCAAAGAAAATCAATTCCAATCCATTTCCAAGGATCAAATCTAGGTCTGATTGACTCACCTTCATGGTTGAAATTCAATCTAATCACCTTATTGATTTGCATCCTAATGTACCTTTGAAAAGGGAGAAAAATTAATCCTAGGTTTAGACATTAAACTTAGGGTTCCCTTTTTCTATGTTACAAAAATGACAAGTGATCTAATTTTATACTTTTGTGTGTCATGTTTACTTTTTCAAACTAGCAGCATGAGAAGACCTCTAGCTTATTTTCATTTCCCATAGGTTAAAGGATTGTGCAAAGGAAATGAATGCAAATGTTATTTTAAGTTGGGCCTAATCACTTTTATCTTTAGGAGACTTAAAATAATATTATTTTAATAAATTAAAAAATATTTTTAAACATTTAAATATAAATTAAATAATTAAATAATTGGAGGAAAATTTAAATCCAAGGGTCTAACTAGGAAAGGTATATCAAAGAGGCACCTAGCTTCATTTCTTTATCAAGATTTAATTTAGCATTTTCATTGTGAGATTGTGTTCAAATTTACATCCAAGGATAAAAACCCTATTGTCTCTCCTTTGGATATGAGGACGCATCAACCATTCCATAATAGGAATTGCATGGTGGATTGAATGAGAGGTTTGTGTGTAATTTCAAATTAAGGCAAACAATATTTACAAGAAAACATCAAAGGAGAACCATTTTACATAATTACATTATACTTTTGAGGTGGTCGCATCTATTGTGGAGGTCTAATTAAGAAATATACTACACTATCTAATTGTTTTCCCTTGATCACTAGACTATTCATTGTTGTCATTAGACATGGGGTTTCATTGAGATACACTAGTCTAATTGTACCCTTTATGAGTTATGTACACATCACTAAGGAAGGGCACATGATCACACTTGAGCAATTACAACTAAGCGAAGAAATTTCCACCTTCCTTGACTTCACATGTTGTGCAAGCACTATACTCGAAGGATTACATATTGTTAGTTGTCTACCCCCACTTCAATATCAATTGTAGCCATACAATATAGATTTTATGAATATTATAATATTATTCAAAGGTATATTTCAATAGAAAGGAGTTGCATCTCAGTTGTAGCAAGGTTTGATTGCTACCAACCCATCATCACCTCAAGGATCTAATCCACTTGACACAACATTCCTTAGTTGACATATACATCAAATCTTATGTATATGAAGTTTGGTATAAAACTAGATGTAAAACTAATATTTATATTTTTTGTTTTGTATATCAGTAAATATACTCTTTCAACTACTATGGATAAATGAAATAGAGTTGAGAATTTTTATATTGTGCTTTGAATTTGATTTTTTTCTAGTTATTATAGTTTTTTTAAAGAGGTGTACTTAATATTATTTTAATTCATAAGCATTCAAAAACACCAATAAGAAAAATTGGAAAATTACATAAAAAAGGATTGGGGACATTATATTGGTATCAAAGCAAGAGATCTTTCTAGCCTATTTGGGGTGGATCTAACTTTGTGATGTAGATTTGATTTGATGCAATGTAATGATAGAGGAATTAGGTTTCAATTAAGGGAAAAAGAAAAGAGGAAACTGAGTGATAGAAGAGAGGAAACAAACATCCAAAAAATCATTACCTAAGGTAATATGGAGTTGGCTAGAGAGATCCAAAATACCATGAGAGAATCCATGTTGAATATGGTTGGAACCTTGAGGAAGCTAAATCATTAGTTGAGTGCATTCAAGCCAATATAAAATGTAGTAAATGAAGGGACTAATGCATTCACTGAGAGGGTCTCAACAAACCCTCCCACCAAGATATTTTAGGCCAAATTCCTTCAAAAAGGGGAAGAAGATCCATTAGAGGAGCATTATTTTTATCCATGGATGGAGGATGATATGGCAAGGTATCATGATGAGTACAACACACTGAGACAAGCAATTTATAATGACTAATCCTTTGGTGAGTACTATGATTAGAAGATAAGGAATGGGCCTAGAAGGGAAGGATGCATCATCATGATCAACCCCAAAAGGGCATACAACATCAATTTGGTAAGATTACCCTACCTACATATGATGGGTCCAACAAATGTTCAGTTATGACATGGTTGTAAAATTTGGATACATATTTTTCATCGAACCCTATGTATGAACAGAAAGTATTCAAGTTTTCCATCCTTCACTTGGAGGTAATAGGGCATGAGTGGTGGTATTATGGTATTGTTAGATAAGGGCATAGTTTGGTCACTATCTTATAATAATTTAGCCAAATATTGATAGAGAGATTATCAATGATGGTACCCAATGTGACAGAAAAGATACTCATTGTTCTTTTCATGGAAGGACTAACTGAACCCCTCAAAGTTTTGGTTAAGGCATTTGATCCAACATCTTGCAAGGTTCTATCAAGAGGGATTTGAACTTGGACTTCGATAACCAAGAATAAATTATATTTCAAGATTCCACCTATGGGGAAATAGAAAAACCTTTTTGAAAAGGTTTCTCTCAACCCAAGACATTACCTTCAAAAATAAACAAGGTCGAACATTCTAGTAATGAGCTTCGAAGGAAGAAATTATGATTTTCTTGTAAAGGTCTATGGGAGCTTGGACATAGATTCCAAGGAAAGGGACAAGTACACAACATAAAGGTTGTTTTAGATGAGGATTCATAGACAAAAGAAACTAAAATTGAGATTATAGTTGATGAGATAGAGCATGAAGACAAGGAAGAAAATAATCTTTAGGAGGCACCCTTGCTACTCTTTCTATAGCATCCAAGTATAATTATTTTTGTGTTTGAGGAGCCTTGCATGGTCATAGAGTGATAGTGTTGGTTAATAGTGGGCCACCCACAACTTCACTAATGAAAGATTAATAACTAGGATGGGGATAAAAAAAAATTTAAATAGTGATTTAATGTTATTGTAGCTAATGGATTCACTATCCTTTGCACTAAGAGGATTCAAAATCTTGATATCACTTTGGGGAGACATAGAGTATGTGTTGATTTTTATGTGGTTGCATTGGTAAGACAAATTTGGTTTTGGGTGTGAAATGGTTACATTCACTTGGAGAGTTTACCCAAAGTTTATCAAATAATGGAGTTGAAGTTCAAAATTTAAGGAAAGGAAGTGGTTCTTCAAGGCCTCTCTCATAGAGCACCTTGAGTTATTTTGGCCAAAAGGAATAGAAAGAGATTTCCACATAGGTCAAGTAGCTTGGGCAACATAATGTTTGATCATGGATATAGGCACATCGCATGGTGATAAGTATATCATAGTGACATTCAACCCATTTTGGATAATCAAAGCATGGTATTTAGTGATATTACTTTAGGATTGCCACCAAATAGAGGATTTTAGCATATCATTGAGTTAGAGGGGGATCTAAGCCAATCATCACTACTCCTTATTCTCATCCTAGGAAGCATAAAGAAGAGATTGAGAAGGAAATTAAGGAGTTATTAGACATGGGTCACATAAGGAAAATTTCTAGTCGTTTTGCTTCTTTAGTAGTTTTCTTCAAGGAGAAGGGTGGAACTATGAGAATGTACATTGATTATAGGGCTCTCAATAACAAGAAAATCAAGAACCACTACCTTATTCCCAAGACTGATGAGTTGATTAATGAGCTTCACGGGGCAATGTAATTAAAAATTGATCTTTGATTAGGGTATCATCAAATAAAGGTGAGAGATGAGGATGTGCACAAGATGACTTTCAGATGTCACTATGAGGCAGTATGAATTTTTAGTCATATCATTTAGTTTGACCAATACAACAACCACCTTCCAGTCTAGCATGAACAAGAATTCATTAATCAGTTGAGGAAATTTGTATTGGTTTTCTTTCCTAACATACTTATTTATAGAAAAATATGGTAGGATTATTTGAGGCATATAGATGAGGTACTTGGAATTTTAGAGTAGTAGTCACTACTTGCTAAGGCATTTAAGTGTGAGTTTGAGGTGACAAAAAAATTATACTTGGGGCACATGTCATTAGTTCCCAAGGAGTGCAAATAGATCAAGTGAAGATTAAGGCAATTCAAGATTGACCACTTCCTAAGACTTTAACATAGTTGAGAGGGTTATTTAGGCTTTGTAGCTATTATATGAGGTTCATCAAGGGTTTATCATAGTTGGTTGCACAACTGACAAACTTGATGAATAAATGAGCCTTTTCTTGGTCTAATTAAGCACAACAAGTGTTCAATAAGCTCAAGGAGGTAATGAGCTCATGTCCTATTTTGGATATTCTTGATTCTTTACTTCCTTTTATTTTAGAGTGTTACACTTTAGGGGAAGGGATTAGAATCATGCTATAGCTAGATTTGTTTCCTACCATTCCATCATCCTCTCAAGGATCTAATCCACTTATTATAGTATTCTTTAGATGACTTATGCATCAAATATGTTGTATGTGAAATTTGTTATAAAACTAAGATTTTTATTTTTAATTATGTATATCAATAAATATACTCTTTCAACTACTATGGATAAATGAAATAGAATCAAGATTTCAATATTATGTTTCCAATTTGGTTGTTGTTCCAATTAGTATAGTATGATCTAATTAGCTGCACTTCATACTATTTCAATTTGTAGCATTCAAAAATACCAAAAAATATTAAAATTACTTTAAAAGGATTTGGGATTTGATTAAATATTATATAAACATGCAAAAAATGATAACACTACCCAAATTTACACAACAAATAACAAAAATTAACACAATAAAAACATATTTTATTACTTAAATTTAGAGTTACAACGTGAGCTACATGGCTTCAATACAATTCAAGTTTAGTCCTTTCAATACAAAATAGATCTTTTGAGATCTCAAAAAAAAAAAGTTTTAATTGCTCTACCTATTTGTTAACTCTTGTTGTCCTTACCCTAGCTACTTGACTCAAAATGATTTTTACAAGCCACCTTCTCATAGGAAGAAAGATGTAGAATGATTGAGCCGATGCAAAAATGTAGTATATCACCCCATAAACATGTGTTAGGGATTATTAGCTCGTATTAAATAACCTTGGAATTGGGTGCATCTCCTTGAAACATGTAAAATAACCATGTTTGATGTACATTTAGATGTAGGTCATAAAACATAATGCAACTTTGTTCAGGAACACATCCATAAGACTAATAATTCAATAGGCACCCTTCTAATTTGGTGTAGGATTAAAAAACTTCAATGTATAGTCCAATTAAAGCATCATTACAATTATACCATATTACAACCTACAATAGGCATGTTCATCATGATCTTAAAACATTTTGTTCAAACCACTATGTTAATTGGCTACATAAGCAATAGCACACAACTAGACAATAGTTGATTAGGCCTCCAATTACTATTTTGAAACTACCATAAGAAATATTGAACTACTACAATGCAAAATGGTAGCAACACTTTAAAAATGCTTGCAAAATACAACATACAAAAACTCCAAATATTTTTTATTCATGCAAGATTGCATTTAAGACAATAACTCTTGCATCATGCATCCTCTCGTGCATTCAGGGATTTTAGCTAAAAAACATAACAATCTACCTCAACTTTGAAAATGTATGTAAAATCTTCAACTAGTCTACCTTTCCCTTATCAAATATATTTATCATGCCTTCTTGTTTCTTGTTCTCTATACAACACTTTTGTCTAGAAATTGTTCTATCTTCTCAACTTTTTCAAGTATATCCAACATCAAGTCAACTACCATATTATTTATTTCTACACTCTCTCCATGATAATCTTCCAAATTTAAAACATTGCATATGTTATCCTAAATTCTTTAGGTAATTCAATCTAATAGGCATTATTAAAAAAATTATTGATTATCTTACATTATCCAATTTTCTTTTTTCCAACTTATTATATGCTCCTCGCAAAATTCTTCCCTTCCTCAAATAAACTAACTAAATCTCCAACATACTCCTTATGCCTACTTTTATAATCTACATATTCCTTATACTTACTATTTATATTCTCCTATTGTATTCACTTTGATGCATTTTCCCATGTGTTATACATAATATTCATATATTCCCCTCCTTTTATTCTTTAGTCATTTCTCTCAATTTCAAAACATTTCTTAGACTCTACTCATACAAATCTAAAATGATGTATTTCATGTACTTTTATCCACCAAATTATTGTAAAAAAACTTAGCTTGCAGTAACATCAAGCCCCAATTACTTACCCTTTCACTTGATAAACACCTTAATAAGTTTCTCAAACTTCTATTCACAACTCCAATATGTTATCAATTTGTGGATGATATGTTGAACTAAACTTCAAATTATTGTTCATCTTTTTCCACAATATCCTCCAAAAATGACCAACAAATTTGATATCTAATCGACACAATACTTTTAAGTAATCCATGTAACCTCATAATTTTTTTAACAAACAAATGAACTACATGCACATCATTAGTTAAATTATAACCAATAAAATGTGTCATTTTGAAAAATCCAACTACTACAAAACTAAATCAAATTTTCCCTAACCCTCAACAAGCCCAATATAAAATCCATACTAGCATCATCTCATGACCCCTAGAATAGGAAACAACTGATATAATCTCACGTTCTAACTACTTCCCTTTGATACTTTACAAATTCTACAATTTTACGCAAATTTCATGACAACCCCATATTCAACCTAGACCACTAAAAATTTCCATCAAGCAACTATTTTATCAATACCAAAATGACCAACTAATCCACCACTATATTTCTCTTACTAAATTTTCTTATTTTACTCATTAATCATTGTAACAACAAATCTTAGATCAAGTAATTTATCCACTTAATTATATCCACACTTATCAACACCATACATACTTTCTATGCCAAGAAAATCAACAGTAGTCTCATACAAATTATTCATCTTATCAAAATCAACAACTTCAACCCTCATTTCCATCAACAAATTATTTATTCTAATAAATGGATATGTCTATTAGACTTATCACTTACATTGTTTCAACACAAATGAATTAACTATATAGATTCAACCCACATTTGACATGTCTTTGACTCAACTTCCCTGACTATTTAGATACTAGAATACTTAATGATCACTGTCTAAAACAAATCCTTCAAACAACAAATAATGCCTCTACTTCCTCAATGCTCACACAATTACTTAAAATTACTATTTTTCTCTTAGCGTCATTCAATTTCTCCCTAAAAGAAACAAAAGGTCTTACTTCTTGACTCAAAACAACTCCATTTACAATTCCACTTGTATCACAATCAACTTGAAATAATGTATCAAAATATTGTAAGTCAAAACTGATTGTTGGATCACTTCAACAATTCAAAATTTGATTTCACTACACTAGTCCATCTAAAATCATTTTTATCGCCTTCCATAGCATTGGACTCACCTTTTAAACTTCCTATAAAAAGTTGTTAAACCATAAAATCGTCTAACCTTTCAAATGTTACCAGTGTAGGCCATTCTAAAACACCTTTGACTTTCTTTGGAGTCACCTTTAGTCTACTAGTAAAAATAACAAAACCCAAATACACTAGTTTTTCTTTTTCTTTCACGCAACTACATTTTTTCATTCATCTGTGTAACGAAAATAGACTTTTATTAAGACAATATTTTTGCTATGAGTAATAATGCAATACATTGTATTTTGCCGACTTTCCTCTCTCTTGTCAATCTCGATAGATCTTGGAGTATGGCGTATTTTGATTACTTAGATCTTTATATAGATCATTTATAAATTAAAGACACAAAACAAATATTTTTAAAAAAAATCAAAGGCTCTACAAACAGTTCTCACTACAACAAAGTTGAGACCACAAATTCAAACTCTAGACTACAGTCCAAATTTTTGACTTAATCTTGGAACCTGACAAAATACTAGGCAAATTCTATATATGATTAATTTAAATATCATTAATGATACTGTTTAAAAACATACTAACTGAATTTATAGAATGCATAACCAAAAAAAATTAAAGATAAATGAATTGAGAAAAAATGGAAAAAATAACAGATTGTCTTACAGACAGGAGTTTTTCTGTGAACAAGTACTCGCCTTTCAAATTTCTGGCCAGATACTTGCGAGCCATATTGACTCACAAGTCTCGCACAATCTGTGCAGTTTTTAAAATTAGATCAATGAATGACATGGATAAATACTTATATCATTTTGCAATAGAACAGCGTCAAATGTCTTAAAACACATCAAACTGCAGATAATGCCAGTAAGTTCATGGCAATTGTAGGCAAAACCTCCCAACTTTCTGCCTCAAATATATGGATATAAAATAGAAGGCCAAAAATGAAGCACAATAAATTCATTTCAACAGGGCTCATCTATACAAAACTATTTGTAAGGTTAATAGTTTGGCTTCTTGGGAGATCTATCGTGCCCATCCTCTTCATCATCATATGCATGATCACCTCCACTGAGTTGCTGCTCCCTGCAAAATTTCAGCACAGTCGAGTTTTAAAATTTTTGTATCTTCTATCATCTCTTTGCAACTTTATTAAGGGAAGACGTCAGCTAAAAGAATACCTGTATCTTTCACAAAGTCGGGCCAATGCATCAGATCCAGTCCTTGACGCAATCTCTCTAATCTCTGGTGCACTTGATAAGGTGACACTGTCTGCAAGTTTGAACTCGCATAGCTCCTTTAGAGAATATGCATGTGTCAATACAGCTGAATGACCTCCTCCAGCAGCCAACCTGTGCACTTCTCCAATGCACCTGTGATAAACAAAATAAGATGTTTCTCATTGAACAACGGACCCCTCCCTTATGTGCAAACTTTATCATATAATAAAGTTGTCACGGTGCTTACAGCGATCAACATAGATGATGAACTTCAATTCCAGTCAACAGACCAACTTACCAATCAACAGGAGATGGATACCATGCATATGTGGTCTTATCAGTAGCTGCCTGTCCGTAATTGTTATAACCCCATCCAAGAATCCTTCCATCTTTCATAGAGACCAGTGTATGTGAATGACCACATGTGACAAGCTGGACTCCCATAGGTAGCACCAAAATTGGGATATTGCGTAAAAACATTTCCGCTTCATTAGCTAAGCATGAAAGGAAACCATTATGAGGACCCAACCCCAGTTGACCTGCCTGCCCACCACCCCATGCATATAATGCTCCTTTCACAGTGACAGCACATGTGTGGATACCACCACAAGCAATATCCTTGACTGCTATACCCTCCAAGCTAACAACCCGCCGAGGCAATAGTTCTTTGTTTCCAGACTGAAGAGAGCGATGCCCTAATTGGCCCATGTGTCCCAGTCCCCATGTATAACTGTAGGCCACAAGGACAAATTAGAGTCCAGTAAGAAATGAAGAATGACATTTACGAAGCAGTGTAAGCATTGATTTACTTTGACTGAAGAAACCAAAAAACAATAGAGAGAATGATTTAAATAGTTCGTTAAACTGAATATCTGTTGTCTCTGAATTGGAAGTGAAGTAAACTGAGCCATTCATTATGCATGGAGTACCACAGTCTGTCTGTTCAGTTAAATAAATAACTGCAAATAATTTGAGACAAATCGCCTCATTGGTTTTGGATGTTTCTGAATGGTCACTTCACAGTCAGAATTGTGATTGGAAGTGCCAAATCATCAAAAAGAGCATCTAATCATTTCAATTCAAAAGTAAAAATGACACAGATATGATTTACATAGTAGCAAAGATGAGTACCATGCAATCCAATATGAAAAACTACAACTTTTAAACTATTATCTTGTCTAACATCTAGGTAAATTTATTACCATGAATAAAGAGAGATCGTAAAAAATGCACATTGAGAAACAGGCTCACATGCGCATACACCCACCTATACCCACTTGGGCACGTAGAGGTATTGCAAACACACAAATGCATGAACTTGCATGCATAAACACGCGCGCACACATTCATTGTACAACACCAAAAGAACTAAAGATTAATTTTGATTTAGAAAGTCCACTTATATATCACCTGTCAATACAAATAAAATGGAACGCCTGAAATACAGGAAACAGACTAACTGGGCGGTTCAAAACCCATTTCACATATTCTAAAAACTCAATCTGGTATATTTAACTCATACAACAGCACTTTATTTTAACCATCTATAAAGTCATATTTGAGAGTTCCTGTCTAAAAATTGTATCCCTGTTTGGTATATCTGAACTGGTCATGCCCAACCCATATTTTGAATGTGAAGTAAACTTTGATGTCAAATGCTCCATTTTCTACACAAGCCATTTTGCATAATATTATAATTTAATTGTGGAACCATTATCTTCAAATCCATAACACCCAGGTAATAAATAGTGCAAATTAATGGGGATATAAATGCACCTTTCCTCGCTCCATGAAAATTTTGATAGCAATGGAATTTACTTCCCAGCAGATCAAACTGGCAGTCTCGGTGTTAATGTAAGAAAAACATTGTCATTGTGGAAAAAAGAAACTATAAAACTTGGCCTCACAGCTATTTGATTTCTAAAAAGTACGCCTACATATATAACTTCATTTTTCATATTTGCAAGACCCAAATTTGCCATGATTATGCCATCTGTAATATATGCACTACAGACATGCCTTAGAATCTAACATGATATGTTTCCTGCTCTGCATTTTGATATGGAACAGAAACTAGGTAAATGTGATAAACTGAATATAAACTAGAGCATATTGCAAACCATAAAATTCTAGATTCCACGGGAGACCTGTTTTAAACCACCAAAAACAATAGAAAAATTGTTGCCAAGGTTAACAGACCAGTGACCACACCAAACAATTACATGATTTCCTGGTTTTCAGGAAGTAACTGACCACAGAGGGAATAAGCCAACTCTTGCAAGAATCTTTGGAAAACTGAACTAAAAAGAGAACCTTTGACGATTTCCTGATTTCCCTTTACCTATTCATGTACCAAGCAGCCATCTCTCCTACTGAAACTTTCAAGAGGACATGAGGTTTAAATATACTGAAATTTGAACTTACACATCACCATTGTCTGCAATGACTGCTGTATGATACTCTCCACAAGCAACTTGGGTAACCTTCACATTTTCGGGGGCTTCATCAAGGAACTTCAAAAAAGAATTTACAATTCGAGCACCTTGTAGTCCCTCACAAGAAAACCCTCTGCCGAGTTGACCATATTCATTGTAGCCTGGTTTGTAAAAACAAACATGTATATTGACATTAACAAGAAAAGAACTCGTTCATGCTTTTGTCACTTCTTCAAAGTGAATCACCCGACTATGTCGGTTTCTCATATATTATTGTTAGAACCTCAATTACTATATTAGTAGTGTAATTTATCAAACTTGGTAATCCGTTCCACAATTCAATTGGCATGTTGATACAAAACATAGAAACAACCAAAACTTGGTGATCCGTTCCACAATTCAATTTCCAAAGCAATTAGGATTTTTAACTTTCCCTAAGTAAACTTCCTCTAACTAGACTAACTATCATATCCTTCCAGAAATATCTTTGACAGATTAAGAATATTTGCTTCTGATGTTAAAATTGATAATTTTAAAATTTTCCAACAAACAAAAATATATCAAATAAACCAAATTACAAGAAAAGTATTAATGACCACCAAAGATCAAGGTATAAAAATAATGTAAGACACCAAGGATCTAAAATTTTCACCCCAGGTCTGCAGTGCACCCTCCTCTGATTTAGCTGCCACATGTGTTGCACCACAAGCAACTTGGGTGATTTTCTGCAAGTACATATAAAAAAATTATCAAATTTATTAATCCTACAGAAATATAAATTCTTGCACAGAGAAGTTTAAGAAATGCTACTTTCGAATGTATAAATGATTTACAATTAACAGAATAAATATCTAAAACACTAAGGTACATCTGGTAACCAGGTATCTAGATTATTTCAGGGAACCCCTAGGTGAACGAATGCATTAAAGGCATAGGAATTTTAATTTCATGCAACAAATAAACACCAAAAAACAAAAGCATTGAACATACAAGAAACATAGTGTTCCACGGGCCTGGGGGACGGGGAAACGCGTTTCGGAGACGGGGGGACAAAGGGCCTAAGTTTGGGGACGGCGGGGAGACGGCGGGGGGACGGCGGCGGCGGGGTGGCGGGGTGGTGGTGCTGATATAGTTATACATATACTTATAGTACTTGAAAAACTAGTTTTGAAAAGATGTATAACAGTATAACAGTATAAGAATTACATTTCAAATGAAACTATAGGAAATTAGTAATTACTCAAATTAGTAAAATTATAACATAGCAAAATTTGAAATACTAAATCTAAATACGAAGATATCTTGAATGCTAATTGCTAAATAAAATTTGACAAATGAAATTGTTAAATTGGAGATTTCTATTATATCGAAAATATGAATATCCGATGTCATATGAGATATCACAAAGTCTATAAAGATGATTACATGATTCATCATTACAATGAGTAGCAAATGCCAAATGGCAAATAGTAAAATAGTAAACTAAATAGTAAATATAGATACTAATAGCAAAATGTCAAAACTCAAAATGTAGTAGATACAGGAAACTCCTGGGCGTCTCCTAGTCTCCCAGGAAACTCCTGGGCGTCTCCCAATCTCCCAGGAAACGCCTGGGCGTCTCCCAAGGAGACTTGGAGACTTGGAGACGTCTCCCAAGGAAACTTGGAGACGTGGAGACGTCTCCAAGTCTCCTTGGGAGACGCGGAGACGTTTCCCCGTCTTCGGTGGAGCACCGGTGGCAGTGGCGAGACGGCGGGAAACGCCAAGTACCCGTTTCCCTGTCCCCGAAACGTCCCCGTTTCCGAAACGCGGCCAAATAGGGGGGTAAACGCGTTTCCGTGGAACACTGAAGAAACAACATATTGTCATACAACAAAAATAAGAAAGTATAATGAACAGTAGTTTTAATTTCTCCATCTCATCACTTTACATTATTTGATATTTACAATAATAAAATGTTTCATTAACAATATTAGTTTAACCATTATGAACAATGCCAGCACCTATTACTGCATAAGCAGGTCATCATTTGAAAGGTACACATGCTGCTTTACAAGCCAAGTAATCCCAGTGTTTGCAAATTTATGGAAGTAATGTGTACTTAAGTGGTAGATTATGGCTGAAGCTATTGTAGACGAAAATGCAAATTAAGATGCATACAATCAAATACATACATTGAGAATCAATAGTGGAAGCTTAAACAGAGAAAAAGCTCTTTAAGATCAATAAAGCGAATTGAATCTTCTGATATTCTTCCATTGGATTTGGTCAAAGGAAGCAGGGAGTAAGCTGTAATTGCCTGTGTTACACAGGAATGCATCCCCATCCCTGACGTTTCAGGGTCACAGCATTGCCTCAGAAACATCCCCTGCCATCTTGAGGGAGGCCAGGCCCCTCAATGAATCAAAAAAATTAAAAAAGGGGCTTCGAGATAATAGTTGATAAACATTTCAGGAATCTGGTGTTTTGGAAATCTGTAGCTGAAAATCAAAACTGATATAAATTTATGCTAAGTTACCGATTTGTCCATAATAGGCCCCGGAAATGATACGGTCCAGTTCGGATACGAGATACGGTACTGGTTCGATACAAATTCGACCAGGAAACGATTTTTGGCCTGTGGGTACGGGCAGGAAACGAAACCCACCCTGTGGGTACGAAAAAAAACGTTTGTGGTTTGTACCCGGACTGAGCCCGACTGCTTAAACGCCCAGGCCACAGAAAAAGTGATGTTTTTTACAATTTTTAAGTATTTTTTGACTTAAAGTTGACTTCTAAATAATAAAATATTGACTCCAACCCTAATCTTTGCCTCCAAACACATCAAATAGGTAAAAACACTCTCATTTAACAATTTGTGAATGAAAAACAAGTTTTTTTGCCTCCATTGCTGAACTTTCTCTCTTGCTTGCACAAGCTTGAATAGACTTGAAAGCTGATCGTTGGTTGTTCAAAGTTGATTGTTGTGCTATTCCTAAGCACTTGCAAGTGTCTGTTCATTGCCAAGAAGATCATAGAGCAAGATTTGTTCAAAAGAGGTAGGTTTCTTTGAAGTTTTTTTATTTTTTTCTTACATTTTTTTTTAACAAATGAACTATTTTGTTTTGTTTTTAAGTTTTTGTTTTGTTTTCATTCTTCTAAGTCTTTAGTTTCAAATTTCAATACCAAAATTATTTCAATCTGTTGTGCCTTAGGAATTACAATGGCATCTGCTTCTAATTCCTTAGGCCAATCTCGTTTCAAAATAAACCCAACTTCTCCCCTTTGGAAATATGTAGAAATGGTTCAACAAGTTCCAAGTGGTGGAGTATATGTTTGGATTTGTAGTCATTGCAAAGTTCGATATATGAGCTCATACAGTCGAATGAAAAGGCACTTGTGTAAGATCCCTGAACTAGGCATCAAACCTTGTCTAGGTGAAGATGGCAACGGCCTTTCAGATGACTTAGTGTTGAAATATATTGTTGAGCAAGAAAAAGCAAAACAAAAATCATGCAATCTTAAAACAAGTCATCCTTTGAAGAAAGGATCTCGATTGATGAAGCCCCCTACACCGCCTTCCTATATGTTAGTTTTATGAACAGAAATGCAAATAAGCAAAAATACAACACACACAGATCAATGAACACAACAAGTTACCCTGGGAAAACCCTCCTTCTTGAGGGAGAAAAACCCAGCACAAATGATCTCTTCTATATCAGATGAATAAGAGTAGAATTCTGCATACAAAATCAGGCCCTAAGCATGGCCAAGTCTCATACAATGAGATATATCACTTCTCCTTAAGACGAATGATAACACTTCTTCTTGAGATGAATCTGCTGCTGAAGAAACCAAACTGCCTGGGAAAATGCGAATTGCTACTTAGAAGATGCGAACTTGAATTGAATGAATTGATACCCAAATGAGAGGACTTGATCCTCCTTAAATACAACACCTAGCGACCTCCCCTCTAGGTCGGCTTTTAGAAAGAATATAAATATTATTTAAAACATGAAGGCCGACCTGCCTTGAACAAAAATATATTAAGGAGAAAAATATCTCCCGTAGCTACAACACTAACATATGCCACCTGCAGGTAGCCATCCATTTATGTCCATCCCCCAAGAGCAAATCGTACCTTTTTCAAATAAAAGATCTAAGGGACCGTTGGAAGCTTCATTTCACAATGAGGTAAGGGAGATTGCTGATCAAGACATAGCAAGATGTGTTTATGCCAATGGATTGGCATTCAACATTGTTCGTTCACCATATTAGCAAAAGATGGTGATCTATTAATGAGGCTCCAAAGGGGTATAAGGGCCCAAGTTTTGAGAAGGTGAGTTGCACCTTATTGGAGAAAGAGATGAAACATGTAGCAGACTCTTTGAAGCCCATAAGGGATTCGTGGATCGAAACAGGGGTGACCATCGTTTCTGATGGATGGAAAGATGCAAAAAATCACCCATTGATCAATGTTATTGTCGTATCCCCTAAAGGGGCAATGTTTTTTAGAGCAGTGGATTGTGAAGGATAGGTGAAGGATGGTCCATTTATTGCTAACATCCTTTGTCAAGCTATTGAAGAAGTGGGCCATCAAAATGTTGTGCAAGTTGTAACTGACAATGCCAAAAATTGTAGGGTTGTTGAGTTATTGATTGAGAAGTATTCACACATTTTTTGGACACCTTGTGCTGTCCACTCCCTCAATCTAATGCTACAAAAAAATGGATCCAAAATTGAGTGGATCAAACAGGTGTATGTTGAGGGCGAAGACATCCAAATGTTTGTCACCAACCACCATGACACAAGGCATATTTAGACAATTCTCAAAATTGGAGTTGTTGAAGGTAAGTTAATTCTCAATATTTTTAATTTTCTTTTAATTTTAAAATTTGATTTTGTAAGTTTAAATTATATTTTTATTTCTATTTTGATTTTCAAACAGGTTGTTGAGACCCGTTTAGCCTTCAACACAATTGTGTTGAGACGACTTATAAAGGTTCGTGAGGCACTCTATAATATGGTAATCAGCCCAACTTGGTCCATATGGAGGCAATCTAGCACTGAAAGGGCAATAGGGTCAAGCAAAGGATCCTAGATGATAGTTGGTGGGATCGTGTTGAGTATCTCGTCAGTTTCACTGAGCCCATATTGAGCATGATCCGTTACACTGACATGGATAGACCTTGTTTGGAAAAAGTATATGATGGTATCGACTCAATGATTGAGAAGATGAAATCCATCATCAATGCAAAAGAGGAAGATCCTGAAGAAAAGTTCTTCAAAGAGCTACATGAAATCATTGTTGATAGATGGAACAAAATGACCACTCCGTTGCATCTTCTCGCTTTTGCATTGAGTCCCAAATATTGTAGTGCCAAGATACTTTCTGCTTCATCAAGAGTTGCTCCATATAGAGATGCTGAAGTGGCTCAAGGGTACAAGGCAGCACTTCGTAGACTCTTCACTGATCGTGACCAACGTGATCGAGTGAGGGCTGAGTTCATGGCTTTTGCATGCTCCAGTAGTGTTGATCAGAATCTTGATGCTCTTCGAGACAAGTACAAGGTGGATGCTCATAGTTGGTGGGACTTCCATGGGCAAGAATACAGGCACCTCCAACCTATTGCAATAAAAAATTTATCCCAAGTAAGTTTTATATTTTGTAATTTTAATTTTAATTTATATTAATTAATAATTTTGTTTAATTAAATTTTGTAACTCTTAACTATTTAATTTGGTCTTAATAGGTTGCTAGTTCATCTTCTTCTAAGAGGAATTGGAGAACATACTCCTTCATCCACTCAATAAAGCGCAATAGGCTACATTCAAAAAAGGCAGAGGACTTGGTGTATGTGCATTCAAACTTGCGCCTCCTTACACACAAGCAAAGTTCCTACAAAGAATGAGACACAAGGAGGTGGGATATTGAGCCAAAGCAGCTTGACTTGGATGCTTCCACAAGTCACTTAGCTGCACTTGATATTGATGATGACTATCAGCCTAAAGCAGCTACTGAGCATGAGAGTGGTAGTGTCAGTGCTTGTGGCAGTGTTTGTGCGAGTGCCACTGATGCTATTTGTGGTTCTACACAAAATGTAGCATCTAATGATGCTGATGATGCTTTTTTTGATGACCCATATGATTCAGATTGATCAATGATCAATAATGGCTGATTGTAAACACTTGACATTTTTATGTTTGAACTTTGATTTAAAATTCTATATCATGACATTTGAGTATAAAGTGGTGGTGTATTTTTGCTTGTTATTTGACTATTAATATGGTGGTGTATTTTGAACTTAATTACTGCTGCAAATATGTATATATTTCTGATTTTTATATGTTTTTGTATTAACGTACCCAAAAAGTACCCAACCCCAAAAAAAAATTTGATCGAACCCACGTACCGGAATCTCGTACCCATACCCGAACCCAAAAACAAACCAGTAACTTAGAATTTATGGTTAAGATATAGAATATTTCAAAACAAACTAGAATACCTATTTCATGTTGCTGTTATGGGAAGGAAAAATGCTGCTAACTTTGATGTCTTCAGATCAATTTTAGGGAAGAATAGCAAACCTTTACTGTTTTCTACTTGATGTCTGTAATTTACAAGCTGTTTACAACAATGGAAATCAGCTAAGTGTGTCATGAAGGAAAATATACTAAACCCATTTCTAGGTTAGAGGAATGAAGTTGCTTCTGATGGCCTTTTGTTGTACTTGTTACATATGCACTTTGACAACAAAAACAATGAAATTTTGTTAACTTGCATATTGAATCTCATTTGAATTCTCGATTCAACTCTAATGTTATGTAATACAATACGGTTCTATAATGTATATGATGAATGTCTTATAATATGAATAATCTAAATTTCTTAAATTTTCCCCTATTTTAAATTGCTGTCCCATACCATCCCCCATAAAAGGCCTTTGATTCCCTGCTGTGCTGGAAATGCTTTCACTACTTTCCTGCCATCCCTGACCCAGAAACACTGTGGAACATAGGTAATTGCTCGATTCATAACTGAAACAACTCGTCACAGATTCTTTGAATACATAATTGCTTGTTTAAATGCAAGCTGCAACTACTGTAAAAATATCTAAAGTTATTAAATTTAGTGCTCTAATGATCACCACTTCTTGACTACAGCATAATAATGGAAATAAGATGCAAGGAAATTCAGGAAAGAAATATCACAAACATTAGAGAGACCAAATTTATGTGGCACAATCCTCTAGTAAACTCTAGGGGAAGAGTGATGACAGCTTCTGTCCCAACACAAATGTGATGGTCCACAAAAGTGAACAGAGAATTTGTTCTCTTTCAATAACACTTGTAAATTTGTCCCTGGTCAGCTATAACACCACACTGCTATAGTCAACCTTCCTGAATTTCCTCTCTACTGCCGGAAAATGTACCAAAAAACTTTAAATAATCCCTTCGGTATAAAATAATATATTTTGTATGCAATAGCTGATGATTTGGATTCATTGTCAACACCATAAGAAAACTCATTCCAAACAAAGACTGTTGGCATCCCATATGTAAATCTGCACCTCAGCTTGTCCAGTAACTGCACGTCAGGACATTTTCATTGGCTTTAAATCTTCCCTTGGCAATTTCACTACATCTTCACTTTCATAGGATGAGTGCCTAGCCAACAATAACGCGAGGATAACTTTTCTAAAGCTTCTAATTGAATCATCATACTGATGGTGTCTTGATTCCAATCA
Organism: Sequoia sempervirens; assembly: GCA_007258455.2. Classification (NCBI taxonomy): domain Eukaryota; kingdom Viridiplantae; phylum Streptophyta; class Pinopsida; order Cupressales; family Cupressaceae; genus Sequoia; species Sequoia sempervirens. The sequence goes on along the minus strand of VDFB02047230.1, from coordinate 62,701,798 downwards.
TATATGCATCTTAGATTTTCCATAGCACTATAGAAAACAGGAAACAGAATGGGAATAAACCAACTATCAACTTTGTTGCAAGAATGGAAAGATTGAAGGTGTTGTCATTGATGTCAACCGGTCAACTGGTTATCTACTAGTCGCTGTTGGCTGTATATGTCGAGGATATTGAGAAAATTGTAATTATGGTATTGCAGATATCCAAGGTTTGATGGAACTAATTATGGTATCTGGAAAGTATTGATGGAAGAATATTTGGGGTATTGCGGATACGGTGTGGAGAAAGCTTACAAAAATCCTTACACTCCTCCTGCTAATGGTTTGAGTACACCTGAAGAGATTAAAGCACATGAAGCAAACAATAAGGCGAAATTCATCTTGAAATCTGGTACATTCCGAGTTGATTAAGGTTCAGAATTTGAAAACGGCCAAGGAAGTCTGGGATGCTTTGGAAAGATCGCATGATGGTGATGAAAGAGTCAAAGAGGCGAAATTACAGAACTTGGAAACACAGTTTGATCTTCTACATATGTTTGAATATGAGAATATTAAAGCTTATGTACAGAGATTAGATGAGATAGTGGCCGGAATGAGAGGACTTGGTGCTACTATAAATGAAACCAAGATTGTAAAGAAGATTCTCATAACTCTTCATGATGCTTACAGTGAAAAGGTGAGTGCTATTGAGCAAACTATAGATTATAAGACCTGTACTAAGGATCTGTTGTTGGGATTTTTGACATCTTATGAGATGAGGAAGCCGAGTCTAAGGAATGGGTGCAAATCAGAGACTACTTTTAAAGCTACAAAAGCTGAAGATCCGGATGAAGAAAACTTTGATGAAATAGAAGCTAACTTTGTAAGAAGAATGAGGAAAGGCTCCGGTAAGTATGAAGGTAAGTTGCCCTTTAAATGCTTTAGTTGTGGAAAAATAGGTCATTATGCTGCAAAGTGTCCGGAAAGAGCTAAAAGAAATAAACAAAGATATGAAAAAGAAAAGAAAGGAAAGGAAAGAAGATTAATAGAGCTTATTATGTGAATGGGAACGCTAGTATATCTGATGAGGATTCAGAATATGAAGATCCTGATGACAATGAATGCATGTTCTTGGCAATTAAGGATGAACCTACTTCTGCTAATTCTTTAAAATAGGTAAAAGAAAGCCCTCCGGAGAAGGAGAAAAATGAAGGTATGGTTATCTCTGCCCTACATGCTAAACAAGAGAAAAATTATTGGGTAGTTGATAGTGGTTGTTCACATCACATGACTGGTGATAAAAGTAAGTTTGTTAAGCTTGAGAAATATGATGGAGGCTTGGTTATGTTTGGAGATGATACTGGTGCTAAAATCTGTGTGATAGGTTTAGTAAGTTTTGATGGAAAGCATCATATTGACGATGTCTACTATGTTAAGGGTTTAAGGCATGATCTGTTGAGTGTTGGTCAGATGTGCAGAAAAGGATATGATCTTGTGTTTAAGGATGAGAGATGTGAGATTCGGAAAGGATCCGGAACATTGATTGCTACAAGAAAGAAATCTGAAGGAAATATCTATCAACTTAAGGGTGCTGATGGACGATATTTTATGACTCAAATTAATGACAACTGGTTATGGCATAGGAGAATGTGTCACATGAATTTTGATAACTTGGCAAGGATTAGTGTTGTTCAGGCCGTAAAAGATTTACCAAGAATTACAAAGCCCGTTAATGCTATTTGCAGGAATTGTCAACTTGGAAAGCAAGCAAGAAATCATTACAAATCAAAGGAACAGTCCACTACCGGACTAATGGATTTAGTTCATACAGATCTTTGTGGTCCTAGAATAGTAAGAATTAAACTTGATGAAATGTACTTTATGCTTTTAATTGATGATTATTCTAGATATACATGGGTTACATTTCTTAGAGAGAAATCAGATGCATTAGATAGATTCAAGGCATTCAAAGCTATGGTTGAAAATGAAGTGAATTTGAAGATAAAATGCTTAAGGTCTGACAGAGGTGGAGAATTCAACTCCCATGAGTTTAAAATGTTTTGTGAAGTGCATGGAATAAAAAGACAGTTATTTGCTCCGAGAACTCCTCAGCAAAATGGAGTTGTTCAAAGGAAAAATAGAACAGTTCAACTCCATTTTGCTGAGGAGTTCTCGGAGCAAATAACTATCTTTTTATTCCATGCACTTCACAAAACATTTTAAACTCATGGGAGGCGAATTCTCCACCTCTGTCAGACCTTGAGCATTTTATCTTCAAATTCACTTCATTTTCAACCATAGCTTTGAATGCCTTAAATCTATCTAATGCATCTAATTTCTCTCTAAGAAATGTAACCCATGTATATCTAGAATAATCATCAATTAAAAGCATAAAGTACCTTTCATCAAGTAGACTTCTTACTATTCATACTGTATATCTAATACTGGAAAGAAGATATTCACACTGCTGTTTCTGTATTCAATCGAGTTCAAGCAAGAGCAAACAGTACAAAGACTCCCTATGAGCTATGGCATGGAAGAATTCCTACTATTAAATATTTCAAGGTATTCGGAAGCAAATGCTATATCAAAAGAGATGAGGAAACTTTAGGTAAGTTTGATGCAAGAAGTGATGAAGGCATTTTTCTTGGATATTCTACTAATAGCAAGGCATACAGATGCTTCAATAAAAGACAGAGAAAAATTGTAGAAAGTTCTAATGTCAAGGATGATGAGACAATGATGAATCCTATTGACATTGATGGATATGTATCTGATGAACCTGATTGTGTAAGAATAGAAGAGATTGTGGAAGAACAAGAAAAAGATGAGCAAGGGAAGCAGGATGAACAGAATGAAACAGAAGAAGATGCTTCGGTGATGTCCCCTATGACACCGAAATATGTACAAAAGAATCATTTAGAAAGTAAGATTATTGGAGACAAGACAAAAAGTGTGTTGACTAGAAGCAGAGCTACTGTTGAAGTGAATCTATGTTTACTTTCTGAGATTGAACCGAAGACTGTATGTGAAGCTTGTAAAGATGAACATTGGAAGGAAGCAATGAAGGAAGAACTTATGTAGATTGAGAAGAATCAAACTTGGGAATTGGTCCCAAGACCGGCAATTAAAAACATCATTGGATCAAAATGGGTATTCAGAAAAAAGTTGAATGAAAATGGAGAAGTTGTTAGAAACAAAGCGAGGTTTGTGTGTAAAGGCTACTCACAAGTAGAAGGCATAGATTTTCGGAAAACTTTTGATCTGGTAGCAAGAATGGAAGCTATAAGGATGTTCTTGACATTTGTTGCTCATAAAGACTTCAAGGTTTATCAAATGGATGTCAAGTCAACATTTTTGAATGGTGAACTAGAAGAAGAAGTTTACATGGAACAACCGGAAGGATTTTAGTTAACAGATCATCCGGATATGGTGTGCAAATTGAATAAAGTTTTATGTGAGTTGAAGCAAGCTCCTAGAGCATGGTATGCGAGGTTAGACAGGTATTTGATTCAGCAAGGTTTTAACAAAGGTGCGATAGATAGTAATTTGTACTTTAAGATTGAAAATGACAAAATCTTGATTATAGTAGTGTATGTTTGATGACATTATCTTTGGAGGAAATGAAAATATGTGCAAGAGGTTTGCGGAAGAAATGCAGAAAAAATTTGAAATGTCTATGTTTGGGGAGATGAATTTCATTCTTGGGCTACAGATTAATCACACAAAGAAAGGAATTTTCATTTCACAATCTAAGTATGTGAGAGAGATGTTGAAGAAGTTTGGGATGGATGGTTCCAAACCGGTAAGTACTCCCATGGTGACTGGATGCAAATTGGGAAAAGATGATGATTCACCTAAGACTGATCAAAGCAAGTATAGATCTATGATTGGCGGATTATTATATTTGACTGCTACTAGACCGGATATCATGCATACAGTCTGTGTTGTGGCTAGATTTCAAGAAGATCTTAAGGAAACACATGTTGCTGCTGTTAAAAGAATTTTCAGATATTTGAATGGCACTCCGGATTATGGGTTGTGGTATCCTAAAGATATTGATTTTACACTTAGTGCCTATACAGATGTAGATTGGGCTAGATGTGTAGATGACAGGAAAAGTACAAGTGGTGGTGCATTCTTTCTTGGATGCAGATTAGTGGCATGGTCAAGTAAAAAGCAAGATTCAGTCTCCTTGTCTACTGCTGAAGCTGAGTATATTGTTGTTGCATCTTGCTATACACAAGTGTTGATAAATGATAGCTTAGGTCTGATATAAACAATGATTGCTATAAGCATCATCATTGTTTATATTAGATCTATTGCTCTTTAATATTTCTGGAAATAAGTAATCGATTTTATAAAGCTTGTATAAAATCGAATTCAAATAGATGTTGATCAAAATACGCTTTGAATAAAGCTCTGTATTCATTGACGCCATGTGTGAAGGCACGTATTTGTTAAATCTGTTTAACTTGACTGGATATCGGCTACAGGAACCCGCGCACTGAAAGGAACACGTCCCTTGAGCGGACGTGTCTCCAAGTGTGGAGACACGCCCTCTCAAGAGGCGTGTCCCTTTGGATATGGAACCCACGCACTCAAAGGAACATGTCCTCTCAAGAGACGTGTCTCTTGGAGGCGGGTCTCCCTAATACAAATAATGAGTCTATTCTTAATATGTAGATCATCGAAATTTATTAATGTTCTGCATCCAGTACATTCTGCATTAAGAGAAGTATTCAGAAAATCATATTTGTCTCAGAATTTATCACTTAGAATCTCTGGCCTTAGTTGTTTCTTAGTTTTAGGATTCCATTATGATACAGATTTGATTACATTTACATGGTATCAGAGCCACGTTGTGTGAATCCTAATCAAATCTAAATATCAATCTGCTCAAGAAAATTCGTATTTTCTAGAATCGAATTTACATCACATTCTTCATAATGTCAAGTGTGATCAGATTTGAAAATCGCCTTGCAGGAGTAGACAATTTCACATCATGGAAATTTAGAATCATGATGATCCTTGGAGAGAATAAGCTAGATTCACTTGTGAAAGAAAACTTGGAGGAACCAAAGTCTGAATCTGAGAAAACTCAATGGACAGAAAACAATGAAAAGGCCATGAAAATCCTAGTAGATGCAGTTAGGGATCATATAGTGCCCATCCTAGCAAAACATGAAACTGCATACCATATGTTCAAATCTCTTGAGAAAACTTATGAGATCAACAACACCTGCAGGACTCTTGCTTTAAAAAGGCAAATCAACAATGCTCAAATAAACAAAGGAGAGTCCATTAATGCATACTTCATGAGGATTATTGAACTGAGAGATCAATTATCCACAATTGGATATCAGATTGATAGCAAAGAATTAACTCTAATTGCACTAGGAGGCCTACCAAACTCATGGGAGTCATTTGTTCAAGGAATAAGTGCAAGATCCAAACTCCCTAAGTTTGACAGACTAAGAACTGACTGCCTTCAAGAAGAAACAAGACTCTCCTCAAAAGAAAACAAACAGAAAAACGTAGATGAAGATATTCATGTACTCAACACATCGTCTAATAAAAGGAATAAGAAAAACTCCTACAAGAAAGGATCTTTTAAAAGAAAGAGAAATTCCAATGGAAAGGGATCTTCTAAGAAGAAAGACATTTCTCAAGTGCAATGCTTTAGGTGTGATCAATATGGCCACTATGCAATGAAATGCCCTGACAGATCAAAGCAACAAGCATCCTTTGCCAAAGTAGGAAAGACAAATTCAGATCATGAATCTGAGAACTTTGTGTTCTATTCAGCATTATCTAGTCAAGTATCTAACAATTTCAACAACTGGGTAATTGATAGTGGTTCTTCGAGGCACATCACAGGGTTTAGAGAAAACTTAGACACTATGTCTGAAGAGTCTGATGAAGATGTAACAATTGGGGATGACTCTACACATCAAGTAAAAGGGGTTGGAACTTGTTCCATCACATTGAAATCTGGTCTCTCCCTTCAACTCACTGGAGTCTTATTTGTACCTGGTATAAAGAGGAATCTCATATCCATCTCTGCACTTGAAGACAATGGTTATAGAGTTACCTTCATGGATGGGAAAGTTCTAGCATGGCCTAAGAACTCAACAATCAAGAAAGCCCAAATCATAGGTGTGAGACAAGGGTACCTTTACAAACTATGCACTGAAGTCAATCAAGCCCTTACCCTTGACACCTTTGATTCAAATGAGATCTGGCATAGAAGATTAGGACACCTTCATTTCCGTGCCCTACCTTCTATGGAAAAACTTGTAACAGGGTTACCTAAGTTAAAATCATCTCATGAAGGAAATTGTAAAGGTTGTGCTTTAGGAAAAAATACAAAGGGATCCTTTCCCACTAGTTTGAGCAAAACCCTAAATGTGTTAGATCTGGTTCATTCCGACTTATGTGGACCCATGTCTGTACCTTCTAAAGCAGGATTTCTTTACTATGTCATATTTATAGATGACTTCTCTAGGAAAACCTGGATCTATTTCCTTAAGTGTAAAGAGTCAATAGAAATCCTCAAAAGGTTCAAAGAGTTCAAAGCACTTACAGAAAACTTCTCCGGGAAGAAAATAAAAACCTTAAGGACAGACAATGGGAAAGAATACACCTCTAAAGTTTTTAAGGAATTCTGCATGAGTGCTGGAATTAAGAGGGAGTTCACAATGGCTTACAACCCTCAACAAAATGGGGTCACTGAAAGAAAAAATAGAACCATTGTAGAAGCTGCCAAAGCAATGTTGCTTGACCAAAACATTGAAACCTCTTTCTGGGTTGAAGCCTCTAGGACTGCTGTCTACATCCAAAATAGATGTCCTCATTCTCATCTTGACAACAAAACTCCTGAAGAAGCCTTCACTGGCATAAAACCTAACATTAGTCACTTTAGGATTTTTGGGTGTCCAGTCTATATTCATGTGCCCAAGGAGAAGAGATTCAAACTTGAACCTTCCGAAAAGAAAGGGATATTTATGGGATATAGTGAAACCTCCAAAGCCTTCAAGATATTCATACCCGGTCAAGATCAAATTGAATTGAGCAGAGATGTCATCTTTGAAGAAGACATTGCATTCAAGAGGGCAAGAAGTTCTAGTGAGACTGAAACCTATTCCCCTAGAGTACCTGAAATGGAACCTGCTCCTGAGATTCAGAGGGAGCATCCTGAGGAAATGTCACATGAACTTCCTTCTACTTCAAATGAGAATACAGATGTCAATGGCAGAAAGAGACCACTTTGGGCCAAGAAGATGATCAGAGAAGCAGAAAATCATGTAGCACCCAAAGGAACGTTCAGGGAGAGTAAAAGACCCAAACATTTCTCTAGCTATGTTGCTCTCATGAACGACATCATAAACTCCGAACCTGTCAGTGTTTCAGAAGCCTTCAGACATCAAGCATGGAAAGATGCAATGACGGAGGAATATCAGTCCATTCTAAAGAATGATGTATGGGATGTTGTGCCTAGACCAAAAGGGAAATTTGTTGTCTCTTCCAAATGGCTCTTCAAAATCAAGCATGCTGCTGATGGCAGTATAGAAAAACATAAAGCACGCTCGCAAGAGGTTTTTCTCAAAAGGAAGGCATTGATTACGAAGAAACATTTGCACCTGTTGCCCATTACACATCAGTGAGAGCAGTGTTAGCCATTGCAGCAGCTAAAGGCTGGAAGATCCATCAAATGGATGTGAAAACTGCCTTCCTGAATGGAACCATTGAAGAGGAAGTCTATCTGGAACAGCCTGAAGGTTTTGTGATACATAAACCTGACTCACATGTATGCAGACTGAAGAAAGCTCTTTATGGACTTAAACAGGCTCCCAGGGTCTGGTATGAAAGAATTGACAGCTATCTCTTGGGATTAGGATTTTCCAAGAATGAGGCCGACTCCAATCTCTACTTCAAGGTAATCAAAGGTGATATGCTAATAATTATTTTATATGTTGATGACCTGCTAATAACAGGAGAAGATCACCTCATTGCTCAAGGGAAGCAGGATCTAATTTCTGAATTTGACATGAAAGACTTAGGCATTCTACACTACTTCCTAGGTTTAGAAGTATGGCAGAAATCAGAGGGCATTATACTAAACCAAGGGAAGTATACTATTGATATTCTGAAAAGATTTGGAATGTTGGACTGTAGACCGATGTCTACACCTATGGAAACCAACCTTCACAAATTGAAAGAAGCAAAGTAGAATCCAAGTGTGCAGATCCAACCCTTTACAGACAGATGATTGGATCCTTGATGTATCTGGTTAACACCAGACCTGATATTTGCTATGCAGTGAATGTTCTCAGCCTAGTTCATGTGTGAGCCAAAGGAAATTCACTTAATGGTTGTGAAACATATTTTGAGATATCTTCAAGGCACTATTGGATATGGTCTTCTTTACAAGAATGATCAACTAGATCTACATGGGTACTCTAATTCAGATTGGGCTGGAAGTGTAACCGATCGAAAAAGCACATCAGGATGTTGCTTCAGTTTAGGATCGGCTATGATCTCCTAGATTTGCAGAAAACAATCTTCAGTTGCACAGAGTTCAACAGAAGCTGAATACATTGCAGCCTCAATGGGAGCAAGAGAAGCAGTTTGGCTTCGTAAATTGCTTGTGGGACTCTTTAGTGAGCCCTTGAATCCTACAATTATTCATTGTGATAATCAGAGTTGTATCAAACTCTCTGCAAATCCTGTCTTTCATGATAGATCTAAGCACATTGAGATCCCCTATCATTATGTAAGAGATATGGTGGAAAGGAAAGTAATTTAGTTGGAGTATATTAGTACAAATGATCAAACTACAGATATTCTCACCAAGCCTCTCTCCCGAATCAAGCTAGAGCACTTCAGGAAGAAACTTGGTATGGTTGAAATGTAATTTGTTATTTATGTTTGAAATTCAAATTGTTTATCAAATTGTACTAATATATAAAGATGTTTAAATGTGTAAACTCTTTTGTCATGTGTGTGACTCCATGACTTTATGGGCCTACTCCCCTTGTGTACATTATTGAAAGGTGACGATCTTTCTAATAATGAACACTTGTATTTGACATTGTAAAGTGACGACTCTACAATGATAAACTATCATGATAGACATCATGTGACTTGATATCTATGGATATGTCATGATAGTATCTCTTGGACACTTTGGTTGATATCATGGGACTTGATATCATTTGTAGATCATTGTGATCCTTAAGAGATAATCATGGTGGATATTTATATCCGTGGATATGCCATGAATTATGGTAGACATCATGTGACTTGATGTTAGTGCACATACCATAATGAAGATGTGTTATGAAGAATGTCATGTGACTTGACAACTTTGAGAAAACATATCTTCGATATCACGTGTAAAGGTGATATCTTCACTTATTTGATTTGAAATATCTTCCCTAAGCTAAGAGGGAGTGTTGATAAATGACAGCTTAGGTCTGATATAAACAATGATTGCTATAAGCATCATCATTGTTTATATTAGATCTATTGCTCTTTAATATTTTTGGAAATAAGTAATCGATTTTATAAAGCTTGTATAAAATCGAATTCAAATAGATGTTGATCAAAATACGCTTTGAATAAAGCTCTGTATTCATTGACGCCATGTGTGAAGGCACGTATTTGTTAAATCTGTTTAACTTGAATGGATATCGGCTACAGGAACCCGTGCACTGAAAGGAACACGTCCCTTGAGCAGACGTGTCTCCAAGCGTGGAGACACGTCCTCTCAAGAGGCGTGTCCCTTTGGATATGGAACCCACGCGCTCAAAGGAACACGTCCCTTGAGCGGACGTGTCTCCAAGTGTGGAGACACGTCCTCTCAAGAGACGTGTCTCTTGGAGGCGGGTCTCCCTAATACAAATAATGAGTCCATTCTTAATATGCAGATCATCGAAATTTATTAATGTTCTGCATCCAGTACATTCTGCATTAAGAGAAGTATTTAGAAAATCATATTTGTCTCAGAATTTATCACTTAGAATCTCTGGCCTTAGTTGTTTCTTAGTTTTAGGATTCCATTATGATACAAATTTGATTACATTTACAACAAGTTCTATGGATGAAATAGACATTGAAAGATATCACAGTGGTATATGATGATCCCATTTCTATTTTTTGTGATAATACAAGTGCAATTAACATTTCAAAGAATCCGGTGATGCACTCGAGGATGAAGCATATATCTATCAGATATCATTTCTTGAGAGAGAAGGTCATGGAGAATGAAGTAAAGCTTGAGTATGTTCCAACGAAGGATCAGGTTGCTGATATTTTCACGAAGGCTCTTCCTAAAGATACTTTTGGGTATCTCCGGGAGAAGTTAGGGGTTATTGCCCCTCCTTTCTTGAACTAGATGCATATGGAGAAGCATCAGTCCTGTGGATCTATGGATCTATCTTTCTTCTGGGCTGATGTTTTGGTGGCTACCTCTCGGGGGGAGCAGGTAGTATCAGGTGTTGTCATTATGAGTATTTTGTTTTTCATGTCAAAGGAGAAATCAATGTAAAATATTCTTTTGCCTTTGCCATTGATGTCAAAGGGGGAGAAATGTGAAAAAGGAAAAGAAGATTAGGAGAAGCGTATAAGAAATTATCTTCTAAGGGGGAGAAACAGAAAAGTGTATTCAGAGCTTGTATATTGTCTTTGATGGTTTTTAACATCATGTGTTGCCATCAATGACAAAGAGGGAGATTGTTGCAAGAATGGAAAGATTGAAGGTGTTGTCATTGATGTCAACCGGTCAACTAGTTATCTACTAGTTTTTGTTAATTGTATATGTCGCAGATATTGAGAAAATTGTAATAAAGAGATGTTGCATGTGTTCAGTGGTTGCTCCAGGTTTTGGTTCGGATTTGCTCTTGTGGTTGTGCGATTTAGATATGTTGTTCATGGTTGTTAGAAGGTGCTATATTCAGATTTTTGACTATTGGTTCGTTGCACAGTGCAAGTTGTGTCCACCAGTTGTGAACTATGGATTTTTGTGTTTTTGGTTGAGGTCCGAGAGGAATGTTGTTGGTCCAGATTTCTCTTTGATGAAGTCTTATGACGATTGGTTCTAAAGTTGAGTTGCCTTGATTGTATTGAAGCTAATTTCGGCATTTGGAAAGTTTGTGCTTAATGGTTCTATGTGTTTTACACTGGTTTGGCCAACCTTGTGTGAAATACTACTTTCGAGAATGATGAAGCGTGTTGGATCTATTTATGAAACGTGTGTTTGGGTCGCCCTAATTCTAATTCCACCCTAGGATGTTTTTGCGCCAACCTAATATGAATGTGGATTTGGATGGCCGACTTTGGATATGTTTCAAAGTTGAAGATGGTATAAATACAAGATGAGTTAGTGATGGAAAATATACTAGAGCGAAGAAGAAGAGTGATAAGAGAAAAAAGAAAGTGCAATTTGGTGCAACATTGATTCTATTCAGTAAGTGTGTGTGTTGTGAGTGTGGGAGATCAGTGCGAAGCTTAATGCTGAGTTTCCGGATGCAGTGAGCAGAAGGTAAACTCTATCATTCATGCAAGTTGATTGAGTGACTGTGGTGGAATCCTTTGTTGCATTGGGATTGTAGTCTCTCTGTAACAAGTCTTTTTTGTCTTATTTGTATCTTTGTGGCAGTGAGCCCTCCGAGTTGTTAGCCCTGTTGGACAGTGAGTCCTTATTTCAGGCAGTGAGCCTTTTGTAATCGGTTTTGATATTCTCTATAGTGTGAGTTAATCCTCATTGTGGTTTTTCCCTCATTGGGTTTTCCACGTAAATCTGGTGTTATTGTGTTTATGTGTTGGATTTGAGTTTCTGCATTAGCATTTTATGATTAATCATTTAAGCAGTTCTAAGTATTAATTCCGGTGATAGACTTAAAGGTTTAATTCTGTGACAACTGATTCAACCGCGCACCCCCTCCCCCCACCCTCTCTCTCTCAGTTGTCCTATTCAACAAGCTTAACAATTCATGAATCAAATAAAAATTAAGTACTTCAAAATTCAAATAATTCTACCTATTTCATCTTAAAAGGCTATAAGATTCGATCATAAACACAAAACTATAGTACTTAAAGCAATTGTGTTTATATCAAGTATATAAGTACATTTCAAAGGTTGTGGGAGGCAGCTTCAAGTACAAAATAGAGATGGGGACTTATAAATATGTAAAGAAATATGGCCATTTTGAGGCCCCATCAGCAGGTTTAGTTTAGGTTCATTGCATATTATTGTGGGTTAGCTGGCAACCATCTTACATTTCATTCGTATTCTAATTGTTTTGATTAATTGTGCTTCTATTATAACAATAAAATTCAGAAAAAGTGGATGCCTCTGAATAGCTAGATGCAACACAAAGTGTTCCTTGCATTGTTCAGCAAGTATTCTGATTACTCATCATCATCAATATTTAAGTCCTCATAGAAGCTTACAAATGATGTAAAACTTCTAACTTTGATATCTAGTCTGGTATAGATCGTCCTTACTATTAAATGAGTGGATACCCACTTTGTACTCTACTTTTCTAATAGTAAATTCCAGTAAAAGAACTTGGTTTTTGTGGGTGCGACTCCAGCTACCAGGTTATAATCATCTTTATGTGATTACAATGCTATAAAATCATAATAACTAGACTATAATTTATTACCTTACCATGAAAGTGGGACTACAGAATGTAGTTTCAATGTTCTATCTTTGTTTCCTTATAAGCATTGAAAACATTCATTGGTGTGACTGAAGTGTGTTCATGTTAGCACTTAAGCATGTGGATAAGCATGAATATAGTAAAGATCAAACAATCTCAATGTGAAAAGAAAACATTAGAAATGTGCACATATAGTTCAGTTTAATTAACTTTACAATTATTTAAAGTGAACTTCCCTTAAGTATGGATCTGAAGTAATGTATACAATTTGTTTTTTAAAAGTCACTAGAACATACTGTATTTGGAGAAAATGCTCCCCAGAACAGACGTGGGTAGTTTGATCCCTGCACGATGAGAAATCATATTCTTTAGTTCAAACAGAAGATACAGTTTATAACTGAGACTGAAACAAGAAATACAACTAATTAATAATGTATCATCGACAAAAACAAAAGAAAACTGGCTATAATGTACAAGGTTGGCTAAAAGGAAGTTAATGAAACTAGAAAAATTAAAATCACATTCATAAATACCTGATTCTCTCCCCACACCCAAAGCCTACTAGAATAAGTCACATTGTTTTTATTGCGAGGATCTGCAATGGCAGCAGTGCAATGAGCACCACAAGCCACTGACTTCACAAATTCTGTTTTTAAGGCATCCACCTTTTTAGGAGTTTTGCTATTCTCCTCACTTCCATCTCCTAATTGACCATACCCATTAGAACCTGCAATTACAAGTGGAGAAACATATTAAGGCGTTACCACAATACAAATGTGTCGAGAAAATCAATCTGGAGTATCTTACAACAAAACTAGTTGTCTAGAGCAATAAATCCATCCTCCAGGCATTTAGTCTAGCTGGCATGCTTGCATGTGCTAGTCACACTATCTTATTGCTCAGAATATTAACATCATTTTGTAATAATTTACAACCATATTAACCTTCTTGAAAAAATTCCTTGTGAGCAATTACTTGGCATACTTCTGAACAATGGCTCTAGACGTAAAGATACAAACCACTGTCCTACCATTGACAGTTTGAACTTTGTATCATAGGCTTTGTCCTTGACACTTGTAACCTACATCATGCAAACCTATTTACAAATTTTAGAATTCCAATGAATGATTGCGAGAGGTATTTCTCGATTCAACTGCATTTTTGTTTCGAACCTTTAATGCCTCATTAATGCATCATGAGGGAAAATACCAATGACATTCATATCCTCCCTAATGAGTATCTTTCCTGATGATAAGCCCTTAGTGAGGCTCCAAACACTATTGGTGTCTTCCCTGATGATGAGCTCATTAATGAAGCTCCAAATTTTGGAAACAAAGACTCCTGTTTGAATCCAGAAAGCCCTCACATATTTGCACTGTAAGCACAACTTATGCGCTACGTAATGATTTGATGTACTTGACCTAAAAACTAAAATTTTAGACATTATATTGGCACTGAAATACTAGATGAAGATTAAGTAATTTGTCTCCATGGGCTACCATCTAGTTGACCCCCATGAGCAAGCCATCTCTCTTGATAAGAGCTTCAGGACCTTTGAAAATGAGACCTTTCTTAGCCCTGGACATACTGGAGATGCAACCTAATAATAATGAACTTATTTGGAATGCATACTAATTAGTGATTATAATACTCCATCTTATATTTATTAAAATTTGAACATAGGTCCAAAATCTATCATTACCATTCATGTGGGCATCTGCATCTTGAATGTGCTAAGGGCAGTCAACTGAAAAAAAATAAAGAATAATATCAGTTTATACTTTTTGAACTCAAAGGCCCATAATCCACCAGATATAAATTCCTTTATCTTGCAAGAGCTAATGGTATCATACTTGTGAAATCAAACTAAGAATACAAGAACAATACATTATCCTAGAAGGTATTTCCAAATCAAAGAAACCTTCACCTTTCAACATGAGGCACAGTCATGCTCACTGTTTAATAAAAAGAATGCATTAAGGTTGCATTCGTTTACTATACACAATGCTAAAACAGAAGAACAGGTAGTACAAATATCTCAGAACAGGATACTACTAGCTGAGTAAAAGAAAACAATGGATGCTACCATTAGAATTCAACAATGACTACTTATCCAAAACGAATCAGCTTAAATAACAAAATTCATTTGTAATTCAATTCCGGGGTTTTTATGACCAAAAAGACACTCAACCAAACTCTAGTGCACTCACCCTACACATGATGAAAACTCTGTGAGAACATGAACAGATTGTTGCAGGCATGTACAGAGCATTCAATCCTTCCATTCTGAAGAAATTAAAAAAAACAAGATAGAAACTGACAAGCTTGCGTCAAGCTCATGTCCAGCAAATATGACACCATTGAATTTGTCAAATAAGAAAATACTGAGAAAGTTAAGAAGATTGAGTGATTATCCTTTTGATTGTCGTGCTGAATCAACTGTTTGGTTCACCCAAATTGTGCATAAATATGCCAACTGGGGACTTCCAATGGCATTACTTTCAGCTAGAGAAAAATCAATTGGCATAAAAAAATTCTTATGCATTCCTATCAAGCAAGGAAGATGAGATGAAGTAATTTAAATTTAGAAGCAAAGCAAGCAGGAGAAAGCATTGCAGAGATGTTGTGCAACCCACAGAGTTCTTGATGTCTCCAAAGAAGGCAACTGGCTTGCAATCCCACTGATTTCAGTTGATGTAATGAGGAACAGCCCCAATGTTTTTTCAGTTTTCCCCCATTGGGTTTCTCTTAGCTACCTTGTGTACCCTTTGTGTATGAAGTTGTTTTGTGTTACTTGTTTGCTCAATTATTTGTTTCTTTCACGTTGATTTCTCTTGGGCAAACATTATAATTATACATTAAGTTGATTGCAACCAAGTTCCTTGTTTACAACAGCAAGTGGATGTAAAAATCAGTTACATACAAGTTAAACATCAGCATATTTCTTTTGTTACACCATTGAATTTGTGGCTAGAAGAATCACATTTGAAGCATCTAAGGGTGTGAAATCTGATTTATAGCATTGTAGGCATGTGTTTGAGCATGTGCGAATAAATTTTACAGATGGCAGCCTATAAGCTATTAAAGTATTATTGTAATATTTAATGGTCATCTTATTTGTTAGTTTAATTTAGTTAGTTTTAGCAACTTTCTGTTTATTGTTTTTGTTCATGATTGTTTCGTTTTAGAAACATCGTCTTGCAAACTATTATATAAGGACTATTCCTCTCCTTTGTTTAATACATCAATCAATTACCATTTCATGGTATCAAAGCAGAGGTTATTTTTTAGCGAATTTTTTGGGCAATAAAAATTTGTGTCTTTTACCTAAGAAATTTTGGAAAAAATTTAAAGTTTTTTGACCAATTTTTTTTAAAAAAAATCGTGGTTCTTTTTCTGATTTGTGAGACCTAGGGTTTCTTGGAAAATCGTGAGGGTTTCTCTGGGAAAATTTCGCATGTATTTTTCTGAAGAAAATCATGATTTTTTTCTACCAAATCGCAGGGTTGTTCTGTGAAAATCACGGGCTGTTAACACTGCAAAATTGCGGCGACATGTTTCATGCCCTTTCCGCACAGATTTTTTGAGATTCCTAGTGATTTTTGCGACCTGTGAGTTTGTTCCTGAGCGCGACAGGATTGCACCAGTTTTGGGCAGGGGTTTTCTGAGTTCGTGGGCAGAAATCGTGGTTTTTCGGCGCGGATTTCTGCAAAACATGGGCGGTGTGACCTGCATTTTCTAATCACTGTGATTTTATCTGAAAATTGCCAGTTTTTCTGGATTTTCTGCACCTCACGACATGTGAAAATCACGCCTATGGTTTTCAGAAATTTTTTTTTAAGCCATTTTTGATAAAAATCGTGCAGTATCTGGTTTTTTGAAAATCAAGGCTAGGGTCGGGTCTGCAGCAGAAGTTTTTGACATTTTCTTCTAAAAACAAATTGTGCCTGAATCTTTGACGAATTTTTGGAAACTTGTGCCTAGGGTTTCAGACCTGAGGTTTCCTAAAAAAAAAATTCCAGATTTTTTTCTCAATTTTAGGACAAAATCGTGGATTTTAACCTCTGATTTTTTTGGTGATTTTTTTCAGGGCCCAGCTGATCGCCTTGGTATCCGTGCCAACTGATTACCTCGTTTTTCATGCCTTTGGAAAACGGGAGGGATGGCATCTATCCATTCTAAGCAGGAGTCTACCTCCTATGCATTGATGGCCAAAAGACCAGCAGATCATGTCTAATCATCTGCATGGTACATCGATTCTAAAACCTCTCGACATTTCACAAACAGGAGAGATTGGTTCACGGGGTATATGAAAATATTATTGATACTCATGATTGTGTGTTTACAAATGGAGTGAAGAACTCCTTATAAAGGAAAAAACTATAGTTGCCAGGATTCTCCATTATGGGAACATAGGCAACGTACCAGTCCCCGTACCCAAAATTTCCGGTGAATCATTTGCATATAAAATAGCCGTCTCCTTATTCATTTAACTCGCGTACCCTAATTTGATTGGCGTCCCCATCCCCGTACCAGTACCAGTACCCTACGTTTCCCGGTAACTATGGTAAAAAAACAAGACGATGTTTCTAAAACGAAACAATTGTTAACTGAAGAAAACTAAAGCTAAAAAACTGGAAGATGCTAAAACGACTAAAGCATAAACTGAAGTTACTAAAAACTACCTAAGATAACTAAAACTGAATAAAAGCAAAGATGACCATTAATATTACATTTAATATTTTAATAGTATATGGCTTGCTCCGATTTCGTCATCTTTGGTGGTGGCGAAGAGTATACAATTGTCGGCAAGGGCAACGTTCAGATCACATCTAGTGGGAGAAATCTAATATTTCTCAATGTATACTATGTGTCGAGCATGAAGCTCAATCTGCTCGCTGTGAGTCAAATTATGCGCCACTGTCTGAAGTTGGACATCATCTTCAATTCACACAAGTGTCACATTGTTGATAAGGAGTCCAAGAAAACTGTGGCAATTGGACTCGAAGATCATGGTTTGTATCGACTGGTTGATACTAAGGATTCCTAGGAGCATGCATTGGCTGCGAAGAGTTCATCCATCAGCACTCTTTAGCATCAATGCTATGGGCATCTCAACTCTCTCAGCTGGTTTGAGAGAATTTGGTAGAAGGCTTACCTAAGATTCAGCAACAAACACATGGTGTATGCAGAGCTTGCCAGGCAGGGAAGCAGCATCGAACTCCATTCTCAAACGGCAAACCTTGGATAGCATCCAAAGTTCTACAGCTAGTTCATGCGGAGGTTTGTGGATCACTGAATACTGCATCGGTCACTAGTGCCAGGTATTTCCTCTTGTTTGTTGATTTCAATAGGAAAATGTGGGTGTTTTTCCTCAAGGCAAAATCAGAAGTATTTAATGGATTTAGAAGTTTAAAGCATTAGTTGAAAAAGAGTCAAGATGTCCAATCATCACTCTTAGGCCAAATAATGGGGGTGAGTTCTGTTCAAACCAATTCAGTGACTCTTGTGCTAATCACGGTATCAAGCGTTAGCTTACCACACCCTATACCCCTTAGCAGAATGGCGTTGTTGAGCGGAGGAACCGTACCATCACGAAAATGGCCCATTATATGCTAGAGAACATAAATGTTCCCAAGAAATTTTGGGCTGAGGCAATGTAAACTGCAGTATACCTTCTCCCACATAGTGTTGGAATTTTTCTCATTGATATCAAGGTTTATTTGAGCTTGTCAAGTTGCCGGTTATTCATTACTGTTTAATTGAGCTGGTTGCCTTTTTGGTTGAGGTGTCTGCTTGCTTGGTTGAGCTGCTTGAGCTCTTTACTTTGTGTCTACATCAGCTACTAGTTTGTCTCCTTGTCAACCTTTTGTTTATTCTATGACAAGTGGGGCTTCATGGTGTCAATTTTTGCCAAATAAGCATTGAAATGTCTATGCTCAATAAAAGCTTGAATTTGTTTGTAGAAGTCGTATATGTTTTTGTGGGATATGTTTGAGGTGGCACTCATGGGGAGACTTTATGTATACAAAAACAATAAGGAGCTAAGAAGTGTTGATTAGAGCTATATACTTTTTTGAAAGTGACGCTGTGTCGACTTCATTAAGGCAGCCACCTTTCTTTTTGAATGTTACACTTCAAAAATTTATATCGACGGCTTGCAGTTCATTCTTCTTACAAATTATTTCAAAGTTTTGAAGAACTGTGTGAAAAGGGGAATGCAAATATTTTTCTTTATGAACTTTGTTTGAGACATGCTCATTAAAAAGGCTTCGTGGTTCTTAAAAGATGAATTAAAGATTTTTGTAGCAGCGGCTTAAGTATTTTATTCAAAAAGATAACACCAGATTTATTTTGGGTGTCATGCTGTTTCAGAAGTTATTTTGCCTTCTTAATTCTTTATGGTTTCTGAAGACTTTATTTTTGGCGCGGGTCTTTTTGATCGAAGTCATTCATTCTCTGTTGAGCTGTTTTGGAGTCTCAAAAAGATGTGAATCTGAGAAACCATGCTGTGCACGATGAGGCAACACTAAATTGTGACATTAAATATATTGAAGTATCGGGATTTTTGTGTGGAATTTATTTGTTTTGGACATTTCAATATGTTTTATGAGGCTGCACAGATTATGTGAAGTGGTGTTGATTTTTAGCATTATTCCTGCCGGACATTGGATTAATGTCTTTTGTTTTTAGCAAACATACACGACTCAGAAGAAATAAAAGACGACTCAAATAAGGAAGCCGCCTGTAGCCGTTTCAATAATCAAGCTATGTTTGGTGCAGGCAGTAAGAGACGACATGCAGTTTTTATGGAAGTCGATGATTGTGGCTGAGTTAGTGGTGTTTTAAGAAGAATTTACTTGCTACAGCGATGAAGATGTTTCTATTTTTATCTCCCGAAAAGTTTGCTGTGTGGTGCGAATTTTACAGAGAGGGCAGCTAATTTAACTATTGCAGAGTCTAATGTTTCTCTGATATCTATTTTTAAGTGCAGCTAATTTTATTCACCAAGATTTTTGCATCCATGAGTTTAGGAGTAACTTGAGTTTTTGGTTCGAATTATGGAGATAGAGCTTTCTCATGCTGTTTGGGGTTGAAGTGTGTTCTAGTCTTAAATTATTTTCTTTCTTCCTGGGCACTAAAAAAAAAACATTCTGGGCATAAGCTGTGATTACATTCAATGGTGGCATGATTATAAGTTTTATTTCAGACTTTATAGAGTGTGTGAAGAACAGAACAGATTTTTGTCTATTTGAATCAGATTTGTGGAGCAGAGTTTTCTTCTTGAATACCATCAAAATCTCTTTTGCATTGAGTTTATTTTCTGAAGTTGGTGCTTCAGCTACTCAGTCTGTTCAGGGGGTTGGTGCTTCAGCTACTCAGTCTGTTCAGGGAGTTGGTGCTCTCCTTTTTGTAATCTGGGTTGGAGCCCATTTTTGTTTATAAAAGCTTTTTGATGCCGTGGTTTTTTACCCAAAAGGGTTTTCCACAAGAAATTTGGTGTTCATGTCTTAATGGTTGTTCTCTTTATGCTTTATATGGTTTTATGCGTTCATAGTTTTTCAAAATGGTTTGAAATACTAATTCACCCCCCTGCCCCCCCACTCTCAGTATTTCCTGTGTGCTTCTCACATAGGCCGTCAAGAAGATGACCCCAAAGGAAGCATGGTCTGGGAGGAAACCAAGAATCAGCCATCTTAGGATTTTTTGTTCGACTACGTATGTTTGGATTCCAAATGCAAAGAGAACCAAGCTGGATTCCAAAAGCCAAAAATTGATGCTAACAGGATACAGTGACAATCATAAGGCCTATCGGCTAATTGATGTGGACACTAATAGTCTGACATTCAGCAAGGATGTTGTGTTTGATGAGGAAGCTGGGCCCTTTCAGCTCTCTTCTCCCATCAAGAGTCCTGTGGATCAGCCTCTGAAGACTAAGGATTTGGGTGTTAGTCTTCCACTAACTCCACCTAAAGGGAGGGATTCTAATGTTTCTGAGATTGTGGAATCTCCAAGGCATGACCCTATACCAATAGATTTCCCTCAAGATAACCTGGATCAACATCCAGATGACTTCATTCCAGACAACCCAAGTCATGATGATGATCATCTTGATTTGGAAGATGCATCTCCTCCTCATCCTAAGTGGTGGGCGAAGCTCATTGGTGATGTTCACCATCCAAATGACTTTGTTCCAGGCAACCCAAGTCATGATGATGATCATCTTGATTTGGAAGAAGATGCATCTCCTCTTCATCCTAAGTGATGGGCGAAGCTCATTGGTGATGTTCACAATGATGAGCTTGTTAAGGGTAGATCATCTCAAGGCAAGAGCAAGAACACAGTGAACTTTGCTCTTATGGCCAACATTCAAAGTGTTTATGAGCCCCCAGATTATTCAAAGGCAAAGGTAAACTTGAATGGGAAAAGGCTATGGATTATGAGCATCATAGTCTTTTGAAGAACAATACTTGGGTTCTGTCAGATCTTCCACCACGGAAGAAACCCATTGGCTGCAAATGGGTCTACAAAGTGAAATACAAAGTTGATGGAACATTGGATAAATACAAGGCTTTGTTGGTGGCTAAGGGGTTCTCACAACGAGAAGGTATTGACTATGAGGAGACCTTTGCTCCCACAGCAAAGATGAGCACCATCCAACTTGTCCTAGCCATGGCAGCACAGTTTGGCTAGAATGTCCACCAGATGGATGTGAAGAGTGCCTTCCTCAATGGAGATTTGGTGGAAGAGGTCTACATGACACAACCTCCTAGTTTCAAGGTTGCAAGAAAAGAGCACAAGGTATGCAGATTGTTTAAGGCTCTTTATGGCCTAAAGAAGGCACCCAAGGCGTGGTACCTAAAGATTGACAAGTACTTGGTAGCACAGGGGTTTCAGAGGAGTCCCTCAGATGCAAATTTGTATGTCAAGAGCATTGGTAGTGATATCATTCTTCTTGTCATCTATGTGGATGATATCATCATTACTGGTAGTGGGTTACATTTGCTTGAGCAGATCAAGTTGAATTTGTGTCAGGCATTTGATATGACCGATTTGGGTCTCCTACACTATTGTCTTGGTGTAGAAGTTTGGCAAACAAGTGGCAGTATTTTCATCTCTCAATCGAAGTATGCCAAAAGTTTGTTGGACAAGTTCAAGATGGTAGATTGTAAGATCTCATCTACTCCCATGGAGAAGGGGCTGAAACTTTTAGCCAAATCAGACTCACCAGTGATGAATGAGTTTGCGTTCAGGCAACTAGTGGGCAGCCTCATCTATCTTACTGCCATTAGACCTGATCTCAGTTATGTTGTGAGCTACATTTTTTGTTTCATGACTGCCCCTAAGGCAGAACATTG
Source organism: Sequoia sempervirens (assembly GCA_007258455.2). NCBI lineage: Eukaryota > Viridiplantae > Streptophyta > Pinopsida > Cupressales > Cupressaceae > Sequoia > Sequoia sempervirens. Next base: position 62,679,795 of record VDFB02047230.1, on the reverse strand, counting down.
AGTTGTAGCGAAGCGAGTTTTGAGGTATGTGAAAGGGACATCTAACTTTGGCATTATGTACGGCAGATGCAAAGATCCGAGGCTGGTTGGTTTTACAGATTCAGATTGGGCAAGTTCAGTTGATGATAGGAAGTTCACTTCTGGATATGTTTTCAGTCTTGGTACCGGTACAATCACATGGACCAACAAGAAGCGGCAGGTAGTAGCGCTTTCCTCGACAGAAGCAGAGTATCAGGGAACAGTTTAGGCAGCATGTGAGACAGTATGGCTTCGCAAGATGCCTGTTGACATGCAAATGTCTCAAGCAGGGCCTTCACCCTTGTTTTGTGACAACCAAGGGGTGCTAAAGTTTGCCAAGAATCCAGTGTTCCACGAGCGAACCAAGCATGTTGAGCTTCATTGTCACTTCATCCAATAACTTGTTGAAGATGGATCTATGATGTTGCAATATCTTCCAAATGGGGATCAGATTGCAAACATTCTCACCAAGTCCCTCAATCCATATAAATTTGTAAAATTTCGGAGTAAACTTGGTGTAGTTGGTAGAATGACCATTAAGGGAGGGTATTAAAGTATTATTGTAATATTTAATGGTCATCTTAGTTGTTAATTTACTTTAGTTAGTTTTAGCAACTTTTCGTTTATTGTTTTTGTTCACGATTGTTTCCTTTTAGAAACATCGTCTTGTAAACTATTATATAAGGAGTATTCCTCTCCTTTGTTTAATAGATCAATCAATTACCATTTCATAAGCAAGCAATTTGTATGTAACAAAAATCAAATTTCAATGTTATGTATGTTGATTTCGGTAGCAATTTGCATTGGATCAGCAAACAGGAAATTTCTTAATCTATGTTGAAGAGTACTACATAGGAATATCCAAGTCAATCACAAATCAAATACCCTCGGCCTATGTCTTGCATAGGAAAAGTGATCAAAAGTGTCTTTACTCATCCAAGTATATAAAGAACCAACTTTAAGAGGCCATACATTTGATTTTGAATACATCTTTTACCCAAACACATTCACTATTGCTTTGAGAAGAAAAGTCAAAAGCTAGTGGTAATTGGCGACAACAAAAAACAAAAAACTTCACATTTAAAACTTGGATATGACAAGCAAGTTGGAAAGACTTTTATATAATCACATTTTATTAGATTAACCATCCATTTGATCACTTTTGAATTGCTCTAAGAAAAAAGGAAGAATCCTTTATCATAGTCATTTGGCCCCGGGTTAATTTAAGACCTAAGTCTCGAGTTCACAAATTAACAAGTTCGTATCTTAGTTCAAGATAATCCAAGGATCATTTATGGGTAAACCTAAAACCTAAGTATCAATATCATAATGAATTGAATGATGGTTCAAGGTCATCTATAAACCATTTTGTAGATTAATTATCAATGCAGGGTAAGCATTTATAACATGCTTTTTATAGAGCTTATCAAACTTATTTATTGGTTTCTTGATAAAAGGAATTGGATTCCAACTCACATGTCTATGCCAACCGGTTGACTGGTTGAGAGATAGAGGAACTTATAGTGTTGTATACCTAGGAACATAGTATTAAAAATCAGGAGTATGTTGTCAGGTGAGGTGTGTGTTCTACACCTTGAAAGCCATTATAAACACTCTAACTCACTTAATTAGGCTAAAAGTTGGGCACGCTTCTCTAGGAAAGCATTGGAATTATCTAATATGTCAATTCCTTGTTTTGTTGGGATTAAGTTTACTTGCAGCAGCCACTGCTACAGCTAAGGTCTGCACATTTTGACACCCGAACTCAGTTTGAGCCCAAGAAGCCAAACCTCTCATGAATTGGAACAACTGATCTGGCTCAGACATGTCTCTGATTTCCAGCATCAGTGTGGTAAATGCTTTGATATATTCTCTCATTTTACCACTTTGTTTTACCTCCCATGAATTGGAACAACTGATCTGACTCAGACATGTCTTTGATTTCCAGCATCAATGTGATAAATGCTTGTGTGGTAAATGCTTTGATATATTCTATCATTTTACCACTTTGTTTTACCTCTCATGAATTGGAACAACTGATCTGGCTCAAACATGTCTTTGATTTCCAGCATCAGTGTGGTAAATGCTTTGATATATTCTCTCATTTTACCATTTTGTTTTACCAACTGTCACAGGGCTAGCTTCCCCAACCTCTGTGCAGCACCGTTTTGGCTCTATACTCAAGTTGCCCCTTGAGGTCACAACTCTTTCTAACAAAATCGGGTTACGCCTTTTACTTATCCAAAAATGCTTTGATATATTCTCTCATTTTAACACTTTGTTTTACCTCTCATGAATTGGAACAACTGATCTGGCTCAGACATGTCTTTGATTTCCAGCATCAGTGTGGTAAATGCTTTGATATATTCTCTCATTTTACCACTTTGTTTTACCAATTGTCACAGGGGCTAGCTTTCCCAAGCTCTGTGCAGCATCGTTTTTGGCTCTATACTCAAGTTGCCCCTTGAGGCCACAACTCTTTCTAACAAAATCGGGTTACGCCTTTTACTTATCCAACCAAGTTCACTTGGCAGCGAAATGGTATTCACGAATCCTTTGCAAGGGTCTGCACTGGATCCAAATGTTGGGGTAAATACAAGCTTTATTGATTAACATAGGTCCCTGACCTCGATTACAAATAAAGGGGTGCCCTGCACCTTGACTTGGATTACAATGGGTTCCCTAAACCACAATGGAACAACTAGCCCTAGGATTTTGGATACTCTTCGAGATGCGGCCTTCACACTGGATGACCTCGCCACAGGGCGATCTCTACACGTATCCTCTTGTCCCTAGAACTATGACTAGCTCAATGTTGCTCTGTCCTCTCGCTTATATCCTGTTGATCTTCGCGTAGGTGCACCACATTCTCCCAATCGAGCTACACGGTGATTTATCCTATCCACAACCCTGATCTCACTTAAAGACTACGCTAACCTCAATGCGGTGTGATTGCTTGACACTACGAAACTCTCTGGAGGGGAGTAAGACTCCAGTATGAACCTTCGCTTTGGGGGCTGGATGGCAATTTTGAGGATGTATATACTCCCATATATAAGCTATTAGTTCGATTCCCAGACATCGGTAGGATGCAACTCAAAAGTGTGCGAAAGCCACATTTTTGCTTTTATCAAAACTAGGTGAACTCCCTCATTTTTGAGTTTCATAGCTTAATCCCACATACATGCTTAGAGCTGAGACAACTTGGCTATTGACAAAATGCGTCTTCGCCCAGGAGGAAGTTCACTTCCTTGGTCACATCGTGGGTAAAGGGAAGATCAAGCCACACCCAGAGAAGCTCTAAGCAATCAAGGATTGGGAACCGCTACAGAATGTGCATGAAGTGCATCAGTTCTTGGGCCTAGCAAATTACTATCGGAAGTTTGTGGTAGCGTACTCCAAGTGGGCGGCCCCGTTGACAGACCTCCTTAAGAAGGTCAAAAAATGGAATTGGTCGGATAAGTGTAAGGCGGCATTTGAGACTCTTAAGGAGAAGCTCATAATTGAGCCCGTGCTTGCACTACTCGATTTCAACAAGCCTTTTGAAGTCCGAAGTGATGCATCGGACTTTGCAGTTGGGGGAGTGCTCAAGCAAAATGGGCACCCTGTGGCGTATGAATCCAGAAAGTTGAAGGATAGAGAAAGAATCTATCCCGCCCACGAGAAAGAGATGACAAGAATCATCTATTGTCTTTGAACTTGGAGGCATTACCTATTGGGTGTCCCGATCGTTGTCAAAACAGACATCTCATCAACCTATTTCAAGACACAGGCCAAACTCACCCCTAAGCAAGCAAGATGGCAAGAATTTCTTGTAGAGTTCGATTATGAGATCCTGTACAACCCCAGTAAACAAACGTGGTTGCGGATGCTCTAAGCAGGAAAGCACAACTCATGGTAGTGGAAGGTGGGACAGATGAAGTTGCACTGGGTGCAAGTCAGGTTACCCTTTCAATAGAAATGATTGAAAACATCAAGCAGGGCTTGGTGGAAGATCTCCAAGCTGTCGAGTTGTGGAAGCAATGCAAAGATGGAAAGACTCAAAAGTTTAGTAATCAAGGGAGACTAATGGTCTTCACTCAGAATCGAGTCTACATTCCAAAATACAAGAGTTTGCAAAGAGATCTAATTCATGAATGTCATGACAGCCCATGGGCTGGTCATCCAGGTCAAAAGAGGACTCTTGCGCTCTTAGAAAGAGGGTTCTTCTGGCCAATGATGCGGAAGGATGTAGATGACTACGTCCGAAGTTGCATCACCTGCCAGCAAGACAAAGTTGTGACGCTACCTCCAAGAGGTTTGCTTCAACCCTTACCAGTTCTGGTGCGACCTTGGGCCAGTGTGTCAATGGACTTTATTACTGGGTTGCCCAATGTCGACGATTATACAAGTATCATGGTCGTGGTGGACAGCTTCTCCAAATATGGGATCTCCGTTCCATGCAAGACACCATGCAAAGCAGAGGATGCTATGGATTACTTTTATTGAAATGTGGTGAAGTTTTGAGGTGTCCCACTAAGTATCATCAGTGATAGGGATGGCCACTTTACTTCAAATTTTTGGACGGAATTTTTTAAGCTTATGGGGACGAAGCTTCTCATGTCAACTAGCCACCACCCAAAGACCGACGGCCAGACCAAGCGGATCAATGCAATACTAGAAGATTATTTAAGACACTTTGTCTGGTCAGACCATCCAATTGGCCAAGGCTTTTGGACTCCGCTCAGTTTTGTTACAACCTACAAAAGTTGGGATTGAGCCATTACTCGCCATTTCACTTGGCAACTGGACAACCTTTGCCCCCGCACACAATTCTCAGTGGATACCTTGGACAGTGTCCCAGTGCAGTAGAACATCTAAGAGATTGGCAAGATAGAGTTGATCTAGCTCGCCACAATTTGATAAAGGTTGCAGAGAGAATGAAGAGGTACGCGAACACGGACAGGCGAACCGTAGACTTCAAGGTAGGAGACAAGGTTCTCCTCAAAATGGACTCGGTTCAGTTCAGACCCCCAAAAGGTCTGAGCCATGCTCTCATTAGGAGGTTCGACAAACCCTTTGAGATCATTGGTAAAGTGGGCAAGGTAGCCTACAAAGTCAAGCTTCTGAATCACGTGTGAGTTCATAACGTGTTCCATGTGAGTCAGCTCCGACACCTGCATCAAGATGCAGAGGACCCAAGCAGAAATCTTCCAAACAGAGGGTCGACCAATGTGTTGGATAGCCCAGATGTAAAAGTGGAAGAGATACTTGTAGTTAGGGAGTGACAAGTTGCCAACTACAGGTGGAAAGAATATCTAGTGCACTGGCAGGGCCAGCCCAGGGAAAAAGCTTCATGGGAAAAAGCAGAAAGCCTGTGGAAGTTCTAGAAACAAGTCTTGGAGTTCTTGCAAAAGGACTCCCAAGCAAACAGTTAAGCCCCAAAGGAGTTGGGCACATTCTCCGCACCCATCCAACAAGGGATGTTGTGTGCAAGTGTCAGGGACATAGCCTATTTTTGAGTGGGGGAGAATGTAAGAGGTTTGAAAGTTTGCCCCAAGGACGCAGGGTATCCAGCCCCTCGCGCCCGAGTTTGGCCCATCCCCCGGGACTTGGACTCCTTGCATTGAACGAATGCAAGCTAGTAAGTGGGATTCATAACCCAAGAGATGGCTATGTGGATGCAGCTCGGCTAAGTTGCATTGAACCGCAATGAAGAGCTAAGCGTTGGACGTAAAAGTTGGAACCTGAGTTCCTTAAGTCGGACTCCTCAAAAGGGAGCTCGCAACAAGTCGCACCGGACCCCGTCCAGGTGCGCACCAAGTCGCCCCATCTAGGGGTGCACAAAGAAGTTGCGCCAGCCCCGTGTTGTGTGTGCACCAAGTCGGATCCATTGGATGGAGACGCAGGAGTAGGACCCCAAGGGTTGCTCCAAGTCACATCATGAGGAATGCTCAAAGGGGTGAGTTGGACTCACACCCTTAAGCCGAACACCGAGTGTGGATGCCGGATGAAGGAATCATCCGCAAGCCGGAGCACATATGGGACGCATCAAGTTGGACACTTAAAGTGGACGCAGTCCAATGAGGACTCCAAGAGGTTGCAAACAAAAAGGGCCCCAATGTTGGAAGTTAAGCTTGGCAAGACCAAGTGTGGGTTGCTACCGGTCTGAACCAGGTATGTGGGATTAAGCTATGAAACTCAAAAATGAGGGAGTTTGCCCCGTTTTGATAAAAGCAAAAATGGGGGCTTTCGCACACTTTTGAGCTGCATCCTATCGATGTCTTGGAATCGAACTAATAGCTTATATAGGGGAGTATATACATCCTCAAAATTGTTGAAACACAACAAAGCAATCAAAATCGCCATCTAGCCCCCAAAGCGAAGGTTCATACTGGAGTCTTACTCCCCTCCAGAGAGTTCCGTAGTGTAAAGCAATCACACCACATTGAGGTCAGCCTAGTCTTTAAGTGAGATCAGGGTTGTGGACAAGATAAATCACCGTGTAGCTCGATTGGGTGAACGCGGTGCACCTACTCGAAGATCAATAGGATTCAAGCAAGAGGACAGAGCAACATTGAGCTAGTCATAGTTCTAGGGACAAGAGGATACATGCAGAGATCGCCCCATGGCGAGGTCATCCAGTGTGAAGGCCACATCTCAAAGAGTATCTGGAATCCTAGGGCTAGTTGTTCCATTGTGGTTCAGGGAACCCATTGTAATCCAAGTCAAGGTGCAGGGCACCCCTTTATTTGTAATCGAGGTTAGGGACCTACGTTAATCAATAAAGCTTGTATTTACCCCAACATTCGGATCCAGTGTAGACCCTTGCAAAGGATTCTTGAATACCATTTCGCTGCCAAGTGAACTCGGTTGGATAAGTAAAAGGCGTAACCCGATTTGGTTAGAAAGAGTTGTGACCTCAAGGGGCAACTTGAGTATAGAGCCAAAAACAATGCCACATAGAGGTTGGGAAAGCTAGTCAGGTTTGCTTTTAAGTTTTAAAGCATGTTATTCTTGGGAGGTGGTTTTTGCATACCTTGCTTTATTGCGTGAATTAGGGTGCTCGTATTTTGGCTATTAGTCCAACACTACATTTGGAGACTGTATGATGGTTTTTTCGAAGCAGGTGGTGGTGGTTGTTGCTACCTAAATCTTTAGAGTTGTTGATCTCTTGAATAGAACAGGCTAGATTTTTATTGTACTGTGATCTTTTACAATGAATGCAATATAAATAGTACCATTGTGTAGAGTCAAAAATAACCTCAATGTCCACTCTATCTTGTGAACTCATTTTAGTGTTTAATACCTTAATATGTTTTAGAATTCATTAAGCCAATTCTCAAGCCATAAACCCTTAGTCAAAATGTCATGTGCACCTAACCCAATTCAGTATCTGTTTCTAACTATTTCATAACTTTTTTGTAAAACTTATGTCCACCTAGTTTAGTAATGCAATCATGATAGTGACCACAGTCACTAATGTGATCACAGTAGAATCCATGCACACTGAGCTATCCAAAACAGGTTAAAAATCACTTCTAACAGCAATTTTGCATTTTGAATGGCTAATATTTCTGGTCGTATGGCCCCTTGTCACATTAGGCCAACAACTTGGAAGGGCAATCAAAGTAAAGCACTTGCGAGTGCATATAAAAAAAAAAAAAGCAATTTTATTTTATCTCATTTCGAGCGCAAACAAAAAATAGTGATTTTTTTGCCCATTTCAAGTGTAGGAAAAAAATAACCTGTTTCAAGGGAAAACAAAAAAATATTTAAAACAAAAAATATAATGTGAAAAAATATATATATATCTAATTGTTGAAATTATCTTGCTAGTTTAGGTTTGGTTTCAAGTACAGCAGTTCGCCAATTTTCTTTTATCCAAGTTGAGTACAAAGCATGACCATGTAATATATGTATAATATTAAAAATATAAAAAAGCCATAATTAGCACAAAATATACAAAACTTAATACATAAAATAACTGATACTTGATAATTTATAAAAGTACTTTATTGTTTAGTTGTTGTCATAATCTTCAAGCCGAAATTCAGCAATAGTAAGACAAATGAACGAGGCAAGATTATATCAACTAAAACTTTAAAGTTAAACTAGCACAGTACACTGCACCTGGATTGTTAAATGCATCATATGTCCACATAAAATACTAAGTTAACTAACTGCTGACGACAAAGTGGGCTTTAGAATGCCTACATCAACTTGTCTATCAACAAGCATATCACTACACATTTAGCAAAATGTCGAATACAACGTTTACAATAGATATACCCCTTGAACAAGTAGCCTTATGTAGCACTACAAATCATCCATGTAACTATTGTTGGAAAGATTATAATCATGCATGGATCTAGTAATGTGCACTACTTGTTTAGTTTCATGGAAGAGCAGGCAAGTCAAGTGAATGGGGATGGACTGCTCATTCTACCTATAGAGATTCCCAAATGCTAAACAAGGGTGCATCCAAATATGCCTTGGGTCTTTGAGTTCTACCTAGATACATCTCAATGTAGTTCAATGCATTGAATAAATTAGATTGGTTCGATGTATTGAACAAACAAACCAAAAACAGCTTTGAAAATTGAAAAAGTCAAAAGAATTTTAAACAAATAGTGAAGACTCGACCTATCTAGGAAATATGGTTGAGCTACTTGCTGCAAATCCTCTTCCTCTAATTGCTTTTTCCTTTACCGTTGCAAATGCAAAATGAAATAGAGTCAAACTTTAGGGGTTACATTAAGGCATAAGGTCCTGATGGACCCCATTTAGTTTCCCCTCGCATTCAAACATAAGCTTGACTTTTCCTAATAAAGAGGGTGTCACCTTTTTTCATTTGGGAAAGGTTTCATCCTTGTTCGCTATCATCAAGACATCTTCACTTTTCCTAATAATGAGGGTGTCTCGTATTTTATACATGTGGGGATTTTCCTCTCCATCTTAGCACAACTCTTAGATCCCACAATTTTACTTTAAGAGTTAAAGTTTTTGGTTTATGAGCTAATAATTTTGAAACTGGCTCAAACCTCACATAAATCACAAGTACTTGTGATTCACAAAGATGGCCAAGAAACTAACTCGTTATCACCTAGACTGAGTTTTGCCAAGCTTTTGATGATTCTTTGTAACCCTTGCCAAATTTTGTGAGTTAATGATTGTAAATATTTCCAGTTTACTTCAAGAATTAACCGTTTAGTTTATGAGCTAATTCATAAACGCATAGTCTTAAAACTGCCCTAAACCTCACATAAATCGCAAGTACTTGCAACTCACAAAGATGGGCAAGAAACTCACTCGTTATCAACTAGGCTGTGTTTTGCCGAGTTTTTGGCAATTCTTCATTATTCTTGCCAAAATTTGTGAGTTATAAAATTAAATATTTTTTTAATTAACCATGTAATGATGTCCAAAGTCAAAATTGGATCCGTAAAAGTTTTACCGAACCACAAGTTTTCAAACCAAGCATAAATATTTGTTCAAGACAATACCCAACCAGGTAGGGCACATCGTACCACTGTAATTGTATTTGGCTTGGCAAGATCGATACCGAAGCCGAGCCAGACTCAACAAAAAAGCTCGGCAAAAGACTTTCAGTGCTACAAATAAGAATTTTGTCACGAAAATGAAGGTTATTACCTCTATTTTTTGGTAATTTAGATTCTATGATTAGACTCGAAATTTCTTGAGATGGCTCTACGGGTCGATCCACTTTAGTTTGTCTGGGCACTCGCCACTTCGGCTTGCAGTTTTATCACTAAATTAGAAATTTGAGTGACGATGAGAGAAACCCTCTTGTCCCGGCAAGCACAAGGTATGTATTTGGGCTTTTAGCGCCCTTAGCAATTTGCGGGGCCGGGGTGATGATCCCTACTGAAACTGAGTGTATTTCTATAACAATCATAATCACCTGGACCCTGGCGACAGGTGTGAATCCAAGCGGGAGGAATTCTAGACAGTCGGTAATTGAGTTCATATATCCTAATAAATTTAGGGTTGGCATTGGAAAACCTAGCCTCGCCAGCTGAACATGTTAAATGAGAATTTGAAAACAAAACAAACAAACAGTGGCAATGTAAATGCAAACAAACCCCAAGTAAACAATGAGCCATCGGAAGCCACGGCTGCAGTATGCTGGCGGCCGCATGCAATGTCCACCCACAACAAATCTTCAACACTCTTTGGAACCCTCGAGTAGCGCCGACTCGCCCTCCGAGCTGTCTGTCCAGAATCGTTGTATCCCCATACATAAAGTGCACTCTTCGCCGGTGTACCTGCTTCCTCAAACCTCATTTTCCTGCACAATCGATCCTTCTACAAACACCTCGATCGCCCCAAAACACAATTCCACATATTACTATGGAAGAGCTTAGACCCTTTTTTAGTTCCTGCCGGCAGCAGAATACTTATGCATTCGCCCGGAATGCTTTTAACTAGCAGCATCGGCCAATCACATTTCGCCATTTAACATATTACTTATTTTTTTGTATAGTTTGAATTTGGAGGCTTATTTTATATATTGGAAAATTAGCATTTATCTATTTTTCTATTCGTCCGAGTAGTTTTATAAATCATTCTCGTTTTAAAAATTTGGGAAAATGCGAATGCATAAATTAACTAAATAAATTTAAGCAAAGGTATAGTTTAGAAGTCGACGGCTAGAGGTACGTAATCCATGAATGCAGATTAAATGCATTAAAATATCAAGAAAATAAGAGCACATAAATTGATTAAATAAATTTAAGCAAAGGCATAGTTTACAAAACTGGCAGGTAGACGTACGTAATGCATGAATACAAATTAAATGCATTAAATGGTATTTGGCTCGAAGTGAAGGCGCTGAAATGGCTTGGTGGCCAGGGTACTTTGGTCATTTAATATAGAATTAAGCCACTTGTTATGCATCTCTATTACTTTGCGTCTGTTGTTTTTGTGTTTTGTAAGTGTGTGTTCTGAGAAAAGCTTGTAGCGACTGAGCAGGAGATGTTATAGTTGTAGAGTCTAGACCTAGAAACGAGTTACTTGAGGTGATAATTTCATAGTGCTCTATTGTGTGGCCGAGCAGGGGATTTTGTAGTTGCAGAGTTACACACTGGACATCGAGAGACGAATTGCTTGAGGTCACAAGAGGTAACTTTTTGTTGTTTTCGTCTATTTGATACGAGAAATGCAAGCAGGGTTTCATAGTGTTTTAAGGCATTCGTATACTTTGACTATAAATTCGTATTTTAAATTACTTTTAGTATTATCTATTGGGATTTCTTGTTGAAATGCGAAGGTTTCATCTGTGTTTGATAGGAATTATGTAGAAACCCTCTTGTCCATTTTACTTCATGCATGTGAGCCCTGTAAAGTTTGTATATTTTTTTATTACTGCAAAGTGCTCCCATAAAGAGGGCTTTGGAACCAAAATTATGTCAGCGTGTGCGATAGTGAGAGCTTTGGAACAATGAGTCGACAGTGTATTGCTTTAAGCTTTTTCGTTGTCATCAAAGCATAAATGATAGAGGGATTTTGTTAAAAGTCATGGTTATTGTCCTCGTAGGCATAAATGCAAACAATGGGAGCATATAGAAAACAGTTGAGCTGTTTGACAAAACTCGTGAAAGAAAAACTATTGTATATGATTAGTTGTTTTTATATTGATGCATTTGTAGAAGAAAAAATATCTCGTTTGATAGGAATTATGTAGAAACCCTCTTGTCCATTTTACTTCATGCATGTGAGCCCTATAAAGTTTGGATATTTTGGTTTACTGCAAAGCGGTCCCATAAAGAGTACTTTGGAATGAAAATTATGCCAACATGTGTGATAATGAGAGCTTACGAACAATGAGTTGACAGTGTGTTGCTTTGAGCTTTTCCGTTGTCATCAAAGCATAAAGGATAGAGGGATTTTGTTAAAAGTCGTGGTTATAGTCCTCGTAGTCATAAATGCAAACAATCGGAGTATACAGAAAACAGGAGAACTGTTTGACAAAAGTCGTGAAAAAAAAACTATTATATATGATTAGTTGTATATATATTCATGCATATGTAGAGGAAAAAATGGGAAACTAATACAGCAGTAGGTAGTTATAACGCCCAAAAAGAATCAAACCTAGAACAAGAGCAACATCCAAAAAATTGCGCTTTAAAGTACCTAATGCACTAGAGAATTTACCATAGCAAAATACAAATTTTCATTTGCACAGAGATAGAGAAAAGAATGCAGTATAAACCTATTTTCCGCCAAAGTACCTAATGCACTAGAGAATTTACCATAGCAGAATACAAATTTTCATTTGCACAGAGATAGAGAAAAGAATGCAGTATAAACCTATTTCATGCCAGCAAGCATTTAAATTATGTCAGATGTCGTGGTTACTGTTTTCATAGGTAGACATGTAAAATACGAAAGCATTTATAAGGCAAGTGAACTGATTTACAAAACTTCTCAGGAAAATGGGCTTCTGGGGAATGCAATGAGTATTAAATCTAGACACCTTGATATTCACATGTTAACTTTGGCATTTTTATGGAGTTGGTAGCTCTCAGTTACTCTTCTTTCATCTGATATCTAATTAATTAGGTGGTTGTTAATTAGTCTTTAAATACATAATAATAAAAAGAAAGAAATAATTATAAATATCCTTGTGGACATTGTAATTATGGGTTGTGATTTGTACTTGCATGTAGATGGATGAAGCATTCAAAAGTCACAGTAAATGTAGCGTGTCAGCTAATAGGTCCATGTGACATTTCAGACATGTTAAAGTAGTGAATTCCATATTTGTCATTTATCCTTGTATCATTAGATAACTAATTAATTAGGTAGCTGTTAATTAGTCTTTGAATACATAGTAATTAAGAGAAAGAAAAAATTACAATTATCCTTGTGTACATTTTACCTGGTGACCAGATTCAAGGAACAAACATACGAAGCAAACAACAATTTGAGATTTTGTAATTGGAAAACTTAGACCGAATGCTTAGGAAGCTAGAAAATTGTATCTTGGGGTTATAAAAAACTATGTCGAATATGTTTTAAAATTCAAATTGCAATGTTGTTGTAGAGCAGTTAAGTAATATTGCTTGATAAAATAATTTTAGACTTTGCGCAAAAGAGCAGTTAAATTCATTGGTAGAAGATTTGTGGTACAAGAACCTATGGTAACTAGTTTGTGTAGTTAATTTGATTTACATTTATACTTGTGTCTCTTGAGTCTAAAAAATGCTTGCAAGTGTTTTAATGGATTTGGCTATTAGTATCCATCGCAGTAGGAGTATTAAATGTTGCAATTGTAACTTTGGGAGTTGTTGGCATTTTGGTCATTTCCTTGAGCTTAATTGCTATTTTTTTAGAAAAACAAAAAAATGGTCTTCGTTTACTAATCAAAGCTTATTACATGGTGCAATGCTTTTGATCGGAAGAAGAGAGGTGGTGTAGCGGTGCAGCTATGGCAAATTCTTCAAGAAAAGAGTACAGGGTGAGTTTCTAGAATAAACCTTGTCCTTTGTTTACAATTGCATAGAGTAGACAAAGAAAAGGGTTAATTCAAGATTCTCACTATATTGATTGTACTTGTAGTCATAGCATTGCTTTTTGTTACAAGGACAATCTTTACAAATGGGTATTGTGAGTGGCATATGCTATATGGTTCATAAAAATGAAGCAATTGGGGTTCAAAAGTAGATCTTTGTTGCAATAATATGACATCAGATGTGCAATTAGTATCCAATCAATGTCTTTGGTGGCTAATCGCACTTTATAATTTAAACATAGTCTTTTCTATTTTGAGAGTTTGATTATGAATCCATATGCATACTTTGATTAAAACTAGTGGCTGAAGGTACATAATTCATTGATGCAAAATAGCCTTTAAGTACATAGCAATTAAAAGAAATATATAATTACAATTATCCTTGTGTACATTTGAACTATTAAACAAAGGCAATTAACAAACTAGCACTAGAAAACCATGTGCGTGTTAACGTGTTGGATAACATGTATTTGTGCATAGGTGTATATGGATGCTATGAGTTATGATTTCTACCATTATGTAGCGCTTACTATTACTTGTACAACCAAGCTACATGCGAGTAGAATCCATAATTCATGGCATCTAGATACACTTAAGGACAAATACAAATCAAGGTTGTTGGCATCCTGATAACAAAGATGATGAGATACATCCAATTAATGTGTGTCACAACATCTTATTGAATGAAGATCATCTGGATAGGGAGGTTACAAATGAGAATCCTTATTGGTGTGTGTCTGGTGCTCTTTTTGGAGACTTGTCAAGAAAATTGCATTCTAATACTATTAGAGAACAGGTGGAATCAGATTTATTGATTGACTATGATTGATGGGTCAAACGTGTACAAGGATAGTTAAATAATTAGGCAGTTGTTGATTAGTCTTTAAGTACATAATAATTAAAACAAATAAATAATTACAATTATCCTTGTGTGCATTTGAACTGTTGATCAAAGGCAGTTAACAAACTAGCACTAGAAAACCATGTGTGTGTTAATATGTTGGATAACATGTACTTGTGCATAGGTGTATATGGATGCTATGAATTGTGATTTATGTTTGCATGTAGCTGGTTTAAACATTTAATAATTAGTGCTAGATAATGGAATGAAATGAACTTGGGCAAATGGAAATAGAATGACCCCATGAAATTGAAACATCAATGTTTACATGGCTTTAACATGATAGCAGATTTGCGTCCATGAGACTTCTTTAAATCTCAAATGTCATGTTGTATGTGGCGTATTAGCTAGTTGGCTTAACATGATAGCTTCCAAACAAGTTAATTCAGCGATTAATCAAGCTAATTGGCTGATGAATTAATTGTGTTGAGTGGTTAGTCATAGTTAATTATTAGTCATCTTTATCCTCCAAATCAGTTAAATCAATCTTGCCTATTCACATTCACAGATACACAATCTTTTTGACCATTTTTCCTGTTTTTAATAAAATAGGAGCTTTAGAACAGGACATGTACATTCATCTAAGCATGATAAGACGTGGATTTTTGATAGATATTATGGTTTGAAATGCTCTCGTGAATATGCATACAAAATATGGAGGCACAAGAAAAACATGTAAATTGTTTGACATAATTCCTCGAAGAAATGTTGGATCTTGGTGTGTAATGATTGCAAGCTATGCAGAGAATTATTTGTTGAAAAAGCTTTTTGCAAACTCTCAAGCAAATTAACTAAATAGTTGATCAAGTTAACTGTCAATCAAGTTACTTGACCAATCAATGAAACTAGCTCATTGATAGATCAATTTTCTTGAATAGTTAATTATAGTTAATTATAAATCATCTTTATTCACCAAATCAATTAAACCAATCATGGCCATTCATATGCAAAAAAAAAGAATTTCTTGAAAAGGCTTTATAGACAAGGAAGCAAATGCAATTGCTAGGTGCAAACCGAAATTGGAAAACCTTCGTCAACATTTTCCTTTTTGTTTCTTGTGCTACAAATATTCAACAAGCTATAGTTGTCCATATTAATTGTATTCCTTTGTCTATGTTCAAGCCATCTGTTTATTCTATTGCTTTTGCTATTATTTGATAAAAGTTCAAATGTCATAGTATATGTGGCGTATCAGCTAATAAGTCCATCTCACATTTCGCTCATGACAATTTAGTTTGTGTCATCTGTCTCCAATACATTAATCAAAGTCAATTAACAAATAAGTCAACCTTACACTTGACTCATGCAAATTAAGTAAATTCTATCTTTTATTCATTAATGAAATTAACTAATCGGTTTAACAAGATAGCTTTCAAACAAGTTAGGTCAGTGAACAATCGAGCTGTTTGACTGATGAGCCAATTGAGTTCAATAGTTAATCATAGTAAGAGCAAAAAAATCCTTGCTAGATGATGTCATAGTTGAATTTGGTTTTCTGTGTATGTCTACACTTTTGCTATAGCTTGAAGCAATGGTGCTTTATGGCTCAAGTATTAAGTGTAATTGGAAACCTTTCTTGATTTAAATTCATTGATTAAAATCTGTTTGGAAACCATAGTTACAATGTTTCTTTAGGCTCGATGCAAAACAACAATATAGTTAAAATGCATAGCAAAAGCCTGTAGAGAACCATGCTCACACTTGTACATTTGGAATTCAAGGACCTATGATAAATAGTCTCACAGGTTAATTTGTTTTCAATTAATACTTGTTTCTATTGAATCTAAAAAAATACTTGCTGGTTTTTTTGGTGTTTTGACTATTAGTATCCATTACACTATCACTATCATCCATTGCAATTATAATTTTGGGAGTTGTTTGCACAGATG
The DNA here is from genome assembly GCA_007258455.2 of Sequoia sempervirens. Lineage (NCBI taxonomy): Eukaryota > Viridiplantae > Streptophyta > Pinopsida > Cupressales > Cupressaceae > Sequoia > Sequoia sempervirens. The sequence goes on along the minus strand of VDFB02047230.1, from coordinate 62,663,471 downwards.
TGTTTTGATGCATTGTGAAACCCAACTTGTGTTTCTGGGATAAAATGAAGCAAAATAGATAAAAGTAGCAATTTGTTGCCTTGAGTGACTCGTCCCTTGGTGTTCATTCAATGAGCACAGGAGCTTTAGCTCTGTCACTGTAAACGTCCCCTTTGTATTGATAAAAGCTGTCAGTTCTCAAATCTATGCCTTTGCTTAAATTTAGTTGTATATGGGGTAACATTGTTCTCAAATACATGACTGATAATAACACATATATTAGAAAACTTTGAATCAAAAAACACAAATCATTAAAAAATAAAATTTCGCTCTTTGTCTTGTATTGCTACAGATAGAGCTTATTTTCAATCATCATATGTATACCCCACATATTCCTAGACTAACTGTATTAACTTAGAGACTCTTGACAAATTGCCGGAACAGCTCACTATTTTCAACTTTGCATAAGCCTCCACTGTACTCCATACTATATTATTGTTGTCTACTTTTCTACCATCAAAACATGTCTACATATGGAAAATGACTAAAATTACACATTCTTTTGTTGGACTGCTTATCATGTTCTGCCACCTTAATAAGATCAGGTACAACCATAATGTATTAAAAACGAATTTATAATTGTCCAATGCAATCAAGCCTTTGTTTTGCAAGTTATAGTGAAACAAAATATATGATTATACCACAAATGGAGATTCTTAGTCCAAACAAGAGGGAATAAAAACATAAGATGCAATTGTTAGCCAGGTCCTTCATTGCTCCCTTGCTATTGGTAGATATCACAAAAAAGTACAAACCAATTTGTAAGATGACAATGAATTTAAGGCACTTGAAATAAGTTTGTCTCTATAATATTGCCCACACTTATTTAGCCCCAGCAGCTATGTATTGGCTTATAGGTAGATATAACAGTTAAAAATGCTATCATAGACATATATACACAATGTGGAAATATAGACAGGGTCCAGGAATTGGAAACAAGGAATGCATAGGAAACATAAGCTATGAAATACAATGACATGTAGCATAAACAAGTAACAATTTAAACTCCAATAATCTGTTAAAAAGCTTTTATGAACATTGATTTTTTATCAGATTACTTTTGCAAAATACACGTACAATAATGCAAAAAAGGGTATCTGGTAATTTTGCTATCAATTCATATGACCCAAGAACTACTTCTGACGGAGAGACACTTCCTCCTCCATCTGTTTTAGTTTAGCAAAATCTGGTCAAGAGCTTTATTTTGTTAAATGAAACAATCAGGAATTTGGAAAACAAAAAAAATAATAGATTCTTGAGCTTTCTAATTCATTATGATTTTTCAAAAATTTTAGCTCACTTTTACATCATACTGAATAACAAGCAACTAAAAACAACATTTAGAACTATACAATGCTCTAGTAGAATAAGAACACAAACAAGTATTAAAGGGTACCTATGCTATTTACTTCTGCTCCAAACTCTAAAAGAAGCCTTCCACAGTCTTTGTATCTATTTGTTGTTGCAATGTGCTAAACACAGTGTATCAAAAAAAATTGTCATATTCTTCTAAACTCTCAATAAAAAAGAATCTCCATATCCTACCATCAAAGAAAATGCATTAAAGTCAAAGGAGTTTGAAATTGAAGATAACAAACCTAATAGCACTCACTTGGATAGACTGTTTTATATAGTCTGAATTTTATTGGTTCCTTGGCATTTAACATATTACTTATTTTTTTGTATAGTTTGAATTTGGAGAGCTATTATTTATATTTGAAAATTAGCATTTATCTATTTCCCTATTTGTCTGAGTAGCTTTATAAATCATTTTTGTTTTGAAAATTTGGGAAAATGCGAACGCATAGATTGATTAAATAAATTTAAGCAAAGGCATAGTTTGAAAATTGGTGGCTAGAGGTACGTAATCCATGAATACAAATTAAATGCATTAAAATATCAGGAAAATGCGAGCACATAAATTGATTAAATAAATTTAAGCAAAGGCATAGTTTATAGAACTGGCGAGTAGATGTATGTACTGCATGAATAAAAATTAAATGCATTAAATGATATATGGCTCGAGGTGAATGCGCTAGAATGGCTTGGTGGCCACGCATAGCCAGGGTACTTTGGTCATTTAATATAGAGTTAAGCCACTTGCTATGCATCTCTATTACTTTGCGTGTGTTGTTTTTGTGTTCTGTAACCACATGTTCTGAGGAAGAGTTTGTAGCCAATGAGCAGGAGATGTTATAGTTACAGAGTCCAGAACCAGAAACGAGATACTTGAGGTGATAATTTGTTATTTTCCACAGTTTCTTATTTTAAGTGCATAATGAAGCTATGTTTCATAGTGCTTTAGTTGGCCTATCACTATCATTTTGTGCCTGATGTGTTGGTGCATGTATGTATGTATGCATGTCTCTATGTACATATGCATTTTTCTATGTGTATATCTATTTAAACATTTGTAGATGCATATATGCATGTATGCATATGTCTCTGGATATATCTATGCATGTGTGTATTTATGCATATGTGTGTGTGTGTATAGATGCATCTAAGTGTATATGCATGCATGCATATATGTTTACGTCCATACGTGCATTTATGTGTGTCTACATGGATGTATCTGTACATATATATACATATGTATATATATATATGTGTGTGTGTCTATATGTCTTCTCTAGGAGAGAGTTTACAGTGACAAGGCAAAGGTTGTCATGGTTCCAAAAAGGACACTTGTAGACAAGTTACTTCAGGCAATAAATAGTTATTTTCATCAGTTTTCTTTTATTTAAGAGTCCATAGGCAGATTGGGTCTCATAGTGCTCAGCCTATGCTAATCTTCATAGACTAGTTCCTCTGATGAACAATTATGTTTTCTCCAATGTACAATATGGAAGCTTAACGATAACTTGGTGCTTATGAGTCCTCTAAAGATTACATATCTTCAATTACTGCATCACTGTTCCATAGTGCAAACTTTAGAGCCACAATGATGTTAGCATGTGCCATAATGGGACCTTTTGAACAATATGTGGACAATGTGTTGAGAAGGCTTTGCACGCTGTTAGGCAAATGCAGTTTACAGATATAGGCCTAAACTCCACAATTGCTTTCAGCTTTCTCGTTGTCATTAAAGCATAAAGGAAAGAGGATTTTTTGTAAACTTCTAATCTATGTACTTTTACATGATAATTCACCTTATTAATTAATGAATCAAATTATCTTAATTAATTAATCTTCTTTTCCCTTCTATCATTTGATATCTAATTAATTAGGTAACTGCTAAATAGTATTTACATACATAGTAATAAAAAGAAAGAAATAATTATAACTATTCTTGTGCACATTTGACCCATTAATGAAAGTCAATTAATAAATCTAATTCCACCTGTTCACTGATAGTATTCGCATGCAATTTCCTTGAGAAGTCTTGAAAAAGAGGATTACTCACACACCAATAAGGATTCTCATTTGTAACGTCCCTATCCAAATCATCTGCATTGAATAAGATGTTCTGGCATACATTAATTGGATGTATGTCATCATCTTTCTTATCAGGATGCGAACAACCTTGGTTTGTATTTCTCCTTGAGTGTATCTAAATGCCATGAGTTATGAATTGTGCTTGCATGTGGCTTCATTGCACAAGTAATAGTAAGTGCTACATAATGGAACAAAATAAACTTATGCAAATGGAAATGAAATGACCACATTTAGTTATAAAATCAATATTTATTTGGCTTTTCCTATTAAGTGATAGCTGGTCTAGCATTAAACAGTAGCTAGAAATTGTCTTTATCAGAACTTAACAGTGGTAGCATAGGTCTGTGGTGTTTTTTGGCTTAGTATTGACAGGTTGCCATGGCCTATTTACACTTCTTCAGACGCTTAAGCAAATATGGCATCTATTCCATTGATTGCTCTTAAAGAGCTTATGCCACCGTTGCAATAACAAAATTACACTAATGCATGCAAATGCAAAAAAAAATCTATATTATAGGGTACACAAATAACAATAAGTATTTAAAAATTATAAAATGCAATTTGCATTATAAGAAACAAAAGTTCTTACTTAGGTTCTTTCTCGTCAAAATGAATCTACATGAGAATTTTGTTTTGTTTTTATGAATAACATAGTATATGTCACTCACTGTATTCATATGTCTAAATTGTCTTTGTGACAGGGATCGGTGCTTTCAACTGTATTTAAACAATCACGCACAAACTACAACGTGAGGTTAGCATATTAACCATCTTTTTTTTTTGAAAAAAACAATGCAGAGTTTTCCAAATATGTGCTTCTAGGAAGATTTCCCATGGTTGTAGATGAAATAGTATATGTTTTTATAGTTTGCTCACTTCTCAATTTTGTCATTGTACTAGGAAAAATTACTTGTGCCTATAATAACAGCCAAAATTTGTACATTGTTGCAAGTATACTTGATCATTCAATAGCAGATTGCAAGGTCAGCTCTCTAAATTGTCTTTCTGCTTTTCTTGAAATGCAATTGAAATTTCTTCAATATAATGACTGCATAAAGTTATTTTCCATGTTTTCATTTTGTCATCTTGTATTCCTCATTTCTTTGAACACAAATGATTTAAAAGGCTGCTTGCACATATAGGAACAGGAAAATGCATTTTCCACAATTGCAATAGTAATTTGTCTTCGGAAAATAGAACAAGTTTTGCTTATGTGTTAACTAGTTATACTTCCTCTATACAATATCCATAGAATAGAATGGACTGCTAGAATGCAATTTTTAAATCCTTTTTACAGTTTCAAATAGCCTATAAAGTCATAAGTCTTTGTTTTATGTCAACTGGCTTTTACCTGTATGCATTTAAGGCAATTTTGTTCATAAGACTACTTATATCTGTGGCAAGTTGCTATGCACTGTGCAAGTGAACGTGTGTTTAATCTTCCTGTATTGCAAAAAAAGACCACAAAGTTAATTTCAAAAGCTGACATGGCACATGAGTACAATGAATGATGTACTACGTTACTCATAGACATGACGCAATATTTTTCCATGGTCTTGTTTACATGCAAAATGACATTAACCACAATTTTTTTTTGCTCACATTGCCAATTTCACTATGTGCTATAAACCTCTACAGTAAGAGAAAACTGATAAAAGAAACTATTTATTGCCTCAAGTAACTCGTTTCTGGTTCTGGACACTGTAACTATAACAAAGTCTGCTCAATCACTGTAAACTCCTCTAGAACAAAGACTTGTAGAATAGAAAAACAATTTTCGCAAAGTAATAGTCATGCTTAACAAGTGACTTAAGCCTATAACAAATGAACAAAGCAGCCTGGCATACATGTCCACCAAGCCATTCCAACAGTTTCCCATCCAGCCACATGCAATTTAATGCATTTACTTTGCATTTATGCACTGTGTGCCTGCACCTGTGAGTTTTAATCTCTTTTTTTTATTATTTAATCAATCTATGCCTTCGCTTTTGCTCAATGGATCTATGCCTTTGCATTTTCCTCAAATTTTTAAAACTCAAATGATTTTAAAAGCTATTGCCACAAATAAGAAAAGCCATAGATCTTCTTTGATCAATCAATGTCTTTGCATTTCCCTGATTTTTTAAAAACATAAATGATTTATGAAACTATTCCCTACATGCCACTTAATTCATGTTTATGTGAATAGATTTTAAAATCATTTGCTCTTTGAGAAAATCAGTCACTTATAAGTACATAGAAACAAAGGAATCCAATTACACAAAATATTTGAAGACCACAGCCTCAGATTGACAATGTGAGCAAAAAAGATTCTTATTCACCATTTCTTGCATGTAAACAAAGCTACCTGAAAATATTGTTTTGTGTTTGTGGCATTGAGAGTATACATCATGCATTGTACTCATTTATCCAATTTGTCAATGTAACAGGAATAAGTACATACAATCCTAGTGGGGGACAGTGGATGACAAGGTCAGGTTGAAGAATTAATACTATTTTCTCCTTGTGCTTCTAAAAAATTATTTGTTGTATAATATGTCACGTAGGCTTCTGCTACTACTCAAGATCCATTTTCCAACATATATAGAGATTATTATCTTCCAAGATGCTCGATAACATGATTAATACTATAGAATGCTATTGAGTAAAAGCACATAGGCAACATAGGATAAAACTATAGATTTTGTAATCTAGATGATAGCATTTGATACTATTCATACATAACATCTGCCATTCTCAAACACATTGGGATACAAAAGAAACGAAGAAAATGATAGACATTGACACCTATGAATTGACAAAGCGCCCCCAAATATCAAACATTGACTATGCGCTTAAGAGCGAGGGGCTTTGCAGATTAAGTACTTTTGCATACAATGTTGGCGATTGTTTGTTTGACTCATTACAGCTACTGCTTAACAATTGCTACACATCAATTCAACTACGAAACGGAGCTATAGATTACTTCTTGAGTTGCTTTCAAAACAAGGACAAAGAAGCAATAAAATCATACAACTATGAACTAGATCCTGATACTCTATATACATTGCACAAAGTACATGATCCACAAACATATTTCCACAAAATGCGATTATCTGCAAAGCCACAGGAAGATTGCACTGAAAGTGGATTGTGGGGTGACTTATTCTACATTCACTGGATATCCAAATGGTTGAATATACAAATATGCCTTTGGTCAAGAACAACAGCAAGAAGGTACTTACAGTTCAATACTTCTGACTACACAAAATCAGTCTCTATACTATTTCATGACATCAATTCTTTAAGTGGACACTTCAAACCATTGTTAAACATTGAAACACAAAACGTAATTTCAAAACAGCCCATAGGTTCTCATGAAATTAAAAAACTGTGCACAAAGTACCCTCGGATATCAAACATTGACAATGCCTTTAGGGCTGAAGGCCTTTGTAGATTAAGCACATTTGCATACAATGCTGGCGATTGTTTGTTTGACTCGCTTCAAGTACTACTTAACAATCAATACACCTCAACTCAATTATGAAAAAAGGAGCAATTAAATCATATAACACTGAACTAAATCCTAATACTTTATATACATTGCACAAAGTACATGACCAAGAAACATACTTCCACAAAATGCGATTGTCTGCAAGACCATGCACAAACCATAGTGAATGTGGATTGTGGGGTGACTTGTTTTGCATTCACTGGATATCCAAATGGTTGAAAATACAAATAAGCCTTTGGTCATTGACAACATCAAGAAAGTACTTAGATTTCAATGATTCTGGATATACAAAATCAGTCTCTATACTGTTCCATGATACAAACCCTCTAGCTGGAAATTTTGAGCCGCTTCTAAGAATCAAATCCCAAAATCTAACTCGCCAATGCTCAAGAAGCTTACTCCAACTTAAAAAGTCAATCAAAAGTTGTCCACAATACAAAATTACTTGCTTGAACAAGACACATGCTTTGCCAAAAAACAAGAAGAATTTGATACCATTTGTCACAACAAACAATTTTAAACATATATCAACAATAAGACTTAATCACCTGAAGAACTTGATTAGAAAAGAAAAACAAAAAGAAAGTATACCTACCAGTCCAAAGAAAACAAAAACATTGTCACCAATAGAAATTTATAAAACAACAATACAAGATACACCAAAATACCCATGTGCAATTTGCCAAGTGCTTTGTTTCCACAAGGACATCAGGACATTCAAAGAAAAACAAAAAGAACTATAGTGTAAGCTACTACAATCAGATTCCTTACCACTCACAGATTTCATATGCCATGTATGCTACTTTGCATTAAAACAGTCCACTATTCCAAAGTATGCTACCCCACAGAAAATAAGAACTAATAGACCATTGTGCTATGTGCAAAATTTAAGTAAGCTAGAAGAACGACTTGTCTCACTTAGAATTGCATTTGCACAAATTTGGGAACTAGGGTTCAAAAGGTCTCAAATAGGCCTAACAGGTTCTATTATAAATGTTCCTGTTGACATGAACATTGTACAAAGAGCATTACCACAATCAATTAACAACACACAAACAATTGTTGTTTCATTGAAAAGGCGCTTACAATACAAAAATGCATTTCAAAAAGGCATGGTGCGCCCAAATGTCATCATGGAAGCTTTGACTCAATTAACAAGGACACCATTATACAAAATGCACAAAGTCCACATAAACCAAGATTGGAAAGAAGTTCTCCAATGCACTCAAGAAAACGAAGACAATAGTGCACAAAATACAAGTGAAATAGAATCAAATAGTGAAATGGAAAATGAAAACCCATCAGAAACATTGATACATGGATTTACTGAGTCTAGAAGTATCCATAACATGGAAGACAAGATTATTGAAATCGCACCTGCAGAGGACAAGTATCCAATTGGAATATTTAAGGACATGTATGCTGAAGAAATGAATTTCCCAACTTTATTCTTTGGCAAACCACGTGATAATGACATTGTAAAAAACTTTACATATCAGAAAATAATACGCTGGGAGCTCTTACAGTCACAAAGACAATTTGCATATCATACAACAAACATTTTTTTCAAAGCTATTAAGGTACTAATACAACAAGTACTATCTACAATGACAATAAGAATCTGAAAAGGCCAGTTAAAAGGACGAAAGCTATTTGCAAAAGACGTTAAACACAAACCAAATCTAGAAAAAATTCTTAAATCAGATATTGGATATGTTGATTTCAAAAGAATAAGAATCTCTCCAGACTATTCACAACAACTTAAGAAAAATGTATTTGCTATGATTTGACAACTAGGACCACCGACATTTTTCATCACTTTCACTAGTGTTGAGCAAAATTGGGATCCACTAATTCAAACATTACAAGAGTTGCACAATCTACACCAATCAACACAAAACCATCAAGAATCTAATGGCCCAACACACATTGGCAAATTTGAACTAATCAAGAAAGACCCTATCACTTATGCACGTTACTATAAACATAGAATAAATGCAATAAAAAAATTGATACTTACAGATGACTCTTTCTTTGGAAATGTCATTGATTACTTCTCAGTCACTGAGTTCCAAAATCGAGGAAATGAACATGATCATTTCCTCATATGGGTTAAAAATGCACCTATCTACACAGAAGATAACAATGCGGACATCATAGCTTTTGTTGATAAGTTATTACTTGCGACACCGAAAATTTGGAACCTGCTTTAGCAATGCTACACAAACATCATCATACAAAGAAATGCAAGAGATCAAGAAAATGACTTTGTAGATACAATTTTCCTTTTCCACCAATGCAAAAGTCAACTATACTTTTACCAATACTCCAAAAGATTGAAGCGATAACTGCAAATGCCACTGACATCTTTGCAAAACTCCAAAAAGCAAACTATGACGAAACATTCACTTTTCAAATGTTCTTGAAAGAAATAAACTTAACTGACAATGAATACATGGAAGCTTTGAGCTCAACATTAAACAGGCCCACACTCTTTTTACAAAGAAAACCATCACAAATATGGAACAATAGTTTTTCAAGGAAAATTCCAGATCTTTGGAAGGCTAATACAGATGCATAGTTTGTCCTCAATGCATATGTTGCTGCAATGTATTGTAGCTCATATATTGCAAAAGTAGACAAGTCAATGACATATGCATTCAAAAGAATACGTACAGACCACAAGTAAGACAATATTGATGCAATACGAATGGTGAGTAAACTTGGAAATGCCATGCTTAACTTGCAACAAATGTCATCACAACAAGTTGCACATATTGTTTTGTCATTGCCATTAAACTATAGTTCAAGAAAATGTATATTCATTGATACACGATCTGACAATGATCACACATTTATACTAAAATCTGTTAAACAATTGAGCAATGAGCTAGATGAATTAGAAAATGTTCTTGCGAAATCTATAATAGACTACTATTTGAAACGTCCTGAAACAATGGTGGACATATGTCTTGCAGAATTTGTTTCCAGATACAACAAATACGGTGCTACAATTGAACCAAAGGCCAAACCAAATGTGGTACGGTTTATCAATTTCAACAAACACTTTGATATAGAGAATCATTGTAGAGAGCAATTGGTTCTCTATGTTCCATTTACCATTAATGAGCATACACTCAAACAAAACTTTGACTCTTGGGAACATGCATACATGTACCATGGACAAACCATTCAAACAAATAGTGCAAAGTTCATCCACAACACAAACTCCGCATGGGGTGACATTGACAAAGCGATAAATGATCTTCAGTCTCTTGAAGATGAAAAGCTCATTGACCTAGCAATGCAAGCAAAGCTTCGCCAGAAAGAACTATATGACATACAAATAGACCTTCCAAACATAGGTCGTTCTAACCCAAATACCATGCATTCCAATGGATTTGAAATTGCAAAGCACCCACAGATTATAGATAACAATGAATACTACAAGTTAAGACGAATGTTAAATAAAGAACAACAAGCAATTGTTAAAGATGTTCTCATAAAAAAGATGAAAAATCCACAAAAGCCATTACACTTGTTTTTGACTGGGGGAGCTGGAACAGGAAAGACTTTTACAGCAAAGGCCATCTACCAAGCTCTCATTCGCATGTATAGCAATTCTGTTGACAATAATCCAGACAAACCCAAGGGCTTATTAACTGCATATACAGGTAAAGCAACATATAACATAGGGGGATTCACATTACATTAAGCATTTCACATACCTTTTAACACATCAGAATTCCTGCCACTGAACACTTAAGTGCTTGACACTATGTCAAAGCACTATGATCAATTGTGCATACTTCTTATAGACGAGATATCATTAGTTGGCTCAACATTCCTACGGTATATTGATAGAAGACTACGAGACATAATGCAAATGCCTACAACATACTTTGGAGACCTTGATACAATATTTTGTGGTGACCTTTACCAGGCACAACCTGTCCTTGACTCTGTGGTTTTTGAAAATAGGCCTACTCCAATTGAATTAATGCCTTATAGTTTCTGGAAAGACAATATAAAGTGCTATTCATTGGTGACTACCATGAGACAAAAAGATGAAATATTTATTTCAATCCTTAATAGACTACTGGTAGGCATTCATACAACTCATGACATAGACTATCTTAACAAAATTTGCTTTCGTCCTGTACCATTTGATCCATTGCTTCCGCACCTTTTCTATAGGAGAATTGATGTTCAAGCACATAACAACAAAATGCTATCAATCATTCCAACCCAAATGATAGTGCTAGATGCAATAGATGAACTTGAGGAGGACCTTAATGCAATACGAGTATACAGTCACACAATGACACTTCCATCACAAATATGCTTAAAACCAAACATTCTTGTTGAACTCTATGCAGGCAACTACAATGTTCAAGATGGCCTCGTCAACGGTTCAAATAGAATTTTTAAAGCATATACAGCACAAAACAATATTGATATTGTCTGGATTAAATTTAATGACCCATCAATCGGACATTATCAATGCACAAAACTAGCACAATGCTATTCTACTATCATTGACAAAGACTGGGTGCCTATACAACGCATTGCTAGGCCAACCCAAAAAATAACAACAAACAAGCAAATTACAATTAGAAAAAAATTCCCAATACAAGTAGCATGTGCACGAACCATACATCGATCCCAAGGATTAACAATGGAGGCCTTGGCTTTTGATCCCACAGGCATTAGACAGCATGGGCTAACCTATACAGCTCTATCACGAACAAAATCAGTAGAATCATTATTTTTGTTACAACCTTTAACTACAAAAAACTTTAAAGTTAAAAACAAAATACAACTAGAAATGTCTCGTCTCCAGACATGTGGACAATGGAAATTTGATAACCAAAGCACATGTTCAGAAAACAAATCACATTTGCTCCTATGTACATTGAACACTCGTAGCTTGAAAGCACATGCAGAAGACATTGTCAATGACTATGGCATAATGCAATCTGATATTTGTGTCTCCAAGAAACACATATGCATCCCTTTGAGCTAAATATCTTGTTGCAGTATTTTGATAGCTTTTATGTGCATAACATACATGGCATAGCAACTTTAACCAGGAAACATCTATTCCTTTCAAAATCAAAACAACATGAAACATCAAATATTGAAGCCATCACATCAACACTAATGCTATCTAACAATGAACTCAATGTTTGTAATATTTATGCAAGACCTGCAACTGCCATAGACGAAGTAATCACAATTTTGCAAATAATTATTGCATCCACAAATTCAGAAAACATGTACATTTTAGGCGATTTTAATGTGAACATGTTTTCTGAAAGCAGAAGCAAAAAAATACTTCACAGTTATATGCAGCAGAACAATATACAATTTATGTTGGACCAACAACACAACATGGGCAAGTCAGTCATTGACCACATTTGGTCCAACACAACTACAAATATATGCTCTATCTATAAATCAGAAGCATATTGGACTAATCACAATCCAATTTTCCTAAAATTGCATATTGCCCAGCAAACAAATTCAACTTTATATAACTTATAGCCTTATATCACTTTTATGCTTTGCAATGCCTTTTTCAATGCTATATCCATTATTTGCAGGAGATCTATGGATGAAACTAAAAGACAGTCAAAGCAAATACAAACCACGCAAGAAGAATCAACACAGCGATAAAGCACTCATAGTATTATACCTTCATACTCGTTCAACCAAATCACAAATATTCAAATAACATTGTTCCAATTCTTTGCAGGACGCCAAAAGATGTATCAAAAAGATAGGCAAAACAAGTGCAAATTGCACAAGAAGACTCAACACAATGGTAAAGTGATTGGTTCTTCATTGTACCGCCATTTGCCTAGCTTGCTAATATTAAATTAGTATTCAATTGACATTATCCTTGTTCGTTGTAGGACAAGAGTCAAGAAACCTAAGATTGTTTCAATCGAACAGCTAAATGCAAAAAGAGCTGGAGACACCTTCCAAGGTGATGTGCTTGTTGTCTACAAAGCAACATTGGATAAGGCCAACAAAACACGGGAAATGTTGCGTGCTGATTTAACAGATCACAAAGCATAAATGACAATCACGTTAAATGTTAGTGGAAACCTTGTGTATAAACATGAGCCTAAAATAGTCCCGGGATCAGCTATCCCAATCTCAAATTTCCAAGTTGCACCTAGGACAGATTATGACAGAGGTGACTATGATTGCATTTTGATTCTAACAGACATAAGCACCACTAAAAACATCCCACGCCTTTGTCAAGAGTACAAATTTATTCCAAGTACGACTATCAGCCAGCTGCTAACAACTATAAATGAGTACCCAGCTGGCACAATAGCTGCACTAGTAGTTGGTGCCAAGAAAATGGGTACCCAATTTGCAGTTGACATCAAAGATGGCCACAGTGACATAGACAGAGCACAGGTATTTCGGTCTACAAAACTTTTCCCTATTCTTTCAGTGTCAACCTTTTCTCGTTCCACAGTGGTCTCTATAACAATTTCCGTAACAAAATCTAATTCTCTCATTCAATCGCAGGTGCTATTACGGTCAACATATGAGCAACAATACTTTGCAATCGAAGACCAATTGCATACAAATAAAACACCTGCAATGCTTTTCAAGAATATTGTAAGAAAAACAGATCAAAAGAACACGTTTCACACATGTCGGTCAACATTTATCTGTAACTTGAATGACAAAAGAAGCTTGGAAAAACTCAACAACCTGCTACACTCAACTTTTAAGGTAACGACATTCATTTTTTTTTGAACTATCACATTCGAACCTATATTTTTTGTTTCATCTAACAATTTAGAACCATATTCTATAGGTTTCTGGTACTCTAAAAGCAACGAATGCATTTTCCAATCCATTTCATGCATGCTGTCCAAAATGCAAATGCAAATTCACTGGCTATGGCACACTCCAAGAAAAAACTGCTCACTGCAAACAGTGCAACCAACAAGTCAATTATACATTCTGTTTGCAACTTAAAACTATCATTACAACTTATGACAATCAAACAATTCAGTCTTCAATTGACTAGGTCACCATGCACCGTCTATTGCCCAAACTGCAAAACCTCAGCTATGAAGACTATATCAAGACAAGTCAGCAGTGATATTCATCCTACGGGACTTCAACGCTGAAGGACATTTTAGCCTTGACCAAAACAATGTCATTGTTGAAGCCATTTGCATTGGAAAATAGACAGGAAACATCACCAAAAGGTAAAAAAGTCATTCATATGTAATCTTTTTCTCTTGTGAACCAGCGCCTCAAATCACCATCCATACAAACTATGTTTCTACTACATAGCATTTTCTTGGGTTTACAGGAAACTAGGAATACAGGAGTACAAATTTACATTGTTCAGACTTTAACTTTTTTGCCTTTTGATGCTCTAAGACATTTCACTGGTTTTGACATGTTAAAGACATCTTTGGTTTTAAAATACTCTATTGCTATTATACATTTAGACACTTTTATAGGTTACTATGTTAAAGTCTTCTCTAATATGGACATTTGAAAATCTAATTTTTTTTTTGCACCTACGAAGACAATGGTTGTCTATGTACGTCTGACATATATGTTCAATAATTATTAGTCCTCCATGCATAATGCCATTCAAACTATATAGTTTAAATGTTTCTTTTTGCATTCTGTCGTTTCTAGCTTTTCCAATATTTGTTCTCTGTTTGTTATGTTTTCAAGAGTTTATGGTCACTGAGTAGAAGTTGTTATGGTTGCACACTCCAGACCCATAAACAAGTTACTTGAGGCAATAAATAGTTATTTTCCTCTGGCTTTTTTCATTTTATGCTATTTATGCAACCAAGTCTCAACACTGCTTTTATGCATTCTACTTTATAGTCACTTTTCCATCACGCATTCTAATGTATAAAGTACATCCCTGTATAGAGAAATCCATTTGTTGCTTTCGCTGCATATATGCATATTTACATGTATATATGCCTCTATGTCCATATGCACATATGCACATTTTCATGTATGCATGTATTCATCTAGGCTTCTATGTATACCTGTATGCAATTGCTTATACATGCGTCCATGCATTTATGGATGTGCCACTCGAGCCTTTTAGCAATTTATTCTGTTCTATGGATATTGCATATAGGAACACTAATTAGCTCTTTCACCGTAGACAACAGTTGTTTTCATAAATGCCAAGTCGAGCTTATATGTTTCAAGCTACATATATACTTAGACTTAAAACTACTTATTTATGATCTTTATTGTTCCATTTTCGTAGACATGTTACTATTGCAATCAAATGTGTAAAGCATTCATGTCCAAAGAAATTAGAAACAGGAGTGGCAATATGTTACACAACCTTATGTTATGCCTTTGTACCAGTTTTTTCATTGCATTTCAAGAAAAGCAGAAACTAAAATTTTACTCATATTATTTCATCTATGGCATTTAGAGCTTTTGCAATAATTATTACAGGCATAGAGTTCAGTGTTAAATAGTTGTATTGTTCATGTCATGGCTTCAACATTCTTCATGTCAAATTGCATTATGTGACAAAGTTAACATGTAAAAACCAAAGTGTCCATTATGAACACTTATTGCATTCCATGGGACCACATTTTTTTGAGCAGTTTTTTCGAACAATTCGCTTCCCTTGTGAATGCTTCCATATTTTGCATATGTGCCTATGAGCACATTAACTATAACAGTTCACAAAATTCCTTTATTCTTTATGCTTTCATCATAGCAAAAAAAGCTCAAAGCAATTGCAGACTTTAGGTTTACAGAACACAGGCTTATAGAACACAAAAACAACACACATAAAGTAATAGGGAGGCATAGCAAGTGGCTTATCTCTATATTAAATGACCAAAGTACCCTGACCACGTGTGGCCATCAAGCCATTCCAGCACGTTCACCTCCAGCCAGATGCCATTTAATGCATTTAATTTGCATTCATGCATTGCACTCGCATTTTCCTGATATTTTAATGCATTCAATCTGCATTCATGGATTGCGTACCTCTAGCTGCCAACTTTTACACTATTCCTTTGCTTAATTTTATTTAATCATTTTATGCGTTCGCATTTTCCTGAATTTTTAAAACAAAAATGATTTATAAAGCCACTCAGACAAATAGAAAAATAGATAAATGCTAATCTTCCAATATTAAAATTAGCTCTCCAAATTCAAACTATACAAAAAAGAAGTAATATGTTATATGCATTGAGTTTGTATCAATGAATTATGTACCTTTAGCCACTAGTTCTAATGAAAGTATGCATATGGATTCAGAATCAAAAGCTCTTTCCTGTGAACCCATTTTTAATTTGCCTATGCATTTGTTGGGAATGCTTTTTAACTGGGAGCATTGGCCAATCACATTTCAAGAATGAACCTTGTCCTTTGTTTACAATTGCATAGAGTAGACAAAGAAAAAGGTTAATTCAAGATTCTCACTATATTGATTGTACTTGTAGTCATACCGTTGCTTTTTGTTACAAGGACAATCTTTACAGATGGGTATTGTGAGTGGCATATGCTATATGGTTCATAAAAATTAAGCGATTGGGGTTCAAAAGTAGATCTTCGTTGCAATAACATGATATCAGAAATGCAATTACTATCCAATCAATTTCTTTCGTGGTTGATTGTACTTTATAATTTAAACATAGTCTTTTTTATTTTTAGAATTTGATTCCGAAGCCAAATGCATACTTTGATTCAAACTAATGGCTAAAGATACATAATTCATTGATACAAAATCAATGCATTGAATGGCATCTGACTAAAGGGGAGGCTGTTTGGATTGCTAATTAGTCTTTGAATATATAACAATTAAAAGAGAGAAATAAGTATAACTATCCTTGGCCACATTTCACATTTTCACCTTTCAATCAAAGTCAATTAACAAAATAGCAGTTAAACGTAAAGAAGGATCAAGGAGTATGCTGATAGAAAACCATATTCTGGACAATGGCTAGACAATGTGTTGAAATTGCTTTATAAAATTTGAAGCAAATGCATTTTCCCTTCAGTTTACTTTCATTGTACATCTTAAATGGAAGTTGGGTTTCACATAGCTGCAATGCATTTGGATACTTTGATTATAAAATCATACTTTAGATCATTTTAAGTGTTATCCATTTAAATCTTTCATCTGAGTCTCAGAGGCAATGCACAACTGTCCCATAAAGAAAGCTTTGGAACCAATGTAGTGATAAAGGATAGAGGAATATTGTCAAATATTGTGGTTATAGTCCTCACAGGCACACATGGAAAATATGGAAGCATATAGAAAGCAAGTGAACTCTTTAACAATCCCATGAAACATTGTCTTTCTATGCATCCATGCATACAGGAATGCATGTATATATGTGTGCATGTAATTATGTATATATGTATGCATGTATCTATGTTACCATATATGTATGTGTGTATATAACAGATTACTATTGCATCTGCTTTAAATGCTTGTGTGCAGCTATGTGTCTATGTATACATTTTATCCAGCCGTTTACATGTTAACTGAGAGTTTTAAAGCTTTTCCTGTTCATTGCCAACTAGTTTGGCATTGAACAACAGGTAGAACTTGTTATGAAATGTGGTTTCATAGGCATTATGTAGAAACCCTTTTGTCCATTGTGCAGAGCTCTCCCATAGTGAGAGCTTTGGAGCCAATGTGCTTTGGACTTGTCACATAGTAAGAGCTTCGGAGGAATGTAAGGACAATGTGTTCAAAATTCTTTGGAAACTGTTAAGCAAACCGAATTTAGAGAAGCGAACCCAAACTCGCAATTGCTTTGAGCTTTTTGACTGTCAGCAAAGCATGAAGGATAGAGGAATTTTATTGTTATCAGATGTCGTGGTTATTTTCCTCCTAGGCACACATGCAAAATATGAAGGCATAGACAACACAAGTGAACTGTTTGACAAAATTTCTGGGTGAAATGTGGTTCCCTGGAATACAATGAATATTTAGTCTGTGCACCTTGATATTCACATGTTAACTTTGTCATTTTTATCTAGTGTCTAGTTCTCACTTACTCTTCTATCATCTCATATCTAATTAATTAGGTAACAGTTAATTAGTGTTTAAATACATAACATTTAAAAGGAAGCAATAGTTATAATTATCCTTGTACACATTACACCTATAACTCAAAGCCAATTAACAAAACATCAATAGAAAACTATGTCCATGTTAATATGGTAGATAGTATGTATTTGTGCATAATTCTAAAAGGATACCATGTGTTGTGAGTTGTGCTTGAATGAAGTTTGATGAAATAGTTGATAGTTACTGCTAGACAGCCAAATGAAATTAACTTAGGTAAATGGAAATAGAATGACCCCATCCAATTGCAAAATGAATATTTATGTGGCTTTTACATGATAGCAGGCTTACAGCCATGAGACTTCTTTGAAGCTTAAATGTCACAGTATATGTAGCATATTACCCAATAGCTCTATCTCAGATTTCATTCATGTTGATTTAGGAAAGTTCATATTTCTCATTTACCCTTGTATGTGTGGCCATCAAGCCATTCCAGCGTGTTCACCTCCATCCAGATGCCATTTAATGCATTTAATTTGCATTCATGCATTGCACTCGCATTTTCCTGATATTTTAATGCATTAAATTTGCATTCATGGATTGCGTACCTCTAGCTGCCAACTTTTACACTATGCCTTTGCTTAAATTTATTTAATCATTTTATGCGTTCGCATTTTCCTGAATTTTTAAAACAAAAATGATTTATAAAGCCACTCAGACAAATAGAAAAATAGATAAATGCTAATCTTCCAATATTAAAGTTAGCTCTCCAAATTCAAACTATACAAAAAAAGAAGTAATATGTTATATGCTGAAATGTGATTGGCCGATGCTCCCAGTTAAAAAGCATTCCCGGCAAATGCATAGGAAAATTAAAAATGGGTTCATAGGAAAGAGCTTTTGATTCTGAATCCATATGCATACTTTCATTAGAACTAGTGGCCGAAGGTACATAATTCATTGATACAATCTCAATGCATTGAGTGGCATCTGACTAAAGGGGACACTGTTTGGATTGCTAATTAGTCTTTGAATATATAACAAGGTTCAAGGAGAAAACTCTCATTATTGCACACGTTGACATAATTTTGGTTCCAAAGCTCTCTTTATGGGACCTCTTTGCAGTAATAAAAAATATACAAACTTTGCAGGGCTCACATGCATGAAGTAAAATGGACAAGAGGGTTTCTACATAATTCCTATCAAACACAGATGAAACCTTCTCATTTCAACAAGAAATTTGAATAGATAATACTAAAAGTAGTTTAAAATATCAATTTATAATCAAACTATAAGAATGCCTTAAAGCACTATGAAACCCTACCTGCATTTCGCAATTGTGAACAAAAAAAAAGGTTCATTCTAGAAACTCACCCTGTACTCTTTTCTTCAAAAATTTGCTACAATTGTAGAATTTAGGTTTACATTGTTCCAAACTTGTCATTACAACACAGGTTACTAACACATTGGTTCTAAAGCTCTCTCTATGGCACAGCTCTACAACAATTGAAGATATATAGTCTTTACAGGGCTCCGATGCAGTCAACAAAATAGACAAAAGGGTTTTTACATAGTCCCTTTCAAACAACATTTCATGCATCCACATTTATTCCATGAGTTTTGTCAGACACTTCACTTGCCTTTTGTATTCTTCCATTTTTTGCATATGTGCCTATGAGGACAATAGCTATGGCATTTGACAAAATTCTTCTATTTACATGCATCCTTGCATCTTGCCCAGAGATACACATATACATGCATCCATGTGTACTGCAATACATGCATCTATGTATACAAATATACATGCATCCATGTGTACTGTAATACATGCATCTATGTATACATGCACCCATGGATATGTGTATCTATGCAACTTCATATGCAATCCATGAATATTTCCATACATGCATAATTAAGCATTTATGTATCCAACTATGCATCCATCTATCTATCGATGCAACTATGTTTCTATGTATTCTTCTACCTATAGATGCATCCATGCATATATGTATCTGTGCTTCTATGTGCATATGTATACAGACATCTATCCATATATGTATCGATGTATCTATGGATACATCTATTCATAGATACTATCTATCCATGCAACTATGTTTCTATGTATTCTTCTACCTATAGATGCATCCATGCATATATGTATCTGTGCTTCTATGTGCATATGTATACATGCATCTATCCATATATGTGTCGATGTATCTATGGATACATCTTATCATAGATACATGTATCTACGCATCTATGGATACCATGATAGATGTCCACATCCATGTATCTATGGATACATGTATCAAGTAGGTCGTTAATGTGAAATGTGCCCAAGGATAATTATACTTATTTCTCTCCTTTAATTGTTATATATTCAAAGACTAATTAGATATCCAAACAGCCTCCTCTTTAGTTAGATGCCATTCAGTAATTTTGCATCAATGAATTATGTACCTTCAGCTATGCTTTCAAAAAATAAGTCGACAGTGTGTTGCTTTGAGCTTTTCCGTTGTCATCAAAGCATAAAGCATAGAGGGATTTTGTTAAAAGTTGTGATTATTGTCCCCATAGGCATAAATGCAAACAATGGGAGCATATAGAAAATAGGTGAATTGTTTGACAAAACTCATCAAAGAAAAACTATTATATATGGTTATTTATTTACATATTCATTCATTTGTAGAAGAAAAAATGGGAAACTAATACAACAGTAAATAGTTATAACCCGCGAAAAGAATCAGACCTGGAACAAGAGCAACATCCAAAAAATTGCGCTTTAAAGTACCTAATGCACTAGAGAATTTATCATAGCACAATACAAATTTTCATTTGCACAGAGATAGACATATGCATTTGTAGCTATATGCAAATATGCATGAATACATCCTTCCATGTAACCTATGCATTTCTACCTATATGCAAATATGCATGGCTCCATGTATACATGTATTCATTTCTCCATCTGTCCATGTTATTATGTTTTCTGTGTATACATGTGTCTCTCAATGCATCCATGCATATATCTATGAATAGCTCTATGTTTTTCTCTGTCCATGCATTTATTGTTTTATAATGCATCAGTGTCTGCATTTTTTCGGTTTCATGGCCTTCCATATTAATTGTTTTCATTTTGTGTTTTTTTACAAGTTTTTGGTAGTGTTGATCCGTCTTGATGTATCTCTTTGCATTTTTACTACAGACAGTCTAATCATTCCAATGGTTACATATAAGATGTTGGCTGCTCAAAAACAAAATGTACATATATTTACATATTTTAAATATGTATTAGCTTGGGTGATTTCTAAGACAGTTTATTATCATCATATTATGAATTGTGTTCTTCTTGGAGACTTTTAGAGCTCGTCTCTTGAAAGTGACTTACTATTATCAAGTATTTGTAGTATTTTTCTTACTGTATTGTTTTATTGTGCAATTTGATTCATTACAAGTGGTATTATAGAATAATATTTGCACTATGAAGACAAGAAAAAATCATATATGTTATTTTAGAGTTCATTTTAGGAAATATATATCTCTCTAATTTGTTAAATATTTTTTCGGTTTTCAAATATTTTCCAAGGTCATATTCAAGTTATTGCAATATAAATTCTAAGGTAATATCCTTAAATATCATTATATTTTTATATCTATTCTTCTCTTGTCGCATTTCGAGGAACCTCAAGGATCTCGACACCTTCTTCAGTCCGAAGGATAGTGAGAAATGGGACATGAGTCTTTTTCCTGTGTTTGTATTGAAACACTCAGCCCTATGATGATTTTAAAAAGCATAACCAATAACAAACTAGACATTCTTCCACCCTTTCTTCGAACAAATGATCACTTCATACCCTATTCATTCCATTCATTTCCATTTCCACCCTTCCATGTCCTTTCTTCTCAAATCAAATACATTTCAAAATCCATTTATATGCTTGCCTTGCATCACACCAATCTGTTGCATTCCCTTTTTCATTCAATCTAGCTCCCTCATTCAAATATTTATTTCTCGCATTTAATTTTAAGCATGTAACTCAAAAATGATAAATTCCTACCATTTACATTCCATTCATTCTCATTTCTACGGTCGCACATCCTTGCCTCCCATATCAAATACTTTTCATAACGCATTCATATACCTTACTTGCATCTCATCATTCTCTCAATTCCCTCTCTTTGTTGTACTTACATAGCTCATTCTTCTTTATTACCTTTATATAGCTTTATCTATCTATAGCTCAAATATACCTTCATCCATCACAACAAAATTCACACCATACCAGACAGAGGAAAAAATGAAGAAAATATCAAGGTTATGCAATTAAACACTGAGGGCTTTCAAAATAACTATCATAACATCTAGTTGTATTCAAGAGTTCTTTTCAAAATGTTTTTTCTAAATCCTGTTTATTATAGATACCTAAGAGCACGTATCACAGTTTCTTGGACACTAAAATGTATCATCAGATTTAACAAATATTTCCATGTATACATGCATTCAAATGCATCGTTAGATATCCTTTATACACTTGTTCAAAAAACAATAATGTATTATTCTTTTGTTTTGATCATAAATGTTTTTTTGTATATCTTTCAAATGCAAATTGTTTCTGACATTTCTAACTTCATGCACGCAGGAATATGTAGATTCTTGTTTACATACCAAATTACATGGGCTCATGTACACATGGCTCCATGCATAGATGTTTGCATTCATTCATATATTTATGCATTCCTTCGATATATGCATTGCTAGTAAATAATTAACCTTTCATGTTTTCTTTCATTTAATACTGCAAATGCAATTTGTTTCTGACATTTCTAACTTTATGCACGCAGGCATATATAGATTCTTGTTTACATACCAAATTACATGGACTCATGTACACATCCATGCATGTATACATGTTTACATGGATCCATATTTTTATGCTTCCCTTCGATATATACATTGCTAATAAGTAGTTTGTTTTTCCTATTTTCTTTCATTTAATTCTGCAAATGCAAGTTCAGTCTCCTTGTGTTTTCAGACTCGTTCAAATGCAAGGGATGCTTTCTACTCTTGTGTGCTTTATGTGCACATCGATACATGTATACATGCATACATGTATACATACATGCCTTAAGCATTGTTACAAATGTTTCTCTCTCATTAAATTTCAATGCAAAGTGCTATAAACATGTGAATTATTTAAGTGTGGCTACATTTTATCTTACGTAATAAGGTTCTTTATATCTTTGCAAATGATTTTTTGTTTAATAAATATACACAAAGATATCTATTCGTATTACATAAACAAGATTAAAATCTTATTTATAATAAAATCAATAGCTTTCTAGTGATTCATCTAAGAATTCATTGTGATATAATTACATTGTTCTATACACAAAAATATGTTTTCGTATTACATAAGCAAGATTAAAATCTTATTTCTAATACAATCAATAGCTTTGTATAGAGCTAACTTTCATATTACATTAAAAAAAAGATTTATTGATCTTAGTAAAGTTTACAAATAGACCTTACGCTATACACAAAAATATGTTTTTGTATTACATAAGCAAGATTAAAATCTTATTTCTAATACAACCAATAGCTTTATATAGAACTAACTTTCATATTACATTAAAAAAAAAGATTAATTGATCTTACAAAAGTTTACAAATAGACCTTACACTAGCACACTAAACATAATTTTATTTACAAATAGACATACAAGCAAAAAAAAGAGGTATGGTAAACTCTATTTGCACATGCATATAGATATGTGTCTATATGCAATAATGCGGACACATGTAAAGAATGCAATATTTTTTACTGTTTGGTCACATGTTTTTGTAAATTCTTGCAAATAATATTCCTACATCAAAACTTTCTTGGAATTGAAATGACTAATGAATTTATGGGCCAAAAGGTTTATTAAAAAAAAAAATTAAAAATTGTGCATTGTTCATAAGTAATTTATTTCTCCTGTTTTCTTTCATTTAATACTGCAAATACAAGTTGAGTCTCCTCATGCTTTGAGACTTGTTCAGATGCTGAGGATACTTTTCACTCTTCTATGCATTTTGTCTCCGTGGATCATTGTATACATGCATGCATGTATACACAGGTAACACAAGCATTATTACAAACATTTAAGATTGCTTGCATTTAATAATTTAAACATAACAAGAATACATTGCTTCCTGAATAAGATCATAAAGGATGTTTCTTGTTCCAAATGTATACAGAGTCAGAAAAATTCAAGTATTCATTGGTATATCTATAAAAAATTCCACGTATACATGGTACCCAAAAATTCTATTTTGCATGCATCCATCGACACATGTCAACGGTTCAAATCTCTTTATGGACCACGTTCCCCATGGACCCTAAACATTTATATTCCTATCTCCTATCTAATTACTTTTTCTCACTCATAGTTATATGCTTTTTACCTCTTGGCAGGAACTCGACGCTTGTGTCACTTGTTTTAAGTGGTGTTAGATGTGGTCAATATCACAATGGTGTGGTGTTGGTTTATTAAATCTCAATATTTTTGAATCAATTACAAATAAAATTTAATCTATAATTATTTAATGTATTATAAGAAGTAATTATATTTAATAATTTAATTTATATAATTTTTTAAAAAAATATAAATAAATATAATAATAAATATTTGTTTCAATTTTAAATTTATGTATTAATAATAATATTATTATAAATATAAATATATTGATTTTATAATTGTATATTTAAGATTTATAAAATAATATAAATTTATAAATATTATAAAACATTTAATAAATGATTCTCTAAATAAATTTATGAATTATATTAAATATATATATATATATATATATATATAAATAAATAAATATAATAATAAATATTTGTTTCAATTTTAAATTTATGTATCTTGGATCTAAACAAATTTAATAAATTTGTAGCCATAATCATAGTGTTAACTAAGTATCTTGGATCTAAACAAATTTAAAGTCTATTTAATTACCTAAGTCATGATCTCAATAAGATGTTTGAAATTGATTAAAGACTAAGAACCCATTAAATTAACATGAAGAACACGAAAACAAAATGGAAAGTTATTTTAAGACTCTAAATCTTATCCTATTGGGGGAGTGGTGTCGCATTGATGTGGAATGGTGACCCTTTCCCAATCCCTTGGATAATAAGCTTGTTTCAATCAATTTTATTGAACAAAACTAATGAAACCGATGAGAGATGAACAAAACATGATAAAAGCTAGTTTAACATGGTAAATGCTAAGATGTTTGATGTAAGTGAATGCAAACATATGCTAAATATGTACAAGATTCAAAGATGCAAGCCCTAGATTCCAAAATATGTTAAATGGATGCAAACTAAGTTACCATGGAAGCCATTAATGAATGCTTAAGCTAATTATGCATGAAAATTAATCTAAAATGTTATTTAAACATGAAACATGGATGCAAATGAGTGTGAGTTTTAACAACATAAATTTTCTATCAAAAGATGGATCCATTTCTCTCCAAATAGTGATCTATTTATAGGAAAGCAAATGAAGAATCAATGGTTGAGATCGATTTGCTAAATCAATGGTCCATACTGAATGAAGGGTGAACACATGGATCAAAGATTCTCATCGATGGATGAGAATCAATGTTCACATGGATCAAGAGAAGATCAAGGGTTGAGAATGATTCAAACAAACACACTTTGTAACAACTTTGAAAGTTTATTACAAAATTTGTTTGAAAGAAACCATTCCAATTTTGGAGCCAAATAAAAGAATATTCCCTATGCAAGTGGATGGAGGGAAATTAGCAATTTAATTAATTAAAACTAAATTTGGATGTGCAAGATGGAGAATAAAGTAATATTCATTAATTTATTGATTTTAAGGAAAGGGGAATGTAATAAGATATTTAATTAAATAGTTTAAAGTTATTTAATTAAATAAGAGGACTTTAGGGTTTTAAATTAAATAATTTGCATTATTTAATCAAAATAGGGTGAAATGTTAGTGCAGGAGGGGGTGAATTAACCCAATTAGGTCAATTAGATTAATAGATGAAAATGAAGCATTTAATTAAATAGCTAGGCTAATTTAATCAAACAAATGAAAAGATGATGGGTTTTAGGATGAAACGATGTTAGTATATCGGATTTGAGTGTGTAATATCATTTAGGACATTTTTAAGTGTCTACATTTTACCCCTCTTTAGAGCGAGGTACCTATTACATTGGTTCAAAGACTGGCACTTTTTGAATTAAAACTGTTGCTCAAATCCAAAAAAAAAATTAAAAAATTTATTTTTTGGATGCCCCACTATTGCCCCAGCAGAAGGAAATAAGCTGGTTCCCTACCCTCTCGAGAGATCAAGCAAAAATTTTGAAATTTGGGTTGATCTCTCGACAAAGATAAAATATTGATTCAATGGTCAAAAAAGGCTCTAGGATGCGAAAATATGCTGAAAAATGCAAAAAATAGTGCAACATAAGCTTCATTAGGCAAGAATTGGTGAAACTAGTGAAAAACCCTAGTTGCACTCTCAAATTAGAGCAAAAAACCCTAATTTTTAGGCATAAATATGTGATGAAGGGTCACTTTCAATTCAATTGTGCATTCACACTTTAGATAATTGTTGCATTTTGAGCTTTGACCTCCTGACAAAATGGCACAATGTGTGCTTCCAGTTCACTTTTCTGAGCGAGTGCAAGAGTACTAGTGCTAAGCAAACGTAGGACCACGAGTATGTGACTCGAAACTTTTCTTGGTTTTCACATTTTAGTGAATTTATTAGTGTGTCAAAATTAGGTTTCTTAGGGCATTGTTGTATTGTGATGCAAAAAAGGTTTGTCGGCATCGCTATTTTATAGTGATGCACTTCCTGTTTAGCAACACACTAGGGTTTTTAAGTTTAGCAATGTGCCAAAAATGTCAACTCACTATTGAGTAGGGTGACGCCTGAATTTTTTATCTTTTAGCAACGCCTGAATGATATAGCGACACACTTAGTAAATTGTAGCGCCCTAGGCGTTTTTGAAATAGTGACATGTCACAATGTCGATGCACAATTGAGTATTGTGACGCACATCGCCAAAATGGCAATGCACCCCCAAAAAGGATATAGCGACGTACCCTAAAAATGACAACGCTATTGATTTCAACGACACAATTGATGTTCTAGGATGCATATACTCAAATTTTTAACCTATTTCCAGATTTTAGTTAAATTGACATTGTGTGCGTGATGCGTGCAAGAGGATATTCAGCCTTTGATGTTCTGGGAGCATTGATCTAAGATTTTGGTAGTAGTTCATGATTTTGATGATGTGTCAATAAAGCACCTGAGATCTCTTGGACTAGGCTTCATTGCCTTAATACTGAAAGTTTACACCCACCTAACGATGATGATAGCATTGATCGAGAGATGGCATACCAAGACATCGTCATTTCATTTTCCCACGGGTGAGGCCACAGTCACGCTCGAGGACATGTGGTAGATTCTTCGGCTTCCCATTCATGGGAAGCGTGTCATTTATGACACTGAGGTCGAGAGAGATGCATGTTGCTCTCTTTGGTGTTCAAATCAGATCATTTGGGTGAGCTCGCAAATAGACCTAGATTTATACCATGGGCTTGTGCCTATTTTCATATTGGTCATGGTTGCTCTTATTTCAGGTGTGATTGCCCTAGATCAATGGGGTAGAGGCTTTAGTCTAGGTTGGGGGATGGCATGGCATGGGATGATTTAGCGGACCATTTTGTATGCCTCGAGGTCAGTCATACTAGCCTCATTATATCATGATATGCATCAGGCAATGTATTGCCAAGGGAAGAGTATCAGGGCCGACATGACACTCTTGCACATATGGGCCTATGAGCACATAACACTTTTGAGACCTTTGGTTGTTTTGGTTGATGTTCATTAGGATGATCCCATTGTTTTCCATTACAAAGTGCCCATGACATTGCAACATACCGGACCTAAAGGGATTTCATATTGGTGGCAAGTCATAAATGATATGATTGTATTCAGATGGAGGCCGTGATTGTAGGTTCCTACATGGTATGACGACCAGCAGTAGCTATTTTTCTCTTGATAGATCCGCTACATCCAGGGGCGGGAGCACGCAATGGTTGAGCGGTATCTCCCATACCACATGGCACGTCAATTGGGGAAGAAACAAGATGTCCCTCCACAGGATTACACAACCATATTTGCTAGGTCCTAGAGGGAGATCAAGTGGGGACAATAGATTGATCCCATTATGGTGATCAATGATTATGACAGCTAGTTTCCTAGCCTTGGGCATATGATCAGGGACTTCTAGATGCAAGCACGACTCTAGGGTATGATGCATGGTGGAGGCCACCCACTCGCTTCATAGACCCAACAAGGGGTATACCCTGGTGGGAGAGGCAGGGGTCGCGACAGAGGTCAAGGTGGAGGTAGGGATGGAGGCAGAGATTGGGGTAGAGCAGCTGGTAGACATCAAATAGAGGAGCAGAGGGTACAAGATCCAGGCCATGGAGAGCAGGTTCAGCAGGATCATGGTCATCAAGACCTAAGGCACCAATAGGCAAACCAGCCACTACAACCACTAGGGCTAGACCCTAGAGACAGACAAATATAGGCTCTTACTATCAAGAGAGATTAGTTGCACCAACAACTTCAAGCGATGATAGTGAAGAGAGATAGAGAGGTCTAGTTGTGACAGCAGCTAGATCTACAGCTAGCCCAGGAGATTGGGTAACGTCACTAGCTTGAGGCTGTTATAGTTGCCTCACAGGGACAAGTTGTTTTTGCTTGCTTGTACAAGGAGGAAATCATAAAGGTTGCATATTACATGATGCACTATCACAGGGATGTACCTTGGGAGATGAGACAACTAGACTACTCTTAAAGGAGAAGGGCAGCATTGAGTGCTTTTGATGGGCAGCCCTCAGTTAGACAGTCTGGGGGGCCAAGCCATAAGCACAATGATCGATAGAGTAGTGGATAGCGCTTGCTTATTTTATAGACACATTTTTTATGTATATCCTGAGTTATTTATACAAATACACATTCATAGGCTCATTTTTTATAGCCTCGTGTATATTGTACATTTGGTGATATTCCTACACACTGATTTTGATATTGTATCACAGACATTGATTTTTTGATATATATGAGATGGCCCGATGCAGATTCATGATGTGATGTGCTTGATGTTTATGTGATGTGATGTTATATTTATTTCATATGTTATGATTATGATATGGATGCAATGATTGCAAATGTATATGTTATGGATGCACTTCTTTATTTATGTTTATGCAATATGAGATGCTCTATGATGTGATGTATATGCAATGCAATGATATGATATGGATGCAATGTAATGGATGTGTTATCTTCTTTTTAAGTATCTTTCCATGACATGCTATGAGATGATTGTTTATGATATGCTTATGCAGGATGTATGTATATGGATGATGCATATGATTATGTAATGGATTAAGATGCTTAGAATAACAAATCTATATTATCCTAAACAACTTAAAAGATAATGATGATGCAGTGGATTATGTTTCTTATTATGATGATATGCTATGATGATGCAAGATGTGTGCATGTTGATGATTTGTGGATGTAGGATGGATGCATTATGATATTTTTGTTTATTGTCATGATACTAGGTTAGTGCAGAAAGGAGATAGAAGAATGAATTTGACCATTGATTTTAAGATTGATTCAAAATTCCAACAAGTCTAGGATCCATCGAGACTTTATTAGTTTATGGTGACAAGATGGATGATTTGCTCATTTCTTTGAGATTGGGACTTTCTGTCATTCCTTATATTTGATATAACACATAGACATGGTGCCTCATGGTATTGACAACCAGGATGGAAATGTATCTAGTTTAATGGACTTTAACTTTGCAAATAGATATGATAGTTCTTGTTCACACCTTGACATACGAAAACCTTGTTGGAATGTAGTTTAGAAGTTTAGAATATACTGTACCAAAGCATATGCAATAGTTAACAATCTACTCCAAACAACCTCTCTACACACAACTAAGCAAGTATGCGCCGAGATTATTTTTCAAGAATACCCACAAGTACAACAAATGAAAGATAATGATTGATGCCCTACTCCTTTCTCTCAATCATTTAGAAATCATCAAGAGGTCCTCAAAATGGGTCAATAAGACAAATCATAAGAAAAGATCCAAACAAACATTCAGTGTTATCTATATCTCTTGCCAAAGTAACATAGCTAAGGTGATGTCTAATGTTGATGCCCATTGTTAGAAGGATGCATCCTAGGACATGCTTATCAAATGTTTTGACTAAGACTAAGTGTGTGATAGGTCGTTGATACAAACACCACTAACTCATTTACCTATGATTTAGACTTTAGATTTTGACACTTAAGTTCCCACTTCACGACTTGCGACACTTGTTTTCTATTTATTTTGCCAAAGTTGAAAGATGACAATTGATTTATTATCAATGAAGGTTTATTGCGGGTGAAAGCGAAATGGGATGGATGGTTTTGGAATTTTTTGGAATATTTCAATGTTTTTGGTATTTTGAAAAGGTTTTGAGGCTGTTTTTGGTTTTTTTGAAAGTTTATGTGAATGTTTTGGTTTTTGATTATTTAATGTTGTTTTAAGGTTTTTAATGTTTTCCAATGTTTTGGGGTTTTCAATTTTCATTTTTTTTTGTGATTTTCTAAGTTTTCAAATGTTTTGGTGTTTTTCTAAGTTTTCTAATGTTTTGGGATTTTTTGAGATTTGACCAACAACCTAACCTAAAAGACTATCTTAGGGGCCTCGAGGGCTTATCAAAGATGAGCCTTGCCTACATTATACACGTGGAGACCACATAGTTAGACTGACTTGACTTATTGTTGATGAGATATGAACAGTTAATGGATTGTCAGTTTATTATGATGGACTACTAACCTAAAGTGTTTCAGGGGCACATAAGTGATGGCCTTGCCTACATTCAATCTCAGAGACAACATAGTTCAACATGGTTTGTTTTTTGGATTTTTGATGTTTTGACATGTTTAGGGATTTTGATGTGTTTTGGATTTTTTACTTTACAACTTTTTGAATGTTTTTGGATTCTAGTTGTACAAGATTTTGATTTTTTTTGGATTTTGTGGATTTTACGAGTGTTTTTGGATTTTGATGAGATTTTATGAATGTTTTTGTATTTTAGTTGTATAGGATTTTGAATGTTTTTAGATTTTATAGATTTTACAAGTGTTTTTTGGATTTTGATGAGATTTTATGAATGTTTTTGGGATTTTCGATGAGATTTCCAACAACCTTAAGATATACAAGAACCCAATCTAATGCATAACAAATTTCCCCCAATGTGATGCAATAGACTACCTCGATATAGGCAGGACAAACTGACCTTAGGAATGTGTCAAGTAGTACTAAAGGGGAATACGATACTTTACAATATCAAGCTATGATACAGACACAGATAGGTGATGGAATAAATAGGGTGAATGATGGGATGGATGAATGTGATGCAAATAATGATAAGCTAAAGAGCCAAAGATAGATGGAGATGCTTTATTTACACAAGGCACCTATTTACCTTGTTTTTGCCAAGGTACTTGCCCAAAGCGCCATCGAATTGGTTTTCACTAGAGGATGATATTTTTTTCTTTACTATTTTCAATCTTTTTTCTTATTTTTTGGATTTTTGATCATTTTTTTATTTTTTAAATTTTTTTGAGATTTACACCCTTCAAACCTAGGCATAAAACCTTTTAAGATGCAAATTGTTGATTGGCTCTTGAAAGGGTTCACCTTCAGGCATTGATAGTTGGTAAGCTCTTGATCCATAGCTTGTTGTGACAACAAATGGGCCTAACTAGTTAGGTTCAAACTTTCCTTTGCTGTCATGATTTGGAAGATTTTTTTGATTTTGCTTAAGAATAAGATCCCCTACCTGAAAAGACCGAATCTTGATCTTCTTGTTGTAACTCCTTTTCAGTCAGTTTTGGTAAGCTTGCAAATGATTTAATGCATCAAGATGATGCTCATCCAATAATTCTAATGCATTTAGTCGGGATACCCTATGCTCTTCATCAGTGATCAAATTCTGCAGTGACACTCACAGTGACAGAAGCTCAACCTCAATAGGTAGGATAACTTCTGATCCGTAGACTAAGGAGAAAGGGGTTGCACCTATAGGCGTGTAGATATTGGTTCGATAAGCCTAAAGGGAGAGATTTAACTACAAATTCCAATCATGACCAGCTTCATTGATCATTTTCTTTATGATTTTCAAAATGGTCTTATTTGTGGCCTTAGCTTGACTATTTCCCTGGGGGTAATAAGTGGTAGAGAATTGATGTTGGATGTTAAATCATTGGCATAGTTCTCTAACATCTTGATTTTTGAAGGGTGTTCCATTATTTGAGATAAGGGCTTATAGAACACCATAGTGGCAGATAAGGTAATTCAAGATAAACTTGGAGATTTGCTTCCCCATTATGTAAGTTATAGGAATGGCTTCAACCCACTTGGTAAAGTATTCAGTGATCGTTATGATGAACTTATGGCCATTAGATGAGGTGGGAGTAATATTTCCTATGAGGTCAAGCCCCCACTACAAGAAAGACCAAGTTGTGACCATTAGTTGAAACTCCTGAGCTGGAGCATAGATAAGATCTCCATGCTATTGACACTGGACACACTTCTGCACATATTGATGGGATTCTCTCTCCATGGTTGGCTAGTAATACCCCGCCCTCAATAGTTTCTTAGATAAGGCTATTCCACTATAATGGGAACCACAAATGCCTTCATGTACTTCTGTTAAGGCGGTCAAGGCTTCCTCTTGGTTGAGACATCATAGTAATGTTCCCTCGATGCTTCTATGGTATAAGGTATCACCTAAGATGATGAATCGGGTTGCATTTTTAACAAAGGTCTTCTTAAGGTTAGAGGTGATATTGGATGGGAGGGTACCTCTACTAAGATAGGTGAATATATAATGATACCATGGGGAACTAGGACCAACAATCACACACACGAATTCAGATTCAAGAATTTTGAAAGACGATACAAGAAGTTGTTCTACCAAGAATTCATATTGAAGGACGTTGTGTGGCATGTCTAACAATGATCCAATTGTTGCCATGGCATCTGCTGCTCAATTTTTCATGCGGGGTATCTGCTCAAAAGTTATATCAATGAAGAAGTCCTTAAGAATTTCCACCATCTTATAAGGGGTGAGTTTATCATCCTTAGTTTGGTAGTCATCATTGACTTGATTGACAATCTATTGTGAGTCCCCGTAGACTTTTAACTCTTGTATCTGCCATTGGACTGGTATCCTTAGACCTGTTATTAGAGCTTCATACTCAATAATATTGTTAGTACATGGGAATGATAGCCTGTATGACTTTGGGATATAGTCACCTTGAGGGGTGATAAAGAGAATACCTGCCCCCGATCCATGTTGGGTAAATGATCCATCAAAGTATAATTTCCATTGATTTGCTACATTGAGGAGAAACACTAATTCATCAGGAAACTCAGATACCAAAGGATTATCTGCATACATGGGTGCTTCAGCTAGTTGGTCTTTAATAACTTGTCCTTTGATAGCCCTGCACTCCATGTACTCTATGTCAAATTCAGCCAAGATCATTACCCATTTGGTCATTCACCCAGTGAGATTTGTTTTAGAAAATAGACATTTTAATGGGTTGATCTTGGCAATAAGCTTGATTTGGTGTGCAAGCATGTAATGTCTAAACTTTTGTGATGCAAATACCACTCCTAAGCATGCTTTTTCAATGAATGAGTAGTTCATTTCATAGCTCACCAAAGTCTTGTTGATGTAATAGATGGCTCTTTCCTTTCCTGATTCATCATGTTGGGCTAGAAGAACACCTAGTGTTGCTGATGTTGTTGAGATACATAGGATCAATGGCTTGTTTGGTATCAGTGACATGAGCACTGGAGGTGTCAATATGTAGTCCTTGATCTGTTGGAAGGCTTTATCGCACTTCTCATCCCACTTATAAGTTATTCCTTTATGGAGAAGATGCGAGAAAGGGTGGATCTGGTTCGATAATTTCACTATGAATCTTCTAATAGATTGCAACTTTCCTTGTAACCCTCTCATCTTCCTTAATGTTTGTGGTAGTTCCATGTCCAAGATGGATTTCAATTTTGTTAGATCTTCCTCTATCCCTCTTTGTGACATAATATGACCAAGAAGCTTCCCTGATGTAACCCCGAAGATACACTTTTTTGGGTTCAATTGTACCTTATACTCTTCAAGTCTATCAAAGATGGGTCCTAAGACTTCTATGTGCTCATTCCTTTTCTTTGATTTGGCCAAAATATCATCCACATAATCTTTAACTGTTTTATGGATCATATCATGAAATATTAGGATCATCGCCCTTTGATAGGTTGCTCTCGCGGTCTTTAGTCCGAACGACATCATGTTCCAACAATATGTACCCCATGGATAAGTGAATACATTTTTATGTTGATCCTCCTTAGTGATCATGATTTGGTTATATCCAAAAAATCCATCCATGAGTGATAGCATTTCATGACCTACAATTAGATCAACAATGATGTCGATGTTGGGAAGACGAAAATCATCTTTTGGACATGCTTTGTTCAAATCCCTAAAATTTGTGCATATTTTGATGCCCTTGATGGGTTTGGATACTGGTACCAAGTTGGAAACCCACTCAAGATAGTCAATCGGTCAAATAAATCTGACGTTAAGAAGCTTTTGTAGCTCTAGCTTAACCAAGAGTGTGATCTAAGGGTGTATCTTTGTCAATTTTTGTTTTATTGGTTTGGCTGCAGGATATACTACTAAGTGATGTACTGCCACTTCAGGATCAAGCCCCAACATATTTATGTATGACCATGTGAAGTTTTCTCTTCTTTCTTTCAGGAACGTTGCTAGGTTTTTTTGTTCTTCATCCAACAAAGAATCAACATAAAAGGTTATCTTAAGCGCCTCTTTTGTATCCTTTTTTGCTAGCACTGCTGATTTTTCTGGATGCATTGCACTTAGGGGGAGATTGAATCCTTCGTCATTGGGTGCCTTAGAGAGGTTTTCACCTTCGGATGTGTCCTTGCTTTTTACTATTTTAGGATCTGAAAGTGTCATGATGTGGTTTTCACTTAAAGATCTGCATGTTATTATCATGTCATCATTTTTTCTACTAAAGGATTCAATTGTCTCCCCATAGTACACCTTTGTGTCTAGCTCTATATCAAATCCAACTTTGTGATCCCCAAATGGTAAGTTTTTGTAGAGTCCCATGAATTCTGAGATTGCTTCATTGTTTTTGAATATATCTAGAATCGATAGTCCTCATTGATCCCAGTTGATAAGTTGAGGGTATACTAGGCTTAATTCAATGTTTTGGCTATTGGGAGTGAAAGATGTGGATATCATAAAGAGTTATTCTCAAATAGGTCAACAATGTTGAGGGGGAAATCATCTAGGGTAGTATCACGCGATGTTGGTAACCAAGAGGAAGCTTGAACCCGTTTAGCAAAAGTACCTTTGCTAATAAGGGTAACCTTGGTACTAGTACATCCTAATCTAAGATTCTTTGTACGTCTCTCAGGAATGATGGGTTCTAGCAAGCCATTATCATTTTGTCTCAACTTTTCATTTTTGTTGTATCCCCATCCCTTCATTAGCTATAAACCTTTATTGTCATCTTCCATGGGAAGAATGGGCATGGGTCGATTGTCTTGATAGAGCAATTTAGATACATCTTCCTCATTGACATCTTCTTTGTTAAAATCCCCCTATTTGGTGAAGGTAGTAGATGCGAGCTTTAACGTTTCATTCACTTTGTTGATAGGTGTCAATTTCCCATGAGATTTGGGGGAAAGAGGTAACTCACCCAACACAAAAATGTCCTTCTTTAGATGGTAATCTCTACAACCATTGTCCTTGATAACTGCTTTGATATCGGTTATAGTTTGTACAATGGGTGTTTTGGATTCCGAGGTGGATGCAAGAGAAGATGGGTCAACAAATGAGGATGAGGATGTAGGGTCTTCATCATTCTATGGTATCTAGGGAATCTTGTAGAACTTAGCCTCAAGGTTCTTGAAATAGTAGAAAGGCTCAAGATCTCCATAGATAGTAACTTCCTTTTCCTCAAAGGGAAACTTGACGCACTGGCGGTATGTGGAAGCTACTGCTTGCATGGCATGAATCCATGGTTGACCAAGAATGATGTTGTAGGGTAGATCAAGGTCTAGTACCTAGCATGTAGTCTTAGCAATGACATGTCCCACTTGGATAGGTAGAGCGATGATGCCTTGCGACACTCTTTCTTGATCGTCATATGCCCTTATAGTTGTACTCTTTGTTTTCTCAATAGCATCCTCTAAAAATCCCAAGTTCTTGACCAATTGAAGGGTGCAAATGTTGAGACCAACACCTCCATATAATAAGACCCTTTTGACCTTGTTCTTATGAACAATGACCTCAAGATGTAAGGCACGATTGTGAGATGGTTATGTGGGTAGGTCTTGTTCCGAGAAGGTAAGAAGATGAGGGGTAGTGATATGCCTTGCCATAGCTTGAAATTGTTCTGTATCAATATTTTTAGGGACAAAGGAAGTGGATAAATATTTTTCTAATATCTCCCTATGTGCAAGGGATAGCCTCAATAATTTCAGGATAAAGATCTACGCGGGAGTCTTCTTTAGCTAATCTAGGAGACTGTAGTTGCTAGGGTTGGATGTTGGAAAGGTAGGTTGTGCACTAGGTTGAGATGAGGCTCCTTAGATGGTAACCTTTCCACGTCATGTGGTGACTCCACACTCCGCACTAGGTTCTTTGATGGTAACAACTATTATGACATTGTCACAAGAGGCGACTACATTGGAATAGACATGTTGCATGTTATTGTAAGTTTTCCCTTTTCTATTGCCATTCCCTTTGTTGTGATTTGGAATAGGGGTATTGTATAGCTTAAGGTCCTGATTACCGGCTAGTACCTTGACATATATGTGTTCATTCTTGATAATATCTTGGATAATATTCTTTAGTTTCATGCAATTTGGTGTTTTGTGTCCTTTGATTTTGTGAAAATCACAAAGATCCTTGTCATTGTACCAAGGTGGTTTATCTTTTGGTTATTGGTAGTTTTGGAAATTGGGAAGTGTAATTAATTTGGACTCTACCAATTTCTACATGATAGTTTCAATAGGTTCTACCAACTATGTGTATTTTTGTTTTGGGTAGTTATTTCTATGGGTGGTTCGTCTTTGTTGAGTTTCGATGGTATTGACCTGATTATTTTGTGATGATGATGGTGTTTGTTGCATAGTTGGGGAAATGTTAGGTTGGTTGGTGTTTGTCCTAGGATCACTTATGACCACTTTAGCGTCCACCATGCCATCATTTGTCACATTCTTGTTTTTAGCCCAGGCACGAGGTTTATCATTTGAGTTGGTTGATGGGCAGTTGTCTTTATACACTTGTGTGTTTCCCTCCGGGATTAGGGCTCTCTCGATGTTGAGGGACCTAGGGACAAGCTCATCATAAGTGGTGATGCATTACATCTTTAAGTGGAAGGATAGATCTAGATCGACATTTGCTATGATAATCCCCACTTGTTGTTCATCAAGAATGGGCCACTTGCTCTTACTAGCTCTTTGTCTCCATTTTTACAAGAAATTGGTGAAGGATTCTCCTTTGTTTTGCTTGAGTGTATATAACTCTTCTAAGCTAAAATCCATGTCGAGATTGAAGGAGAAGTGGTCTATGAACCTATCAATGATTTCTTGGAACGTTTTGATATCCGAAGGTAATTGTGAAAACCAATCGATGGATGGGCCTGTCAAACTTTGTGGAAATAGGTGCATCAAGTAGGAATCATTATAGGCAATCTCTATACACATGAAGTTGAATTATTTGACGTGATCTATAGGATTTCCCCTCCCTTTGTATTTTCAAATTTAGGGACCTCAAAACCAAGAGGGAAAGGTACCATTGTGATGTTTCTATCGAATGGGTATGGACACAAGTTTTGTTGTGCACGGGGCTTCTTCGTTTTGTCCATTTGAATGTCCTACATTTGTTGCATTAGTGCCTTGAGTTGCAGTGCCATATCATCTTTTGGGTTTGGTGGAGGAACATAGGTTGAATATTGTGGGATGGTGGATGAATTATAAGTGAGGCTTTGATATGATGAGGTGTTGTATGGCATGTTGGTTGGTGTTTGATATTGTGAAGGTGATGGTGGGGAAGGTGCATATGCTCCTAACACATTTATATTGACGATATTTTTTTGGGGGTTGTAGTATAAACCT
Organism: Sequoia sempervirens; assembly: GCA_007258455.2. Classification (NCBI taxonomy): domain Eukaryota; kingdom Viridiplantae; phylum Streptophyta; class Pinopsida; order Cupressales; family Cupressaceae; genus Sequoia; species Sequoia sempervirens. The sequence goes on along the minus strand of VDFB02047230.1, from coordinate 62,625,092 downwards.
TGTTGTTGTGTGAGCACTTGTTGCAGTTGGGTATATTGTTGGGCAAGCAATGCTTGTTGTTGGGCCACTAGGGCCTGTTGTTGGGATTCTTGTTGTTGTTGTAAGGCTTGTTGATAAGCTTGTTGCACTTGTTGTAAAGCCAGGGCATGTGCTTGTAATGTAGGATCATTCTTTTTTTGGGGCATCTGTGATGGGTTTTGGGTGTTTATGGTTGAGTAGGTTGTGGGTTGATGATGAGAGGTTGGGGGTTGCCTTGGTTTAACATTCCTTGTAAAATGGTGGATTGGGATGGAGGAATGTAAGTTTGAGGTCCCATTTGATTTTGCATGATGTGGGGTACCAATGGAAAGGAGGATGATGGTGTCATTTGGTATTGTGATGGTAATGGCACATTAGGACCTTGGATTACTTGATTGAAGGGGTTCCTTTGACCGATGTGTTGAGGGCTCCCTTGTTGTATTTGAGGGGAGACCAAAATATTACCTTGGTTGATGGGGTTTGTGATCAAGGTTTTGTTTAGATTGGGATTGATTGCAGACGGGTTTGATGTGTTGTGTGGATTAGATTGAGTAGAGTGGGTGACCACTTGTTTTGACATGTCAATGGGATTATTGGAGCCACTTGTTAAGGGTTCACCTTGCATTCCTTGTGTTAGGGTGTTAACTTGCCCTTATGATCCCATTTCAGATATTTGGTTCACATTACCTTGTGTAATGTTTGGCACATTTTGGGTACTTGTGGTGATGGATGAAGATGGTTGTACTCAAAATGCCGAGGTTGTCATGGTATCATGAAATATAAGGGGTTTGTGTGGATGTAGAGGGTGTTTTGGAATGGTGGTGGAAGATTGATGTGGGGCACCAAATGTTGGTGTCCACATGGTATTTTAGGGAGGGGTGGTGTTTTGGGTACCCAAAAGCGTGTTGCTTCCTAAAGGAAGGGTGTGACCAAAGTCTTTAATAAGACTAGATGCAGGACTAGGAGTTTGCATTTGACTTGGCACCAAGGATGGGATTGATTGATTCGTAGATTGGGTTAATCCTTGTGTCAATTTTTGCATGAGAAAAGTTGGAGGAAAATTTTCTAAGGTTTGATGAGTTCATTTGTACTCAATGATTTCTTCCTTAGTGAGCTCAAGTGGGTTGTTTGTAACATCTTATACCTCATATGGTCCCGATGGATTTTGGGTTTGTTGTGAGGGGGTAGAATGGCTCCTTGGATCAAATTCTTGTGGGTTTGGATCACTTGTGGTGGATGTAGTTTTGGCTTGCTCCATGTTTCTCTTGTATTGTGATCTTTTTGTAACCTTAAATTGTGGGTCACCTATGGGAGAGTGATGTTGAGATTTGTAATGTTTAAACTTTCTAGTTGACTCAAATTTTGGCAAGAGGGACACTCTAAGTAATTTTGGACCAATAGTGGAAGTGGATGATGAAAAGGGTGAATGATATGAGTGATGATCTTTTTAAAATTTTGGACCACTTTTAGAGATAGAGATTTGATGTTTTTGATGAAAGGTGTTTAATGAACTTGTAAATCTTTAAGGTAGACTTGTGACCTTTAAGAAAAAATTTCCCATAAAATATGATACCCAAATTAACTAAGTGTATGTAAAAGGATCCATTTCACATGTAACATAACTAAGTTAGGGGATTGAGTTGACGATTTTTCTAAGTCTAAAAAGTTTTGGTGTGTCCAAGAGTTTGCAAAGTTTAGTGAAGTGAAATGGGAAATATTATAAAGGGTGGATGAAATGTTTGGGTCTAATAATGTTAACCTAGAGTGAACCTTTTTTTTTGCAAGACCAAGGTAGTGAGAAAAATGCTATACCTCTAAAGTAAATTAAATCCAAAAGATCAATGTCGATTTAATGATAGGAAAAATTTGGACATATAAATCTGGTTCGTCCCTCAAAGGGAAAGCGTAAAAATTTCTTAGCAATATGTCCCGGTTGTGGTAAATCTTCGAGATGCACCTCTTGATAGACCTTGAACTATGATGCCTCTTTTTGAAAAGGTGGAATGTGGATCTTCATTTAAGGACTTTGGTCTTGTAAGAGATCATGGAGACACACATGTGTGGGGGTTTAATTATGCATTTGTTTTTGAAAAGAGGATACCTATTTCTCATGCAGGAGGTGGTAATACGGGCCTTTCAGCCATAATATCAGCTTTTCACTCTTGTTTGTCTTGGATGTTTGTTGCAGTTCTCCATTAGTTTGGTGTTTCCTTTGTTTCGAATGTGAAGCTCCTCAAACTACTAATTATGTTTGTTTGTTCTTTGTCAATCAACTCAAAGTTTGGTTATTGAACTGGACCAATCAGACACCACATGGTCATAAAGCAAGAGATCGTGAAGACAAGCACATATGGGAGTTCAATTTGTGAGTTTATCTTGATTAATGAATTTCCTTTTACCACATACACTTGTATTGCTTAAGTTTCAAACTAAATGTCTATGTGAAAAACATCATTCATTTCACAAAGTCCATTATGTGAGAATCATGAAGTTAGGGCCATAGTTTCCTACGTTAACTTTGGGAAGTATGGATTTAGATATAAGCCAAAATATTTAGAAGTCTCATCCTTAGGACAAGCATCGATATCAAGACTTTTCAAAGGGTATCCATGCTTAAACCAAAGGGTTTGAAATTTTGAAAAACTTGTTGATGTGTGTTTGAAATGTTTTGGAACCAAGCAAAGTATCTAACTGACTCACAAGTATTTACAATCCTAGCTCAAGTGGTACATTCTTTTGATGGGCTTTCCTCATGCTCTTTGTAGTAGAAGAGACAATTTTACATGCAATTGAGGAAAGAGTGTAGAGGTATGTTAAGAATGAAGTCTTAATTTCTACACTTTAACCAAAATTGGACATGACAAGTAACTTCTTGGAATCCAAATTCCAATGCATCACTTCAAATAACTCGTTGGCCACTATAAACAAAGGCTTTTAATGACCATATTCGGGATAAAATAGTGTTTATACATGTGGCGATTCGCTCAATTAAGAGGCTCCCAACCCTTAGTAAAATCTAAGGTTTTTTACGTATCACACAAATACTAGGGGAGACTTTCGTCAGTATAGAGCATCTGCACCAGCTGGTTAATGACTTTCATCACACTAATTATTTATATAGCGAACCGAAATAAAAGTACCGCTTGGGTCATTCCCTCTCACAAGTTGGGAGGCAGGCCCTCTAAATGTAACATAGAGTGTGAAGCTTAAAATGCTTTTCGTCACCTAAGATCACCAAAAGATGCAAGGGGAGAGGATACACACTTCAAAATACAAAGAAAGTATACTTGTGTGTTTCTCTTCACCCAAGATCACACAAAGTGCAAGGGGAGTGGATATGCACAATAAATGCACTCAAGCATAGCAAACACACATTCATTTTAACCTTGAAAAGCACAATGAGTTCATTTTAAGCACCAAAATAGAAGTGTTTGATTGTTTACTTTTAACTGATATAGCAAAATGAGGATATGTGGCTTCAATTTTAACCAATTTTGAACATTAATTTTAAACCCAATGGAAATTTAGTTGATCCTAAAACATGAAGTAAAGCATCATATAATGGGTTATAATTTCCCCATAAGTGTAAAAGCACTTGTTACAATATATAGTCAAATGATGATATGCTCCTTCGCTTCAAATTTTATTGTTCAAATAAACAAAACCAATTAGCCTCAAAAACAAAAACTAGAATTCAGTGACATGTTAAAGAGTAGGTGAAATAAAATTTTTAAAGCACGTGTCAAAATTCAGTCTTTGTTTTGTTTATCAATAAAAAGCATCGTTGAATTTAATCAAATGTGTTGCCATATCAAAAGTGTGTCACTATATTGAAAAATCAAATGTGTTGCTTTGTAGTAAACAACAACATCAATTGTGTTGCTATACTAAAATTCATGATGCAAAAAAAAATCACTTTAGCATCACTATTTTAAATATGCAGTGACGAAATTAAATCACACATCGTTCAATTAATTATGCGTCGCTAAAATCAAACCAAAGTATGTTGTTATATAGCGACACATCTCAAATGCATTGTTGAATCCATTAATAACATCACTGAATCTGCAAACGCAAGAAAACGAGAATCTAAAGAGAAATTCATCAGATTTGATTAGTATAGCCCTCCTTCTAGCGCCAAAATGTGACCATAATCATAGTGTTAACTAAATATGCTAGATCCAAATGAATTTAAAGCCTATTTAATTACCTAAGTCACGATCCCAATAAGATGTTTGAAATTGATTAAATACTAAGAACCCATTAAACTAACATGAAGAACATGAAAACAAAATGGAAACCTACTTTAAGACTCTAAATCTTATCCTATTGGGGGAGTGGTGTTGCATTGATGTGGAATGGTGATCCTTTCCCAATCCCTTGGATAATGAGCTCGTTTCAATTAGTTTTATTGAACAAAACTGATGAAACCAATGAGAGATTAACAAAACATGATAAAAGCTAGTTTAACATGGTAAATGCTAAGATGTTTGATTTAAGTGAATGTAAACCTATGCTAAATGTGTACAAGATTCAAAGATGCAAGCCCTAGATTCCAAAATATGCTAAATGGATGCAAACTAAGTTACCATGGAAGTCATTAATAGATGCTTAAGCTAACTATGCATGAAAATTAATCTAAAATGCTATTTAAACATGAAACATGGATGCAAATGAGTGTGAGTTTTAACAACATAAGTTTTCTATCAAAAGATGGGTCCATTTCTCTCCAAATAGTGATATATTTATATGAAATAAAATGAAGAATCAACGTTTGAGATCGATTTGCTAAATCAATGGTCAATACTAAATGAAGGGTGAGCACATGGATCAAAGATTCACATCAATCGATGAGAATCAATGTTCACATGGATCAAGTGAAGATCAAGGGTTGAGAATGATTCAAACAAACACATTTTGTAACAACTTTGAAAGTTTGTTACAAAGTTTGTTTGAAAGAAATCATTCCAATTTTGGAGACAAATAGGAGAATATTCCTTTGGAATATTCCGTATGCAAGTGGATGGAGGTAAATTAGCAATTTAGTTAATTAAAACTAAATTTGGATGTGCAAGATAGAGAATAAAGTGACACTCATTAATTTTTTAATTTTAAGGAAAGGGGAATGTAATATGATATTTAATTAAATAGTTTAAAGTTATTTAATTGAATAAGAGGACTTTAGGGTTTTAAATTAAATAATTTGCATTAATTAATCAAAACAGGGTGAAATGTTAGTGTGGGAGGGGGTGAATTAACCCAATTAGGTCAATTAGATTAATAGATGAAAATGAGGCATTTAATTAAATAGCTAGGCTAATTTAATCAAACAAGTGAAAAGAGGATGGGTTTTAGGATGAAACAGTGTTAGTATATCGTATTCAAGTGTGTAATATCATTCTGGACATTTTTAAGTGTCTACAAAATTTATTATAAATTTTAAATGTTCTACTTGCAAATGCTTTTGCAATTGTGAAGCTTTGTGAATTATGAATTCTCTAAAATCATTTCCAAAAACAAACAAAGTTAGTATGCAACCAAAACGACAACCAAGAATCACGAAAAACTAGACAAGCATGGATTTTAAGGTGTCACACTATGTATCATGGCCAAACAACATTGTTAGTAACCAAAAATCCAAGCGTCCATTTGCTAAAATGAAGGGAGGTATAGAGGTATCAAAAAGCCATAAGGAGAAGATCATTGTAAAGGAAACCTTACCATCCAAAGAGCCAACAATGATCGAGAAAAGTAGAAAACCTAATAAGTAGAAGATGAAAAACACTAGGACAAATATAAAACCCATAAATTGGCCTAAAAGAGGGAAGAGAAGGGCAATCCGTTAGATTTCCCAATAGATCCAATAAAGATTGATGTCCAAGAGGACACAAATGAAGATATTGAACTTCTATAGGACTTGGCCATCATCTGTAGAATAATAGGGCCCAGAAAAGGAAGAAACATTATAGAAGATTGGATTTAGATAAACATGAAACAAAATCATGGCATTAAATTCCTACCCAATAGTTTCTTCATTGTGGTATTCATATCAAAAGAAGATAGAGATTCAATTTTGGAAAAAGGCATTTGGGAAAGAGAAGGAAGCCCAATTTATATGCAAAAATGGGAAACAAATTTCAATCCACAGAATCAGGTGCCATATACAAAGGCTAAATGGATCAGGCTATATAATATTCCCCTAGAATATTGGTTGGAGGAGTTTCTAGAAAAGATTGGAAGGTTTTTAGACACATTAATAGAAATAGATACCCCTCTATTCGAAAGGAATTCTTATCTCTATGTGAGGATTCAAATTGTAGTGATCAAGCAAATTTTGAAGGAGATCAAGTTAAAATCCAAAACAGGAATTTGGCGGCATGGTGTCAAAATTGAAGATCAGAAACTTTATTGTTTGAAATGTGAATGAAGGGATTGCACAACTGAAAAAAGTAAGATCCCCTCAAAAATTAAAAAAGTATGGAGGAAAAAGGAAATTTGCGATAAGCATGAAATTAACACAAGCTCAAAAATAGGAAGCCCTAAAAGTAGAATCTGCTAGAAAGCTCCTTGGAAATTAATCACGAAATAAGTGGTAGGAAAATGGAAAATTGTACGGGAAACAACAAATGAGAATTAAGTGTGGAACCATTTCTCAGATTAAGCACAAATACAAGCACACAAATTCCAGAAGAAGAAAGAGGAAACACCTTTGAAAGCGAAAATAAAGATTATGATGAACTTGACATCATTGAAAATAGATTTATTTCTCAAACAACTGCCCAAATACTTTATCTAATAAAACAATTTAAGAAAAAGAAAGCAAGAAAAAAAAAATTAAAGAAGGAAGGAATTAGTTCAAGAAAAGGGTTTCAAAAGCATCAAAAACTTTCTTAAGGAAACAAAGGGATGATAGCACTCACAACATAGGGAGCCATGAAAATAACATGGAATGTTAGGGGCCTAAATGCCCCTAACAAAAGATGCTCGATAAAGTGTCAAATAGAAAGAGCAAACACATACATATTATTGCTGCAAGAAACTAAAATAGAAGAAGAAAATAAAAGAATTATTCACCTTGGAGGTTGGGAAGAATCCTACTCAAAGGATTTTGGTACATTAGGTGGGCTTGGAATTTTGTGGCAAATCAATTTGGTTGGTTTGAGTATAATCAATAACAAATCAAATTGGATATTATGTGAGGTCATAAGTCTAAAAAGCAATACTAATTTCTTTCTTTTTAACATCTATGGCCCAACCATAAATTTTGAAAAAGATAAATTATGGGATTCGTTAAGCGTAAAACTTATAGATCTTGAAAGGAAAATGATAATTCTAGGGGGAGATTTCAACGTAGTTCTCAAAAAAGAAGAAAAATATTATTTTGATTATATTGGAAAAACAGGTTTTGAAGGGACCCAAAACCCTTTACAAAGCTTTAGACCAAAATGCTACTATAACAAAAAATCACATTAAAGCTTAAGCAACAACCAATAGTAAACCAACAACCAAAAAACAATGACCCAACAATAGAACAATAGAAATAGAAAAAAACAATAGAAACACCAAATCTATTTCATAAACAACATCTACTTCACTCAAACACAATCTACAATAATCCATGAACTATTGATATTCATCAAATATTTCATCCATGATCACATCATACTGTGTGAGGGGGAAGGAATCCATTAGGAAATATGGCGAAAAACAAGATCAAATGCAAGATTGAAATCAGAAACTAATCTAATCCAAAACACTTAAATCTATCCTATTCCATCACTCATGAAATGTGCAAATCTAAGCTATTTGAATGAAATGAGATCCTAAGATATTCAAAACTAATTCAAACAACAAAAGAAGAGATTACCATCCCATGTTGGAGTGTATTTGCATGATGTTGGGTTGTTCGTATCACTGCAAAGCCTCCATTGCTTACATGAAAAAGCTTGATGATCGATGCTTAGTTGACTGAAAAGGTTGAAGCTCTATCAATGGTGATTGCGACAACACTTCGCTGCATAAGGTAAGTTGAAATTCTCCTTTTTATTTGTGAAGAGAAAGGCTTGTTATATAGAAAAAGCAATTTTGAATCAACGGTCAAGATTGCGTTGGAGAATATCCAAATCAAGTCAAAATGAGTTGAGAGGATTTAGACATGAGGAAATTGTGCAAAGTTGATTGCACAATTAGGGTGATTGAAGAATATATTGGCTAGTTAGGTTTTTGATTGCTTAGTTAGAAATTGATTGATCAGTTAGGGTTAAGTTAGGAATTAGATGGTTGAGTTAGCAAAATAGATTGCTTAGTTAGCAATCCATGATTTTCTCAATCAAAAAGTGGGTGAGGAATATTAATTAATTAATTCCATTTTGATTTTGATTTTGATTTTTGCTAATTTGAATAGTTTGATTTAATTATTCAAATTTTGGAGGGAAAATATGATAATTAAATTATTATGATTTAATAATTCAATTAATTTTCAGGAATAGGGTGAATTAGTGACGTAATCAAATAATTGATGTCATTTGACTAATCAAGATGAAATAAGATAAGGTTAGGACTTTATTAAATAAAGGTAATTTATTTAATTGGTTGAAAATGATGAAATGCGAATTAATCAAATAACGTTGTATTATTCGATTAATAGTAGAATTAGGGTTTTCAAGACTTTATTAAATAAACGGTATTTATTTAATTTGTTGAGAATGATGAAAAAGTGAATTAATTAAATAATGTTGTTTTATTTAATTAATAGAGGAAATAGGGTTTCAAATGTCGTTTGTTGCTATTCGATGCATTGTGAGATGTCATGGGATGATTTCAAGATGATTCAAGATGATTCAGAGATATTTTGAGTTGATCCGAGTTAATTCAAAGATATTTTGAGTTGATCTGAGTTAATTCAGAGTTGTTCCAAGACGTTTCAAGTTGATTTAGATTTGTTTTGAGTTGTTCCGGGGTCGTTTCGAGACGTTATGAGTTGATTCAGAGTTGTTTCGAGTCGTTTCGGGGTTGTTCCAAGACGTTCCAAGTTGATTCAGAGTTGTTCAAGTTGTTTTGGGGTCATTCTGAGACGTTTCGAGTTGATTTAGAGTTGTTCTGAGTCATTTCGGGGTCGTTCCGAGATGTTCCAAGTTGATTTAGAGTTGTTTCAAGTCATTCAGGGTCGTTTCTAGACATTCTAAATTTGTGATAAGTGTTAAGTCAATTTTTCATGTCTACATTTTGCCCCTCTTTGATACAAAATACTGGTTGCTTTGTTTCAAAGATTCTATTTTTAAGATCAAGTTTTTGAAAAAAATTTATGCCCCACTATGCCCCAGTGTTTCATGGAATGATGGTAAGACTCTATGCTACCCCCTCGAGAGGTTGACCAAAAATTTCAAGTTTTGAGGTTAGGCTCACGAATCTGTTCTATTTCCGTTCTGATGTGTTTAGGTTGCAGAATTAGGTGTATAGGTCCTTCATTTCTTTTATGATGTTTCTCTGAGCTTCTATTTTGAAAGTTGGAAGTTTCCCTAGGTAGAAATTAGGGTTTTCCTAAGGCTTATATAGGAAATTTGTCTTGTAGATATCTCATTTGTGTTTTGAATCTATAGCTAATTCTTATCTGTGGTTCTCTCGTTCTGTTAGTTTTCAAGGAGCAATGCCATGTTTTGATGGAGCCCCACATTGTTCTGAGCTCGTTCGAGAGATTGGATGGCCTATAGACGTTAGTGGCCCGGTATGTACCTTCTCGCTTTTTCACTTCCGTCTTCTTTCATTCTTGTTTTTCATGTACAAAGTTTCCTAGGTCAAAAGCGAAGTTTCTTGTTTTCCATGCCTTTGCGTCGGTTTTCACGCCTTTTCCTGCTAAGAATCCACGCCTTTGCCCAGGATTCTCGCCTTTGCCATGTTTCCTCGCCTTTGTTTATGAGCATTTTCTATAAAAGCTCGCCTTTGCTCTAAAAGCTCACTTTTGACTGTTTGAGACCTTGAAAGTTCGCCTTTGCCATATTTACTCACCTTTGTCATATTTCCTCACCTTTGTTTCTGAGCATTTTCCTGAAAAGCTCACTTTTGTTTTGTGTTTTCTAAGCATTTGCTCAAAACTCTTGTTTTTGACTCCTGCTGCGTTTGACTTTAGCTTTTGCTTGGAACCCTAACATGTGTTTGTTTGTCATTCTAAATGTTGTTTGTCATCATGTTTTGTGTTATATTGTGTCTCCCACCTGTTTAGAGTGAAACCCTAACATTGTAGTTTGAAAATGATTGCAGGTTGGTCTTAGCATACTACAACCAAGGGAGAGACGTTCACGAAATTCGTTCGATCCCATTTCCCATTTTGGTGTGTTAGAGTGGGACTTTCTTGATGTTGTGGGACTACTGCACATTTTTTATATGCCTCCTATCAGGACTCATACTGCCATGATGACTACATTGGTGGAACGGTGGCATTCAAAGACATCCTCGTTTCATCTACCTATAGGAGAGGCGACTATCACCCTTGAGGATGTATGGAGGATACTTCATCTTCCCATCCATGGGGAGTTGGTTATGTATCATATTCAACAAAAAATCGCCACTATGCAGTGTGTGTTAGGTGATCGACACTTGACGGTACATTAGTCGGAGATTGATATGTCCGATTTTTCTGACAATGCAAATCCTATCTCACTTGTTCTATGTGGTTTGATTTTAGGACTTGTTGTTCCTGATAGCCGAGGTCGATAGTTTCCCGTAGGTTGGGGTGTGTTCATTGAGAATATGCTTGAGCATGGGACGGGATATGCTTGGGGTTCATGTCTTCTCGCTCACTTGTACAGAGATATGCACGAGGTCGTGTATCGAGACATGAAATCTATTTCCGTAGGTGTTTCACTTTTGCATGTGTGGGTGTGGGAGCACATTGTAGTTACCCAGCCGGATGGGATACAAGATCATCACCTTGATGATCCATACTCATATCGTTATGGGGATTTTGTGTACTACACCCTGCCTGGAGATCTTTCTTATTGGCATCGAGTTTTTGATGATATTCTTGGTTTTGTGTGGAGATCATATTTGGGGTGTGATGCTTGGCCAAAGGATGCAGATCACCTTGTCTATTGTTGACAGATCCGTTGGTTTCTTGGTCATTCTGATATTGTGCTAGAGAATTATCTACCAGACCGAGTATGTTGTCAGTTTGGGGAGAGACAAGGCCTAGTTCTTGATACTTATGAGGCTTGTTTTGGTCAAACGACATGTGAGGCTCATGTATGGGGTGTTCAACCAAATATAGATATTGCTATTGCTGAGTTTAGAGCACTTGCCCTAGTTGATTGGGGTTGATCGGTTGGTCCCGTAGATCAAGATACTTCTGATGACTATGGTGAGTGGTGGTCTTGTCGCAGGCCTTTGAGACTCATTGCTCTCGGGGGTACTCCCGCTTCAAGTAGATCAGGTATTACAGGTCATTGTGGGGAGTGACAATGTATTGAGGTCCTCGCAGAGTAGTTGGATAGAGATTGGGGTAGAGCTCGTCATGATAGAGTGTAGGATGATCAAGATGAGTAGCCACCTCAGGTGTAGGGTCGTAGGCAAGCTCTGAATACTCCTCCACCAGCTAGGTTAGCTTAGATGACTGCTTCCAGAGATGCAGAGATAGCGAGACGACAGGCTGCAGAGGTTCAGATAGATATTTTGAGGGCCAAGCGGAATAGCAAGAGTGGTCGACGACATGCTGCAGAGGCTTTTGTATAGTTGCTAACCACAGAGAGAGATACTCTCAGGGTAGAACGTGATCATTATTTGCAGAGGTCTACCTACTATCAAAATTTATATGAGGTTGTTGTTCCTAGGGGTGCTCAACATCCATGGTTTGGAGAGCCTAGTTCTATGGGTGGTGATGGTGCAGTTGGTGGTGTAGGTGATCAGTCTGTGAGACGACAAGATCGTTTTGGTGATCTATAAGGTTTCGTCTTTTCTCGTTGGGGTCTTACTTTGGTACTTGATCTTTATGTTGTTCCTTGTTCAGTGGTATTTTGTAGACATGTATTTTGTATGCATTTACTCATCGGCCCAGTCGAGGTATCGTATAGATATTATGATTTTGTATATCTTATCACACTGATGATGTACTTTCCTTTTTGATGATGATATATATGATATATACTTTCTTCGATTCATTCTCATTTTATGCTCATGTGATGATGATATATGATGATGTATGTTATATGATGTTGATATGAATGAATTCCCCATACATGATGTTTTTATTGATTTAATATCATCATGATGTATGTTGCCGATATTGTGGATGTAGAATGGTACTAATGATATTTCTATGTAGATTTCACTTTTTAGAAGAGATGTTGATGATTTGAATAGAGAAATATGGTGATAGATGAAATTGAGGAGAAGAAATGATGGATGATAGATAGAAGACTTTGCATGAGGTTAATTTAGAAGAAATATTGATGATAGAAATATGATGTTTATTTAGCAGTTGATGAGTTGCTTTTGCTTTGCTTTAGAGACTTTGCAGTTTGAACAATCTATTTTGATTAAGAAAATAAATATGATGCACTAGGGTATTAATGACCAAGGTGACTTTGTATTTATTGCATGGAATTTGAATCTACAAACAAGGAGTATTCTTGCTCATACCAGACATACAGAAACCCTGTTAGAGTGTATGGGTGAGAAGCTTTAAAAAAATGTCAGACCAGTAACACAAGAGGTATTAAGAACCTAACATGTCACTGCTACATGAAATGTTTCAAAGATGACTTCCACACATAGAACAAAGCAAGTATTAGCCATGGTAGTATAACAAGACTATCCACAAACAAAAAATCGAAATGACGCTCAATTGCCCCCATTCCTTCTTCTCTAAATCCTTATGGACATCCTTGAGAGATCCTGGGAATGAGTCAATAATGTAAATCACAAAAAATAAGACAACAAAAGATAAAACAATGCCATTATATCACTTGCCATATCTGTTTGGGATGGGTCTATTATCCGGTGTTGATCATGTCTATCGTAGGAATGGATCCATTAAGACATATCTCAGGATGTTGTTGGGTCTTGTCAAAAAGATATGTATTTGATACTTGGCTTTGTTTTAGTTCAATTTGCAATCAAATTCTTTCGCAATTGTCTGCTTGAAGGTTCCAACTGTTGATGCTTGTTTTTTCTGTTTTGTCAAAGAGTGAGTGTGACGATCTGTTTATTATGGGTGATGTTTTATTGTGAATTGTGATGGCGGACATGGGTCTTTTTGATTTTTCTAAGTTTTATGATGTTGATTTTGTTGTTTTAGGGGACTAACCTAGGGCCTCGGGGGCTTATCAAAGATAAGCCTTGCCTACATTGTACACAAAGAGGCTCGTAGTTTGCTTTGTTTGAGTGTTTTTGACCTTTTCTATTTTGTGAATGTTTTTGGATTTTCTATAGTTTGACCATTTTTTGGATTTTCTATAGTTTGACCATTTTTTGGATTTTGTGTTTTTTGACTATTTTTGGTTTTTTTTTGTTTTTTTTTACTACGTTGAAATAAAGCATGTTGGAAACTTAAGGGGACTGACCTAGGTTCTCGGGGGCTAATGAGCCTTTCCTACGTTGTACACACAAAGACCACGTAGTTTGACCATTTGAATCAAAGCATAAACTATTTTTGGGTAAACAACATTGATAATCTGGATTGATATTCCACTTCAGTGTCTAGAGGATATGTTGCGGGAAATCTACTTGAACTAGCTGTGAGGTTCAAGAAAATGTTTATATCTTAGACTGTTTGAGTGAAGAAATAATCCCATGATGTTGTTTTTTTTTTATGTTTTTCAAATGTTTTTTGTTCTTTTTTCTATTTTGTATGTTTTTGGCTTTTGTATCTTTTGAATGTTTTTGATCTTTTTGTATCTTTTGAATTTTTTTTGATCTTTTTATATCTTTTGAATGTTTTTGATCTTTTGTGTTTTTCTGTGACCATGATAGGACACACAAAGATCCAACTCATGAACAACATTTTGACATTTCCCCCAGTTGTGGACAAGACCACTTTCCTTAATCAGTGACAAGCCATGGTTAGATATCTTGTTTTGAAATGAATGGGTGAATTTCGTGGATAGTATCGATAGAAAATGATGCAAGTTTATTCAACATAGTGCCTGTTTTCCAGGTTTTCACTATGATACCTATTCTAAGAGTGCCACAAAGTGGTTTTCACTCAGAGAACGTTTTATTTCTCTTTACTATTTTTCTTTATATTTGATTTTTTTGTATTTTTTATCCTTTTTCTATTTTTTTTGGATTTTGACCCTTTTGCCTGGGGTATTCTGACATGCTTCATGTGTAGAACTTCTTGAGGTTGTGGTTGTTTAGCAGTTTAGCTAAAGTTTCTCCTTCAGGAGTAGCTAACTGATATGCCTCAGAGCCATAGCTTGCTGTGATGACAAATGCGCCTAACCAGTTGGGTTCAAATTTTCCGTTGCCATCTTGATTGAGTTGTACTTTTTGATTCTCTTTGAGGACTAATTCACCAACTTGAAAGTTCTTGTCCTTGATCCTTTTGTCATAGTTTCTTTTGAGTTGATTCTGATGAACTTGCAAATGGTTTAATGCGCTCAAACGTCTTTCATCTAGGAGTTCTAATTCATTCAGCCTGGATACCCTGTATTCTTCGTTGCTGACCATGTTTTTTAATGAATTTCACAATGAAGGGATTTCAACCTCAATAGGCAAGATGACCTCTGATCCGTAGACTAAGGAAAATGGTGTGGTGCCAGTAGGTGTGTGAATGCTGGTTCGGTAGGCCCATAAGGCTAGGTTTAGTTACAAATTCCAATCACGACCAGCTTCATTAACAGTCTTTTTAAGTATTTTTAGTATGGTTTTGTTAGATGCCTCAGCTAAACTGTTTCCTTGAGGGTAATAGGGCATGGAGAATTGATGGTGGATAGAAAATTGGGAACATAGCTCTTGAGCATCCTAATTTTTGAATGGGGTTCCATTGTCTGTTATTATTGTTTGGGGAATTCCATATCTGCAGATGAGATAATTCAAAATAAATTTTGATATCTATTTTCTGGTGATATAGGTCAATGGAATTTCCTCTATCCATTTAGTGTAAGTACTTTGTTGCTATGATAATGAATTTGTGCCCATTGGATGAAGCGGGTGATATCTTGCCTACCAAGTCTAATCCCCATTGCGAGAAAGGCCATGGTGTGGTTATAGGTCTCAATTCCTATGCTGGTGTATGAACAAGGTCACTGTGCTGCTGAAATTGTCGACACTTTCTAGAATATTGTATACATTCTTGTTCCATGGAGGGCCAGTAGTATCCAGTTCTAAGCAGTTTCTGGACTAGGTTAAGTCTGCCAGAGTGGGATCCACAAATACCTTCGTGAACCTCTTGTAAGGCTGTTTGTGCTTCTTCTACATCAAGGTATCAGAGTAACATATCATCTAGACTGTGATGGTATAAGGTATCTCCTAAGATGGTAAAACGAGAAGTTCTACGGGTAAAGGTTTTCTTTTGAGTGGTCGTTAAGTCAATGGGTATGGTACCATACTAGATGTAGTCAAAGGTATCTTGGTACCATGGGGAATTAGGACCAACAACAACACACACCAATTCTGATTCTAGGATGTTGAATGCTGGTACCAACAACTGTTCCATGAGGAACTCATACTTAGGCATGCTCTGTGGAATATCAAGCAGTGAGCCTATTGTTGCCATTGCATCAACAACTTTGTTATTGATTCGGGGAATTTTCTCAAAGTTTATTTTGACAAAGTATTTCTTGAAGCTATTTCTCATCTTTTGTTTGGTATTTGTTGATGCCAAAATTTGACGAGGTAACAGTGTCTTATGGGAAACTCAGTTTATGGAGACCTTTTGCGCTAAACTGAGTGATTTCTGGGTTTTTAGAGAAGCTGACTTCTTCTATAATGGGGGCTTGGAAAGGGAAATGTAAATAGATATAATAAAATAAAGTCTAACTTAAGGCGATGCACCAAGACTTAATGATAGACATGATAAATCATAGATTTAAGGGCCTGAATGATGTTTGTAGTGTTCCAGAACATTAGAAACTGAAGATTATATCATATACAATCCATTCATTGACATAAAATAATATTGCATACATTCCTTACTGCCAAGAAGAGTCATTAGAAATGATCTCGGTCAGCAAACTTGCATTCAACATATATAGAAGTTTTTAAATGGAATGTCTAGATAATAAAAAGCACAGTTTATAGTTTGATCAAATGGCTTGAAAAAATAGAAAGGCCGAACAATTGGCATAGTCTGAGAGTTTTTTGCAATAAAATAAAACAACAATAAAGACTTGGTGTCTTTTACTAAAACCAAAATTTTCTTCAAATTCTAGATCCTTTTCTCACAACAAAGAAAAGTATATATAGCAGGAAAAAAACCCCCACCACTTTGGAGAATAGCAACATAAAAGATTTTGCAATCCCTTGGCAATGATGCAAGAATCAAAATATTCCCAAAGCCGTTGCAACATATTCAATCTGAAACCAAGCATCCAGTCACTCCAGGCACATGTGCATCATCTGCAAATGATGGCAGTGGTTCTGGCAAGGCCTAATCAGACAAGTGTCACCATCCTATGCGAATGATTATGAAATGCAGTGGCCAATAGCATCACTAGGATCGTTTGGTTTATTGCCCGAATATGAGATTCACTGGCTAGGCACGTGGCAACCTTTTGCTACTCGTATGAACCTATCTCTTTCGCTGCTGAGGACTTGCGTTAATGCTACATGTGTCGAATGGGTAGAGCACTTCATCAATAAAGGAGGGAACGATCACCAGCCGGGCGCAAAAGAGATGTGTGGCAGCATTTCACTGCCCGCAGTTGTTACTTCATCTCCATGCTGAAAGATTTGTGAATAGCAGACATGTAGCAAGAGTGCACCGTAGATAGCAACTGTGGGGCCCACCAATGTTTTTTGGGAATAAGGGATTCGTGGCACCCAAGTGGAGCTCGATGAGACAACAAGAAAGCATGATCAAAAGAATTCTGCAACTGCAACACGTGGAAGCATAGCGGAGCTTTCTGGGATACGAAAGGAATGCTGAGACTCGGAGTTGCGAGGAGTAGACATGTGGAGTGGGAGAGCAGAACCTAGATAAAACACCGAGTTGATTACTTGCGATGCACGGGCTGAAGCATAGAGGAAAATACACCCGAAGGGAGCTAGTTAATTATTTATTAACAAATTTTGGCGACTACCATGGGCATTTCGACTAAGGAACTGAAAATCCAAAATTTCCCTGGTTTACAAGCTAGAGTGCCATTTCATTAGATGATGGAGTCAGAGATTGGAAAGAGTTGCTTGTAGAGGCAACCATTCATCTTCAGATGGCTTCACCATATTGCAAAAATTCTCGTACACTCCACTTAGATCAATAGTTTCTTTGTGAGGCAACGCATTAGGTAAACCGACCCCTGCTTCACAATGAAATAGTAGCTGTGTAAGTGGATGAATCACTCCCTCAATGTCAGTCGCCGTGGGAGGATGATTGAAATCCCGGAAAGCCTCTGGATTGCTTTCCTTCTCCTCTATCTTTTTCGCAATTTGCTCGGTCATGGCAATAAGGCCATTTTCAAGGAATGGGGACGGAAAACCCATCCTGTTTAACTTGGAGAAGCTCCCTTGTATGCTATCTAGTGTCTTGCTCAAAATAGCCACAGTTGCTTTAGTGCGCTGGAAGGTAGAGTGGCAATGGATGAACTTATTTTCCATTTGAGCAGCAACATCCCGATCTTCGATACCCACTCTAGTGAGGTTTTCATCAGAGACTGAGTATAGCCTAGTGAGCAGATCTTTTGCTTCTGGAACCTTCTCCAAGATGAATTGCGGGAACTGCTCAATCGTATCATGAGCCTCCCAGCTCAGCTTCGATGCCTTGGTGATGAATCAGAGGGTAGGCTACAGTGTTAGGCAAAAGAATTTAATCTTTTCCCAGTGAGAGATGTACAACTGCCTAACCAACGAAATGATGTCTGGCTGTGTAGGGGAAGATAGGAGAGAGCTTTTAAGAGAATCAATCTCTGTGTCATTTGAAATAATGGCCTCAGCCAATTCTACCTTCTTCTTTTTCTCAGACGCTAGCTATTCCACAAATCTGCTCATTTATTTATTCCAATTCTTCTCAGCTTAGGAGTGATTTGCTAAGTGTATGTCTAGAGAAGACTTTGTCTCTTGGAGTTATTCTTCTATTTGAGCCTTTAGGCCCTTAAATTCAACCACTTTTTCTTGTATTTTCTGTTCATATTGAGCATGTTGGTGCTCCAAAGCTTCATTCCTCTGCGCCATTCCTTGACTATACTCAAGGAGAAGTCGCTCCATCTCTTCATTCTTCAGTCACAGATTCTATTGCGTCTCCTAATTCTTAGACTGTAACTCTTTTTATCATGGTAGGGTCAGTAGCTTGAGTCTTCGCAAGTTCACCCTGAAGTTTGTTCCTCTCATCCTTTGGTTCCAGCTCCCTTTCTGTCATACGTGCAACATCTTCCTCCAAGGATTTATCTTTTTTTTTTTCTCTAAAAAACTAACCCTCTCCCTTACCACTTTAAGCCGTTCATCCTTCTTTTTTAGCTGGCGGCCAGTTTTAAGGAAGTCAGAGGTGACCACCCGTTGTGTTTCCTCCATGATTTCAACCTTATCCTACGGTCAAACCACCTTCATGTTGAGCCCTACCACATATATCTCATAATATTCTTGGTGCATTTCCCCCTGAGGCTTGGTTACCCTCAGGTACATGGTTGCAAACTTCAATTCTTGTCGGGCCTCATCATAAAGAGATTGTATTTTTGGCTTAGCCAAAGCACTATCATATTTTTCCTTGCACTTTCGCATTCTACTTGCGCGTGCCTCCTTTCTGCAATCAATCTGTGCTATAAATTCTGCTAACAAAGAAACTAGTTTGCCTACAAAAGGAGCACCAGAAGGTAGGGCATAGGGATAGGTAATCCTCATAGGCGCAAGAATTTATTTCTTCTGGAGAGTGACGGTTTGCAGGGAGAAGTGGGGCACGTTCCAAAGCTTGGTTTGAGACCCAACAAAAGGGCTAGTCACTTGTAATGACTGAATTGGTGAATCAACCATAGGAATCATAGGTTGGGATGGTAGAGGGGTTGTTAATGTGGTGGCAGTCTGTTGCGATGGAAGAGGATCCATAGTAATAGCGGAAGAAGGCATACCTGTAGGGGGTACGTTTTTAGAAAGTGAGGCAAGGAGAGCTTGAGTAGCAATAGCGGGTGTAAGGGTCCGCGAAGAAGTAAGGCCAAGTGGAGTGGTCTTCGAAAATTGGGCAAAACCTCCCGAATATGTTGGATTAAAAGTGGAAGGCATAGGGCCAATACTCATGGTAGGGATCACCATTAAGGCAAGGGAAGGTACCAAGGAATGAGAAGCAAGGGAAGAAGGAGCGAATTTTACCTGTTGACTGGTCAATGGTGGCTCCAGAATTGTCAGCGAATCCTCATCCTCAGGGTCTTGGCTAGCTACAAGCACTTATCTTCCAACAGGTTCCTACGAACCTTCTCCGATAATGCTCTCTGTGCGTTGTCATTTTGCAAGTGGGGTCTCCTGAGTTTCGGCAGCTATTACCATTTGCTGCAGTGATAACCTAGTTGGCTTAGCAACCCAAGTGAGTGTATTCGAGACCCTTGATATATTAAAGTACACATTCGTGGCCACATAGGCGGGCTATCCGGGGCCTTTCTCCTTCTGCGCAAAGGAGGCAGATGTCGTCGCTTCTTCTTCCTGCTCTTCGAACTTGTCCCCCGGGTCCCCTCTCTTGTTAATACTAGAGCTCGGGCTGGGGTGGCCCTCATTCAACCATATTTCAAATTCCTTGTCATCCTTCAGACTGTCATAAGGGGCATCCAATTGCCCTGTCTCTTGGTGATACTTCCAGAAAGCTTCTATTTTTTCAAAAGTCCACTCCTCATCCTTCTTCAACTTATTGTACATGGTGCGTTCCATGTGGACATTATCTTTGGCCACCGCCACAACAAAGTAGAACTTGTGCCATGGCCCTCTAGTATCTTGCATAGGAATACGCACCAATTCAACAATTTTTTTATCTTTGTCTGCCTACGGGTTACGCCGCTTCTCCCAATAAGGTTGAGGAACATGTGCAACCTTCATGTGCGGCTCCAGAAAGTCATTGAAAGGGTTATAATCCCACTTATCATTTACCAACACCAACCCTAAATAAACCAGTTTATCCTCCAATAACTGGTTCGATTGTTTCTTTAATAGTCACCGACTTAAAATTCTTCAGACAAGAAAGAATCTCTTTTTCTTGACACTTTTGCTATTGCAAAAGGTAAAATCAATGATACACACCTGCCTATACATTTCCAGTGTGAGCACCCTATCTGTGACACAGGCTGGGAGAAGGAAAGGTTGACCAGTGAAGCCCCGCATCCAGAGAATCGTGAAATCTTTTCCTAAGAACTATTCACAGGTGGGAGTGAAACTCTGCATATATCTAGTCTAATCCCTGTCGAGCGGGATTATGTCACATTCTCCAATTAAATCATGCAAGACAGGAGTTATGAAATAGTTAAAAAATTCATAATAATCATATGATACGGAAAGAAAAGGCGTCCATGTGGACACTGGCTTCCTCTTACCCCGTTCATCAAAAATTGATAATTCAAAATACCAGGTGAAGAAATCAGGGTTTTGATGTAGAAACATGTGAACCAGGAAAGAAAGAAATCTAAACTTTCGCTCCGCTGGGTAATTCTTTATTTTCCATATCATTTCATCTACTATGAACTCAACAAAATCATATCAGAAGGTATCATGTTGCTTGCAAAATTGGAAGCCTGACCCCAGCTAAAAATTTTCCACCATCTCATCAGAGTCTCGGCCACACACAAAAGATAGCATGGACATGGCATCCTGCAAATCCTCATGTAACGAACCGCACGACAACGAAATACTTGGCAGTTTAACACCTAAGATTCCTTTCTTACCAGTCTCCAACAAGAACTTTTAGTTCTTTTTCATCGCCCTCCATGTTTTCTCTTCTTTGCCAGGGTAAAAGGACTCAATGTTCTCTCTTCTTTTACTTGGGTCTAGGATGCATAGCATATGCCAAATGGCCTGTGGGGTGATGTGAACCCTTAAGTTTTGGCCCTCGATGTAGTGGGTGTTAGGGTTATAATGCTGGATGGCAGCGTCAACTATCTCCGGGTAGTAGTGCACCAGCGGGATCATGTATTGTGGAAGACCACTGTACCAAATTTTTATTGCTGTAGATTTGTCCACCTTTGGTGCCGTCAACTTTGTGCAGGATGCTTCTCTTAAGGACTTAGGGTTTTTTGCGAGTCGTGGGTCATAGATATTATCCCATTTCTCCCCAACCCTTTTCTTGTTTTTGCAATCTTTAGGCCTGGTTAGCTCTATTGTATAGGCCCTCTTCGGCCTGCTTGGCATACCAGACGTAGCATACGCAAAATCCTCATAGCAATACACATCTTCAAATGACCGTATGGCTATAAACAACTCTTGGCCAAATTCCTCCTGCATATGCTGAGATGAACTCTCCGACATTTTCTCTTTTTATGAAGACCTCTTTGAGTTCTAGACTCTGCAATCTTTCTCGGCTCTGGATGCGCTAAACAAAACTTCTCTGCACCTTGAGTTTTGGCGTTTGTGAAAAGACTTTGAATCATTAAGCCTTTTCATGCAATATTTGGCTATCTTTTCTCAAGGTGGTAGACGAAAGCACGCCTTTTGCATTTAATTCGGCATGTACTATTAATTTTGCAATTCGTGCAAAATGAACTACTTGCCATTTTGAGGCGGCAAGAGTTTATTATTGCATTTGGAAATCATGTGATATGCTGTGATTCCATTGAAACTTGAGCCATAAATTTTCCTTCTAACCTTGCGTTAGTATGTGCTGGTAATTAATATCCTGGCTAGAATGATTACGCTAAAGCAAACGATCACGACTTGAAAAGATATGGATATTGCTTTGGCCTCTGGAAAATTCCTGTGAGATGACACAATAGCCTATGGACGTGTGGCTTACTGTCGATGAGCACCACCTTTTTAAAGCTAATTAATTAGCTCCTATTAATCTAGCACGCATTGAACCGTACCTCCGCAGATGCAACTGGCCCAGAAATTGTGAGCAATTGCAAACATGCCTTTCAAGTTGGCATCTAGTTATCATCAGGTTTTTCTCAAAACGGATTAGCATTCATCTTGTCATTTTTTCTATAAATAGGCCAGTAAGTAGTGAGGAAATCATACTTAGCATTTGAGCAGTGATAGGTTGTTAGCAAAGTTTTAAGCAAGTTTTCTCATAGGCTAGGTAATAGGTAAATTTCAGTATTGGCTAAAAGGTATAAGCATAGTGTCAGAATCATGGATACTCCGGTTTGGCTAACCTCTTATAAGTCGCATACAACGTTTCTAGGGGAGGTTTCTACTAGGCGGCTGAAAAGAATGACCAAGAATAAGCATTCCTTGGTCTTGATAGCCATAAAATGGGTTCTAGGTAAGGACTGCATAGAATACGAGGACAAGTATCGTGTGAATACTTATATATGCTCCCACTTCGTAGCGTCTATGTTAGACATTGGCATTCCCAAGCCCCTCATCCTGAAGCTAGTCAAGGAAATGTTTCCTAGAAAGTACCTCAATGGCCTTGGTGAAGTTGTTGCCCACGCTGCATATGGGGTAGGTTTGTCGTCAGCTAGTGACCTCTGTCGCTATATCGAGGAAGAAGCGGTAGTTGTATGGCTGTCGTTTCTCAGTGGATTCTACCTTCAGACACACGACGAGCATCGAAAAAGGGTTACCCAGGCCTTGCACTTCCTGTTCCACAGTTACAATGTGATACCGTTCTACAATGTAGATTGGTATACCAACTTCAGGAACTTGGTGTTTCCCCCACCAATGGCGGTTGTGCCAAACGATGCTGCTTCTGTTGCTGAAGAACTTGTTGATGAGGGAGAGGTAGACACTGCCATTGATGTGTCAATTGTTGCCTCTCGTGCCCTTGGATGAAAACCCTCTCTACTCCTAAAAATGCCTCTCAATTTTCTTTATTTCCTATTGTTACATAGACCACATATCCTATAGTTTTGTATATAAGCCTGAAAAAGGCTATCACTTATGCATACATAAAAGAATAGCTAGAATAGTTGCATACTTTTTGGATTATGGCTTCCCCAACCATTTTGCAATGTAAAAACCAAAGAATATATATAAATAGATATATATCTTCATATAAAAAATCCATGGCTCTTTCTTTCATTATGTATTTTAGTTTTATGGGCTCTTTTATAGCATGTGTTTATTTCTTTACACATGAGTATGTTTTATGTAAAGAAATCCTGCTATTCCACCCCCCGTAATAATGGGTTACTTCTGCATAAGCACAAACCAATTTCAAAAAATATTAGCCAAAGAAAGGGAAATAAAATAAAAGCACTATTCACATATGTACAAAAATAGAGCTCGACACCTAATGGAACAGCTTAAGATGAATCCCATTAACCAAGATTCCTAAGGGTTCCTATTCCATATTTTCTAACTCAAAAGCGTTATGCTCCTTGCATTGAATGATTTTAAAGGGACCCTCCCATAGGCTATCAAATTTACCATGTTGACTTGGCTTAGCAGCCATTTTATCATACTTCAGTACTAAGTCTCTGCACTTTAGGCCTTGGTCGGAAGCCTTCTTGTCAAACCATCTCTTGACCACTTGTTGAAAGTTTGTCATGGCTATTAGGGAATTCTCCCTTTTTTCCTATACTTCCAACAGTTCGGCAAGCTAAACTTCCATGGCGCCATTTTGTTCTATCTCAAGGGATTTCAACAACTGGAGTGCCAGAATCTCTATAGATATAGGTAACAACGCCTCTTTCCTTTATGCCAACTCATAAGGTGAAGTCTTAAGGACTTGCTTAGGAGTTATATGGTTTGCATAGAGCACTACTCGAAGGTTTTTATGCCATTCCCTCTAGTGTTCCGAACCAATTCTTAAAGAATATGCCATTCGTTAATGCAAAGTGACATACCTTGTGCCTAGGAAAGCTCTAGAATTATCAGAAATGATAGTCTTCGGAGGACTGAACCTTGTCACCAGCTCTACGAGGAAATCTACAATCTTTATTTCTATTGCACTTTTAAGCGGAACGACCTCTGTCCATCTGGTGAAGTAATCTGTGGCGGTCAGAATCCACTTGTGTCCGGCACTAGAAGCTGGGTTAATCATCCCGATGAAGTCCAAGCCCCATTGCGCAAATGGTTCTTCTGCCATTATGGGTTTGAGAGGCATTGCAAAATTCTTCCTTTTGTCAGTAAAGAACTGACATTTTTTGCAAGATTTTACCAAAGAGTGGGAGTCATTAAAAAGTGTAGGCCAATAGTAACCGACGCACATGATTTTAATGGCGGTGGTCTTAATAGAGAAGTGTCTGCCCGCAACGCTATTGTGGAATGCGTCAAGGATCCTCTTTGCTTGCTCCGAAGTAATGCATCGCAAAAGAAGACCATTGAAATTTCTTTTGAAAAGGACTCCCTCTACTAGCGTATGTCCACAATTTTGCAGTCGGTAGTATCTCCTTTTTTGGGATGAGCGACCTGGCAGATACTTTTCGGTTTGCATGAACCTCATTCTATCGGTCAACCAACAACCCTCCAATTCTGGTTCATTTATCAAGACAAGCTCCGGTTTCTCCTTAGCGGCGGGTATCTCCTCGTTCTGCGCCATGTATTCGCACAATCCTCTTCTTCTAATAGTTTTAGTAGGTTTGACCTCAATGTCATATTCAAGGATCTTGGTGATCCAATTAGCTCTTTTTTCTGTGATCACCCCTTCCATGATATATTCGCGCACACTGGAATGTGCGATGTAAACAAACACCTTGTTGTAGGAAATTAGATGGCAGAATTTTTTTAAGTCCCTTCACTATTGCAAAGGCTTGCCTTTCGACGAAATTATAATTCGCCTCATATTCCTTCAGGGTCTGGGAGTAGAACGCCACTGGAGTTCTCCTTTTCCTCCATCATCCTTTTGGGTTAGGACAGTAGCGATACTGGACTTGCTACTTAATGAATACATCATAAAATCCTTAGATAGATCTGGATTAACCAGTACCGGAGCTGTGGAAATAGCTTCCTTGACCTTTTCAAAGGCATCCTGAGCTTCGGTCGTCCACTTGAATGCCTAATCCTTCTTAAGCATCAGGGTGATCGGCTTAACTATTCCCACAAAGTCAGAAATAAACTTGCTAAAAAAATTTACTTTGCCCAAGAAAGACTGAACACCTTTCTTATTCACCGAAAGGGGGAGTTTGCTGATAGCTTTTACCCATTTAGGGTCGATTGAAATTCCTTCTTTAGACACCACATGTCCTAACAGCTTGCCTTTCGGTACTCCAAATATGCATTTTTTTGGATTTAGGGAAACTCCGAACTCCTGGAACTTTTGAAAAACTAATTCTATGTGATCAAAATGATTATCCTTAGATTTAGAAAACATAGTAAGATCATCCAAATAAATTAGAATAAACTTATTGATTAGTTCGTTGAATGTGATGTCCATCGCCCGCTAGAATGTTGCCCCTGCATTGGATAAACCAAAAGGCATTTTAGTATATGCAAATGTTCCCCACTTTGTGGTGAACGTATCTTGTGCTGATCCTCTTCTTTAACTCAGATATGATTGTATCCAGAGAAACCGTCCAGCAGAGAAAACATTTCAGATCTTGCAACCGTTTGTAATATTGACTCCATAGAAGGCAACAGATAGTAGTCCTTCAGAGATGCTCTGTTTAGGTCTCGGAAGTCCACACACAAACAAATATCTCCATTCTTCTTTCGTATCGGGACTAGATTAAATGCCCAGGTACTATGCTTGATTGGGAAGACAATGCACAACTCAATGAGTTTAGTTAACTCTTGTGCCATTAGCGCTTCAATTTTAGGGTTTACTGGCCTTTGTTTTTGTCGGATTGGTTTTGCACCTTTCGTTAGCTCAATCGTGTGCTGAATGATAGCGGGATCATACCCCTCTAGATCATCATAAGACTAGGCCACTACTCCATATTTTTTTCAGAAACTGATGAGTCTTTCTTTATCATGGTGTAGGATATTTTCCTGACTCGAAGATTCCTGCCATCTGAGACCTAAAGGTCCACGTAATCACTTTTGTCTGCTATGAACTTCCGCTTATCATTTTGGGCATCATCACAATCAATTTTTTTTTTGAGAGTAACCAACCCTTTTGGAAGCTTGTTAGATTTGAGCTGCATAATTTTTCCTTCATAAGCTTCGACAATATTTGGTTGAAGCTGATCGGTGAACTCCCTTGAGTGTTGGATAAACGAGGCGATGTTTTCATCACTTTCAAAAACTTGCCAATTCTGATCATTGTTAGGGATTGTCAGTCGGACTAGTACTCAAATTGCATGTTCATTATGTATAAGGTCAAAGGCCATGCGATCTGTATCACTATTTTGTCCTCGGGGAATAGTCTGGATGTTGAAGGCTTCAAAACCCTCAACTAGGTCCCAAACTCAGTGCCGATATGATCTCATGCGGATATTCCTTGCCACGGAAACTCCTCAGACTTGGTTGACTACCAGTTCAGAATCTCCGAACACCATTAATTGCTTAATGCCCATTCATTTCGCAAGGCTTAAACCTTGGAATAATCCTTCATATTCAGCCTCATTGTTTGAGCAAGCGAAATGAAAATGGAAAGACCTTAACAATTTTTCATTTTGTGGGGATATTAGATATATCCCTGCTCCAGCACTCACTTTGCTTCTTACTCCGTCAAAGTACAATGCCCATAGCTTATTTGCTTGGCTACCTTCAGACTCTTTGGCAACCTTTGGGAATACTTGGTCTTCATCATAAATTACATAGGTGCCCAATCCTGTAGCATGATAATTGCCGAAAGGATCATTGTCCATGTGTTCACTCAACATAGCATCTTCATTGTCATTCCAGTCTTCACTCACCTTTTCTTCCTCCAGTAATTCAACGCAATACATTTCTTGCTTGGTGATAGAGGTATGTGCGGCTTCAAAATTGATCAGGGCTTTGTTTGCTACATGTTCAGAATGCAAAGCCTCCGATTTTATCTTCATTTTCGCGCCATGCTTGGTTCTGAGTATCAGATGTGACCAATCCAAGGACAGGTAACCGCCCACCTTTGAAGTAAATTCTCGGGATAGACAAAGACCAAACATAGGAGAAACATCTATGATCATAGTGTCTTGCAACACCGTGATACTAGGGCAAGAAAATAGAGTTAAAGGAAGTGATTTGATGACACCTACAATTTCAACTTTGTTCCCATCAAGCTGCATTACCCCCCTTTTCATAGGTTTATACCTGAGTCCTAAAGCTTCAACTATCTATTTAGGCATAACCGTGGTACTAGCGCCAGAATCAATCATAGCATTGTGCAATAACTTCTTTCCTATAATCAGAGTCAAGAAGAAGGGTTGGGGTTTTAACTTATCCCTAACCTCGGCAGGGGATTCCTTTGTATTGTTTGTAAAGACTTTAGCTGGCAGTATTTGATTAACAACCTCTGCACTGACAAACTGCTCTGTTGGCACTATATTGACCTCTTCTTGAAGAGCCTTCTGTAATAGCGTCTTTTGCTATGGGATAGCTAGAATGTCCCATAGAGATACATTAGCGGATGACTTCTTCAATTGTTTGAACACATTAAAAGGTGACAAACTCAGAGGTTTCTGCTGCTTGGCTCTTGTTGTAATAATTTCCTTCCGTGGTTGAGATGGTAGCGGGGCAGTAGAACTACTAGGAATCTGATCAGAAACACCTTTGAGTTGCGGGTTGGCTAGATGTGAAACAACTGACTCACCGGTAAACCTTCTCTTTGAGCGCGTGTTATAATCAGATTGCACTTGTGGTGTTTTGGGTATGAACGTGTCATTAGCAAACATCGTTTCTTCTTCCTCCATCCAGGAGAAAAGCGCGTGATCAGGAGCAATATCAGATTCTTGTTCTAAAGACATTCATTGCATTTGTGCAGTAAGAATCACACTCTCCATTTGTGGTGAGACATATATATAACCCTGTGATATGTTGTAGCGCCTTGGCTGCGTTGCTCCGCCACCTTTTGTTGCAAGTTTCCACGTGGATAGTTTCAGGGAATATGTGCATCGCTGCAAGGGAAGCACCACAGATTGATATCATCAATAAGGTTGTTCTACCCTACAGTTAATTCCCTACTTGAGCTTGGCGACACGCTCATCAGCGGAGTAGGCACCGACACCATTTGGTTTGCGGTTGGAGCTGGTGGATTAGTGCGAGGCGTGCCCTGGTATTGATTTTGCTGATAAGAGGACCACCCACCTTGATAGTTTTGATATGAAAACTTCAGAGGTGTTGATTAGTTCCACTTAAAAGTGGTTATATCATTTTCCATGGTTCGCAACATCTATTTGAGGTCGCTCATTTCATCCTTGGAAGAACCTGATGTAGAGGCTACATTTTGTGGGGTTGCCGCATATGTGTACATTGACTGGGTAGTTGCGGGCGCGCTAGTTGACGCAACTTCTTGCACGAGGATCGATATTTTAGGAAATATCGACATAATAGGTCGATGAGGCAATTTTCTGCAATCTATTAAATGATTCTAGGCTTTGACAGTGACACCGTAAGCATCTGGTAGACTAGCTCCTCCCAAAGACTTGATTATCACGAAAATGTCAGAATTGATGGACTTTAGATAAAATATGAACACCAACTCGGGAGTCAGGCGTATAGTAACATGAATTCTCTACCAATTGGTGTGAAATCGGCATTAAAGTTCGTCAAAGCCTCCTAGGGGACTCGTTTTATGATAGATAGTTGATAATATAGTGAAGAACGATCTCCGTCATTTGAGAACCTCTCATAGAACGAATCTCCAAGCTTGTCCCAAGTGCGAATAGTGTTAGGTGATAGAGTTTGGTACCAATCCAGCTCTTTACATTTAAAAGATGCAGCAAGAAGCCTCAGAGCTACATTCTGTGTTGTAATCCTGTGTACCAGACATACATCTGCCACATCCTGCAAGTGTTCTGCTGGTGTTCTTGAGCCATCTCCGGTAAACTTGGGTATAGCTTTCATGGCTGAAATCGGGATAGCGCCCCAGACAACGGGTGCTACTGGGGTTACTAGGGGACTTTCAGCGTCCCATGCCACATAATTTCTATTGGCAGCTGGCAACATGGTGAGAGAAACAGGTGGCGGGAATGAAACAGTTACCAATTGATTTGTGACTCGCATTGTTCCTAGTGGAGGTACTATTAAACTGGGGTTGCCTGCGGTTTGGGATCTAGTTACAGGAAAATGGCTCGTACACACTTCTAAAATGCAAATTCATTTAAGCTCAGTCCCACTGGGTGTGCCAGAAAAAGAACAAATTGTTGACGCCAAAATTTGACGAGGTAACAGTATCTTATGGGAAACTCAGTTTATGGGGACCTTTGGCGCTAAACTGAGTGACCTCCAGATTTTTAGAGAAGCCGACTTCTTCTATAATGGGGGATTGGAAAGGGAAATGGAAACAAATATAATAAAATAAAGTCTAACCTAAGGTGATGCACCAAGACTTAATGATAGACACGATAAATCATAGATTTAAGGCCCTGAATGGTGTTTGTAGTGTTCCAGAACATTAGAAACTGAAGATTACAACATAGAAAATCCATTCATTGACATAAAATAATATTGCATATGTTCCTTACTGCTAAGAAGAGTCATTAGACATGATCTCAGTCAGCAAAATTGCATTCAAAATATATAGAAGTTCTTAAATGGAATGTCCAGATAAAAAAAAAAATAGTTTACAGTTTGATCAAATAGCATGAAAAAATAGAAAGGTCGAACAATTGGCACAGTCTGAGAGTTTTTTTCAATAAAATAAAACAATAATAAAGGCCTGGCATCTTTTACTAAAACCAGAGTTTTCTTCAAATTCCAAATCCTTTTCTCACAACAGAGAAAAGTATATATAGCAAGAAAAAAAAACCCCCACCGCTTCATAGAGCAGCAACAGAAAAGATTTTGCAATCCCCTAGTAATGATGCAAGAATCAGAATATTCCCAAAGTCGTTGCAACATAATTGATTTGGAACCAAACATCTGGTCACTCCAGGCCCAGGTGCATCCTCTCCAAATGATGGTGGTGGTCCCGACAAGGCCTAATCAGACAAGTGTCACCATCCTGTGCAAATGATTATGACACACAGTGGCCAATAGCATCACTAGGCTCGTCTGGTTTATTGCCCGAATATGAGATCTGCTGACTAGGCACTTGGCAACCTTTCGCTGCCCATATGAACCTCTCTCTTTCATTGCTGAGGACTTGCGTTAATGCTACACGTGTCGAATGGGAAAAGCACTTCATCAATAAAGGAGGGAACGATCACCAGTTGGGCGCAAAAGAGACACGTGGCAGCATTTCGTTGCCCGCGGTTGTTACTTCATCTCCATGCTGAAGGATTTGCGAATAACAAACACGTAGCAAGAGTGCACCACAGATAGCAATTGTGGGGCCCACAAAAACTTTTTGGGAATAAGGGATTCATGGCACTTGAGTGGAGCCCGATGAAATAGCAAGAAAGCATGATCAAAATAATCCCATAGCCGCAACACATGGAAGCATAGCGGAGCTTTTTGGGATGCGAAAGGAATGCTGAGACTCGGAGTTGCGAGGAGTAGACATGTGGAGCGGGAGAGTAGAACCTAGATAAAACGCCGAGTTGATTACTTGCGATGCACAGGCTGAAGCATAGAGGAAAATACACCCGAAGGGAGCTAGTTAATTATTTATTAACAATATTCATCGTTCACTTGTTTGATTACTAGCTAAGAGTCTCCAAAGACTTGCAACTCTTTTATTTTCCATTCAATAGTCATTTTCAATCCTATGATAAGAGCTTCATATTCTAAGATGTTGTTTGTGCATGGGAATGTAATCCTGTAGGCCTTGGTAATACTATCTCCTTATGGTGTGAGAAATAGAATACCGGCTCTAGATCCATGTTGAGTATGGGACCCGTCAAAGTATAGAGTCCATTGGTCTATCTACTCTGTTATCAGGATACTCTCATCTAGAAAATCCACTATGAGAGGTTTATGATCCTCTTAGGGTGCTTTAGCCAATTGGTCTGCTATAATTTTTCCTTTGATAGCTCTCCTATCTACATATTTTATATCAAATTCACTTAGGATCATTACCCATTTGGCTATTCGGCCTGTTAGGGCTGCCTTTGCTAGTAAGTATTTGAGTGGGTCTATCTTAGAAATCAGCTTGACCTTTTTGTTCAGGATGTAGTGTCTCAGCTTCTGTGTTGAAAACACGACTGAGAGACACACTCTTTCAATGGGCGAGTAGTTTAGTTCATATCCCACCAAATGTTCAACTGATATAGTAGACTGCCCTTTCTTTATTGTTATCATCTAGTTGGGCCAAGAGAGCTCCTAGTGCTGCTTGTGTGGTAGATACGTAAAGTATCATTTCCTTTTCTGGGATAGGCGACATGAGTACCAGAGGAGTAAGTAGGTACTCCTTGACTTGTTGGAATGCTTAGTCACATCTCCCATCCCACTTGAAGGTGATGTCCTTATGTAGGAGATGAGTAAAAGGGTGACACTTGTCCACCAATTGTGCTATAAATCCCCTGATGGATTGTAGTTTCCCTTGTAGGCTCCTTAATTGTTTTAGTGTCTTTGGCGGAGGAATTTCCATTATTGCTTTTACTTTGGCTGGATCTACTTCAATCCCTCTTCTTGATACTATGTACCCCAACAGCTTTCCAGATGTTAACCCGAATACACATTTCTTAGGATTGAGTCTTAGGTTGTACTGTTCAAGTCAATCAAATACCTTGGCCAGGTTTGTCAAGTGGTATTCCCTTTTGACTATTTTTGTTAGAAAGTCGTCCACATAGTCCTCCATGATTGTGTGTAGCATATCATGAAATATTGTCGTCATTGCTCTTTGATATGTCACTCCTGCATTCTTTAGACCAGAGGGCATTACATTCCAACAAAATGTTCCCCAAGCACAAGTAAATGCTATTTTGTGTTGGTCATTTGGAGAGATATTTATTTGGTTGTATCCGAAGAAACCATCCATTAAGGATAGCATCTTGTGCCCTGCTATTAGATCTACAATCATGTCGATACTCAGTAGTGGAAATTCGTCCTTCAGACAAGCTTTGTTCAAGTCTGAAGTCTATGCATATCCTTATGCCCCGAGTAGGTTTGGACACTAGTACTAGATTTGATATCCATTGTGGATAGTTGATGGGTCTGATGGAACCAACATCTAGTAGTTTCTTTAGCTCTACCTTTACCAGTAATGCTATCTGTGGATGCATTTTTTTGAGTTTTTGTTTGATAGGATTTGCTTCAGGCATTACAACTAGATGATGTACCACTAATGCTGGATCTAGTCTAGGCATGTCAGCATAGGTCCATGCAAAATTTATCTTCTAGGCATTGATGAAAGCTGTGAGATTGTTCTTTTCTTCTGGGTCTAGTGATGCAGCATGGTAGGTTATCTTGGGGTCTTCTATTATACCAAAATTTATGGGTTCTACTTCTACTAGCAGTGTTGATCTTTCCTGATATTCTGATATGGGGAGATTGAATCTTCCATCCTCTAGTGCCTTTGAGAGGTTTTCACCTTCAAATGCGTCCTTTGTTTTTCTCTTTTTAGGATCCGATAGAGCCACTAGGTGGTTTTCTCTAGGGGACCATAATTTTATGTTCTTTCTTTCATTTTTGTGACTAAAAGATTCAATCTCTCCACCAAAGTATGCCTCCAGTTCCAGTTCCATGATGAACCTTGCCTTGTGGTCTCCTGCTGGTATGTTCGTTCAAAGTCCCATGAACTCTGCGATTGCCTCATCGTTCTAGAATTGATCCAAAATAGGTGCATGTTGTTGATCCCAATCTATGAGTTGCGGGTACTGGAGTGGGAGGTTATCATCTTGATCTACAAAGCCTATGAAAGTGGATGAAAGGGTTAGTATGGCTTGGGTGTCTTTTTCCTATTGAGTGTCTAGGTTGTCATTGCTAGAAGTGGGAGAATTATATCTGGTGACGAAGGAAGGGGAATCCCACTTTTATTCATTAGAGTCTGTACTGGAATTGTAGTAGATGTTGGGAATGGTTTGAATATGTTGGAGAGGGAACCTATCAATGCTAAAGTTATCAAATAAGTCTTCAAAATTGTTGTCAAGGGTATGATAGGTATCGAGTGCCTTGATGCTAGTAGAAGTTTCTCGCTTCTTCCAAGAGGTTCGTCCAGTTTTTGGAATAACCACATCCTTTGGTTTATAATCTAGCCCCATATTATTCTTCCTTTGTTCTAATATAACAGGCTCTGATCAGCCTTGTTTGTGTATCCCTAGGCCACCTTTTCCATTATATCCCATTTGTTTAACTAATTGATAACCTCTAACAGTAGGGTCAAAATTAGGTTGCAGGTTTTCTGGTTCTTCTTTGTCCTTGTAGATGATAGATAAAAAGTCCTCCTCAAATGTTTCTTCATCTTGCATGTCTCCCCACCTAGTGAAAATAGTGGGCTTGGCAATCATTTGTACTATCTTGATCTCTTTTGGAACTCCATATACTCTGGGTGTTGGTGGAATCATGCCGATACAAAATGCTTGGTTGAAAAAGTAATTCCCATTACCCTTGTCAAGTACCTGAATCTTGGCTTCCATTTTCGGTTGGTCACTTGAGATGTTCCTGGTTGAGGTAGATGGAAGTGTTGAAGGGTCAACATAAGAAAAGGAGTGGAATGCTATGTCATTGCTGGGCACACATTGGATTTTATTGTATTTCTCCTCTAACTTGGCACAAAAATGAAAAGGCTTAGGATCGACATATAGTGTTGCCTCTCTTCCTTCATGGGGGAATTTTAGGCATTGGTGAAAAGTGGATGAGACTGCTTGTAAGGCATGGATCCAAGGTCATCCCAGGAGGAGGTTGTATGGAAGCTCAAGATCCAGTACTTGACAAGTGGTTTCTGTTAGGGCTGGCCCTATCTGCACTGGTAACCTGATTGTTCCTTCAAAATTTCTTTCTAGATCATTGTAAGCCCTTATTGTGATACCTTTTCCTTTGTCAATCACATCGTCAGAATACCCTAACTGTTTAACAAATTTTAAGGTACATATGTTTAAACCTGCACCATTATCTATCAATACCTGTTTGAACATGGTTTTATGAACACCAACCTCTATGTAGAGGGCTTGGTTATAGAATGTTCTTTGGGGTAGATATTTATCAAAAAATATTAGGTGATTACTTTGTGTGATTTTACCAACCCTAGCTTGGAATTGACTAGGATTAAGGTCATCAGGGACTATTGTTTCCAATGCCTTTTCAAGTATTTCCCTATGGGTAGGTGATAGTTTTAACAAATCTAAAATTGAGATTAAGGTAGGTGTTTTCTTTAACTATACCACAATACTCTAGTCACTGGATGAATTGATTGTAGGTTTGGGTGGTGCTCCTTGAATTGTAACTCTTCCTTAGCAGGTGGTTATGTTACAGCTATTGTCTCCTCCTCGTAGAGTTACTACATTTTCCCTATTATCATCAACTTGTGAGAGGGTTCCTAAAACTGTGTCCGCATAAGTGTAATTGGCGTTATGGTCCTCTTGTTTCTTTCCTTTGTCATTTCCCTTGGCATGGTTCGAGATTGGGTTTGTTTATATTTGTAGGTCCTTATTCCCAGAATGATGTTCAACATCTACCTCCCCTTTGTCTATTAAATCTTGGATAAGGTGCTTGAGTCTCATGCAGTTGTTTGTGGTGTGTCCTTTGATCATATGGAAGTCACACAAGTCCTCATTATACCACAGTGTTTTGAAACTTGGTTCCTCATATTTTGGACGATCATTAGTTTTAAGGAGGTTTTGTTGTACGAGTTTGCGCATGAATATTTCTAATGACTCACCTAGAATTGTGAATTGCCTTCTTGGTTGATCGTACTGCCTCTGTTGTCCTCCCTGATTCATTTGTGGGTTCACAACCTGATTGTTCTTAGGATAGGTATTTTGGTTGTTTTGTGCATTGTTTGGAACATAGCTTGTCTGTGCTACCTATGGTTTTTTTGGAACTATGTTTTGTGACGGCCATAGTGTTCTAGCATCGACCACTCCATCGTTTGTGATGTTTTTTTTTAGCCTAGACTTTAGGT
Organism: Sequoia sempervirens; assembly: GCA_007258455.2. Taxonomy (NCBI): domain Eukaryota; kingdom Viridiplantae; phylum Streptophyta; class Pinopsida; order Cupressales; family Cupressaceae; genus Sequoia; species Sequoia sempervirens. Next base: position 62,589,835 of record VDFB02047230.1, on the reverse strand, counting down.
TTCTCATTTGAAGTAAATAGACTGTCTTTTGAGCTATTTATTTTAAGGGAACCTCTTGCAATGAGGGATCTTTCAATATTCAATCCCTTCTCAATGGTTTCTTCAAAGTCTACTAGTCATAACATTGTGAGACGATAATTGATCTCAGGTAAGACGTTGGTAATGAATATGTCTACTAATTCCTTATCGAGAATGGGCCATTTACATCTACTAGCCTTGTGTCTCCATTGTTGTAGGTAGGAGATAAAAGATTCTCCTTGATACTATTTGATCGTGGATAAGCTTATAATGGTAACTTCTTGTTCAATGTTGAAGGAGAAGTGACTTATGAATTTGTTAGACAATTCATCGAAGTTTTTGATTGCTGGTGTCAAACGGGTGAACCATTCCATATCATGGCTCGTAAGGATGCGTGGAAATAGTCTCATGAGGTATGAGTCATTGTGTTGTACTTCAATGCATGATACCGAGAAATCTCGTATATGCTCTACTGGATCCCCTATTCCTTTATATTTTTTTGTCAAACCTAGGTATTTCAAAATTCTTTGGAAAGGGTATTGTAGTGACAGATTGATCGAACGAGAATGGGCATATCTCTTGGATAGTATAGGTTTTCTTTTGTTTTCTAGCTTGCATGACTACTACCTGTTGGGTGACTACTTCTAGCTTCATTTCCATGTCCATTTCTAGCATTTTTTTTGCGAGTTCTATGTATAATAGCCTTATTGTCTCACCATGTTTGGTTCATATATTAGATATTGTGAAGGTATGAGACCTTGGTAACCATTTTGGTCATATACTGGGTTAGGTCCTTGATGGGTGTAAGGAAGGTTAAATCCTTGTTGCTGAGATGAAGTGTATTGAAGGTTACCCTATTGATGCGTTATCGGGACACCTTGTTGGCAGGACGACTGAGGAAGGGCGCTATGAGGCACACCTTGCTGCTAGGAAGGACTAAAATGAAGGTTACCCTATTGATGCGTTATTGGGACACCTTGTTGGTAGGAAGACTGAGGAAGGGTGCTCTATGGCACACCTTGCCGTTGGGCAGGACTAAACTGAAGGTTACCCTATTGATGCTTTATTCGAACACCTTGTTGGTAGGAAGATTGAGGAAGGGCACTCTATGGTACACCTTGCCATTGGGAAGGACTAAACTAAAGGTTACCCTGTTGATGCATTATCGGGACACCTTGTTGGTAGGACGACTAAGGAAGGGTGCTCTGTGGCACACCTTGCGGTTGGTATTGCTGGTTCAAAAGGGGACCATATGGTCCACTTTGTTGGTGGTACCAATTATTTGGAGGGGGACCTTGTGTCCCACCCTGTTGAAGGTATTGACCATTGGAAGGGGGACCCTGTGTTCCACCTTGTTGAAGGTATTGAATGTTTTTGGATTACATGTTTGAGGTATTCTGAGGTATATATTGTTTGGGAGGAGGATTGTTGTTTGGTGGTTCATATTGTGATTGTCCTCCTTGATACAGTTGTGCTACTACTACTTGTTCAACCTGAGTTGGTTTTCTGAATAAGGGGTTCTCTTTGGGTTGACCATCGTGTTGTGAGAACAAAGGTGGCATGTTTGGCATCTCTAGAGGTTTAGTTATCTGTCTTACAATCGAGTTATCTCCTAAGGGAATAAGTTTGGAATTTTTGAGAGCTTCTACATTGAAATCCACCAGTAATTTAGCACCACTTTGTGCTAACTTGAAGAAATAGGAGTTTGGATCCTTTCTCAACAACCTATCCATTAGTTTAAGAACCTTGGGGTTTTTGGCATGTTCGAACAGTTCATCCTCATTTATTTCTTCCTCCATGTCTACCTCTTCTATGACCACTCTATTTGGGTCTTGGTTGTTTTGTTCAATTACCTCCTTTTGTTTGTAATTTAATTCCTCTTCATTGAAGGTATTTCTATACATAGGCCTCTTTTGTGGTGTTTCAAGATCAGTTGGCCTATATCCCTAAGGGCTACTTTCATTGCCTATGGCATTGGTTGGTGGGATACTAGTGTTGGTTTTGTTTGCTTCCATTTTCTTTCTGTGTTGTGACCTCGTGGTTGTCATAAACAATTTTGATCTCAAGGTAGGAAAAATGGTGCTAGACCCCTAAAGTTTTTAAAATCCAATGTTGACCTAAATAAGAAGGTAGATTTAGGTATGTGCATCTAGTTTTCCTCTCTAGAGAAGTTCAGTATCATGAAAAAGACCTAGGTTTTGACCAAAAAGAACATGTACAAATATGGATCGTTCTTGGAAGCACGTCTATACAAGTTTTCCACTAGTTTTTTTATGTTTTTGTGTAGTGCTGCAAGGTGTTTCCTAAGAGATTTTGGTTTAAGATGTCTAAGTCGAGAATAACGACCTGTAGTTTTACTTTGGGGATCCTAACTCTACGTGAGATCATGGGTGAATAAGGATGTTTATTGCCAAGCGGGGGGTGGTATTACGGGTCTCTCAGCTGCTACATCTGCTTTCTCTTATTCTTTGTCTAAGATGATGGATGCAGTGAGAAATTGGCTAGGTGTTTTTTTTTCTTCTCAAAAATGAACATTCTCAAACTGCTTATGATGTCAGTTTTTGCACCTTTAATATGTACATTACCTAGTTGAAAGATTGGTGTGGCTAGCCCTGGTTGTTGAACAAGAGCTGTGGGTCTCTAGATGGTCATAAGGTATGGTGGTGTTGTGAAGTGGTTTATGGTGTTCAATACCCTTTTGTAAGGTCACTCAATACCTATTTCCAGGCGGGAGGTAGTAATATGGGTCTTCCAACTGCTATGTTTTCCTTTTCTTCCTCTTCATTTAAGATGATGGATGCAGTGAGAAATTGGTGAGGTGTTTCATTTTTCTCAAAAATGAACATTCTCAAACTGTTGATGATGTCAGTTTGGGAACTTTTAATGTGCGTAAGGATAGTTTGAATAATAGGCGCTACAAGGTCTGGTTGTTGAATAGGAGCTTTGGGTCGCCAAATGTTCATAAGGTGTGGTGGTATGGAGTGATTTGTTATGAAACTCAAAAACCCTAAAGTTTGAGTGTTGTTTTGGAATGTAGCTACTTTTCAGAAATCAAAATTTTGAAGAACTAGGGTTGATATTCCACTTCCTAATCTAGAGGATATGTTGTGGGAAAGATACTTGAACTATCTGTGAGTTCTAAGTAACTGTTGATATCATAGACTGTTTGAGTGGAGGAATGATCCTAATGTTTAGTTGAATTTTGATTTCAAATAAGTAGTATGGGAATAATGGGTGATAAACTTTGTGACCAATTTGGTTTTCAAAGTATCTTGTTCAAGTAATGACCTTATAAGCAATCTAAGTGTTTTTAGCAAAAATATTGTGAGTTGGAATGGAAATTTGTAACCTCTTTGTGTTTGTTTCCTTTGTGTTCTTGAGTATGGAAAATGATATAATAGCACTGGATTGACTCACAAGCATGGAATTTATGTGACCTGAATGTATATAGCTTAGGTTGTAAAATCACAACACCGAAGCCATAGTTACCAAAGTGTTTACTTTGATCAATGCAACTTGAAAATAAAACTGAAATGTTCAGAAACCTTTAAGAATAAATCCTTTCAAGGAGTGCAAACATAAGACTTCTTTCACAAGTACACACTAACTCAAAGGGTTTGTGGTTTGACCATCTTGTTCAATGTTTGTTTTGATGTGTTCTTTTTCTTTAAATCAAACACAAAATTTGATGTCACAATTTTTTTTGAATGTAATTGGGCAAGTTTTAACATTAACAAACAATTACAACCCTAGTGGAGAGAAACCATCCTCTTAGGTGGGCCTGCCTCATGCTCCGAAGAGATGGATTTTACATATGACTTATGGCACAGGCCTGTAGTTGGACTTGACAAGTAACTTCTCGAAAGTAAATTCTGATGCACCACTTTCAAAGAATTTTTTGGATAATAGGGTGGCTTCTAAAACAATTGGCTCTTAGTTATGTTCTTGGGATATTATTTTTGGGCACCTACACATGCAACATTTTTTTCCATTAAGAACCTTCCAGCCCTTTCAGGTCTTTATGCATCACAAAGATATTGAGGAAGGATACGTCGATATAGGATATCCGCACCTGGTGAGTGATGAACTTTCCTCACACTCACAAAAGATTTATATAGCGGTCCAGAACGAAAGTACTGCTTGGGTTGCCTATGAGTTCTCCAACGAGAGATGTGTCTCAATAGGTAGGCCCTCTAAGAAGGTAAAATTTAAAACAAATGTGAAGCTTAAAAATGTTCTTCGCTCACCCAAGATCACCAAAATGGTGTGAGGGGAGAAGACAAAACACTTCAGCTCCCCAATCAATGCATGCACAAAAGACAATTCATTGTAAATTGATTCATTTTAAACACCTTGAGCAGTGTTATCCCTAAGAATATGTGAGCAAAAATGAAATGTTCTTCTTATCTTTACACCAGTTGAAGTGTTCAAGACATCAAGCAATTAAGATAGCAATGGTGTGAAAATAATCAAGAAACATTTTATTTATTTGAAGCCCCAAAGTTGAAATGTTTCTAAGAAAATCAGGCCTGGTCATTAAATGGTCAACAAATGTAAATCGTACGTGTGTCAACAAAGTGAAAAATGTTTTATGCTCTTTTTATGCACCAAATTTAAAGGTTCCTAATTATGAAAACTTAAAATGTGTTCATTTTAGAGCCCTAAATTGAAGTGTTTTATGTTCTTTTTATGAGCACCAAAAGAGATTTCCTACTTTAGAAAGCTTTGAATTGTTTATTTTAACAACACCAAATTGGAAATGTGAGAGTTTTGTTGTTCATTTTTAAGCACCAAATGGAGATTCCTACCTTAGAAAGCTTTGAAAATGTTCATTTTAACAACACCAAATTGGAAATGTGAGAGTTGTGTTGTTCATTTTTAAGTACCAAATGGAGATTCCTACTTTAGAAAGCTTTGAAAATGTTTATTTTAAAAATACCAAATTTGAAATGTGAGATTTGTGTTGTTAATTTTTAAGCACCAAATAGAGATTCCTAAGTTAATAAGCAAAATTAATTCGTATCTCAAAAACCTTGGACCGATCGTCTTCTCTACACAAAACAAGTTAGTAAATTAATTCGTATCTCAAAAACCTTGGACCGATCGTCTTCTCTACACAAAACAAGTTAGTATCTTTCACAATCCTTCATAGAAATCCATTAATTCCTGCAAAACAATCAATAAGTTAGCAAGAAGGGTCATTAAAATAGTGCAAAATCCATGCACTTTTCTTCTAGAGCAAATGCTCTTAAGAAAAATCAAAAGCTCAGAATTCTGGCAAAAGCTCTAATTTTCCATACAGGGGCAAACCTAGAAAAAAGCAATAGCACGGTTTTAGAGAAAAAGCGCTAGTTTTATAGCAAAGGCGCCATTCCCATGGGAAAGGCACTGATCTTTGTGGCAAAAGCTCAAAATTTTTTCCAGTCAAAAGCGAGATTTTGTTGGGTAGTCCGTGAAATGTCTCCGAAAGCTCCCAGAACCCTGTAACTTTCAACTTAGCTCATAAAAATGTTAGTAAGGAGGACCTAAGTCCCACTGAGTGTGCCAGAATGTGTGAGGGGGAGGGAATCCATTAGGAAATATGGCGAACAACAAAGATCAAATGCAAGATTGAAATAAGAAACTAATCTAATCCAAAACACTTAATCTATCCTATTTCATCACTCATGAAATGTGCAAATCTAAGCTATTTGAATGAAATGAGATCCTCAGATATTCAAAACTAATTCAAACAACAAAAGAAGAGATTACCATCCCATGTTGGAGTGTATTTGCATGATGTTGGGTTGTTTGTATCACTACAAAGCCTCCATTGCTTATGTGCAAAAGCTTGATGATTGATGCTTATTTGACTGAAAAGGTTGAAGCTCTATCAATGGTGATTACGACAACACTTCGTTGCATAAGGTAAGATGAAATTCTCCTTTTTATTTTGAATTGACGGTCAAGATAGCATTGGAGAATATCCAGATCAACGGTCAAAATGGGTTGAGAGGATTTAGACATGAGGAAATTGTGCAAAGTTGATTGCACAATTAAGATGATTGAAGAATAAATTGGCTAGTTAGGATTTTGATTGCTTAGTTAGCAATTGATTGATCAATTAGGGTTGAGTTAGGAATTAGATGGTTGAGTTAGCATAATCAGATTGCTTAGTTAGCAAAATAGATTGCTTAGTTAGCATTCCATGATTTTCTCAATCAAAAAGTGGGCAAGGAATATTAATTAATTCCATTTTTATTTTTACTAATTTGAATAGTTTGATTTAATTATTCAAATTTTGAAGGGAAAATATGATAATTAAATTATTATGATTTAATAATTCAATTAATTTTGAGGAATAGGGTGAATTAGTGATGTAATCAAATAATTGATGTCATTTGAATAATCAAGATGAAATAAGATAAGGTTAGGACTTTATTAAATAAAGGTAATTTATTTAATTGGTCGAAAATGATGAAATGTGAATTAATCAAATAACGTTGTATTATTCGATTAATAGTAGAATTAGGGTTTTCAATACTTTATTAAATAAACGATATTTATTTAATTTGTCGAGAATGATGAAAAAGTGAAATAATTAAATAATGTTGTTTTATTTAATTAATAGAGGAAATAGGGCTTTAGATGCCGTTTGATGCTATTCGATGCGTTGTGAGATGTCATGGGATGATTCTGAGATGATTTGAGATGATTCAAAGATATTTCAAGTTGATCTAAGTTAATTAAGAGATATTCTGAGTTGATCCGAGTTAATTGAGAGTTGTTCCAAGTCATTTTGGGGTCATTCTAAGATGTTTCGAGTTGATTCAAAGCTGTTCTAAGTTGTTCCAGGGTCGTTCTGAGACTTTCCAAGTTGATTCAAAGTTATTCTGAGTCATTTCGAGACATTCTGAGTTGATTCAGAGTTGTTCCGAGTCATTTTGGGGTTGTTTTGAGATGTTTCGAGTTGATTTAGAGTTGTTCTGAGTCATTTTGGGGTCGTTCTGAGACATTTTGAGTTGATTCAAAGTTGTTTTGAGTCATTTTAGGGTCATTCTAAGACATTCTGAGTTGATTCAGAGTTGTTCTGAGTCATTTTGGGGTTGTTTTGAGACATTTTGAATTTGTGGTAAGTGTTAAGTCAATTTTACATGTCTACACATACAAATACTTCAACTCTGAACAACTGGTAAACCTTATTCACATATTGAAAAATGAAACTCACTTTGAACTACACCGAATCAAGTAAAACCTTGAATATAGAAAGATACAAACATTATAAGCAACATCCTAAATCTTCACAACCTAAATCCAAACAACAAAAAAATGCGGAGCAAATACATTTCTCTCGGCCACTGAAAACATCACTAAAAAACTCATTCATACATTGGTGAAAAATATCTTCCTCTGTATAATGATCTAGAAACCCAAATTTTGAATTTGCAAACTTTGACAACCATGAACAACATATCATATCCACATAGGCATAGGATCAATATAGAAGAAATGCGAAGCACAATACTAGAGCACACTATGAACACTTGCACAAAATAGTTTACTCTTTTTATCAATTTTTCTCAAAAGCACTTGGAAACCAAGTACCAAAGACATCATCTCAGCTCATTACTTCATTCCAACTCATCTTTAGATACTGCAATAAAAATATAGCTCCATTTACTCAAACACTTCTTCGATATCTCAACCATACATGCACAACATGCACAACATGCATAAACCTGTTTTCCTGTTTTTCATAATTTTCTTAATATCCTCAACATTTGCATCACACAACAACTTCCTTAACACACAATTGACATCAATGAAAACACCAATCAATATAATTCCTGTTGAAATCGATGACAACACCTTCATACTTGCATGAGCTTCCACAAAGGAACACCGAACCTCCCAAACAATTGTCTATCCAATTCCAAGTAACTCAAGACAACTCAAAATTTTCCCATCAAATAAGGGCCCCAAGCTAGAGTATCCCTCCCTATAAGGGAATTACACATTCTACCAGCCAAAATCCTAGCTAGGTCCTGATGAGCCTCCTCAGAACCACTCGACGACCACTCCTAAGGATCCTTCTAATGCATCACCTCCACTTGACCCAAAACCTAAACCGTTTTGAAGTCCTCCACCTTTCTCCAACTAGCCTCCAAAAAACTATTACAAAGGGGTTGTAAATGAGGTAACATAGTTAGAATACGGGATAACCATCCCAAGAATCATTCTAGAAGAGGGCATTAGAGCCCTTATTACAAATCCAAAAAAAAACCTCTTTGATAAGCTTCACCCCTCCTTTGAGAGTTTCCCAAATCATTTATCCCTTCCCCAAAAGATTACAATATGGAACATTAGAAGAGCTCACCCCTTGAAGATAATTATGAGTAATAATTCCAGCCCAATCATGATCTTGACTAATACACCTTGATGCCAATATAATTTGGCAGTTATGACTTGACCATTCAAACCTGTAGGCTTGAGCCCAAGACCTCTCTCCTACTTCAGCTTGTAAATAGATTCCCAATCAACTAGTATCCACTTCATAGAAAAAAAATTACTTTCCCAAAGAAATTGAGGGCAAGGTCATCAAAATCCTTAACAAAGCACAAAGGGGCAACCTGCACAAAACACCTGTAAATAGGAAGGGCTTGAACCATCGATTTTAAAAGAATCACCTACCCAATAGAAGAAAGCCATCAAAAAGTCTAATGACTTACCTTCCTGTGAAAATTATCCAAAACATCCTACCAAAACTCTCTAAGTTGAGATCCCATTGAGATGGGAATCCCAAGATAAGTCAAAGGAAGAGAGCCAATCTAAAACCAAAGAATCTAGGCAATCCTACTCTGAATAAGACAAAGAGTATTGAAGAAGAAAATAGAAGACTTGTCCTTATTAATATTTTGACCAGAGCCAACTAAATAAATGTCCAAATATTTCCTTAAATTCACCACATTAATTCTGGCCATGCTTATCAAATTTGTATAATCCACAAACTAAAGGTGAGAATGAGGAGGCAACCTATTACCTCAACTCCAATTCTGAATCAATCCTTGTCTAACATGAGACTTGATAAATCTTCTTAACCCCTCATCCATAATAATCAATAGGTAAGGAGAAAGAGGATCCCCTTATCAAAGACCTCTAGAAGCTCTGAATAACTTGAAAGGCTCACCATTAATAAGAACATAAAAGGATGTAGAAGTTACACAATTCATGATCCAATTAACCCACTCTATGTCAAATCCAAAAGCTAAGAGAACTTTCTTCAAGAAGGCCCATTTGAACCTATCATAAGCCTTTTCCATGTCAAGTTTGATGAACATGGCCTTCTCCTTAGAAGGCGCCATAGAATGGATGACCTTAGTAGCAATCACAATCCCTTCAAGAATTTTCTTGACTGCAATGAACCCCTCTTGTTATTCAAAAACGAAAGAGTTGAGATAAGGTTTTAGTCTTTCTGCAATCAATTTAGAAATAATTTTATAAACTACATTGTGAAGAGCAATGGGTCTAAATTGACCCAGACAATTAGCTCCTTCTCTTTTAAGAATAAGAGCCAAAAAATTAGAGTTCATGACTCTTAACATTTATTTATTTCTTTGTGACTCCTAAACCACCTATAAGAGATCCAATTTGATAGTTTCCCAAAACTTAGAAGAGTTCTATAGGAAATCCATCAGGGCTTGGGGCTTTTCCTTTTTTTTCATTTTGAAACAAAACTTCCTCCAATTCCAGCCACGAGATGGGATGAATGCGGGTCACATTCAACTCATTAGAAACTAAAGAGGGAGTGTAATCCAAAATAGAGTTCTCCTCTTCACTCCTAGGGGGAGAGTCCTCGATAAACAAATATGAGAAAAATTGAGAAGCCTCCCTAGAAATTTCACCCAAAGAATAAAGTTGAGCTCCTGTTGACGACAAAAGAGAGGTGATAAGATTACTTATTCATACCAAAATATTTGAGCTAGTATTCCACTTGTCCCCAAACCAATAACAAGAAACAAGGAATCGATCAAGCCTCTCTGATATAGCATTTTCAATTCTTATGTTGTTCCAAGTGAAAATGTTATTATTTAGCTTCACATCCACTAAATTTAGAATTTATCTATATTATCCTATAGGATGTTAGTAGAAGAATCAAGCCTGGCAATGCCACCTCTTTTTTCCTCCAAACAAGAAACAACATTAAAGTCCCCTACCATGACCCAAGGAAGAAAGGAAGCCAAAGACTGAATATATCTAACATGATACCAAAGTTGAGATTTTCCAAGAAGATCAGTAAGAGCATAAACATTAGTGAAAATACAAGTTTCACCTAAATCCAACCTACAAATAGTCATAGAAATAGAAGTACTTGAGATCCACCAAAGCGGAATAGCCTTCCTTCGATCCCATAAACAAGCCACACCTCCTAAATTACCATGAGCCTCAACACACTAACAAGAGCCACAATATCAGATGATAGGAGATTTATTCAACATGCCATACAATGACAATTTAGTTTCCTAAAGGAAGACAATATTAGGACAATGAGTACCAATCATCTCACAAATAGCCTTTTGTTGAGGGATGCTATTCATACCCCTCACATTCTAAGAAATAACAATCATTTATGAGATTGGGAGAAGTGGGAATCAATGGTTTTCACCAACCCCAAATCCACCAGTGTCTCACCAATTAATTTAACCTTCTCTAGGTCTTTCTTGTGACCCACCTTGGATGACTTCTTTGGAGGCGCCTTTTTAAGGGGCTTTTTCTATAGACCCAAGGCGTGGAAAGACCCACTACTTTTCCCATAATCCAAAGTATCATTTTCCTAAGAAGGAACTAGACCAGTCGAGGCTTCAACCTCCTTCAATACCATACGTCCATTTGGTTCTAAAACAACCAACATCTTGGAGGGTACATTTGAAACCATTTGACCAACTTGCGAGTCCACCAAAGGAAAATTCTAGATTTCATTCGCTCTGTCTTCTGACAAAGCCACTCCCAAGGACCCAACACAAGAAGGAAGCTTAACTAGAAACCCTTCCTCCTAAATAAAGTTCTTCAAAACATCAAATTGATTAAAGAACCCACCCTTTTTTCTATCCTTAAGGGTTTTGTTCTGTCCTCTCCCTTTATTGTGAGGCTTAAACGAGATGAAACCCTCCTTGTCTGCCGCCCCATCAAACATAGGGGCCTTCCCTTTATCATTCTTAGGAGCAAAGTTGGAGGTAGCATTAGCTACACCAACTACTTGATTGAACCGAGGGAATTTCCTTTGTAGATGCCCATACTCATGACATAATCAACATGTAAAAGGAAGGGTTTCATAGTCTAGTTATTGAATCCAAGAAGAGGACCCAAGACATATTTCCACATAATTTGGAAAAGGGTTATTCAAATTAATTTCAACACAAATACGAGCATATGTAATTACCTTTCTATCCAGATTTTGCTGAGATAAACCCACCAATTTTCTAAGTAGAAGAGCTATCATATGCAGAATGTCACTCCTCCAAAACTTTAGTGGAAGTCAAACCCAGACAGGGACCCTCGTAGGGAGCTCCTTAGCCGAATTGAAGCCCACATGCTAGGGTTTCATGAAGAGCCCAACTTGATTGTAAAAATAAGGTCCACCTTCACAAGCTTTGTTTTTATCTACCATGAACGTAAACACAATTGAAAAATAATTATTGGCAGCCATCATTATCTCCATATCACCTTCGTGGTTCCATATCCTCCGAGTTTAAGATTCTAAAAATGACAAAGAAATTCAAATCCCATGAATTTATAAATTAATGCATGATTTATCAGGTAAGCAACATCGTCCAAGATAGACTTCGATTGCATCACCAAAATAGGATGCTCATAGAATCTCTCTAAATAACCATTCATTTTCTTGATTTTGGGTAAACCTTTCTCAAAAGAAGAACCTTCACCAGTCAATAACTTATTTAGATGCTCCATGGCCTTTGCATGCAAGAAGAGAGAAGGATCTGCTAGATCCATACCTTTGGAGATCACCCAACACGAGGATGCATTGGATAGTAGCAGAAAGAAAGACCAAGAACCCACCCTCCCAACCAAGAAGGAAGTAAGAAAAATCAAAGAAAAACTAGAAAAAATGTGTAAAGCGCAAAAATATCACATACTAAAAATAGTACCCCAAAGCAATGCTTATTCCAAATAAGGAAAATGAAGCCTTTATTAATTAAATATCTATAATTGCACAATAGCAAGTTTTCAAAAATGAAGTACAAATTTCATACACTAAAGAGTGTTACATTTCATTCACATACACCTAAAGGGGTGTTACATTACATCTGTTTCAATGTTACAAGTAAATGATTTTGCATCATTACATCAATTACATCCATGAAGGTAATTATACATTTTACAGATTGGCTAAGCAAGCCATACAAGAATATTACAACAAAGTATATCCATAATGAATCATATAGCATAAGAATCTCTATCCTCAACCACCATGGCTCTAATGGTCTTCCGCAAGTTGAGGCCAATAATGAGGTTAAGGTGATTTTTCCACCCAACCACGAAGTACTGGACTTCCCTAGGTTTCTTCCTAGCACGAAGAAAGCACTGACCCTGCATGAGGAGCCTAGCAACCTGGAACGGTAAAAGTAGGAGGGAATCTCTAGATGTGTGCCTAATTCCTATATGCATTCCTAAAGTAGAATAACATAATTCTTGCATTTAGGATGTGGCAGAGACATATATAACATAAAATCTAGATTTTTTAAAACCATATATTTCACTGGTACATTAGCTTGGCCAAGCAATAATAACAAAATGGTAATTTAGAATTTAAGTAAATTACCATCTCTGGGAGCCCACATTCAACATCCTGCCCCTGAAGTAATTCCATAGAAAGAATAAATATAGCATCTCATAAGTTTGTTTAAGTCTCGAGCAATCACTAATCAATGAGTTCTTTCGAAAACACATTTTTACTCCAAATTTCATTATATTGGTTTGCATGTCCATCTAAATTTACAAATCCAACGAAATGAAATAATTCATAAGAAAAATAAGTTGTTTATCTAGTTTTGAGAAAATATACTAGTTGACAATCATTATCCTTTTAGTTTCCTAAAACATCGCTTGAAGAAGATTATTATTTCCAGTCAGTGGTTCATATTTAATTCTACAACCAACAATTTACTCAATTCAATCAAATTACTTACATTCCAAGTGAAAATAGCAAATATATGTTTATATATGTCTTTTACCTATTTCACTATTTGAATATTAACTGGTATTCAAACACAACATCCTTGGCAAAATAATCTTGCATATATATATATATATGTATACATATATATATATTTATATATGTATACATATATATATTTATATATGTATATATATATTTGTATTTATATATTAAATACATATACAAATTTTTGATTTACAACAATATTTAATAACTAATCAAATTGGAGATCATAAACAACATTATACATAATTACTGCCAAATTACAAAAGTAAATAACTGCTCAAAATGGAGAACTTATACAGCTGAATATACTGTGAAATATACGGTGGTATACATACATATATATGTATTTATTTACAGGCATAAATATTTCCACATAGAAAAACGTAGACTGGCGCATGAAAGCTAGTTTTTAAAATTATGAAATCTCAAACATAATGTAGTGAGAGAGGGGTGATGACCTCCTCATGGAGACAATTGCCTATGGAAGGGCAACACCCTTTCCACAGGCTACGACCTGTGAAAAGGCTGCTACCTTTCCATAGGCCACGACTTGTGGCAAGGTCACTGCCTTTTCACAGCCGTGGCTGTAAAACAAAACAATTAAATTTTTGAAATATATTTTTAAATTAAAAAAACTTCTCTCTAATTTTATAATGCAATACATCGATTCAGAATATAATCGAGAATGAAATTTATTTTCTGATCGGTATAATATGTATAATTGTATGCATTATGGTTTGATGTATATGTGAGATGGGGTTAGAAATCAAATAGAATAGATAAAGTGACAGCTAACACTTCTAAACTATTAACCTCATCCAAACAAGAGAATACAAACAAATGGAGATTTCAAAATGAAAGCAAATAAAATAAAGTACTCCCCATATTGTAGTTGATTCCTTCTCTTGCTCTCCTATTTCTCCCTTTGCAAATATGCCCTCAGATTTGTAGTGTAACTTGTGCAAATACCTGCAAATGATAAGTAGAAAGTTGGAGAAGAATAGCTGTTAGCCTGAAAATGGAGAAGGAAGGTTGCTTTTATAGACAACCATTCGAATGGACGGTTGAGATTAATCTTCTAGAAAGATTCCAAGATCAATGGATGGGAATGCATGAGAGGGATGTTACGAAATGGATGGTTGAGATTAAGCCTCAGAAAAGATGCCAAGATCAATGGTCCATAATTGATGCACCAAGAATATGCTATTCTTGGAGGAATCATGACAGACATGCAAAGACATGCAACAGACATGCAGGCTAGGATAGGCATGCAAGGACATGCAAGCTATGACAGGAAATGAATGTTATGACAGGGGATTATGACAGGTATCTTTGACCAAGTGGTGCATAAATAATTTATTTTAAATTATTTATCCAAAAATGGAGGAAATGGACAAGTGGAAAATAAATAATTTATTCAAAATATTTATTTGAAAATAGAGGAAATGGACAAGTGGAAAATAAATAATTTATTCAAATAATTTATTTGAAAATAGAGGAAATGGACAAGTGGAAAATAAATAATTTGTTCAAATTATTTATTTGAAAAAAATGAAAAGAGGAGCATTTAATTAAATTTATTAATTTAATTAAATGGAGAGATAGAAATTAGACCTTAAATAATTAATTTAGATTAATTATTTAATAGGGAAGGTGGCATGGGATAGTTAAATGATTTTAATAATTATTTAACTATGGAAGAATTAAAGGACCATGAATAGATAAATAATTAATGGTAATTATTTAACTATAGATGAAAGATGACAAAATAATTAAATAAATAATAATTTATTTAACTATTGAAGAAGAGGAAGAAATTAGTGACGCAATTAGTTTATTTAATTGGTCAGGATAGAATAAATATTAGAAAGTGAATTAATTAAATAATTATTAAAAATTATTTAATTAATAGAGGAATGTAATCAAACATAATTGAATAACTAAAATTATTCAATTATCGAAGGACGAGGATGAAGAAAAATGACGCTCAAAGGCTTAGGACATTTTTATGTGTCTACATATTGCCCCTCTTTGTCATAATGCAACCTGTCGCATTGTGACAAAGAAAAAATAAGATGAAGTCATGCCCCAGTGCAAAATAAGATGAGAAAGAATGATGAGGAGGGTTACGGTATGCCCCCTCGAGAGGACAGACGGGTTCTAAGAACACGGGTGTGCTCTCGAAATGGATGAGAAGACTAGAAGATGAAAGATAGAAGAAATGTTAGCTTGGAAGGGGATGGATATTAGTGTGGAAGAGAAGGGAGGATGAAGATGGAAAGCTAGATGAAAAAAAAGATAGGGGAACCAACTTTCATACTTACATTTTTATATTTATCATCATTGGGCAGATTATTATAATGGCCAACAAACACCATGATATGACGTAGACCAAGGTGTGCAAGGTTGTACCATCACGTGAGATAAGCAGTCGTAGACAAGGATGATCATGACTCATACAAAAAGGCACATTTGCCCCAGTCTTTTTGCCATAACCAACCGCAAGCAAAAAAAGACAAGAAAGACAAATCATGAAACGTCGTTGCTTCTCTAAATCCTATTTCCAGGACATCCTCGAGAAACTCGCAACATGATTACCAAAAAGGACAAAATAAAGCCAAATCCATCATCATGATACATCGCTGTTTTTCTAAATCCCAGAGTCAGGACATCACTGAGAAACTAGTAACATGAGTGTCAAAAGACAAAACAAACCTCATGATACATCGTTGCTTCTCTAAATCCTGTTGTCGAGATCTCGCTGAAAAACTAGTAACATGATGAAAAATCAACAGACAAGTGCCAAGTGTTTTCCAAGTGTTTTAATGTCAAGATGTCTGGTTTGATTTCGAGATGCCAGTGTGTCAAGGTTTTGATGATGCCAAGATGACGAGTGTCAAAGATTGCCAAATTCAGGAAGGACACATCCTGAATAATGTTGATGTCAAGAGGAGAAACCCCCAAAAGTCAAGAGGATCCCTCAAAATTCTAGGTGACAGTGATGATGCCTAGGAAGGACACATCCTAAGGCATAAACGATGGGGGTTGTTCTTCAGAAGGACACATCTGAAAGAACATTGATGTCAAGAGGAGCGATCCTTAAATGTCAAGAGGATTGCTCAAAATGTCGAATGACAATGACGATGCCTAGGAAGGACACATCCTAGGGAATGATTAAATGATGGGCTACCCTTCAGAAGGACACATCTGAAGAGTAAGCAAGATTTGACTAGCTTGACTAAGTTTGACTGAGATTGACTAATTTTGATATGCCAAGATGATTGTCATGTTCCATTGACAGATTGTCGAAGTTCACTTGGGTAGATTGTTCATTCAAGTTTAAGGACTGTTTCATGTGTGTGCAAAAATTGTGCAATGAACCCTAATGGACTGACCTAGTGCGGCCTCGGGGGCCCATCGACAGATGGCCTTGCCTACGTCATGCACTCAGAGACCTCGTAGTTCGACACGACCAAAGACTTTGTCTTGTTGACGAAAGATTGAGTCATGATTTATTTTGACAAACCGAATTGGACTGACCTAACGTCTCGGGGGCTTGAAGATGAGCCTTGCCTACATAGCAAATGTGCAGAGACAACGTAGTTCGACAATGACAAAGACTAATCAAGAGTTGAATTGGCGTGACTATGCTGATTGACATGACTCCGTTTTGGAAGTTTTGTGTATTCTTCAGGACATTTTTCAATTTTTAGGTCTTTTTCAGGACATTTTCTGATTTTTAGGTCTTTTTTAGGACATTTTCTGATTTTTAGGTCTTTTTTTCAAGACATTTTCTGATTTTTTTAGGTATTTTTGAATGGTTTAAGAGGATCACTACAAATGTGTGTGACTGATGCCTATACATGAGAATCCAAGGAAAAACATGATTGTGCCCCAAGTCAAGATGAATACCAATTGATAGGTGATGACAACGTTGTTTGACGTGGGAAGGACGCATCCCAAAACAACGTGAGGATGACGATCATGTGATGAAAGTATCAAGGTTTGCAGTCGGGCCAGGAACAAATTCAAGTAATGTTTGGATAATGTGCTTGTATGGATGAAACTCATTGCATTTGGAATGACTTGGTTGGGACGATGGAGTGATGGAGTATCCTTAGACCGTTTGACAAGGGAAAGCCGAGATAGGTGATAGACATGAAAGACTGATAGGTGGCCTTGATAAAGGACAGGAGACATGAGACTCAGGGAATTGTCATATGATTTTCTAGGATTATGTCGTATAGGGATAATGATGGAAATGACAAAATAGTTTGTGACAAAAGGATTGACATGTCAAGAGTTTTCCCCAAAGCATGATTTATGTGTGCCAATTTTATGCCAAGACCAAGGTAGGTGGGAAAATGGAGGGAAATGATATGGATGAAATGGATGGATGCCAATGTTAAGAGGAAGGCATAGGAGATGAGACGACTTGCCCCCAAGTGTAAAAGTCCACATAGATGATTTATTTTACACATGACGCCTATTTGCCAGGTTTTCATCATGGTACTTATCCAGGGCGCCTGTTTGCCAGGTTTTCACCATTGGACGAAATTTTTCTCTTTACTATTTTCTTGAATTTTTTGATTTTTTTGGTGTCACCAAGACGCCTATTTGCCAGGTTTTCATCAAGGTGATGATTTTTTGATTTTTCAATTTTTTTTTATTAATGTTTTTGGATAGCCTAGATGCTTTAGATGACCACTGACTGCTCTGAATCCACTGACGGTGTCGATGTAGAGACTGGTGCCATGATGTGCCAATAATATCCTTTCTGAAGTAGTTGCCTTATCAGGATCCTAGCGCTTACATACAACTGATTGATGTCATCATGGTCCTTTCCAATACTAGAATTGGCCTTATCAGAATACACACATCGTGATAGAGTGCTATGAGAGTCCTTATGATAAAGAGTTGCTGCCAAGATGCGATGGATTTGTGACATGGGATTTTTGGACTTTAGGCGAGATGTAGGATTATGGCGGATGATGGTAGACATGGATGGATTTTTTGGATGTTTGGATGAATCACTTTTTATTTTCCAAACTTGGTATGATGGATGATGGATTTTGGAGGGATGGAATTTGGAACCAACACCTTTAGATGCCTTGCTTGATGACCATTTTGAAGGAGGTGGACATTTATGATATGTGGGAGTCCTCTTGTCTTGTGGCTCCACATTTTGATTAACTTTTTCTTTTGACATATTTTCTTTGCTTGATCCACTTTTCTTTGGGATCCATTTTAATTTTATTTGTCCACTTGTCTTTTTGTCTAATTCGATGGCCTTTGACATTTGATTTTTGACTTTGTAAGACTTTTCTTTTTGTTGGTTCCAAAGGGAAGGTTTAATATGTCGAGAATGATGGTCTATGGTGTGGGTGGACGAGGTGTTGGCAACAATCTTATGACAAGGATTTCTCATGGACTCCATTTTGAAGTTTGTATCTGACAAGGTTGCCCCCAGTATCGAGGAGGTTCCACTGACATCATTTAATTTGCCAACTGAAGAATAGCCAAGACCTTGATGTCTGTAATTTTCCTGGAGCTGTATTGGTTCTTGAATGCCTTGCTCGTGTATGCCTAGTCCTCTACCTTGATAATGCATGCTCTGACAGATTCTATTTGCGATGGGGTATTTATTGTTTTGAAAGCAAGATGCTAACCCATCATGATGTATGTAGACACTGTCACTTGGAATATTTTCGTCTACAAGAAAGCCTGCTCTGACAAAGATAGATGACCCTAGCTGATAAAGTGTCTTAGCTTCATTTTCATGTTGGCCATATTTTTGACTGATATCTTTAGTCTGATCTTTTGACATGTTAGGTTTAGATGATTCTATTGGTGCTTCCAAGTCAATGTCGAAGCCATCATTATGGTCAATGTCATGGAGTCCAATGAAGTCAACTATAGCTCAATCATTTGCAAATATGTCCATAATGGAAGACTCTTGTTCTTGAGGAATATCATCTATGTGTGTCATGGAGGCAAGTGTCTCATCTTGGAAAGTGTCAATAGTGGGGGCCTGAATAGGATCGTCAAGTGTTTGATCATAAATGGCGTAAAGGTCAAGCAGTGGATCATTTTGGATTTCTTGGTCAATGGTAGGGTCTTGGTCAAAGATGGGGTTGTCATGGATTTGGACTTCTTGGTCAATGGTAGGTATATTTTGGATGTCATGATTGTCTTGAATGACTTCTTGAATAGACTTTAAGATAGGTTCATGGGATGGACTACCTTGATCCTGACATGAAGGTGACGTTATAATGTCATGCTTTGGGCTTTCGTTTTGACATGTATCCTCAAGTTTAAACAATGGGTTTTGACTTTGGACAATGATAGAATTTTCATGACTAAATGCGGCTTGTGAGGGGGTGACTTGAAAAGGATTAATGGATGAAGGACTAGGATAGGACATGGAGACTTGGACTTGATTAATAAGGTATGATGTAGAAACTTGGCATGAGTTGGTAGATGGTTGATAAGGTATGTAGAGTTGGACAGGATTGGTAGGTGAAGGACTAGAATATGACATGGAGACTTGTAATGGACTAGTGGACAGTTGGTTTCCCTTGTCAAGGTTAGGATAAGGGTGATAAGTGGATGTTTGTTGTGAATTAATGGCAGGATTTATGTTAAGTGACTGTTGATGGTGAGGGTAGACAGATGGATGTCCCAAAGTATTTATGTCAAAGCCTCATGGTAACTTAGCCCCTTGGTCCAAAAGCATGGATAGATACCTTTGAGGGTCACGTAAGACTAATTTTTCTACAAAGGAGGCTATATCAGGATTTTTCATTGCAGCTTTTAAGTCTTTTACGTATACTCGTCCATTCTAGTCTCTTTGTATGAATGGTTTAGAAGGATTTTGTGATGAAAATGGCATGTTCATGGAAGATTGCATGTTCATGTTGTGAAATGGGTCAGAAAAAGTCCAATGTTGGTTCATGTCATAAGTGTTATTATCAATGTTGGGATTGAAATCTTGTCCAAATTTTTCCATTTGTTTTTTCTGTCTTTGAAGCCTAGTCTCAACCATAAAATGGGATTGCTCAAATGAGGATGATAAGAATGACAACTAAATGCAAGGATGACACTAGCCTATGTTTTTGGATTTTTTCGATAAAGGATGACAATGCAACGGGATGATAATGTGTATCTAAGGAAATGTGTAATGTCGAAAAGTGAAAGTGACGATTAGGACTAGGATGATGAGGTGCAAAATAAGGACTAAGATGATTATGTCAACTAAAAAGACAACTAATGCAAAAGCCTTGGTTCAAAATAACAACTAGGATGAAATAATGTTTTTGGATTTTTTTTGAATAAAGGATGACAATGCAAGACTATTTTTTTGGATTTTTTGACAATAAGGGATGCAATATGACAA
Source organism: Sequoia sempervirens (assembly GCA_007258455.2). Lineage (NCBI taxonomy): Eukaryota > Viridiplantae > Streptophyta > Pinopsida > Cupressales > Cupressaceae > Sequoia > Sequoia sempervirens. The sequence continues at coordinate 62,569,202 of VDFB02047230.1, read as the reverse complement.
TGTTGTCTAGAGAAAATGACTAATGCCAAGGACAATGAAGAATAGGATGACAAGTTATGACACTATTTTTTTTTTTGTTTTGTTTTGTATTTTTGGAGGATGTCAATGCAAGGTGATAATGACGTTTTCCTAAAGAAAATGACCAATGCAAAGTCTAGATGCCAAATGAGGACTATGATGACAATATTTTGGATTTTAAAGATATACAAGGTGAGGACTAAAATGATTTGAATGTCTAAGGTATGCAAATGCAAAGGTCTAAAATGATTTGGAAAAATGTTTCCTAACCACCCTATGCTTGATCTATGTCTCAATTTTGGAATATCAAAGGACTTGTTTGAAGGACTAAATGACAAGGACAAATGACAAATGAGTCTTCCTAACTAGACTTTTGAGTTGGAAGAATCTCACAAAAAGATAATGACTAAAGGAGATAATGATGTCTAAGTCCAATGATAACCCAATTTCGAAAGTCAAGATTTTGCAAAGTGAGGTAAGGTTGTTCTAATCCAAAATATGCAAAATGAGATGAGGACCTAAGTTTTAGTTTATGATTGAAAATGCAAATGGTGAAGCCTAAGGATGAAGCTAAATATTTGCAAAGATGACCCTATGGTAAGATGCAAGCTAAAATGCACAAGGAATGAGAGATTTGAGCAATTTCATGATTTGGTTTTGACATAAGACCTCTAGGCTGAGACTGTTGTTTTGATGTTTTATTGAAAAGTCTGAGTTGGTTGAGGTTTTGTGTCCAGATTTGTGAATGTTGTGTATATTGTTTGAAAATTTAGAAAACACTTGACAAGCACAATGTTTTGGTGTACGCAAACACACATGAGACAAGCACAATCCTAATAGGCCAAGGGTTTGTATACTTGGTATAGCCCACCGATATACCCCGGATTGGTGCTAAACACCTTTCCTTCTCGAGAGCGGATAGCTTAGAAGTTTGGTGGCACTGGCTCCCCTCCACGGCTCATTAACGTCATTCGGGCACACCAACTTTGGATTCTTGGGTCATCACTTCCCAAGAACTGCTATCTCTACTCAAGGGAGTCAGTAGTGAGTATCTTCGGGCATGATACTGTACCCTGCACTATACCAAGCAACGGCTGAAAATGGTTGGCCTCTAAAACAAAAGGTGTCTAGTTAGGGCATCCGTTCGAGTGGCCACACATGGGGCGAGAGATTAATCACCAATTAGGTGGCACTCCAGCCTGAAGAGGTTACTCACAGGGTTTATGGGAGTACTACTCCGTCGTGTGACACATCACTCGTGGTACTTCCTCAAGCACCCATTTTATATCCCTGGAAGTGGCTTGGCTTTAGCCTGTTACCGGTCGAGTCGTCCCTTAAGGTGAGTACTTTTTCCCTTAAGGCAGGCCATTTCTAGAAATAATAACCATTTCTCTTACACCCAGGATCACTCGAAAGTGCAAGGGGAGAGGATACTTCGATTATTAAGTCGTGAGGGTGACAAAAAATAAGGTGGGTCTGGTTTTTTGATCACCTAGTTTTCACAAGGTGAGAGCATAATCACCTACCACCTTCAAGCACAGTCAGACAAAATCAAGCACATGTTCATTTTAATGCACCAATGGAAGTGTTCCTAAACTAGAAATCACAAACACCTTGTTTGAGAAATGAGTCTTCGACTAACGGAGCTGCAAAACCACAAATTAGTAGTTTCATAAGTGTCTTGGACCAACGAGAAAGCTGCAAAAAAAACTAAGTTAGAACAAAAGATTAAAAACCAAACTAAAAGTTAGTAAATAATTAAACTAGAAAATAAAAAGACTAAACTAAGAAAAAAAAAGAATTAAAGAAAACTAAAAACTAAGAGCTTGATTTTTTTGTTGCTCCAAAAGAAGCAGATTTTGGGAGCCCTATTCCAAAGCCACACGCTACAAACAAAAGATTAGTAAACAAAAAAAAAAAACTTGAATGAAAACAGCAAACTAAAAATAGTGATAACTTTCTCAAAACTAAACAAAACTTTAAATTGTAAATATCTATGGAAAGCTAAGACATAGAGCTTCAAAACCCAAAAAACATTTTGCAAAATTCTACACAACAAAATTATTATAAACAAAAGAAAAATCAGATTTTAATAACTAAATCTTAAAAAGCAGCGATCAGTAAAATGGCCATAACTTTCTCAAATCCTAACAAAATTTCAAATTGTTTAATGTTTCGAAAAGCTGAAAATGAGGCCCACAAAACCCAAAAAATGTTTTACAATATTCGATGTGTCCATCCTTTTGTACTCAAATGAAGATGACGGGATTTTGCATGCATTCTTGGCTGTAATCTGCAAAACAACAAAAACAAACAAACCAATTTCTCTGCAAGAAAACAAATGTCGGGTTCACCAAATGTGAGATGGGGTTAGAAATCAAATAGAATAGATAAAGTGACAGCTAACACTTGTAAACTATTAACCTCATCCAAACAAGAGAATACAAACAAATGGAGATTTCAAAATGAAAGCAAATAAAATAAAGTACTCCCCATATTGTAGTTGATTCCTTCTCTTGCTCTCCTATTTCTCCCTTTGCAAATATGCCCTCAGATTTGTAGTGTAACTTGTGCAAATACCTGCAAATGATAAGTAGAAAGTTGGAGAAGAATAGCTGTTAGCCTGAAAATGGAGAAGGAAGGTTGCTTTTATAGACAACCATTCGAATGGACGGTTGAGATTAATCCTCAGAAAAGATGCCAAGATCAATGGTCCATAATTGATGCACCAAGAATATGCTATTCTTGGAGGAATCATGACAGGAAGACATGCAAAGACATGCAGGCCATGACAGACATGCAGGCTAGGATAGGCATGCAAGGACATGCAGGGACATGCAAGCTATATGAATGAAATGACATGATTATGACAGGGTATCTTTGACCAAGTGGTGCATAAATAATTTATTTTAAATTATTTATCCAAAAATGGAGGAAATGGACAGTGGAAAATAAATAATTTATTCAAATTATTTATTTGAAAATAGAGGAAATGGACAAGTGGAAAATAAATAAATAATTTATTTGAAAATAGAGGAAATGGACAAGTGGAAAATAAATAATTTGTTCAAATTATTTATTTGAAAAAAATGAAAAGAGGAGCATTTAATTAAATTTATTAATTTAATTAAATGGAGAGATAGAAATTAGACCTTAAATAATTAATTTAGATTAATTATTTAATAGGAAAGGTGGCATGGGATAGTTAAATGATTTTAATAATTATTTAACTATGGAAGAATTAAAGGACCATGAATAGATAAATAATTAATGGTAATTATTTAACTATAGATGAAAGATGACAAAATAATTAAATAAATAATAATTTATTTAACTATTGAAGAAGAGGAAGAAATTAGTGACGCAATTAGTTTATTTAATTGGTCAGGATAGAATAAATATTAGAAAGTGAATTAATTAAATAATTATTAAAAATTATTTAATTAATAGAGGAATGTAATCAAACATAATTTAATAACTAAAATTATTCAATTATTGAAGGACGAGGATGAAGAAAAATGACGCTCAAAGGCTTAGGACATTTTTATGTGTCTACAGTATATATATATTATAAGAGAAATAAAAATATACAACCATGATTCTTAATTTTTCATACAAAAAATAAGTGATTTTAACATCTAAATACATAACTACAATCTTGGTATGGAAATAATCAATTTAATATAAAAAATGAATTTTATCCTTTCACATAAAAATGATGATTATTCTAAACATTTATTTACACAAACTCAGATTTAACATAATGGAAATTGCATAAAAACCTGGTAAAATGCTATCTTATTTGGCTATTTTCTTGTTCTTCTCTCCTTTTCACCGTTCTTCTACTTTGCCCAATTCCCCAACTCCTCTGTCTCTGTTTCTGTTTTTGTTTTGCAGACTGAAAAATTGTGAATGAATCTTCTGCTGTTGAGAGAATGAGAGATTATTCTCTTTTATTATTATTTTTTTTTCCATTCTTGTTTTGCTTTGTTTTTGTGTCTTATTTTCTAAATTTAAGTTCTTTTATTCTGTTTTTCTATTGTTTTCTTTCTCATTGTTTGTTTTCAAAATCTCGCTTTCTTTTCTATGATTTATTTCTAATTTATCAAATAAAACTAATTTTTTAATAGAAAACATGATTTATTAGTTTGCATCACAATTATCCATAAAATAATAAATAATAATAATTTATTCTTCAAATAAAATCAAGAAATAAAATAAATTAAAATATTTCTTCTATTTTCTATGAGCATTTAATTTTAACCACCAATTAATTAAATAGCCAACTATAAAGTAAGAAGCAATTATAATATGATTAATTAGTGCAATTCTAATGCATCTATAGGATTTCCAAGTGTTTGTGTGTGTGAGAGAGACCACTCCATCTTAACCCTGCCAAGTAGCTAGCCTCCTCTACCTTAACCACACCCTTATCTTCGACAACCTACAACTCATGAAAACTCAAGCACCCATTAATAGGTTAGTGTCCAAAAATAAATCGAAGCAATATAATTTATCATTCCAAAGTAACATTTTCTATATTGCATCATTTCGAAACAAAATAATATTCATTACATTTCATCTTTTCCAAAATAAAATAATCATTTGCTTATTTCATCTTTCAAAATAACATAATATTTATTCTACCACACACAATTATCCATAAATCAGTTCCACATAAAGTAAATTCAGGTAGCATCAAAGTCTAAGATGTGACATCCTTCCCCACTTGGAAAAGACATCATCTTGATGTCTTAATACAAAAAATCTACATAAAAAGTCTTATACATCTAGTATATATAATAAAATCCATAATATGTAGAAATAAAAATGTATTAAAATTTCGGATGCAAAAATGATCTATCAATATCCTCCACATTCTCCCAGGTGGCACTATCCACCAAATACTGGTCCCACTGGACCCTATACTACACAACATTGCAGTTTCACAACTTAATGTTGTGCCTCTACAAAATCTTGGTGGGCTCCACTAGCACCACCCTTGGATCCTGAAACTGCAAAGTATGCCAATCATGCACACTACATACATGGTACATCTGCTTATACTTATGCGTATAACAACACATGATACAACTACCATCCAATTACATCTAATAGACATATGGCTCATTTTCCAGAGCATAAAAGAATGACATCACAGTTCATTCAAGCATAAGGAAATTAATCACACTTTTGATGCCCACTGGATGAGGCATAAATCATAGTCCATCATAGACACATACAAGCATAAATCAAGTATCACAATTTTGACAAAACACAACATATTCTCAAAAGATTAGCCCTTGTAACCAACACTAGGTTGAGGTCTAAAAAAAAAAAAAATCTCCAACGGTGCACCAACTAGGTCAAAACCAACCAGTGTGCATACAACTCCCCTGAGACTAGGACACTTGCTATCCATTTTTCCTTTGATTGGTTTTGAACTTTCCATGCATATACACTTGTACCTTATGTGTACTTCTCTCATTTCTATCATTATCTACATCTATTGCACTATCTCTTATTTATGTTCTATTGCCTCAATTCGAACTTGAATTATAGTCTATACCTTCGTCTTATTTAGAATCATAATATCTTTTATTCATCTTTTCCAAGTATCCTCCCATCCTTTCTTCCATCTCACTATAATATATTTTCCTCAACCAATCTACACTCATCCTTCTCTATCCTTCTAATTTTACTTCCATTACCAACTATTGGTTTGTTCTAGCTTAAATTACCATCCAATAAATTCCCTTATCCCTTCACAGTTCTGCAACACTTTTCTTCAATTATTAGCAATACACTCTATATGTTAACTCCAATCAAATCCTTCAACCTCATCTCTTCCTTCCATTTCCACACAAAACGCCTTATCTCAAAGATTTCCTACCTTCAAATTCTAGCATTATTATCTTGACCATTTTAGTCTTTTCATTCTTTCATTTCAACTTTGTGCTACTACAATATTCCACATCCTATCCTTCGTACAGTCATGATGAATTTCTGTCCTATTCCCTTATCCATTCTAAAATATCTACTTTTGATTTAGCAATTCATGTTCCCAATATTTTTTCCACACTCTACCCTTTCACAACTCACATTTGACTTATATTCACATGAATTCTTATTTCCTTTGCTTTCATATCTATCTTTACCTTGTCTTCTATCACTTATCCTTTTCTTGTGTTTATCCTTTAGAATTTATTATCCTTATTTCTCTATTTATCCATCTTTAACTGAAGTCCACTACACAACTACTTTGCTTTCTCAACAGAACATTCTTTCTGCCATTACCTACTATTTCATCATATACAAAACAAGTTCTCTCATATCTCATGGACATTTATACAATTAGGAATCAACATTTAAGCATATTCTCAAATTCCATTTCACATCCTTTTTTACTATCTAGACATGATGATCACACTAATCAACAAGATACTCACATCGATTGATCCATAGAAACACCAACTATTTCAAAAATTTCATGATATTTCACGCAATAATCACTTGCATCTAACAACGAATCAAGGAATTTCAATCTATCATAATTCTAGCAACATACACACCAAGAACTAGTACATTCTCCATATTCTACTCCCTCATACAATCCATCAGAGGCCCATCATGGACATGATAGAGAACATAACATGAAACCTGACCATCAGTTTAAAACATTCAAGCATAACCACCGTTAATAAAGTAAATCAAAACCAAGGAAAAGAAAAAAAATCGATTTCAACAATAAGGCATAAAATGCGCTCAATTTCAACAATAATTCACACATGACAATAAAGGTCACAAGATAAATAAGTATCAAAAATTTGATGGCTATACTTACTCATAAACACAAATAAAAATTCAATGTTGGCCTTGACAACATTAGTAAATTAATCAAAGTCAATAATATAAAATAGTAAATTTCTGAAGTCACATAACACATGAACTACGTGACTAACTCTAGTCACAAGAGAGGGAGTACCATACTAAACTATACATGGATTCCAAAATCCGAGGTAAGTAAGAGAACACATTCAATCATGGAAAACAATGAGTCATCTAAGACTCCAGTCACACAAAACATGAGATCCTTTCTACTTAACCAAACCAACATCACTAAAGATGCCAAACAACAAAATTTGCATTCCATTCAAGGGAATCACAATCACCATGCAATGGCACACGTAGTCATACACTAGTGAACATCCACAACCTAGGATATCTAAACACCTCACTCTCACAACAAAAAGCGATCACTAATTCCCACTTTACAGGGATACACCACTCATATGGATAATGCATTAATGCAACACTCACATAATAATTACATAAATTTCTCATTTGTACAGAGTATGAGTACAGTCTCAAGGTGCATCACTCACATGAAGACAATAATTTACTTACTACACACGTACACGAGATGTGAAAACAATAATTATTCAAGTGTGTTACTCGTACAAGGTATGTATACAATCTCTAGCACAATATGGGAACAATCTTGAGTGCATTACCCGCACCAAATATTAAACAAGCATAAGTGCATTACTTGCACAATATATACAAAGTGCATCACTCGCACGATGCATCACTCTCACAAATTGCATAATTATAAATATCATTAATATAAATCTAGCATATAGGACTCATAAGGTTCCACAATATCAATAACTCCTATCTTGTCAATAAGGCTAATCATGGTAACTTATCCAAGCAACTTCTGTCCTAGGTCAATATCGAAGACCCTTAAGGTAGCTTAACTTGCGTTCTCCAAAGATCACATGGATTCGTACTCACATCCTGTTTAGGAAAAGAAAAGGCATTGCTTGAAACTCATAGTCTAATACCATTATCATTGCAAACATCCTTTCCCTTAAAACATCCATCTTGGATTCTCTTCTTCCTTAAAGGATCATCTAAAGTTTAAAACATTATTAGCTGTAGGTGATTTTTCTTTTCTACTTGTCATAATATTTTTATTTTTCCTCTAGCAATCTTGTAACTTATCCCTTTTGTAATAAACTCATTCACCCTTTATGTCCTCAGAGAGATCTTTTTTCTCAAAATATTTCTCTATTCCTACATCATCACTTCACGGGTTGTCACCATGTCTTAGCCATCTTGGATCAGGTATATACAAAAAAAAATAGTCTCTAATCCTTGTTTCAACCATGACATCATTCTTACTGGGGATTCTTATGAAAATGCAACTAAAGCGAGGAGTACTCTCAACTAATATAGTCATACAATGTCTATTCTTCTTCTTGGTTCCCAACTGAACCATCCAAGAATCATCAAGATTCCAACCCATCAAAGGAATCTTCGACCCAAATTAGGGTGCCAAATCACTCAATGCACCTAGGACTTTAGGTCATCAAACAGGTTCACATTGCAACCTATACAGTAGAAGACTCAAGGCCCGGGTGTTGAACCTAATGCTCTGATACCAAATGTAAAGTGCGGAAATCTCACATACTAAAAATAGTAGCCCAAAGCAATGCTTATTCCAAATAAGGAAAATGAAGCCTTTATTAATTAAATATCTATAATTGCACAATAGCAAGTTTTCAAAAATGAAGTACATATTTCATACATTAAAGAGTGTTACATTTCATTCACATGCACCTAAAGGGGTGTTACATTACATCTATTTCAATGTTACAAGTAAAGGATTTTACATCATTGCATCAATTACATCCATGAAGGTAATTATACATTTTATAGATTGGCTAAGCAAGCCATACAAGAATATTACAATGAAGTATATCCATAATGAATCATATAGTATAAGAATCTCTTTCCTCAATTGCCATGACTCTAATGGTATTCTACAAGCCAAGGCCAAGAGTGAGATTAAGGTGCTTTTTCCACCCAACCATGAAGTATTGGACTTCCCCGAGTTTCTTCCTAACACAAAGAAAGCACTGACCCTGCACGAGGAGCCTAGCAACTGGAATGGTAAAAGCAGGAGGGAATCTCTCGATGCGTTCCTGATGCCTATATGCATTCCTAAACTAGAATAACATAATTCTTGCATTCAGGATGTGGCAGAGACATATATAACATAAAATCTAGGCTTTTCAAAACCATCTATTTCACTGGTACTGTAGTGTCCCTTCGTTTCGACCATTTTGGATCTTGTGTAAGTTCATTTGGTTAAATTGAGTTGTCTTTTCTGTGTTCATTTGTTAAATTTTCTTTTGAAATTATGTGATAAAATAATATATAACGAACTGTGTTCTACATTTGCAATTAAATTTTATTCTCATCTAAATCATTGTTGACTCATGCTTATGTCTAAAGGGTTTAAATTTATTATCAAATGAAAACTAGCGTGTTATGTTAAACGTGGTGAAAGGATAAGCTACCACTGAATCCCATTCCTTTAAGGATCTTCGTAGGCTAGGTCAAATATATATAAAAGTTTAGAATGGTATTAAGGAAAGATATGTACCTTTGAAATTCTTTGATTATTAAATAAAATAATAAGAGGTCCTTAATTTTATATTGTTTTATAACATCCTCCCAACATTTTTAAGGTAATGAAATTCATTAGCATAAGTAAGGAATTAATATATATATATATATATATATATATATGGTATAGATTCTCATGGGAAAATGTTTGAAGTGGGGCCCTCCCAAAAACTACCTAATAAGTCCATTATTAATGTTATTAAAATATCAATAAGTTTAGTTAAGATAGTAAAGTTTATTTAACGTTAATTTATTTATCAATAATGTTATTATTTAACTTATTTATCATTTCAATAATTAAGTTAGCAAAATATAAATGGATTAGTATTATATTAATGAGCATTAAAATTACAAATGATTCAATTTACAAATTTTAGTAAAAGTGTTATTTGCTATTTATTAAAAATTTATTAATCATTTTAATAAAAGGTAATATATTCATTTGTTAATGATTTCATTAACAAAATTCTAGTATGTTAATTAACTTATTAATGATTTCCTTAATAAGCTATATATATATATACACAGTTATAGGTGTATTTCTAGACTATTTTTTTGATAATTGAATATTATAGTAAGCTGGAAATCTAAAGATACTTACTATAAATTATATTTATACACGCATATTTGTATCTATTGCATGTATTAGTGATTGAATGAAATTAGTTAATTTGTAATTAAGAAGTGGAAAGTAATTCATAACTTACCTCAATCATTTATTCGCCTTGGAAATTGCACAAATAGGTATAGTTTCTATTTTTTCCTTCTTTAAATCTTATTTTAGCCCTTGGGGTCACGTGCCTTTCAAGCAGTCTGTGAGCTCTTCACGTGTCTTGCATATGCTTCTGCAATCTGCACTTGCCTTCTGGCATGGAGAATCACTTTACACCTGTCTACTGCATTTTGCTTGAAAGTTTCTAAAGCCTTTTTAATTTGGGGACGTAGCTCTCGGTGGGTTTGGCAAGCAGAGGGGTTGGTGAAGGTAGAGAGGACGCTGGAAAAAGTGGTGGATTCACTGACCATGGTATTCGCTCTCCCCAAACTCCCTTCCCTCTGGTATTGATTGTTTTTCACTTCTCTAGTTTGGCGTACTGCAACATGAAAATAAGCTTTGGGGAAAGACCATGCCGTGTTCCGAGCTCTCTTAGGCCGAGTAGAGACAAAATTTGTTATGTCTCGAATCTGGAAGTATCCTGCTGTCTTCATTGGCCAAGCCAACATCTTCAACTGCGCGTAGAATCCTCTGCCTAACAGTCTTGGTAGTCTGTTGGGTCTTCCCATTGTATTCTTGTCTGCAATTGCAAGCCTTCTATGCTTGGTGCTGATTTGAGGAATAACGCACTGGCTAATCACTATCCCGCGTGGTAATTAGGAGAGAGCCCCTCTTTGTATGCAGTACGATGCCCCCACAAATGGCTGCTCAAACACATTCAAAAATTTGAGAGCTTCCTTGCAAAATCCATTTTGTGCACCTTCTGCAATTGCCGCATTTCATTCCATGGGCAATCTATCGCTGCTGCAGCATTTAGACTCTGGAGGGCGTATAAATTTAAATAACGTCCCTGATATCATTCACAACCTAATCACAGCTGAGGTATTTAGGTTTTAGAGAGTGTATAAGTTTAACAGCCTCCCTGATACTGTTGGCAACCTGTCACATCTGCAGTACTTGAAAATAGAATGTTGTAGAGGTTTTAATAGTCTCGCTGATTCCTTGTGTTAGGATGTGTTACAAAGTGTTTCATTAATTTAAAGATTTACATCTCTTAGAACAATTTCTCTTGACGCATTATTCGAGCATTAAGTACATGTCTTGAAACTAGATATTAGCCTGTTGCCTTCACCTGCCCAACCGATTTCTCCAACTTTGCATAGATCTTCTATGGTTGTGAATGTGATCCACCTCATACACAAAAAGCAGACACTGGTGGGATTGAAGGAAGCTTCTGTGGCATTATTTTTCTTATTTGATTCGGTATAAGGTTATCCGGGTACTTTTCCAATACCCTCCTACTTTTAGACTGTTGGTACTCATTTTTTTTAAAAGATTGAATTGGGGACACTTTCTATCTGTGATCTTAATTTGCTTAAGGAATCCTTAGTGCTTATCTTGTAATCGTTTAAAGGTTGTGGAATTTGACTTTGGACGAAATAGTGGGTGGATGTTGTAAGAAAGGAAATGAATAGATTATTTAGATGAGTGAAATTTAGAAATGAGTAATGAGATATAGGAAATGTGAAGTAAGTGTATGGAGGGGAAAAGATAATTTTAAGAGGAGTTAAAGATAGTTTGCAAATAAAATAAATAACTTGATTTTGGTAAGGCTATAAATTTCAGAATATTGTTAGTAGAGCATTTTCATTTATTATTTCATATTCTTGTCTAGTAATGAATAAAAAGGGATTATCCTTGAGGAGAAATTTACTGACAATTGATCTTATCAAGCAAGGAATCATTAGATATAAAATATTCTAAAATATTGGAATAAATGTGTTTGGAATTAATTAAAAGATTAGTCTTAATGGGAATAACATTATTCTTGTTTAAAGTGAATATTTAGAAAACTTGGATTGTTTTCAGTATAAAACTTATTTTGTATCTTATGATATCTTTTGCAATTAATTAAGAAAATGAGGTTAAATGAGGTTAAGATATATCTCATCTTTTACAGTGACTTTCTTTTAATTTTTCTTTTTAAGAAAATACGTAAAGGGGAACTTATATGTAAGGGATGAATTCTTTTATTGATAACATATAGTGATTATATGAGTAAATATAGTCCTTTATATAATATTAAATATTCAAGTAATTATCTTTTAAAAGAATTAGTTAATTAAGTTAAGTTTAAAAGAAAGTATAGAATTTATGTTTATATGATTTGGAATGGGAATTTGGAAATCTCGCTATTTACTGAATTTTAGTACATCTAATAGCTTTATTTTCTATAGAGTATTTTTATTTATTACGTATGGAGTTTTGTAAATATAGTATTGAATTGTGAAGATTAGTATTGTTCAAATAATCTAGTTCAAGATAGATATATTTTATTTTTAGGGTTAAAGATTTAAGAGATAATGCTTTTAGAATTGAATAGAAGGTTACTTAATAAAATAACTCTTTTATTCAAGTGAGTAATTGGGAAAGAATAAGTAAAAGAAATTTATATAAAAATAATTATATGCATGCATTTGCGTGTTATTAATATTTAAGTGATTGCTCAATATTTACAAGTTAATGATGTAAATAGGGTAAGGGAATTGATTTAATTATACCTAGGGCATGATTAAGCAAAATGTATTCAATTATAATGATTTTCTAATCATAGTATAAGGTGATGTTGGTCTAATTTAATGGGTTGAATATCTATATATGTATATGAGAAGCA